>CM040120.1:432423888-433023888 GCA_022559845.1 Amorphophallus konjac | reverse complement strand
CCCGTCTCTCTCTCTCCCCCTCTCTCCGGCATCTCTCTTTTTCTCTCTCCCTCTCTCTGGTGTCTCTCTCTCTTCCCCTCTCTCACTCTCTCCCTCTCTCCACCTCCCCATCTCTCTCTCTCTCTCTCTCTCTCTCTCTCTCTCTCTCCGGTGTCTCTCTCTCTCTCTTTTTCCCTCTCCCTATTTCCCTCACCCTCTCACCTCTCTGCTTCTCTCTCCCTCTCGATCTCACTTATCTTTTTTTATTTTGTTTTTCTTCTCCTTTTTTTATCCTCTCTCCTTCTGTCTTCTCCCCATCTCTCACCCTCTCTCCTCACCGTATTCCTTTTCCCCTCTCCCTGCTTCTCACTCTTCCAACCCCCTCTCACATATTCTCTTTCCCTCTTCTTTACTCCCTCTCTCCCCCACCTCTCGATCTCCCTGTCTCAATTTTTTTTTATTTTCTTTTATCTCTGTCTCTTACTCTCTCCTACACATACCTCCTCTCTTACCCTCACTCTCTCTCTATTTATTCATTACTCTTATATATATATATATATATATATATATATATATATATATATAATATACTATACACATATTTCTTATATAGTTCGTGTATATATATCCTCTACATAAAAAAAATCTAAAAAAAAGAAGGAAGAGTCTTCTTCTCCTTCTTCCTCTCTGCTATACGCATATGTCCACATACATATATATATATTCATATAAGGATTTATATATATATATACCTATATTTATATAAATATATACACATATTTGTGTAAGTGTCTTTGCAGGTGCGTGTGTGTGAGTGCTCGTATATGTTTGTGCGGAATGAAAGAGAAGTTCTCGCTCGATATTTGTTGAAGTCATGAAATAAAGAAGGGCAAGTTTGCAAGCATCCCGGTGCGGGAGCACGCCTCACTGTGCCGCGTGTTCACACCGCCCTCATCTGAGAGAAGCTTCCTCGAGCCCGTCATCGGCCGCCCAATAAGTTTTCTCACCACGTCGTCTTATTTGCTTTGGTTTCTTTAGTTGCGTTGCATTGCATGAATCATTATCTGTCGTCCATATTGCATCTCTCTCCCTAAGAGATCCCTTTGCTTGTTCATTCATCATATTGTCTGTCCACCCTTTAGTCCTAAAAATGGTTTCAAATACCACCAACCAGGTGCGTATTTGCTTATGCTATTTTCAATATCAGCTTCTAAAGAATTGATACTACACCACTGTCGTCCTTATCTCGTTGTTGTTTCTCTTCGTTTATTTTCCGTGCAGGGTTAACCAGTCCGGGAGCCCGCTTCTTCAGTCGGCCGAAAGGGGACGAGGAGGAACTCACACGATCCCCAGTTCGGGGATAAAACGCGACCATCCCTCCTACTTTTGAGGTATCCGACCATCACCTTCATCATTCTATTCTAGTTCTCTGCCTTGTTGTTGTTATTTGTTGTTAAATCTCCATCTCCATCCTCCTTTACTTTTTGTTTAAAAATAAGTCTATCTTCTCACTCTTGTTATTATCATATATCGTTAAATCTCCATCCCCGTTCTTTTCCGTTTTGTCTAAAATACGTCTCTCACTCTACCTATATTTTTCTTGGTGGTTTTTCCTTATATCATATTATCTTATTCTATCATCTATCTCTCGGTTTCTTTCTTCATTTTCTCACATCTATTTAAAAATACATAAAAGCATAAAAAGTAATAAAAGCAACAAAACCCAAAAAAATATATAATAACAAAAGATAAAACAAAACAAAAAGAATAATAAAATCAGGGTAACCAACGAAGGCCCTCTTCGTCGGCCGGCCGACGGAAGAGGAAGAGAGGACCCGCACTACTTCCGCTTCAGCGGTGAACGCGATCAGACATTTCCTGTGGGGTTCTCAGCCTCTGGCGATCACACTTCCCCTCCCCTCCTTTTGTTATTAATTTTTTGTCCAAGCCCCGTCGAAGGAACCAGTTCCTCGCGGTGGTCTCATCTAACTGGTGCGGTGGGCTATCTCCCGCGACCGCTTTATTTCTGTAATTTAATTTCCGCATTCTAACACCCTAACCGCTAATTGCTTAACTCTAACCCTCCCCTATCATCGCTTCAAAACCCCGTGGAGAGTGACATCTCGGGGTGGTTTATTTAATCCCCTTTTCATTTATTCTAACCCCGATCAAGGAATTCGTTCCTCGCAGTGGTTTAATTTTCTGCACTTTCATTCCAACCCCGATCAAGGAACTCGTTCCTCGCGGTGGTTTAATTTTCTGTATTCTTTTGTTCCGACCCCGATCAAGGAACCCGTTCCTCGCGGTGGTCTTATCTAACTGGTGCGGTGGGTCATCTCCCGCGACCATTTTCATTCCAGTAATTTAATTTCTGCACGCTAACCTCCTAACCCCTAATCATTTAATTTTAGCATCCCCCATCATCGCTTTAAAACCCCGCGGAGAGTAACATCTCGCGGCGGTTTATTTGATCCCTTTTTCTTTTCTCGTTATATACATATAGTTATTATAATAAAAACCCCGCGGAGAGTAATACCTCGCGGTGGTCCTTTGTATATAGTTATACTTATTACTTATATCGCTGCAAAAACCCCGCAAAGGCCAATGTCTTGCGGTGGTATGTATATATAATATTTATTATTTATATTGCAGTAAAATTCCGTAAGGCCAATGTCTTGTGGTGGTTTCTATATGTACATATATATTCATTACTACTGATACTACTATATTGCTGTTAGAACCCCACAAAGACCAATGTCCTGTGGTGGTACGTATTTGTTCGTATTATCCTTATAATTGTTCGGAGAACGATATACCGTTATAATTTCTAAGTCTACGTGTCTCTCTATTTCTGTTACATCGATTCTCAGACTTCCCGGTATATGAAAAACTGCTCGTGGAACGGTAGGCCACGCTTACCTGGAAAGGGTCAGTTTGCGCGAGAGGGCCTTCGGACCCCTATCTCCGCCACGTACCGGAATTTGTTCCGCATCCCTCTCTTCCCTTTCTCTCTCCTTGATTCGGTCTCGTTATCCCCATCTTCTAGGACAAACGAGGGTGGACGACCCCCGCCATCTACACCTCTTTGTCGATCACCCTTTCACCATTACTTTGCATCATTGTTTTTCCCCCGAGAGTGACGATGACTCCTGCCGTCTACACTTTTCTGGCGATCATGGTGGGACCTCTTTTGTTTTCTCTGGTTACCCAAATATTTTCGGCACCCACGTGTGCCCCTCCATTCGGCACCCCGGTGTGCCCCTCCTGACTGCGCCCGCGTGTGCTACATTTGTGCTCCCAGTAGCACTCTTGCCATCGGCACCCACGTGTGCCCCTCCACTCGGCACCCACGTGTGCCCCTCTTAATTACGCCCGCGTGCGCTACATTCGTGCTCCCAGTAGCACTCTTGCCATCGGCACCCACGTGTGCCCCTCCACTCGACACCCACGTGTGCCCCTCCTGATTGCTCCCGCGTGCGTGCTCTCAGTAGCACTCTTGCCATCGGCACCCACGTGTGCCCCTCCACTCGGCACCCACGTGTGCCCCTCCTGATTGCGCCCGCGTACGCTACATTCGTGCTCCCAGTAGCACTCTTGCCATCGGCACCCACGTGTGCCCCTCCACTCCGCACCCACGTGTGCCCCTCCACTCGGCACCCACGTGTGCCCCTCCTGATTGCGCCCGCGTGCGCTATATTCGTGTTCCCGCTATCACTCTTGGCATTCCAATTACATCCCTCGTGCACTACGTGCATTACTCTAGAGTCCCCTTGAAGTCTGAAGAGATTCGTATCATTGCAGAAAAGGAGTGTTGTGATGTTTGTTTAATTTATTTTGTTGTATATATTTGTTGTCTGTTTATATATCTCCTGTTAAATTCAGCACTGCATTGCATATCATCTCCCTTTTATTTTTATTTCTTTTGTTCCATTTTTTTAGGATCACCTTTTCTTGGTGAAGGAAAGACTCTCCGTCGGGAATTCCTCTCAACAGACTAGGATCTCCTTCACTGGGACCTCCGTAAGTCCCCGACATCGAAGGATTCCCTCTTCGTTCACTGGGCTGGTTGTACCACTGAAGTTCCCTCGAGATAGTCAACCCATTCGTGGTGAGTCGAGTGTCCTTAGATCACACGGCGGAAATTAATATTGCAACTAAGGTCCCTCCTGCGGTGTGAACATTAGATTAGAAAAAAGGAAAAAAAGGGGGAAAACCAAAAGAAAACAAAAAAAAGGCGTTAAACATCAACTTGTTTGTTAATCTTTGCTAATGGTTTGAGTGTGTATGTTATTACATTCTGATTAGAAAGAAAAAGAAAAAAGAGAGAAAATAAAGAAAACAAAAAAAGGGGCGTTACACATCAACTTGTTTGTTAATCTTTGCTATTGGTTTGAGTGTGTATGTTATTGCGTTCCGGCAAAATCTCGTGTTCCGGAAAAGATCAAGAAATGTCCGGAGAGGGTCAGAATCCGACCCCGGGTCACCAGGGGACACATGTCCCTGCTGAGGACGCAGGTTCCTCCCGTGAGCCCTCATATGAGGTGCGAGCCACCTTCGGGGAAGCATCCCCACCACAAGATATTTCCTTCTTGCTAGGTGTTCTCGCGAACACACAGCTCAATTCCGATCAGATCCGAGCCTTTCAGGCCGTCTTAAAAGGGAAATCTGTTGATTCTACTCCTCAAAATCTAACACCAGTTGCTCTCCCTACTCAAGAGCCCGCACAGGCAATCCCTTCCTCATTCCCTCTTGTGCAGACAACTCTGCAACCTCCCTCTTTCCAATTACCTCCCCAGTCTCAAGTTCCACCAATTCCTCATACAACATTTCAGTCAATTCCATTTACTGATATGCCACAACGTCTGCAACCTCCCTCTTTCCAATTACCTCCCCAGTCTCAGGTTCCGCCAATTCCTCATACAACATTTCAGTCAATTCCATTTACTGACATGCCACAACGTCCCACTCATCCGGAATTCCCTTCTCAGGCCTCCGCAAGGCCTCAGTGGCCACCACAACCTGCTCCTTACAATGAGGTCACCCAATCTCTCCTTCATAGGATGAACAAGATGGACGAACAATTCCGAGATTTCAAAAATATTGTGGATGTCAAATCCGCACCTGAGATCTCTTTACCAATCCTTCCAGTATTCCATCTCCCTCCTTCCGAAATGCCAACGTACCGACGGTACACTAGCATAGGCAACCCCCTCATTCATCTGAAGGACTTTATGTATGAGTCCTCGTTTTGGCAGAACGATCAAAGATCATTGGCATACCTCTTCAGGAGATCATTGGATGGTCCCGCCTTAGAATGGTTCTATTCCCTAGAGCCGAGTGAGGCTGAGAACTTCGACGTAGTGCAACGGAAATTCCTACAGAAATATCGGGATAGGGTCGGTCCCTCCTTCTCTATTACCGACCTAGTGGCTGAAAAAATGAAGCCGGACGAAGATTTCATCCAATTTGCCGATCGATGGAGATCCTTGGCAGAGAAAGTGAGAGACTCCATTTCAGAATCGGAGCAAGTAAAGATGGTCGTGTCTAATGCCACTCCACAATTTAGACACGTCCTGACAATGAACAAGCTCACCACTATGGAGGAACTGTATGAGAGGGCTCGATATATCCAAACACAGCTGAAAGATTCTCCCCTCATGCATATGTTCGAGCCACCAAAGCCAAAGGTGTTTAGGAAGTCGAGCACGGGCGCCCAAGGTGGGGTGACAGAAGGGGTTGTAACAAATGAACAAGTGGGCGCGGTTGGCCATCCCAACCAGCAAGCTAACCCTAGGCCCCCACAACCCCCACAATTCCCCTTTCATCAGGAGCAACAAGGTCAGCAACCCTATCGTCCTCCCCCACAAAATAATCTCTTCCAGAACAATATGCCTCAACCCCTCCATCTTCAACAACAACAACAGCGACCTCCTCAATATAATCAGGTTCCGCCGCCAGGGGATTATGGCCCCCAACAACAAAGAAGGCCGATCGGCCCTAGGAGAGCTCATTACCCACCTTTGCCGGAGTCGTTGCCGGACATCTTTAATGCTCTCATGGCTGCTAATTTCCTCACCTTGCCTAAGGAAAAAGTCATATGGCCCCCGAACGTCGACACTTCCAGATATTGTGTCTTCCATAGACAGCCGGGTCATACGGTGGAAAATTGTTTCCATTTCAGAGATTATATCTATGATTTGAACGATGAACATCAAATAGATTGGGATGAAATGAGGCGATGCGTCACCATGCTGAAGGCCAAGAGACCTCCTCCTAGACGACAACAACAGCAACAACAACAACAGCAACAACAACAACAATAGCCTCAGCAGGCACCACAACAACAACTAAACATGGGCATCCTCCAAAATCCGTTACCGGCGCACCAACAACCTAACCACCAAGTCAACCCCATCTCTTCCTTCCCGGAGGTTGGAAGAGGGAAAGATTGGCATACGGAAAGCGGCTCCGTCCTTGTCACCAATCATGTTCCTATCCAATCCCCGCACCTTATTCATCCCGCACCTGTCTATCCTCCACCCGTAGTACAACCCGCAGTGATACCTCATCCACTTCCACCACCATCACGTCCTCTTATCCATGCCTCTACTGATGACTTCCCTGCGAATCCCCAGTAAACATCATTCACCTCCACCACAACACGGTTACCCTTGAAACCTCTCATCATTTCTCACGCCTCCACCTCGTCATCCACCTTCATTCCACCTCCACTAAACAAACCCCTTATCGTCCAACACCCTTTCGAGGTACCCTCCACTTCCACCACAACACCGTTACCCTTGAAACCTCTCATCATTTCTCACGCCTCCACTTCATCACCCACATTCATTCCCCCTCCACTAAATAAACCCCTTATTGTCTAACACCCTTCCGAGGCACCATCTACTTCCACCACAACCCCTTTACCCTCGAAACCCCTCATTATTCATCACCCATCCGGGGCCCCATCAACCTCTACTATGCCTCCACCTTTTAAACCCCTTATCATTCATCGTCCATCTGAGACTTCATCCACTCCCACCATACCTCCACCTAACAAACCACTCATCAGAGCCCCTATACCTGTCATCGCCCCTGCTTCCTCAATTGTTCCTCCACCACTACCCCTCGAACCCCTACTAAACCCCATATCTAACTCCATAGAGCTGCCGCAAAAACCACAAGCCATGGTGCTCCGTAGTGGAAGGATGTTCCATCGGGTTTTTCCCTAAAATAGTCAGGTCCCCGAGCAATCTCAGCCGGAGAAAGACACCGAAGAACAGCCAGAGGAGTCTATCCCCGGGACACAATATGACCTGTTGAAACATTTGGATAAAACACCAGCTCGGATCTCCATTCTCGAGCTAATCAAGAGGTCGAAAATCCATCAAGACGCCTTGATGGAGTATCTCCAAAAGGTCATGGTAAACAAGGATCTCCCAGTGGAAAAGATCTCGTCGGTATTAACACCGACTGATACACAACCGGCTATTATCTTTCACCATCACGAGCTCGCCCCCAAGGAAGCTCGAAAATATGCGTTGTGTATTGCAGTCAAGATCAATGGGGTGCCTGTAGACCCATATTTGGTGGACACTGGCGCGTCTATAAACGTCATCTCCATGCCCACCGTCCAGTTATGTGGGGTTGACACAGAACAGGTAAGGCCTTCATCAATTACAGTTACGGCCTATGATAACAGCAAAAGACCACCAATGGGGGTGGTCATCTTGAATGTAGAATTGGGCCCTGCATCAATCTCTACGGAATTTCATATCCTCAATATGGATCCCACATTCAAAGCCATATTAGGCCGCCCTTACATCGAGATTATGAATGCTGTGCCGTCCACCAATCATCAGTGCTTAAAGTTTCCATACAAGTCTTGGATTATCAAGGTCAATAGTATGCCCATCTTTTCTACAGTGGATGCCATTAACACCTCTTTGCCTTCTGTTTGGCCGACCCATCGGCCAATTTTTTGCCACGCGCCGTCCACACAGAAACCGTTTCCACCACTAAAGTCATGTCAGCCTTCTCATTCTAAAGGCTGGGAGATCATGAAAAATATCGGCTACCAACAAGGCAAAGGCTTGGGTGTACAATTACAAGGGAGACTGAGGCCGCCAAAGAAGACAAGATTAACCCTTAGAGCCGGCCTAGGCTTTGAAGGGCCATATGAAGCAATTGAGGAACCTCTTACATGGACCCTGTATTCCCATTTCAGAAAGGGGCCGGTGATACAGTTGGGGGATCACCCACAACATTCACATGGGAAATTACATATTGTCTACTTAGCTGAAAGTTGCTCGAGAGCTGCAAAGAAAGGGAAACACGATGACCCGGATTGTGAGTGGAACAAGTGGGGCCACTTCTGATCTCCGAGGTACCAAAAGATGTCCTTGACATTGCCGAAATTCCAAGTTTTCCTCATCGAGAGGAAGTTGCCACTGACGGATCGCTTTCCGTCATTCTATCTGATCATTCTCCTCAGCCATTGTTGCTGACTCTTTCTTGGACCTGATGTTTATCTGATGATATTCCCAGGTCCCCTTCTCTGCTCACATTCTTGCGCGGGTTTTTCAGCCCGTGCCAAATTTTCAACCATGATCTGCTCAATGAGCCATGCAACCCCCTAGCTATAGTTCCCTCCTCCCATTCTCTAATTTCTTTCAATTGTTTTGTAATTGAAAATGAAAATAAAAAAATGTCATTTTTCAAACTCTTCAACAGTGCCATCCCCTTTGAGGAGACCTCCTACATCTCTCACGAGTGTGCCCCGACTTACGGGCCACTCATTCAAGGTCCCTTGAGCGACCTTCTTTACCCCTCTATCGAGGGGTCTCTTCCTGTACATTCTTCAACTTCTTATTCGTCTATAGAACAAGTCAGTCATGTTAGGAATAGCGAGTCAAGGGTAGTACCTAGAAGAAAATCCAAGGGCAGGGAAATTACTCGTCGATTCCTTCTAGATCTAGCCAATAGGTGTCAAGCCTTTCTAGCCATTCCTCAATTGCTAGAGAATCCTATCCAACTGTCGGAGTTAGAATGTGAGGAGAATTGCACAATTGATGAGGGGTATGGAGTTTATGAGCTCACAGATGAAGAGTACCCTATTGAAGAAGGGGACGAAGAATATGAGGACGCGGCCGACGCATATGCTAGCGGAATGAGGAGATTTGACGAACCATCAGCCGCTATAGAAGAACCCACCAAAGAAATCAACCTGGGGACCGAGGAAGACCCTAGGATCGTCCTCATAAGTAATAATTTGCCGCCATCTGAAGAAGAGGAATTGATCAAGGTTCTAAAGGAGTACAGGGACACGTTCGCATGGAGCTACGAGGATATGCCAGGATTGGATTCCACCCTGGTCGAACATCGCCTAACGTTAAAACCAGGGTCCGTCTCGGTAAAGCAAAGGTTAAGACGTTTCCACCCCCAGATGGCTTTGAAGATGAAGGAGGAAGTCGATAAGCTCCACAAAGCCAGGTTTATTAGAGTCGTCCTATATCCTCAATGTGTGGTAAACATTGTCCCGGTCATAAAAAAGGATGGAAAGGTGAGAATCTGTATCGATTTTCGGGACCTTAACCGCGCGTGTCCAAAAGATGATTTCCCCTTGCCTCACATTGACGTGTTGGTTGATAATACAGCAGGCTATGAAACTCTCTCGTTTATGGATGGATTTTCGGGGTATAATCAGATCCGTTTGGCAGAAGAGGATCAGGAGAAAACATCATTCACCACACCTTGGGGAACTTACTGCTATTTGGTCATGCCGTTTGGTTTGAAGAATGTTGGAGCTACTTATCAAAGGGCTATGATGGCAATATTCCATGACATGATGCATGTATATTTAGAGGTGTATGTGGATGATTTACTGGTGAAATCCAGGACTAGGGCAGAACACCCAAGAGTTCTGGCTAAGGTGCTGCAAAGATCAAGGGAGTTCAATTTGAAAATGAATCCAAAAAAGTGCGTATTTGGCGTCTCATCGGGTAAATTACTTGGTTTCATTGTGAGTAAGAGGGGTATTGAAATAGATCCCAATAAAGCTAAAGCAATCAGGGATATGCCACCTCCGAGAAATCTGAGAGAAGTTCGAGGGTTAATTGGAAGGCTACAATTCATTCATCGATTTGTGTCCCAGCACTCGCAAAGGTGCAAACCTTTCTACGAGTTAACTAAGTCAGGAGTAGAATTCCTTTGAAATTCTAAGTGCCAAAAAGCTTTTGAAGGATTAAAAGAATATCTGGCCAATCCACCTGTTCTAATTCCACCTACACCAGGTAAACCTTTAATCCTTTACATCTCAGTCCTGGACAACTCCGTGGGAGCTGTCCTGGCACAAGCTGATGAAGCAGGCAGGGAAAGGGCGACCTATTACTTGTCCAAACTCCTCAACCCTTGTGAGCAGAAGTATACGGCTATGGAGAAAACTTGTGCCGCCCTCGTCTGGATAGTACAGAAGTTAAAACACTACTTTCTAGCTCATGAAGTTCATTTGATTGCTCGAATGAACCCTATCAAGTTCCTTCTAGAAAAATATGTCCTTACAGATAGATTAGCACGCTGGCAAAGCTTTCTTTCTCAGTTTGACATCGTCTACATCCAGCAAAAGGCGATTAAAGGGTATGCTATAGCTGAGCATCTCGCTCACCATCCTCTTTTGAAATTTGACCCTGTCCAATCAGAGTTCCCAGATGAGGAACTGATGTCCATCAACCAATCAGATGATTGCATGTGGACGTTACATTTTGATGGAGCTCTGAATTCCCAAGGGAAAGGAATCAGCATTGCCCTCCTGTTGCCTGAAGGCCTTACATTCCCACTGGCATATCAGCTCAAATTCTCCGTTACCAACAATATAGCTGAATATGAAGCTCTTCTAGCTGGCCTAGAACTCGCTCATTCCTTTCGTATCACCGAATTACGAGTCGTAGATGATAGTCAACTCATTCTTCACCAGGTGCTCACTAAATATCGTACTCGCGATCTCAAGCTCAAGCCATACCAAGAACTCACTGCTGCCTTTGCCAAACTGTTCACCAAATTGATCTTTGTCCATGTCCCTCGTCATCAGAACATTCTGGCCGATGCCCTCGCCTCGTTGACATCATCTTTAAGGTTCCCTCTAGGAAGATGGTTTGAGTCCATTCACATCTACAAGCGTCATGCCCCTGCAATCGATGATGCTTCCTACGTAAATATCAAGGATAGGATAGTAAGGAGGGCCCTACAGGAAGAAATCCTTGAGAAGAGGGAAATTATGTTGACAGAGTTAGAAGAAGAATTGGCTGATGAAGAGAAGCCATGGTTTTATGAAATTGCCAAGTATTGCAAAGATCAGTCCTACCCTGAAGAAGCCACATCGGAAGATAGAAAAGCCATAAGGAGAGTGGCATAGAGGTACATGCTGGTCGGAGGAGTGCTATACAAGAGGAGTCTTACTGGTGTTCTTTTAAGATGTCTCGACGAAGAGGAGGTCTGGAAATGCGTCGAGGAAGCACACTCTGGTGTGTGCGGTGGCCATGTGAATAGCCAAATGCTTGCCAAGAAAATCCTTCGGCAAGGCTTTTATTGGCCCACCATGGAAGAGGATTGTGCCATATATGTCCGCAGGTGTGTCAAGTGTCAACTTCACGCTGATAAAATTCATTCCCCATCTTCTTCACTTCATCCAGTATCCTCCCCATGGCCTTTCTCCATGTGGGCTTTCGATGTCATCGGTCCTCTTGGTAACCCTAACTCCCTCACTAAGCAAAAATCATTCATCCTTACTGCAACGGAGTACTTCACCAAATGGGTCGAAGCCGAAGCTTACGTGGAGGTTAAAGCGTCAACAGTATGCAAATTCATCATGAATAACATCATCGCCAGGTTCGGCATTCCAAGCACAATTATCACCGACAATGGGCCGTAATTCATATCTCAGGACCTTCAGGACCTCTGCAAAAGGTATAAAATTGCATTGCATCATTCATCACCTTATTACCCACAAGGTAATGGCCAAGCAGAGGCCACTAATAAAACATTGATTAAAATCATAAAAAAGACTTGTGAGTCAAACAAGTTCTTAGATTGGTCAGAAAAGCTGATTGAAGCTCTTTGGGCCTATCGCACTTCAATCCGTACTCCCACTGGGCAAACCCCGTTTGCCCTCACTTATGAGATGGAGGCGGTAGTTCCGTATGAAATCTTGGTTCCTTCTCTCAGGGTACAGTTGGACAAGGAACTTCCCCTCAACGAACGTCGTGATTCACTCCTTGCTCAATTGGAACTCTTAGATGAGAAACGGCTGGCCGCTGCTGAGCATGCACGAGTATATCAAAACAGACTCACACGTTTTTATCAAAAGAAGGTCATTGAAAGAAAATTTCAAGTCGGTGAAATGGTAGTGAAAAGAATGTTTGTAAAACCTGGTAGACCGCGTTCTAAACTCCAACCCAATTGGGAATGACCGTACGTGATTCAGGCTGTGCATCCTGGCAACGCCTATAGGCTAGTCAATGCTGAGGGGATCGAGTTATCCCACCCTTGGAATGGGCTTTATCTTAATAAATACTGCCCTTAGATAGGTGTACATAGTCTCAAAAAATTATGAAATGTAAAATAACAAAAAAAAATAGAAAATAATGAAAACAACAAAAATATGTATATATACAATAACAAAAGACAAAAAAAATAGAAGAAAATGAAAAAAATAAAAAAAAGAAAATAAAAAATTCAAAATGCTAATGCCCGGAGATCACCATGTAGTTAAGTCATTGCGTTCAACCTCCGTGTTGGGATAGGGCCTATTAAGACTTGGTAGGTTCCGGGTCTTGGTTTGCCAGAGCCGTGGAGATCCATGTCCGGCTAGTTTGGCTTATGCCCCCCTCAAAAGGAGACAACATGCATGTACACATGTGTTCTATAAAAGATCGGTAGCATCGCTCATGGTGAGGTCTCACCTAGAAGGTCCCCAGAACGCTTTAAACCTTCGTTCTCTCTCTCTTCGACCGAATGAGACAGCCGGCGCCCTTAAAACGCTGAGCATGGGAAACACGAACACAACTCCTAGGGTGAGAGTAGGGTCCAATTCCTCGAGCATGGGTCAGAGTACGAGAAGAGGGCAGTGTCCCCGCAGGCATCCAAGAGGGATTCCATAATGTCAAGATACTATGTCCCTCGCAAAAATCTGTCAAGAAAAATCAGAAAAGAAGAACAAAATCAAAGTCAAGTGAAAAGCCTGGTCGTAACCGTGCCTGATCCCACAAATGAAACCCCTTTGATTGAAAGTCAAATTCTATACAAAAGGGGTCATGAGATGTAAATGCTCGAGATTTGGTCTGAAGTTGCTCGAAAGGGGAAGTTAAGTGCGCCCCTACTGGCTCGTCGGGTTAACGGTTTTGCCGGTCCTCTCAGGAGGCTTACCCCCTATACTCTTCCTTCTTCCTCTGAAGATGAAGGCTCAATGGAGTTCCTGAAGGGTGAAACTCACCAAAGTCTGCAACCACCTTTCGACACAAACGTATGGTTGTCCATCTTGGAAAGCAGAAGTCATTATCGTGAAAGAGTCTCCGTGTTTCTGGCCGGTCAAGACCCTTATCTACCATCTTAATTTCTTCTAGTCTAACCTCGGGCTTAGACCAATGCAAGCGCGTCATCTATAGGTGCGACGGCGTCTGATTCCGGGTCAGCGTCGCGCGGTTGGTCATTTGGGTTCCAAGGTGTTCCATTACATATCATCTAGATTTGTGAGGAAATAGACCCGGGTCGGGCAAATCATTTACCTTGAACACTTTTTGGGTGAATCCCTGTGGTCGGAAGTAACTGTGAGCCTAAGCATGGCATGACGGCATTGTCATCAGGGTAAGTCTTAGTCGGCGGGATTATCATTCGAGGAGTCTAGAGGCCCAAATCAACTTAGAGGTGCACTTAGGATGCCTGGGAGGTTAGCAAGAAACCCTCGTTCCCATGCAGGTTAGATGTTATATCAAGTGGTCATCATGCATTAGCAAAAACAAAAAAAATAAACAAACCAAAAATAAACAAAAAAATAACAAATCCAAAAAATCAAAAAAAAACAAAAAAATGTACATGCACAAAAAAATGGAAATATAAAATACCAAAAAAAAATATAAACAAACAACAAAATACAAAAAAATGAATACACCTACAAAAACAACAAAAATCACATCTTCGCATGATCGCATTTGTATGCACCATTCATTTTAAATTCTCGTTTACATCAGTGTGCTTATCTGTCGCATTAATCATCCTTTTTTATCATTGCCTTTGTTAATAAAGGCTTGCCCCTTGACTCGTTATCAAGGATAACTCAAAATCACGTTTGTTTATTGAGCAAGGGGCAAGTCAGAGCAGAAATGCTAACTTGTTTGCTTAGATGTGTACATGGATTCAGGAGATCAGAAAGAAGCAGAGAACCAAGCACAAAACATTTTATTCCACTCCCACTCAACAAAAACAAACAACAAGAGAGAGCCTACATTAGCTCCCACCCTCCTTCTCTACATTACTCGTCTCGCCGCTTTCTGGACGAGAAAATCTAGAAGGTGCTATCCAACCATGAAAAGCGGTACTTCTACCGCTTTGGGGTCCTCTTTCTATCTCCACTCCCCAACCTCGATCTGCGGGAGCAGCAAAGAAGCTACTAACACGAAAGCCACGCTCTCGTGCCCTTCGATAGCGTTCCTCGCCATCCTTCAGCCACTGCTCGGTGAGACCGAGACTGGTCCTCAATTTAAATAGTTGCGCCTCCAGGGCCCTCCTCTCCTCTTTCTCGACTGATCTGTTGTGTAGTGGACAGCGGATCTAGAGGGGAGGGGTGAATAGATCAGCCCCACTTTTCGCAATGTGGCCCTCTATATAGCTAGTTAAAATAAATTGCAGCGGAATAGAAACTAGCTTCCAAGAATGCTATGATTCACTTAGCAAGATAAGCAAGATTATAATAATTCGATCCTAAGCATGCATCTAGAACGAATCAATCACACAAGCAAACCACACTAGACAGGATTTTTAAGGTGGTTCGGACTGAATCCTCAGCCCTACGTCCACCCCTCACCAAAACCCGGTGAGGCTTCACTTGTGCAGCGCACAGAACCGCAAATCGGAAACCACCGATTGCCTTCCTACTCACCACCTGGTAGGGATGTCAACCGCAAATTAGAACAACCTCCAATTGCCTTCCTACTAACCACCGGTAGGGATGAATCACACTTTCAATGTTTAAGCAATAATGAAACTGAAACAAATGTGAAGGAACTAAAACAAGAGATTGAGTTATAAGTGAAAATGAATTGGCCCTTGTATGGAATGTTGATCAGCAACAAGGCTCCTCTTGGCTTCAACTCAATCTTCTTGATTCACCCTTGATTGGATGAATGTTCTTCACGGAGTACTGTTCACGTGAACAGTACCTCTTCCTTCAATTCTTCTCTCTTGATCTTCTCTTTGAACTTCTTTGAATGAATGAAGGAGATGATGAAGCTACCTTGAATATTGATTGCTTCTTTAGCTTCTAGGAGTTTGAATGCTTGAAATATCACCTTGAATGAGGTGGAAAGAACTTGAATGGATGAAGATGATTTCCTTTGAAGAACTTGAATCAAACCAGCTTCCTTGGATCACTTTGATAGCCTTGCTTTGATGTAATCTTCCTTGAGGTTTGCTGGCTTTAATTTGAGCTTGATTCCCCTTGGATTGGATGAAGAACACCTTCACGAACTACTGTTCACGTGAACAGTAGCTCGTCTCCAAGCTCTCTTGCAACCTCCCTTGCAGCCACCCTAGATCTCACAAGAAGCCCCTTGAAGCATTAGGCTTTCTAACCCTCTTACAAGAGTTTTATAGACCTTGAATGGTCCATAGATGCCCCCTAGACCAGATCCACAAATCATGGAAGGTTAGGTAAGGCTTGATTAAAGAAATCCATGGAAAGGGGCTAGCCACGAGGTTGATTTCGAAGTCAAACAAGGCTGCATCGGGGCTGGCGGTCGACCGGAATTCATGGGCCGGTCGACCAGAACCTGCTGCAGCCAGAACTTTTCGACTCTGGCAAAACCGGTCGACCGGACGCCTGGGGGCGGTCGACCGAAACCTGTAACAACGTCATCATTTCGGTTCTGGAAAAACTGGTCGACCGGCCAAGGTGTATAGGTCGACCGAAATCTGTAAATGTTGACATTCTGAGGCTCTGGCAAATCAGGTCGACCGGCCAAAGCGTGTAGGTCGACCGGAAAGACCTGTACCTACAAAATTGAACTGTTAGCCCAAGGAAACATGTCCATAGGTCAAGATATTCATGTTCTCATCAATTTCATGTATTTTGGATTGAAATCAATTTAGATTATGCTATTAGCATTTCTAAATTTTGTTCCGGGGGCTCCGCCCCCGGAAACCCCCGCAAGGGGCGCTGCCTGACCGCGCAGGTCGATCCGCGTGTGAGGGCGCAACATTGAGCTTTCACGCTCGCCATTTCCACTTGATTCCTTATCCATTCATTGGCGCACCTGTCATGAACAAAAACATCACATATGTCAATCACATGAAAGTGAAAAATATCAATGACTAATAGTGTTTAGCCATTATCAAAACCAAGAATACCACAGAACTCATATGACCATAGAATGATGTCGAATGACCCAAGTGACCACATGAACTCAAATGGCCATAGAGGCACAACATGATCTTTTGGCCTTCTCTCTTTCCCTGTCCTTTTCCCTCTCAGCACGTTCTCTCTCTCTGTCATCCCTTTCCAGCTGAAGGGTGATCCTCAACTCCATGGTGTCAGGAGAAAAATTGTCATCTGAGCGATGCTGCAACTCCTCCTCCAGCTCCGCTATCCTGGCCTTCCCTCGTGATGCATGAGCAAACATCTCTTGCATCTCTTCGACCTGCCATATCCGTCATTTCAGGGGTGTGATGAGACATAAACAGAGAAGCTCGGATAAGAGGAACCTTCACCTGCGCGGAAAGCATTCCCTCTGCCTCTGCGGCGCGCTGTGTTACACGGGCAAGCTGCTCATGGAGCGAATCTAGTTTCGACGAAGGAATCCATAGACTGTAAGAAGCACCCTCTGCCCCTACTGCTGGTAGGGTTGCGTCGAGCCGAGCGCGCTATGATAGCAAGAAGTGACAGTGAGTGGCTAAACACCAAAACCTAGGGGTATAATTAGGAATATGCATTTGCATACATACTCACCGAGACATGTAAAGCCTCATGGGTGTCACCCAACTCTCCCTCCGTGTCCGCCAATCGAGCCTGCAAGTTCGCTATCATGGTATCACGGGCATCCTAAACCCATGTCATAGAGTCAGCATTACATTTAGAAAAATGATAAAAAAAATAGAAAAAAAAAATGATCAAAAAGTGAGAAAGGAGATATACCTCCACAAGTCCCTCAGGATGGAGTCGCTCTGCATACATCGCCCTATAGAGACGTAGATACTCTTCACTATCCTGGGCGTGCGACTCCACGACCGTGCCACCCCGCTGCCAATCTTCATATTGTTCAGGGAAGCGCACCCGCCAGTCGACACAGGTTACGGGCCCACGTGTCTTCCTCCCGACGCGGGGTGGTGCGGTCATATCTACCCATTCCTGAGCAAGCCCTAGAGTCCTCATGACCAATCGTAGCCGGAGTGGCTCGATTTCATTCAGGCAGTGGACCCAAAGGTCCCGACCAAATCGAGGGCGACCTGCGATGACCCACGGTTGGCCGACATCGACCAAGCCCGAGTAAGGCCTCCAGATCACCTACGTTGGCATGCGTATGTCTCCTTAATCACTCAAAAGAACCAAAAAAAAAGAGAGAGAAAGGAAAAGACAAAAAAATGGAGTCCTACCATCTCTGCGGGGAACTCTTGCAGCTCACGCCTTAATACCATCAGCTGGTAAGATAGAGAGGCTGTGCTCATAATGGGTTGCCACCGCCGAGCTAGTGGTGCCACAGCCACACGCCACTATCGAGCTCGCCCCATTGGGATGTAGTAATAACTCCATACCTGTGTCGTCACATGTCATCAGCATTTCATGAAATAGACTAGTTGCATTAACAAATAAATAAATAATTACCTGGAGAAACGGTATGAAGCCACTCACAGTCACCTCTCGATATGTCCCTTGGGATAGACTTACGAACAGATGCGCCAGCACGGCGGCTCCCCAGGCATATTGCCCTACCCTCTCTAGGTCCACCAAAAATTCTAGGAAACGACAATGGATGTCATCTCCTTTGGAGCCCAGCAGTAATTTTCCCAGCAGGAAGAGGAGGAATATCCTCAAGTCCATGTTTGACCTCTCCCAGCTACTGGCATCCACGTAGTACACAGCGCGGGACCCTCTTTCCGCTCTCTCCATGAACTCCTCCAAGGACTCGTTATCACGGTGACGAGTGTCAGTGAGCCCCAATGCCTCCATGATAGACGCCTTGGCTACTGACCTGTTCTTTTGGTCCTTTAATTCCAGACCAAGAAGCTTCTGAGCCACTTCACGATAATCGGGGTAGGTGACCCCGGTCACCGCCTTACCATCCACTCTAAGGCCGGTGATTCGGGCCACATCTTCGAGACTGGGCACCATGTGCCCCCAGGGCATCAAGAAGGCACGACTCTCTGGGTCCCATCTCTCGCGCAATGCTTGGATGAGGGCGAGGTCGAGCTTAATGGGTTCGATCCGGAGGAATGCACCAAACCCCATCGCATCCAACCGGGCTTTCTGGAAGTCAGGCAAGCCTCGATAGGCGGCCACCACTAATTCCCATGAGATGTGTGACCTCGTCATACTCTGTGGATTAGACAGGAAGTGAGAAGCGGGTGCATCATTGAAATAAAAAAAGAAAAAGAATGAGAAAGGAAGAAAGGGATCATGAAGAATGAGAGGGAAGAACTGGCTCGATTACAAGCTCCGATTGGGTCCTCTCACTGAGTGGCCTTTCAACATCGGAGAGTCTCCTGGAACTACCACTGGATCTACTCCTCTTCGAGGAGCGGGAAGACTCGCCCTCCACCCTAAAACTGGACTCTCCCTCCATCTCAGAGAATGAGAAACTCTTACTCCCTCCTGTCGACTTTTCACTCTTCTAACCAGTCTCCACAACTTCGTGCTTTCAAGTGAAGCAGGCGGGGGGAGTATTTATAGGATTGAAGGGATATGATCCGGATCTCTCCCACTTCCTCTTGCAATGGGCCTTGTAACAAAGCACCCATCTTTCACTCGAAGTAAACGAGGTCGGGAGCGTAGCGGGTTGATTCACACCCTACACATCTAGGTTCCCTGTGTTCATCATGATTCAAATAAATCTGAGATGAGGTCATCTACATGGAGAAAGGATAATGCATGTCGACCTCTTCGAATTTGGGAGTGGACTCATCCACAGGAGAAAGGACAATGGAAGTCGATATCTTTGAATCCGGGAATGGACTCGTCTACATGGAAAGAGGACAGAAGGGCGGTTGGCATCTTTGAATTCGGTGGTACATCATTAAAATTTGTGATGGATTCTCCCGAAAGAAATGCACAATGAGTCTGAGACACGATCCGTTATCTCAGGGGAGTTCTGTTAAACACGTCACATGGGGATGGCATGAAAAGAGGAGGCGTAGAAGAGAAGAAACGCGTGGAGGGCAAACCCGTCACATGAGAGCAAGTCGTTCCATTCATACGTCTATATAAACTGTCATGTTCACCATGAGAAGAGAGCGGATATACGAGCAACTTGCTAAATCTCGCACCACCTTCTTGGTCGTCTCTCTCCTCTCCTAAAGGGGGGGTCTCTGGGAGGCCATCTAGAGCTCTCCGACGCTGCAATTATCTCATCGCATCACGCATTCCCACCCTCTCTGGTAGCGCTCCTCGCCCTCCTCTGGCCTCTCTCGCGACCCCGACAGTCGCGAAGCTCTTGAACCCAAGGCTGTTGGCTGAGCCGCCCCCTACTCTGCGATGGAGACTACACCAACCCCAGGAGCTCCTCCACCGTGAGCTCCAACTCTCCTCCAATCGGCATTGACTCTGAAGGAGTGACGTGTCCGAGCGCTATTTCTTCCGGAGCTTCATCACTTGGGCCTCACGTGCCCTCCTCTCGTCTCAATCCCGATGTTGCTTTATCCACTCCTCTCTTTCCATTCTCTCACAGTTTACTTATCTCCTCGCCACCTGAAGAGAAATCCTCAGCTTCATGACATCTCAGGGAAACTCCGCATACTGTAGTTGCTTCAGTCCCCCAGCTCCTATCCGGTGACGGTCGACCATCACCCGACGTCCGCCATTCCAGTCACAAAGAAAAGGGGAGGGGAGAGACTGAAACAGCATGCAATGGCATTAACGCTTCGCATTTATTTCAAAACAAGATACATCAGGGTTTGGGCACCTCAGGCCTCAGTTTACTGAGCTCCATTACATAAGCCTTCCATAGCTCTCGATCCTCACTCACAGACACCGTCACCTTCCTCGGGATGCTTGCCTTCCACGAAGCTTTGATCGCCTTCACATCCTTCGCATCATCCTCCGTGCCCAGCTCTCTCTCCTTAATCAGAAGAAGGTCGGATAGCATAGGAAGAGAGTGCCGAGGAAGGCCAATTTGCAGGTAGCACCGGTGCTAGCTGTAAAGAACAAATTCGGTTGCACCGACAAGATGGAGTTCCGCATCAGGAGAAGATCACGTGAGAAGCCCACGTGAAAGTAAACATGCTGGCACACAAGTGAACATCTCTCACGCCAAGGAGTTGAAGTGAGTACGCCAATCGCCGCGTGTCTTCAGACAGGGCATGCGATTGGCCACCTTCCCACCGAAGCCCAACACATCGGCCATATAACGGAG
The DNA here is from genome assembly GCA_022559845.1 of Amorphophallus konjac. NCBI lineage: Eukaryota > Viridiplantae > Streptophyta > Magnoliopsida > Alismatales > Araceae > Amorphophallus > Amorphophallus konjac. Next base: position 433,003,081 of record CM040120.1, on the reverse strand, counting down.
GGGGCTTTGTTCGAAAATCCTGGAGGCGGTCTGTACCCCTTCATGGTGATGAAATTTGAAGTGAAGCTCAATCCAGCAGCTGAGGAGAAGCATGCACCCGTGGGGAGGCCTACCCATGCTGGAGGCCGTGAGACCACTGTAAAGATGTGCGAGGACAGCGGGCCCCACTCTCTTTCCCTCCCAAAGTCCACAAATCGCACCCAATTGGTCTTCCTCTACGATGTTGTCAGTGCAAGGAAAGAGGAGAGCTCCGGCCAAACAAATTGTGAACCCTTTCATAAGCCCTTCTAAATGTTCATCATCCATCAACCCTTCTAAGGCAGTCACGGTCCAGTCTGTGAGCTTTTGCAAGTTGACTCCCTTTCGGGTCTGAACGCCCTTTATAGTTCCAGATGGCATAAAGCTTCCAAGAACATCCTCGGTAGATACCCTCTTCCGCATCCGCGAAACCTTTATCCTGTCATCCTTCATCGACCGCCTTAAGCCTAGCAGAAGTTCTGCCTCCTCGAGGAGGACCGTTGCCACAAAAGTAGGGAAGATAAAAGTCTGGGTTTCCGGATGCCAAATCTCCGCCAATGCACCCAGGGCCGCCCAATCCATGTAAATCTTGTCATAATACTTGGCATGGACCACCAACCCCTGGAGGTGCCATTTTGAAATAACGGCCCTCATACCGATAGTGATGTTGGACGTAAGCTTCGATAGCCAGGGCAGCTTTGGGAATTTTCTCGGGCCCGGAAAAAGAGGATACGGTTGAAAGGAAGGAAAAGAAAAGAATGAAAAAGCGAGGGAGAACTTACGAAGGAAACTAGGAGAAAGAACCAACTTACCACCCGTGAGAGAATCCTCTCGCTCAGATGGCCTTCAATGTCGGTCAACCTCCTGAATTCGCGGCCAAACCTGCTCCTCTTGGTAGGGAGGGAAGGCCCACCTTCCATCTCAAAAGGGCAGGATTTCTCTCCCATCTCAAAAAAGAGCTTGACTCCCCGAACCACCAATGGATGATCTTTTGCTAAGGATCAAAGGGGTACTTATAGTGAAAAGGGGGGGTAAAAAGGTAAATGTAAAGCATTTATGACAAGTTACCGTGGTGAATTTTAACCGAATAAATCTTGTCTGATTTGCGTCGTGTTTTCCCCTGCTCCTGTATTGATGTGCGGACGTCCTGTACAGTTGAATGTAATTTTACTTCTTATCAAATAAATCCTTCTTCACTGCTTGTTGTTCGGTGCAGGTTCCAAGAATAAAATGAAAATAAGAGGGCAAGAGGGCGTCATTGCCCTACCATGTCCCACCATCAGTCACCCCGGTGACTGACCCCACTGTGTCATGCATCCTACTATATGATATCTACGCTATTAGAGCACGTCAAGGACCTTATGCCTTGGATGAATCTGGAGTTTGAGTTCCCCTCTAACAAAAATAGTGATAACTCTAGAGGAGTTCAAGACATAAGGATACGCCGTTAGGTTGTGATGGCTCGGGGATGATGGTTCCATTCGGTGAAGTCGGTTCGTGGATAAACGGGCCCTGGCTCAGTATCGGCTCATCGAATCGGTATCCTGACCCGTCCTTAGCAGCTTAACAATATTATCCTTGGCTATCTTCTATTTTTAGTTTATTTTAATTTTTCCTTTAAACCCAGCATGCATTCATGTAGGACTTTGATATCACTGTGGAAGATCATTCATTTAACTCGATTGTGAGGGCCGCTGTGCTTAAATTCTTGACTAATACGGGATATTACATTCTGAATCGAGTACTGAGTTTCTGTGAAACCATCCTGGGCTGGTTGGCCGAAACAGACCTTTGTTTGGATTTATCAGCTACCCTTTTTATTTACTCCATTGGACCCACCTTGGTCGCAGCACTTCCACATTGGCTGGTAACCGCTCCCCAAGGTGAAACCTGAGGGTCTACGACTCAGGTACTTCCGCGCCGAGAAGTTGGTCCCTCTTTCTGTTAGTCTTTTGTTATTTCCAGCCAAACAATCGTTCATTTCGGAGGACCTTCTTCAAGGTTGTTTTGTTGAAACTCAGGAAAGATTCCAATCACATAGTGTTAAAAACGTGTCTCATCACGCCTTGGCATCCACTTTTTAGTCCATTCTCCACTCCACTTCATAACACTTCTATTTCATTCCACTCCGTGTCATTCCCCTGTAAAGCAGACGCCAAGGCGGGGCAGCTATAGACACGACATTTTAGCACTATGCTGAGCAGATCCCGTATTACACTAAGACGCCCAAAGTGGCTCGCACGGTTAAGTTAGTCGAGTGACCTCCAATTTTTATCTGATAAACCTCAATTGTCGTTTCTTAATGAGACTCCTGCTAATGGGCTTGTGGCTATCTCTTTCCTACACAAAATAAAAAAAATGTTAATGGGCTTGCCCCATCTCTTAAACTCTAAAACAAATGGGGGAACAAATAAGGATTCTAATGGGCTTGGCCCGTTCTTGTTCAAATAAACTAAATCAATTTTTATGGGCTTGGCCATTTCTCCCCTATATATATAAATAACAAGAGAAAATACTAAAAAATATATGTTAAATAGGTGTGGCCCATCATTTATTCCTTACAAATAAATATATATATATATTGATAAAAATAATAAATGTTAATAGTTTGGGCCCAACATTTAATAAAAGAAAGAATAGAATAATTTTTTTTAAAAAAAACTTCCCTATTAGCTACCCCCCTTTCTTTGGATCTTGTCCCCTCATTTCATTTAGCACCTCTCCCCACTTACGTAACTCACACCCCCCTTTTTTTTTCATTAACACACTCATCATCACCCTCTCCCCACCACAACAACCCCATTCACGTAAACACTTCTCACCCCATCCCATGCATGCCCTCACTCCTCTGCAACCCACCTCCACCTCCCTCCTCCCTTTTTCTTTCTCCCACGAGAGCCACCTTCACGGGCAGACGTGTGAACCCCTCTCTCTTTCTCTCCTCTGCAGCCACCTCCACTTCCCACGACAGCCACCCCATCCTCCACCCTCACTCCCTTTTTTTCCCATTCTCTGCTAACCCACAGCCACCTCCACCGTCTCCCTCCTCCCCTTTCCATTCCCTGCTAAGCTCCACCCCCCTCCACATACTCTTCTTCTCTCCCTCACCCGCTCTCCCCCACCTGCAGCCACCTCCACCGTCGCCCCTCCCTCTCTCCCTCTCTCCCTCTGCAGCCACCACCCAACCACCCACAGCCATCTCTCCCTCTTCCTCTCTCATCCTCCCTCTCTCTTCCCTCTATCTCTGCCTCTCGCCGCCCTCTCTCTTCACTTTTTTTTCTTTCTTTTTATTCCTCCCTCACACCCTCCCTCTAACTCTCTCTCTCTCACCCTCTTTCCCCCGTGTTCTCTCTCCCTCTCTCCCCCTGCGTCTCTCTCTCTCTCTCCCGTTTCTCTTCTCTCTCTCTCTTTCTTCCCCCCTCCGTCTCACCCGCTCCCTCTCTCTCTCTCTCTCTCTCAATTCTTCTCTCTCTCTTCACCTCTCTCTTTCTCTTCTCTCTCCCTCACTCTCTCTCTTTTTCTTCCCTCTGTTCTCCCCCTCCCTCAACCTCTCTCTCTCTTTGCATTTTTTTCTTTAAAAAAAGGGCTTTTTTTTGAGTTCGGGGGGGGGGGGGGGGGGGGGTGGCTCGTCGCCCGTGCCCCCCCCATTTGAACGAAGAGGCCGTTGCGGCCTCTTCTTCTTCACCGACTCGCCGCGCCGCCCTGCTCCGTCGCACCCGCCTCCGGCCACGCCTCCGGTCCCGCCTGCGCCGCCTCCCTGCTCCGCCGCACCCGCCTCCGCCTCGCCTCCGGTCCCGCCTCCGGCCCCGCCTCCGGTCCCGCCTGCGCCGTCGCCCCGGGCCACCTCCGCGCCGTCCTCCACCGCCGCAGCTCGCCACCGCCTCCACCGCCGCCATCGTCCTCTCTCTCCCGCCTCCTCTCTCTCCCTCTCTCCCCTTCTCTTCATCTCTCTCTCTCTCTCCCCCTCTCTCCGGCATCTCTCTCTTTCTCCCCCCCTCTCTCTGGTGTCTCTCTCTCTCTTACCCTCTCTCACTCTCTCCCTCTCTCCACCTCCCCGTCTCTCTCTCTCTCTCCCCCTCTCTCCGGCATCTCTCTCTTTCTCTCTCCCTCTCTCTGGTGTCTCTCTCTCTCTTCCCCTCTCTCACTCTCTCCCTCTCTCCACCTCCCCGTCTCTCTCTCTCTCCCTTTCTCTCCTCTCTCTCTCTCTCTCTCTCTCTCTCTCTCTCTCTCTCCGGTGTCTCTCTCTCTCTCTTTTTCCCTCTCCCTATTTCCCTCACCCTCTCACCTCTCTGCTTCTCTCTCCCTGTAATGCCCCGGATTTTTTGGATCCTTGTTCGTGGCTCCCGGATCTGGTTTTTCGGAGTGTCCGACTCTGTTGTGTCTAAAATTTTATTTCGGACATCTTTCGTGTTCGGATCGGCGCGATACGGAGTCGTTTCGGAGGCCCGGAGGCGTTCCGCGGCTTTTTCCGCGTGTGTTTTCCGATTCCCGGCGTGGGTTTCGGCTTTTTCTTCGGAACCTCGTTGCGGGTGAACCGGGCCGTTCACCTAGGCGAGTGTGGTACCGTTGCGATCGGTGCGTTCCGATGATCGCGAGGATGTGATTTTCTATTTTTCGGTATTTTTGGGAATTTCCGTATTTTCTATATAATAACCTCCTATTTCTCTCTCCCTCTCATTCTCTCTCCTCCCTCTCTCTTCTCTCACGCTCCCTTTCACCCCTCTCTTCTCCGGCGGCCGACGGAGCGGGACGGGGGCGAGCTAGTGGCGGCGCGGGCGAGGATACGGGCGGGGACGGGACGAGGATCGAGCGGTGGAGGCGTGGTGGAGGCGGTTCGTGGGATCGTGAACCGGCGAGGGTTTAAACGGCGTTTTCTTCGTGGATCGGCGTCCACGGTGCGTCGAATCTTCGGTGGAGGTAGGGAGATGGACCCTCAACCCACGTACTTCTTTTCCCGCGAGTTTTGTAGGCCGTGGTGAGCCGAGCGGGCTAAACGGGGCAATTTGGAGAAAATGCATGTTTTTGGGGTGTGAGCCGGATCTTTCGTTTTACCGTGTTTTTGAGCGATCCAGGGGTTTAGATGCATGCCCTAGGGGCTTGGGGAAGGTTTCCCCTTTTGTTTCCCTTTCACCTGGGGGTGAACGGGGCGTGGAATGGTTTTTCCCGCGGTTTCCACCATTTTCGGGCGCGGACTGAGAACGCGCTATGCTCCAGTAGCGTGTTCTTTATGGTCGCGCTGCCCCGACGGGGCGCGTTCATCGGAGAAGATGAACAGTAAGGAGGTTCTTGTCGCGCTATGGGGTCCTAGCGCGTTCTGCGTTGTCGCGCTAGGGGGCCCTAGCGCGATCTGCCTTGTCGCGCTAGGGGTTCCTAGCGCGATCATCCTTGTCGCGCTAGGGGTCCCTAGCGCGACCTGTCTGGTCGCGCTAGGAGAGCCTAGCACGTTCCGTCTTGTCGCGCTAGGTGATCCTAGCATGATCTTCCCTGTTGTCTCGTGCTCCCCTTGGGCCGTGTGTGTCCCGGACACCCCGTGGAGTTTCGTGACCGTGTCTTTGGGTGTTCGGGGGTTCCGTTTACCTTGATTTGCGCACTTGTGAGTGTAAGGGTCCGGGGGATTTGCTAGTGTTCCGATTGGGTTGTGTTGGTCTCCGGTCGACCCGGTTGTGACCCAGTGGTCGACCTTTGGCCTTGTGAGTGTCCCGGACACCCCGTGGGTTTTGTTACCGTATTTTTGGGTGTCTGGAGGTACCGTGTTACCTCGATAAGCGTGCCTGTGGGCTTGGTGGGTCCGGGTGACCCCAGGTGTTCCGGGCTTCCGGGTTCTTGCTAGATCGAGTCACCGTGTATCGGTGTGAGTGCGGCGAGGTTTCCCCGCACGTCGTGGTTTCTCCGGGAGTTGGTTTTGAGTGGGCCATGTGTGTGGCCTTGGTCTGCGAGTCCAGTTGCCCAGCCTGGTGCTGGAGGGTTCTCGCTTTTCCCAGGGTTGGGAAATCGGTGTGGCAGCTCGCGGGCTATCTTGGGAATCGTGCTTCTGTGGTTTCCGCGTAGGCCGTGCCTATGGCCTGTGAACCGCGAGTCCATGTCCTAACTTGGGACTGGAGGTCTCCTGAGTTCCCAGGTGGGGGAATGGTCTCGGCGATTGCGATTCACCTCGTGAGTCATCGCATTGTGGTTTTGGACCTAGGGATTAGGCCAGATTGACGGCTCAGTGCTGTCGTGTGCAACGGTCTTGACCCCGAGTCTTGTGACTCAAAGGCCGTTGGGTTTCGTAGGTCTAGTGGACCATCTGTAGTCTGGTGGCGTCGTGCCACCTGTTACTCCATGTTACTCGCAATGGGTGCGTGCGTGGTTTTCTGTGTCCACGTTCTGTGACACGTCCACTAGTCGTAGCTTCCCACGGCACGCGTGTGCTGGCTCGCCTGGGAGTGGCTGAGCGGCGTACCCGAGAGAGGCGGTGAGTAGGCTGGTTACCGCAGGGCCCCCGCGTACTTCCGAGTCCGGGTTTAGGGGGAAATACCAGCTAGAGGACAGGCCTAGGGCGTACGGTCTGAGTGTGCACACGAGGTTGGGGGCGTCGGACGGCGCCGGCAGGCGCGACCCCAACTAGTCCTTGTTCTGTGGTACTGGTTACTGAGTGTGTCTGAGTCTCACGCCTGGGGCGTCGTAGCTAGACACTTGTGACGCGGTGTAAGACGTCAGGGGACGCATCCGGTCGTTCTTCTAGTGGGTGGTACTCCTGTCACGCGACGTGAGGTGTTGTGTACCGGGTTCTGTTTCCGTCCGCGAGACGGGACTTCGTGAGTGGTTTCGGGAGTGTTCCCGGAGTCGGGGTCTGGGGTTTCCGGTGAGCTTCACCGAGGGCCTTTCCCCAGACAGTGTTGTGTTCACGACGGTGAGGTCGTGACCGTGTTTCCTGGCCGTGTGGTTTTGGCTCAGGCCCTTTTTCGGAGGGCAGGCCTCCGCTACGGAGGTAGCGTGGCGTTTTCCTAGTAGCATGGCTAGGGCGGTTCGTGTCTGGTGGTCCCCGATCGTGGAATCGGGTGGTCGGGTGCGTGGCTTGGTTGTCCCCCGACGGGAGACTAGGTGGTGTTTTCTGGTACAGTAGGAGTAGCTGTAGAGCCGATGTTTTGTCGGCCACCGTAGTTACTTTCCTGCCTCCGTGGTTACTTCTTTCCGTTGCCGTCTTGCTAGCGTAGCTTTCCTTCTTCCGTTGTTTCTCTGTCGGGGTTCCGCGGGATCCCTACTGGGCCAGTGACAGGAGGCTCACCCCTGCGTTTCAGGTGCGGCGGTTCTGCCTCGAGGTTCGAGGGTGCTGTGCGGAGGTTCTTAGTTACCAGCTTGCCGGGCCGAGTGTTTACTTGGCATGTGGTACGTTTTACTGCTTTAGACTGTACTTTCTGTTGGACTGGACTCTATCGTAGTTGTTTATTCATTTCTGTTAATTGTTGGTTGTCCTGCTCTATTTCCTATTTCTTTGTGCCTCCACACTCCTTTTAGCCCTTCCGAGCCCTCCCGGCTCGTGGGCGGCTGTTCGAGTCTCGGGTTATCGGGCCTTCCCGGTAATCGGATTCTCGGGTCGTCACAGCTGGTATCAGAGCGGTGGTTGTGGACGTACATAGGAATTCGAAATGTTGCAATGATCAGAGTCCGTAAGGTTTCAGTACAGTCAGCAGTTGGCATAGGGATTCGTGCATGTTTTCTGCTTTGTTTCTCGCTTGAGAGTTTGAGTGCGCTGTGCGGCGCGGTGAGGGTGGTAGCTGTTCGTGGCTTTTGTGCCGGCGTGGGGTCTGCGGATCGAGGTCGATAGCTTTCTCCCTTGAGTGGTGGCCCTGGTCGTGTTGCGTTGGGCAGAGGTTGCCGGCGGGCGTGTTGCAGTTCGGGGGATTGTAGCGGTGGTGCATCGAGAGATGTTGTGATCATGGTCCGATGGGACACTTGGTAAGTGTTGTCGGAGGAGCTGACCTGACGTGGTGATGGTTTCCTTGGTGCTGGAAGGTGCTGTTCCCAGCATGTGTGAGGCTCGAGGTCAGGTCGAGTGCGGAGTTTTCCTTCCGTTGGTCGGAGGTGCGATTGGTCTCTCCTCTGGTTGGGGAGATTGCATTTAGCCAAGGTTCGTCATCTTGCATTGCGTGTCTGGATTGGTTGGCCTCGGTGTGCCATGAAGTCCGTGCGAGACGTGTTCCGCGTTTTGGCAAGGTGGTTGCCTGTGAGAAGCGTTGCCCGTTTTCCTGATGTGTAAGGGTGTTGGCGCTGTTCCGGAAGGACGAGTGCCGGCTGGGCAGTGTTCGCGAGAATTGCGGTTGGTGTTGTGGTTTCCGATGTGCGGAGGATCGGAGTCTGCGGGGTTGCAGATGGTTGTCGGGATGGTGGATCCCGAGTTGGCGTTGTGGTGGCTGTGTATGTGGATCAGAGTGCGCGGATCGTAGCGTTGGTTGCTGCGGGTGGATTTCTGAGGAAGTGTAGAGCAATGGAGGATTGGTTCATCAGTGTGTGTTGTCTCCGGCGGCGTGAGACGTGTTGTTGCCGTGCCTTTGCTTGAGATATGGTGGTTTATGGCATTGGCAGGTGTCCATTTGGATTGATCGAAGGATTTGGTGAGACCAGATGGAGAGAGCGGCGTGCAAGCGAGGCCTTCTGGTGGCCGTTTCTGAGGTGTGAGATGGTGGAAGCTCAGTGATTGGTTGCCCCTGGTGCAGGGTGTGAGACCGGTCAGCGGGTTGTGAAGCTGGCGTTTGGTTGGTCCGCCGAGCGTGGGCGTTGACCGGTGGATTGGTTTTGTGGCGAGGGTTGCGTTCCCTCGGCGAGCGAGAGGGTGGCAGCGATGCCGTGAGTGGTTTCCGTGTGTCTGAGGTGATACCAGACTTGTGCTCTTGTGTTATGCCTGCTCTGGTGGCCGGTGTGTGCGCGGTGTGCGGAGCATGGCATTGTTCGTGATTATGGTCTGGCTGTATCCCTCATGATCGGTGCTTTTTCGAGAATTGAGGTTTTTCTATGTTGGGGCCCTGACAGCGTTGTCAGTTGGTGGAGGCGTTCTTCCCCTGTGACTTGGTGCTAGTCCTGAATTTCGAGGATGAAATTTCTTTAAGGGGGGAGGGCTGTAATGCCCCGGATTTTTTGGATCCGTGCTCGTGGGTCCCGGATCTGGTTTTTCGGAGTGTCCGACTCTGTTGTGTCTAAAATTTTATTTCGAACATCTTTCGTGTTCGGATCGGCGCGATCCGGAGTCGTTTCGGAGGCCCGGAGGCGTTCCGCGACTTTTTCCGCGTGTGTTTTCCGATTCCCGGCGTGGGTTTCGGCTTTTTCTTCGGAACCTCGTTGCGGGTGAACCGGGCCGTTCACCTAGGCGAGTGTGGTACCGTTGCGATCGGTGCGTTCCGAGGATCGCGAGGATGTGATTTTCTATTTTTCGGTATTTTTGGGAATTTCCGTATTTTCTATATAATAACCTCCTATTTCTCTCTCCCCTCTCATTTCTCTCTTCCCTCCCTCTCTCTTCTCTCACGCTCCCTTTCTCCCCTCTCTTCTCCGGCGGCCGACGGAGCGGGACGGGGGCGAGCTAGTGGCGGCGCGGGCGAGGATGCGGGCGGGGACGGGACGAGGATCGAGCGGTGGAGGCGTGGTGGAGGCGGTTCGTGGGATCGTGAACCGGCGAGGGTTTAAACGGCGTTTTCTTCGTGGATCGGCGTCCACGGTGCGTCGAATCTTCGGTGGAGGTAGGGAGATGGACCCTCAACCCGCGTACTTCTTTTCTCGCGAGTTTTGTAGGCCGTGGTGAGCCGAGCGGGCTAAACGGGGCAATTTGGAGAAAATGCATGTTTTTGGGGTGTGAGTCGGATCTTTCGTTTTACCGTGTTTTTGGGCGATCCAGGGGTTTAGATGCATGCCCTAGGGGCTTGGGGAAGGTTTCCCCTTTTGTTTCCCCTTCACCTGGGGGTGAACGGGGCGTGGAATGGTTTTTCCCGCGGTTTCCACCGTTTTCGGGTGCAGACTGAGAACGCGCTATGCTCCAGTAGCGCGTTCTTTATGGTCGCGCTGCCCCGACGGGGCGCGTTCATCGGAGAAGATGAACAGTAAGGCGGTTCTTGTCACGCTATGGGGTCCTAGCGCGTTCTGCGTTGTCGCGCTAGGGGGCCCTAGCGCGATCTGCCTTGTCGCGCTAGGGGTTCCTAGTGCGATCATCCTTGTCGCGCTAGGGGTCCCTAGCGCGACCTGTCTGGTCGCGCTAGGAGAGCCTAGCGCGTTCCGTCTTGTCGCGCTAGGTGATCCTAGCACGATCTTCCCTGTTGTCTCGTGCTCCCCTTGGGCCGTGTGTGTCCCGGACACCCCGTGGAGTTTCGTGACCGTGTCTTTGGGTGTTCGGGGGTTCCGTTTACCTTGATTTGCGCACTTGTGAGTGTAAGGGTCCGGGGGATTTGCTAGTGTTCCGATTGGGTTGTGTTGGTCTCCGGTCGACCCGGTTGTGACCCAGTGGTCGACCTTTGGCCTTGTGAGTGTCCCGGACACCCCGTGGGTTTTGTTACCGTATTTTTGGGTGTCTGGAGGTACCGTGTTACCTCGATAAGCGTGCCTGTGGGCTTGGTGGGTCCGGGTGACCCCAGGTGTTCCGGGCTTCCGGGTTCTTGCTAGATCGAGTCACCGTGTATCGGTGTGAGTGCGGCGAGGTTTCCCCGCACGTCGTGGTTTCTCCGGGAGTTGGTTTTGAGTGGGCCATGTGTGTGGCCTTGGTCTGCGAGTCCAGTTGCCCAGCCTGGTGCTGGAGGGTTCTCGCTTTTCCCAGGGTTGGGAAATCGGTGTGGCAGCTCGCGGGCTATCTTGGGAATCGTGCTTCTGTGGTTTCCGCGTAGGCCGTGCCTATGGCCTGTGAACCGCGAGTCCATGTCCTAACTTGGGACTGGAGGTCTCCTGAGTTCCCAGGTGGGGGAATGGTCTCGGCGATTGCGATTCACCTCGTGAGTCATCGCATTATGGTTTTGGACCTAGGGATTAGGCCAGATTGACGGCTCAGTGCTGTCGTGTGCAACGGTCTTGACCCCGAGTCTTGTGACTCAAAGGCCGTTGGGTTTCGTAGGTCTAGTGGACCATCTGTAGTCTGGTGGCGTCGTGCCACCTGTTACTCCATATTACTCGCAATGGGTGCGTGCGTGGTTTTCTGTGTCCACGTTCTGTGACACGTCCACTAGTCGTAGGTTCCCACGGCACGCGTGTGCTGGCTCGCTTGGGAGTGGCTGAGCGGCGTACCCGAGAGAGGCGGTGAGTAGGCTGGTTACCGCAGGGCCCCCGCGTACTTCCGAGTCCGGGTTTAGGGGGAAATACCAGCTAGAGGATAGGCCTAGGGCGTACGGTCTGAGTGTGCACACGAGGTTGGGGGCGTCGGACGGCGCCGGCAGGCGCGACCCCAACTAGTCCTTGTTCTGTGGTACTGGTTACTGAGTGTGTCTGAGTCTCACGCCTAGGGCGTCGTAGCTAGACACTTGTGACACGGTGTAAGACGTCAGGGGACGCATCCGGTCGTTCTTCTAGTGGGTGGTACTCCTGTCACGCGACGTGAGGTGTTGTGTACCGGGTTCTGTTTCCGTCCGCGAGACGGGACTTCGTGAGTGGTTTCGGGAGTGTTCCCGGAGTCGGGGTCTGGGGTTTCCGGTGAGCTTCACCGAGGGCCTTTCCCCAGACAGTGTTGTGTTCACGACGGTGAGGTCGTGACCGTGTTTCCTGGCAGTGTGGTTTTGGCTCAGGCCCTTTTTCGGAGGGCAGGCCTCCGCTACGGAGGTAGCGTGGCGTTTTCCTAGTAGCATGGCTAGGGCGGTTCGTGTCTGGTGGTCCCCGATCGTGGAATCGGGTGGTCGGGTGCGTGGCTTGGTTGTCCCCCGACGGGAGACTAGGTGGTGTTTTCTGGTACAGTAGGAGTAGCTGTAGAGCCGATGTTTTGTCGGCCACCGTAGTTACTTTCCTGCCTTCGTGGTTACTTCTTTCCGTTGCCGTCTTGCTAGCGTAGCTTTCCTTCTGCCGTTGTTTCTCAGTTGGGGTTCCGCGGGATCCCTACTGGGCCAATGACAGGAGGCTCACCCCTGCGTTTCAGGTGCGGCGGTTCTGCCTCGAGGTTCGAGGGTGCTGTGCGGAGGTTCTTAGTTGCCAGCTTGCCGGGCCGAGTGTTTACTTGGCATGTGGTACGTTTTACTGCTTTAGACTGTACTTTCTGTTGGACTGGACTCTATCGTAGTTGTTTATTCATTTCTGTTAATTGTTGGTTGTCCTGCACTATTTCCTATTTCTTTGTGCCTCCACACTCCTTTTAGCCCTTCCGAGCCCTCCCGGCTCGTGGGCGGCGGTTCGAGTCTCGGGTTATCGGGCCTTCCCGGTAATCGGATTCTCGGGTCGTCACACTCCCTCTCAATCTCACTTATCTTTTTTTATTTTGTTTTTCTTCTCCTTTTTTTATCCTCTCTCCTTCTGTCTTCTCCCCATCTCTCACCCTCTCTCCTCACCGTATTCCTTTTCCCCTCTCCCTGCTTCTCACTCTTCCAACCCCCTCTCACATATTCTCTTTCCCTCTTCTTTACTCCCTCTCTCCCCCACCTCTCGATCTCCCTGTCTCAAATCTTTTTTATTTTCTTTTATCTCTGTCTCTTACTCTCTCCTACACATACCTCCTCTCTTACCCTCACTCTCTCTCTATTTATTCATTACTCTTATATATATATATATATATATATATATATATATATATATATAATATACTATACACATATTTCTTATATAGTTCGTGTATATATATCCTCTACATAAAAAAAATCTTAAAAAAAGAAGGAAGAGTCTTCTTCTCCTTCTTCCTCTCTGCTCTACGCATAAGTCCACATACATATATATATATATTCATATGAGGATTTATATATATATATACCTATATTTATATAAATATATACACATATTTGTATAAGTGTCTTTGCAGGTGCGTGTGTGTGAGTGCTCGTATATGTTTGTGCGGAATGAAAGAGAAGTTCTGGCTCTACATTTGTTGAAGTCGTGAAAAAAGAATGGCAAGTTTGCAAGCGTCTCGGTGCGGGAGCACGCCTCACTGTGCCGCGTGTTCACACCGCCCTCGTCTGAGAGAAGCTTCCTCGAGCCCGTCATCGGCCGCCCAATAAGTTTTCTCACCACGTCGTCTTATTTGCTTTGGTTTCTTTAGTTGCGTTGCATTGCATGAATCATTATCTGTCGTCCATATTGCATCTCTCTCCCTAAGAGATCCCTTTGCTTGTTCATTCATCATATTGTCTGTCCACCCTTTAGTCCTAAAAGGGGTTTCAAATACCACCAACCAGGTGCGTATTCGCTTATGCTATTTTCAATATCAGCTTCTAAAGAATTGATACTACACCACCATCGTCCTTATCTCGTTGTTGTTTCTCTTCGTTTGTTTTCCGTGCAGGGTTAACCAGTCCGGGAGCCCGCTTCTTCAATCGGCCGAAAGGGGACGAGGAGGAACTCACACGATCCCCAGTTCGGGGATAAAACGCGACCATCCCTCCTACTTTTGAGGTATCCGACCATCACCTTCACCATTCTATTCTAGTTCTCTGGCTTGTTGTTGTTATTTGTTGTTAAATCTCCATCTCCATCCTCCTTTACTTTTTGTTTAAAAATAAGTCTATCTTCTCTCTCTTGTTATTATCATATATCGTTAAATCTCCATCCCCGTTCTCTTTCGTTTTGTCTAAAATACGTCTCTCACTCTACCTATATTTTTCTTGGTGGTTTTTCCTTATATCATATTATCTTATTCTATCATCTATCTCTCGGTTTCTTTCTTCATTTTCTCACATCTCTTTAAAAATACATAAAAGCATAAAAAATAATAAAAGCAACAAAACCTAAAAATATATATATAATAATAAAAGATAAAATAAAACAAAAAGAATAATAAAATCAGGGTAACCAAAGAAGGCCCTCTTCGTCGGCCGGCCGACGGAAGAGGAAGAGAGGACCCGCACTGCTTCCGTTTCGGCGGTGAACGCGATCAGACATTTCCTGTGGGGTTCTCAGCCCCTGGCGATCACACTTCCCCTCCCCTCCTTTTGTTATTAATTTTTTATCCAAGCCCCGTCGACGGAACCAGTTCCTCGCGGTGGTCTCATCTAACTGGTGCGGTGGGCTATCTCCCGCGACCGCTTTATTTCAGTAATTTAATTTCCGCATTCTAACACCCTAACCGCTAATTGCTTAACTCTAACCCTCCCCTATCATCGCTTCAAAACCCCGTGGAGAGTGACATCTCGCGGTGGTTTATTTAATCCCCTTTTCATTTATTCTAACCCCGATCAAGGAATTCGTTCCTCGCGGTGGTTTAATTTTATGCACTTTCATTCCAACCCCGATCAAGGAACTCGTTCCTTGCGGTGGTTTAATTTTCTGTATTCTTTTGTTCCGACCCCGATCAAGGAACCCGTTCCTCGCGGTGGTCTTATCTAACTGGTGCGGTGGGTCATCTCCCGCGACCATTTTCATTCCAGTAATTTAATTTCTGCACGCTAACCTCCTAACCCCTAACCATTTAATTTTAGCATCCCCCATCATCGCTTTAAAACCCCGCGGAGAGTAACATCTCGCGGCGGTTTATTTGATCCCGTTTTCTTTTCTCGTTATATACATATAGTTATTATAATAAAAACCCCACAGAGGGTAATACCTCGCGGTGGTCCTTTGTATATAGTTATACTTATTACTTATATCGCTGCAAAATCCCCGCAAAGGCCAATGTCTTGCGGTGGTATGTATATATAATATTTATTATTTATATTGCAGTAAAAATCCCGTAAGGCCAATGTCTTGTGGTGGTTTCTATATGTACATATATATTCATTACTACTGATACTACTATATTGCTGTTAGAACCCCACAAAGACCAATGTCCTATGGTGGTACCTCTTTGTTCGTATTATCCTTATAATTGTTCGGAGAACGATATACCGTTACAATTTCTAAGTCTACGGGTCTCTCCATTTCTGTTACATCGATTCTCAGACTTCCCGGTATATGAAAAACTGCTCGTGGAACGGTAGGCCACGCTTACCTGGAAAGGGTCAGTTTGCGCGAGAGGGCCTTCAGACCCCTATCTCCGCCACGTACCGAAATTTGTTCCGCATCCCTCTCTTCCCTTTCTCTCTCCTTGATTCGGTCTCGTTATCCCCATCTTCTAGGACAGACGAGGGTGGATGACCCCCGCCGTCTACACCTCTCTGTCGATCACCCTTTCACCATTACTTTGCATCATTGTTTTTCCCCCGAGGGTGACGACGACTCCTGCCGTCTACAGATATAACCCTCGCATCTCATCCTCGTGCTCCCAAGACGCCTCGCCGCCAGAATGACGCTGCCAGACCACCTTAACCAGAGGAATAACCTTGTTCCGTGGGCACTGCTCTCGCCGATCCTCAATGCGAATAGGAAACTCCGGAAGGGACAGATCTGGGGTCACATCAGGCCAAACGGCATCCTCGAGAACATGAGAATCATCGGGCATGTACTTCCGAAGCATCGACACGTGGAACACATCATGCACGGCGGAAAGCTCCGGAGGTAGCTGCAACCGATAAGTAACTTCCCCAACACACTCAACGATGGGAAAGGGACCAATGTAGCGGGGACTCAGCTTCCCACGCCTACCAAAGCGCATCACGCCCTTCATGGGAGACACTCTCAAGAAAACTCGATCTCCCACAGCGAAACTGAGAGGTCGCCTCCTCCGATCGGCATAACTCTTCTGCCGGCTCTGAGCTGCCAACATCTTCTGCCGAACGAGATGCACCACCTCAACGCACTATTGCACCAAATCTGGTCCGGTCAAGGCACGTTCGCCCACCTCGAACCAATCAAGCGGAGTCTGACAAGGTCGCCCATACAACACCTCATAGGGAGCCATACCAATGCTCGAATGATAGCTGTTGTTGTCGGCAAACTCCACTAATGGCAGATGGTGGGTCCAACTCCCCTGCCACTCCAAACAACACGCCCGCAACATGTCCTCTAGAGTCTGGATGGTCCGCTCAGACTGACCGTCCGACTGAGGATGATAGGTCGAGCTGAATGCCAACTCAGTGCCTAAAGCCTTCTAGAAACTCATCCAGAATCCAGAAGTGAAACGGGGATCACGATCCGATACAATGGAGATGGGGACTCCATCCAACGGAACAATCCGCTCTACGTACAGATGAGCCAAATGCTGCACGCTCTAACTGACCTTGACTGGCAGCAATCACGCCGTCTTCGTCAGTCTATCCACTAGCAACCAGATACTATCCTCCCCACCGGACAACCTCAGTAATCCGACCACGAAATCAGTGGTCACGTGGTCCCACTTCCACGCAGGAATGTCCAAGGGCTGAAGTGTACCTCCTGGTTGCTGGTGCTCAGCCTTCACCTGCTGACAGATCAAACACCTGGCCACAAATTCTGCCACATCTCTCTTCATACCAGGCCACCAAAACTGCCTCTTCAAGTTCTGGTACATCTTGGCCGATCCGGGGTGCACGGCATACCGACTCCCATGAGCCTCACGCAATACAGTACGCCGCACCTGCCCCTCGGCTGGCACATACAATCTACCTCTGAACCTCACAGCTCCATCCTCGCCAAACTCCACCTCGGCCGTCGACAGAATACGAGGTAGCTCGGGGTCCGCTCGCTGGGCCTCAGTCACCTATCGACGCACCGCGAGTGTGATAGTCAGACTCGTAAGGATAGCCGAACCCTGGTCCTGAGGGACTTTGAGCCTAAAAGTCATGGCCGGGACCTGCTCCCAAAGCCTCCACTTCCTCAACAACATCTGACTGACCGTTACCCTCCTACTCAGAGCATCAGCCACGACGTTCATCCTGCCAGGCTGATAGGACAGAGTGAAATCATAATCCTTCATGTACTCCATCCACCTTCTCTGCATGAGGTTAAGATCCTTCTGCGTGAACACATACCTCAAACTCTGATGGTCAGTAAAAAGCTCAAACCTCTCGCCGTACAAATAATGCCTCCAGATCTTCAGAGCGAAGATCACCGCCGCCAACTCAAGATCATGAGTAGGGTAGTTCACCTCATGTGGCTTCAACTGCCGCGACGCATACGCCACAACTCTCCCATGCTGCATCAACACAGCACCGAGAATAACCCCGGAAGCATCTGTACACACCACGAAACCACCCGAGCCAAATGGCAACACCAAAACTAGAGCAGTGGTAAGCAATCTCTTCAGCTCCACGAAGCTCCGCTCACACTCCTCCGTCCAGACGAACGGCACATCCTTCCGCGTAAGTCTGGTCATCGGAGCCGCAATACGAGAGAAATCCTGGATAAACCTCCGATAATAGCCTGCAAGCCCCAAGAAACTCCGAATCTCCGTGACAGAACTCGGCCTCGGCCACTGCACCATAGCCTCGACCTTGGCCGGGTCCACGGAAACACCATCACCAGAAATCACGTGCCCCAAAAAGTGCACCTCATGAAGGCAGAACTCGAACTTACTGAGCTTCGCATACAACTGGTGATCGCGCAGGGTCTGCAACACCATCCTCAAATGCTGCACATGCTCCTCAGCAGACCACGAATACACAAGGATACCGTCCACAAACACGATCACAAATTGGTCCAAGTACGTACGAAACACCCTATGCATCAAATCCATGAACGCTGCGGGGGCATTGGTGAGCCCGAATGGCATCACCAAGAACTCATAATGCCCATACCTCGACCGAAACGCTGTCTTCTCCACGTCCGAATCTCGGATCCGCAGCTGATAATAACCCGATCTCAAATCGATCCTCGAAAACACCCGGGCCGACTGTAACTGATCAAACAAGTCATCAATCCGCGGCAACGGATACTTGTTCTTAACAGTCGCCTGGTTTAACTGACGGTAGTCGATGCACAGCCCCAAACTACCATCCTTCTTCTACACAAACAACACCGGTGCACCCCACGGGGAGTAACTAGGACGAATATACCCCTTGCCCAACAACTCCTGCAACTGCGCCTTCAGCTCTCGCAACTCGACAGGCGCCATTCGATAAGGGGCCTTCGACATAGGCGCCGTACCCGGCACCACCTCAATCACGAAATCAATCTCTCGTTGCGGTGGCAACCCTGGCAGCTCCTCGGGAAAAACATCAGGAAACTCGCACACGACAGGTATGTCCTCCACCTCAGGACCCTGTCGCTCGATGTGGACGCACTAAAATTCGCTTATTCAGGTGGTTCGTCTATTGAGTGTATGGGCGTGCCAGTCACCGAAGTGACAATTTATTCGGACTTCGTAGAGCCCATGGTGCGCTCGATCTGACTTCGTCAGACGATTGTGTGGTTCGTGTCGGGATAAAAACCCGCCGCGCCATAAAGGTCAAGGCGTCATTTACATCCCCCATACGAGGGAACACCCTTGATTAATCGCCGGGAATCAGGGCCTCATGGCAAAGAAATTAATTGCATGAAAGGTCTATTAGGAAGTATTGAAATCCTCGCGCGAAGGCGGGAAGAAAACCAGTTGAGATCATGTCGGTCATGTGCTGACCATTTAATGTTCGGACGAGTGTCCGTCTCGGGAAAAGCACGATCGTCGCGGGAAGACCGGAGCATATGTATGCCAGGATATGGCAATTTATTATTCAGAAGAACGAAAAACATTCGGCTAAACCTCGGTTAGAGCGGTCGGAAACCGGTAAATATGTTGGCCCGGTGCAAGAGCAAGCTGCGACCACACTGCGGTGGGCCCCCCGCGGTCGAAACAAGAATTGCATGAGCGTCATTAATATTTCCGGTGCCAAGGGGCGACGAGGGAATATCCCTTGAATCGGCTGAAAAGCCCTGTGTCTGGAGAAGCGGGCGTTCGAAACATGTCGGTCATTCGGGAGACCGTTTAATATTCGGACGGGAGTCCAGCTTGAGAATATTGTAATCGTCGCGGGAGGACCTTGAACATATGCATGTCGGGATACGACAAGTTTATTATTCTAAGACACTGAAAATATTCGGTTGAATCTCAGTTATTGTAGCCGGAAACCAGTGAATCTATTGGCCCGGTGCGAGATCGAGTCAGGACCATACCGGGGGCGCCTCCCGTGGTCCGAACAAGGCTTGCACAGGCATCATTAATATTTCCGGTGCCAGAGGGCAACGGGGGAGAGTCCCGGGACTAGACTCCAGAACCGAAAACGTGTTCGAAAGGAGCGGGCTGTAGACCGAGGATATGAGCCAGATGATGACCATGATCGGGACAGGCCCGAGGTCTAAGTGTGGCCCACGGAGGTCTTATTGATATTCTCATGGAAGGAGTCCAGGGGTGGCGAGAGCTGTCTCGTTCTATTCCGATTCTGTCGGTCACTTGTGGACTTTTTCTTGTTCGGGCAAGGGCCCATATTGAAAGTGCGACGTGGGTGGAAACGACCACGTACAAATGTATGCCGAGTTTACGGTAATTTCAATGAGAGAGAGGGAGCGAATCCCATTAGAATGAATCCGATTTAACGGGCTATTGGCCCGGATCAATGCCGGCTCACGACCATGTCGGGGAGGGAGCCGTCGGCCATATCGGTTGCTCACGGGTCTTTTCATGTTCAGACACAGGTCCGTAATAGAAACGCGGCGCAAACCGAGGTGAACCCGTTCAAATGTCTGCCGAGCGTGCGGTAATTTTAGTAGTGGCTCGGAAGGGATCTGGCTTGAGAAACGAGTGCGGTTTAATCGGAATGTCAGCCCGAGGTGAGGTCGGGCCACGGCCATTTCGGGATAATTCCCAAGACTCAGGCCCAACCTGGAAGGGCGGCGTTGTTGTTCCTTCAGCACCGGGTCACGAGAGAGACGGGGCTGCAAAGTGGATTTTACCATTTTTTTATTTGGGTTTTAAATTATATATATATATATATTGCTTATTTCCCTCTTCTGTGTTTATTCTGGATGATTTATCCGTTTTGTTTATTATTATTACTATTATATTTTCTCTCTTTTTTTGTTTATTATTATTTTACATTTTTTTGTTTATTTCATATATATTTATATTTGGATTTGTTTATTTATCATGTTTTTTATCAACTTATTATTATTATTATTATTATTATTGTTATATATTATATATGTGCTTTTGGATGGAGAGTGGGCCGCTAGAGGCCAAGAGGGGGCGTACCGGCAAAGGCAGGGAAAGCGTGCCGGCGAAGGGGCTGGGAGAGTGTGCCGGCGAGGGGCACGTTGAGCGTGTGCCGGGGGAGGAAGAGGAGGCGTGGCGGCGAAGGGGCTGCAGGGTGTACCGACGAGGGGCCATGAAGGGTGCGCCAGCGAAGGTGGCTGGGGGCGTGCCGGCGAAGGGCGATGTAGGGTGCACCGGCGAAGGGCCAAGCGAGGCGTGCCGGGGAAACTGGGCTGGGGGCGTGCCGGCGGAGGGGGCTGTAGGGTGTACCGGCGAAGAGCCAAGCAAGGCGTGCCGGGGAAGCTGGGCTAGGGGAGTGCCGGGGAAGGGCGCTACAAAGTGTACCGGCGAAGGGCATGCCGACCGAGGGTGGCTAGAGGGGCGTACCGGCGAAGGGCATGGGGAGCCCACTCCTCCTCCGGCCTTATGTCTTTTCTCTTTTCCTTTTCTCTCTTGATTTTATTAAGTTTGCTTGGGTTTCTTCTCTCTTTCTCTTGATTATCTTCCATTCTTTCTGCCACGAGGACGAATGTTCGAGTTGCTTAGTCGTTATTTGATTCGGCTCTCTTTGAGTTGATTACGGTTCCCTTGTCTCGGTTAAAGTAGTTTACCGTTGTTCTTTTTATTTGTTTGTTACTTTCTTTTAGTCCTTTGATGTGTTATTATTTTCTAACAAAAATTCGACAGCATCTCCCCTTGACCCGAGTGTAAGGGAAATACAGGGAACGCGTCCACAAGGAGTGGCGGAACCCGATAACTGGAGGTGGGTGCCCGAGAGCGGCAACACCTTTAATAAAACTTCAGAAAACTCGGTGAAAATAATGGACCGGAGACCTCCCTAGAGCCGGCTAGAGAGTGCATCGGGCAAGGAGGGGCTGGTGATTAGTGTGCCGGCCAGGGAGCCTCATCAGTGTGCCGGGCTGGGGGTGGCCAGGGTGTGCCGCTGAGGGGCTGTGCCGGACAAGGCCAAGGGTGTGCCGCTGAGGGGCTGGGGAAGGTGTGCCGCTGGAAGCGGCCTGGAAGTGTACCGCTGAGTGGAAGAAAGGGAAGGGTGGCATGCCGCTAAAGGGGAGGTGGACTGAGGGTGCAGCCCTCAAGATCGGTGGGAGAAAAACCACACAGGGGAGTGAAACCCGGAGGGATGCAAACGCGGGAAAAGTGCCTTAGAAAGACACAAAAAAGAAACATTCGCAAGCCTCCTGTTTTTATTCTCATAAGGGGGGGTGTCCCAAGGGAACTAATACATTGCAACGCAAAAAAGAGAACGGAGGAAAGGGAAGAACTAGACAAAGTGGAGAGGGGGGAAATGGGGCACTGGCTCCTCCCCTCCCACAGCTCACTCTCTTTCTTCTCTCCCTCTCTTCTATCTTCTTCTCTTCTCTATTCGTACGGAGGCCGGGGTGGCGGAGCAGCAAGGTGTCCTCTCTTCTTCTCTTCTTCTCCTTGCTCTCTTCGCACATGGGCGGTGGACGGAGCAACAGGGGGGGTGGACGGAGCCTCCCCTCCTCCTCTTCTCTTCTCTCTTCGCACGGACGGCGGCAGTGGGTGGAACGGAGACCCGCCCCCCTCTCTTCCTCTCTTCCCTCTTCTTCCCTTCTCCTTCTTCTTCTCTTCTTCTCTTTTTCTTCTTCTCTTCTGCGTGTGTCTCCCTTTTTTTTTTGTTCACAGCGAAGAAGAGGGTTTGTATACCCCTGTGGCGGGGGCCTCTGTAGGCGGGAAGCGTCCGACGGGAATTTAATGGGAGTTGACTCCCTTGTCCTGGGTAGCAGGAGGAGTAGGCAGCGTGGCCCTCTCCCCGGGTGACACCTCAGCAAGTCCACTGCGTGCCAAGAATCCATAGGGCATGGGAGTCACGTCGTTCTGCCGGACGTGCCATTGGAAAAGCCTGAAGGCCGTGCCGCTGGTAGGCTCAACAAGCGTGCCGCTAGAGGGCCAAAAAGGTGTGCCGCTGAAGGACACAGCGAGCGTGCCACTGGAGAGCCCAAAGTGCGTGCCGCTGAAGGAGCGTACCGCTAGAGGGGGGGCCTGAGGGCGCGCCGTTGAACGGCTGCCAGGGCGTGCCGCTGAAGAGCTCCAGGGCTGTGCCGCTGATGAGCGTGCCGCTGAACAGGGCACAGGGTGTGCCGCTGAATAGGGCAGAGGGGTGTGCCGCTGAAGGACCCGAAGGGCGTGCCGCTGAAGGGGCCTGAGAGGCGTACCGCTGAAGGACCTGAAGGGCGTGCCGCTGAAGGGGCCTGAGGGGCGTGCCGCTGAAGGGCTCCAGGGGCGTGCCGCTGAAAGGCTAAATGGGCCGTTTTGAGCCCGTTGTGAGCACGAGTTGTGGCCCATTTGATTTTCTTCGAGGCCCATGGATTATGAGCTTCCCGGGAGTTGGTTTCTCTTCGCTGTCGTGACTCTGGGGACAGCTTCACGGTAGTGTGCATACTTGGGGAGTCCGGACGACCAGTCTCTCCGGGGCTTCTTCACTCGGCGCCGTTGTTGATGCGGGGCCGAGCGGGACATCTGGGTGTGTAATTTTTGATGTCCACAAATGCCCCCCACCCACGGGTAGCGTAGGCGAAGGATGAGTCGGGCGGTGCCCGCGGGTGTACTTGTCTCTTTTCTCTTCGTCGATGCCGACGGGGTGTTGGGAGCTTGCGTAGCATGTTGGTCTCTTCTTCTCTTCATCAGTGCCGACAGGGTGTCGGGGACTGACATGGCATGTTGGTCTATTTTGTCTCTTCGTCTGTGCCGACGGGGTGTCGGAAACTAACCTGGCTTGTTTGTCACTTTTCCTCTTCATCAGTGCCGACGGGGTGTTGGGAGCTGACCTGGCTTGTTTGTCTCTTTTTCTCTTCGTCAGTGCCGACGGGGTGCCGGGAGCTGACATGGTTTATTGGTCTCTTCTTCTCTTCGTCAGTGCCGATGGGGTGTCGGGAGCTGACATGGTTTGTTGGTCTCTTCTTCTCTTCGTCAGTGCCGACGGGGTGTCGGGAGCTGACATGATATGTTGGTCTCTTCTTCTCTTTGTCAGTGCCGACGGGGTGTCGGGAGCTGACATGGTTTGTTGGTCTCTTCTTCTCTTCGTCTGTGCCGACGGGGTGTCGAGAGCTGACATGATATGTTGGCCTCTTCTTCTCTTCATCAGTGCCGACGGGGTGTCGGGAGCTGACATGGTTTGTTGGTCTCTTTTTCTATTCGTCAATGCCGACAGGGTGCCGAGAACTGAAGCAGCATGTTGGTCTCTTCATCAGTGCCGACGGGGTGTCGGGAACTGAAGCAGCATATTGGTCTCTTTGTCTCTTCATCAGTTCCGACGGGGTGTCGAGAACTGAAGCAATGTGTTGGTATCTTTGTCTCTCTTTTTTTTTCTTCTCTCTTTTCTCTTCTTCTCTTCTTTTTCTTCTCTTCTTTTTTTTTGTCACCCTTTTTTTTTCTTCTATCTTTTTGTTGTTTTTTTTCGCCTTCATCTTCTTCCCTTCTTTTTTTTCTCTTTTTTTTGAAGAACTCCTGGTGGCTGCTGGCGTGGATGCCAATGATATAAGAGCTGTCGGCACAGCGGCCGATAATTGAAAGCTGTTGACATGGGGGTCAATAACTGAAAAGCTATCGACCTGAAGGCCGATGATTAAAAGCTGTCGGCTCAGGGGCCGATAATCGAAAGCTGTTTGCATGGGAGCCAATAACTGAAAAGTTATCGACCCGAAGGCCGATGATTAAAAGTTGTCGGCTCAGGGGCCGATAATTGAAAGCTGTCAGCTCAGGGACCGATGATTGAAAAGCTGTCGGCTCAGGGGCCGATAATTGAAAGCCGTCGGCTCAGGGGCCGATAATTGAAAGCTGTCGGCTCAGGGGCCGATGATTGAAAAGCTGTCGGCTCAGGGGCCGATAATTGAAACGCTGTCGGCTTGGGAGCCGATGATTGAAAAGCTGTCGGCTCAGGGGCCGATGAGGGAAGTCAAAACAGCCAAGGCTGAGAGCGGCCTTAAAGAGCCGAAGTTGGGGATTAACGAGCCGCGAGGGCAAGAGGTAAGCCATGGGGGCCAAGATTGGGCTCTACGAGCCGGTGCTAGGAAAGTAGGCTTCGATGGCCAAAATTGAGTTTATTGCATACGTACATTCTTGTTATTTATTATTATTTTTATTATATTTCCTTTTATTCAAGCATGCAAGCATTCATTAGCAGGCATAATATAAATATAAGTAAGGCAGCTCCCCCTATAGGGGATAGGATAGGGACATCGCCCGTAATTCACAGATGCGGTGCGGGCCGCGAGGCACAATTGAGGGGTGGTGCACCAGTCAAGAGGATATCGCATGTCTTGCCTGCATAGCCTAAATTCACGCATTTCACCCGAGGTAATTCTCTGTGGCGTGGCAGTGCAAATGTGTGAGCAAAGAGCCCTAACCATAGGGATATGCATGTTTTCCTAGTGACACTCGAGGATCACTCTAGCGCCTACACATTAGTTTCAGGCTTTCGACTTTCGGTAGCTTCACACAGCCCCCATCTGTTTATTTTGGTAGCGGATTTCTCCGTTCGGCGCGAGTCTCATCATGTGTCTCAATGGGGATTCCCGGCAACTAGGATCCGTCCTTATTGTAATTCGCTTCACCATTTCGTGCGAGTCTCCTCATATGTCTTAATGGGGATTCCCGGCTACTCGGATTCACATTTCTCTCATTTTTTTCCATCATCTTTTCCTCTCTTTTTTTCTTTTTTTTTTACAGTGGGGGTAGGCAGCTTTTTCCTCACGATTACCTTTCACGCAAGTGCAGGAATTCAAGTCTCCGTAGAGTGCTAAGGAGGAATTCGGGCAATCCCTATAGTTGAAAGCTATTGAACACATTAAGTGCTAAGTGTGGGAGCGTTGCCTCAGGTTTATTTTGTGAGTTGGGCTTAGCGATTCAGGCATGACTCTTCCCCTTGACGTGTGCACCCGCCATAGTTGGGTTCCCTTCGAGCGTACGCCGTGACGCGCGTGCATCCGGAATCGGGGCGATATTATTATTTAGCACGGAAACACGGTCCTAGAAAATTTCAAGGAGGTGTATTATTCTATATTAAGCAACCATGCAAGCGGGGCAATCGTGCATTCTCTTTTTTTATTTTTTTTGTTTTGTTGTTTTTGTTGTTGTTGTTGTTGTTGTTGTTGTTTTGTTTTTTTTTTTGTTTTTATTTTGCATAGGTAAATATTATTGTTACGTATAAGTGTAGTGGTAGTAAAGGTATTAGGGAGGCAGATCGCAAAAGGGCTGAAAGGATATTAGGGAAGCGGGCTATAGAACCCGAGGGACATCACGGGAGTGAGCCATAAGGGCTAAAAGATGCTGGGGAGCAGGCTACGGGAGCCAGAATCGGGAAGCGCAGTGGGACGGATGGATTAATCCCGACAGTGGGCCCCGGCCAAAATGGCCCTGCAGAGGGGCGTTGGGTAGCGGGATGTGAGAGTCGGAGAGACGGGTCTCTTTTGTTCTCTGGGTAGGGAAGGATCTGGACCAAAATGGAAGGTTTATTCTTTTGTTCTCTGGCCGAGGAAGGATCCGGACCAAAGCGAGAGGTCTATTTTTTAACTGGGAAGCTGTCGGCTGGGGTGCCAATGATGAGATAGCTGTCGGCTAGGAGCCGATGATGAGGTAGCTGTCGGCTAGGAGCCGATGATTATATAGCTGTCGACCCGAAGGCCGATGATGAGATAGTTGTTGACCCGAAGGGCGATGAAGGGGTAGTTGTCGGCTTGAAGCCCCGATGGCTGAAAGTTGGTCGGTTTAGCGCCCCGTCGGCGGAAGGTTTAGTCGGTTTAACACCCCGTCGGCGGAAGGTCTAGTCGGTTTAACGCCCCATCGGCGGAAGATCTAGTCGGTTTGACGCCCCGTCGGTGGAAGATCTAGTCGGTTTAACGCCCCGTCGGCGGAAGGTCTTGTCGGTTTAACGCCCCGTCGGCGGAAGATCTAGTCGGTTTAACGCCCCGTCGGCGAAAGGTTTAGTCGGTTTAAACGCCTCGTCGGCGGAAGATCTAGTCGGTTTAACGCCCCGTCGGCGGAAGGTGTAGTCGGTTTAACGCCCCGTCGGCGGAAGATCTAGTCGGTTTAACGCCCCGTCGGCGGAAGATCTAGTCGGTTTAACGCCCCGTCGGCGGAAGCTCTAGTCGGTTTAACGCCCTGTCGGCGGAAGATCTAGTCGGTTTAACGCCCCGTTGGCGGAAGATCTAGTCGGTTTAACACCCCGTCGGCGGAAGGTTTAGTCGGTTTAACGCCCCGTCGGCGGAAGATCTGGTTGGTTTCTATTTGTTGGGTGGCTGAAGGTCAGAGGTAAAAGTTCATCTCGTGACTCTTCTTTCTCTTCTTGTCTTCCTCTTTTGTGAGGAGAGGCGGGTGCAAAGACCATGTTTGCCTCGTGATCATTTCCTTCTTTTCTTCTCTTCTTCTTTTGTGTAAAGAGGCAGGTTCAAGGACCGTGTTCGTCCCGTGACTGTTCTTTCTCTTCTTCTCTTCTTCTTTTATGGGGAGGCAGGTGCAGAGACCATGTTCGCCTCGTGACTGTTCTTTCTCTTCTTCTCTTCTTCTTTTATGGAGAGGCAGGTGCAAGGACCATGTTCGCCTTGTGACTGTTCTTTTTTTTTTCTCTTCCTCATTTATGGAGAGGCAGGTGCAAAGACCATGTTCGCCTCATGACTACTCTTTCTCTTCTTCTCATCTTCTTTTATGTGGAGAGGCGGGTGCAAAGACCGCGTCTGTCTCGTGACTCTTCTTTCTCTTCTTCTCTTCTTCTTTTATGGAGAGGCAGGTGCAAAGACCGTGTCTGCCTCGTGACTCTTCTTTCTCTTCTTCTCTTCTTCTTTTATGGAGAGGCGAGTGCGGGGACCATGTTCGCCTCATGTCTCTTTTTTTTCTCTTCTATTCTTCTTTTGTAGAGAGGCAGGTGCAGAGACCATGTTTGCCTCATGATTGCTCTTTCTCTTCTTCTTTTCTTCCTTTATGGAGAGGCGGGTGCAAAGACCGCGTCTACCTCGTGACTCTTCTTTCTCTTCTTCTCTTCTTCTTTTATGGAGAGGCAGGTGCAAGGATCATGTTTGCCTCGTGATCGTTTCTTTCTATCTTCTTCTCTTCTTTTTTTGTGAAGAGAGGCGGGTGCAAAGACCGCGTCTGCCTCAAAATTGCTCTTTTTCTTCTTCTCTTCTTCTTTTATGGAGAGGCAGGTGCAAAGACCATGTTCGCCTCATGACTGCTCTTCCTTTTCTTCTCTTCTTCTTTTATGGAGAGGCATGTGCAGAGACCATGTTCGCCTCATGTCTCTTTTTTCTCTTCTCTTCTTCTTTTGTAGAGAGGCAGGTGCAGAGACCATGTTCGCCCCGTGACTGTTCTTTCTCTTCTTCTCTTCTTCTTTTATGTGGAGAGGCGGGTGCAAAGACCGCGTCTCCCTCGTGACTCTTCTTTCTCTTCTTATCTTCTTCTTTTATGGAGAGACAGGTGCAAGGACCATGTTTGCCTCGTGATCATTTCTTTCTTTTCTTCTCTTCTTCTTTTGTGTAGAGAGGCGGGTGCGAAGACCGCGTCTGCCTCGTGACTCTTCTTCTATTCTTCTTTTATGGAGAGGCAGGTGCAGGGACCATGTTCGCCTCATGTCTCCTTTTTTCTCTTCTATTCTTCTTTTGTAGAGAGGCAGGTGCAAGGACCATGTTCGCCTCTTGTGCATTCTTTCTTTCCTTCTCTTCTTTTGTGTGATGAGGCGGGCTCGAAAACTACGTCTGCCTCATGTGTCTTCTTTTGGTTCTGCTCTTCTTCTTTTGTGTGAAGAGGCGGGTCCAGGGACCACGGCTGCCTCATGTGTCTTTTCTTCCTCTTCTTCTCTTCTTTTGTGTGATGAGGCGGGCTCGAAGACCACGTCTGCCTCATATGTCTTTTCTTCCTTTTCTTCTCTTCTTTTGTGTGATGAGGCGGACTCGAAGACCATGTCTGTCTCGTGCCTCTTTTTTTCTTTTCTTCTCTTCTTTTATGGGATGCGGCGGGCTCGAAGACCACGTCCCCCTCATGTGCCCCCTTCTTCTTTCTTTTCTGCTCTTCTTTTCTCATTAACGCTTCCGTGCTGGAGTGTATTTCTCTTAATGTGCCCCCAGGTTGGGGTGTAGCTTCATTTGGTGTGCATCCCCCCTTGAGGGGTGTGTTTTGCCTCTTTTCTTCTGTGCCCCCAGGCAGGGTGTATTTTTTTGGCTTCTATGTCCCCAGACCAGGGTGTGTTTTTTTTAATGCCCCCGAGGCGGGGTGTTGCTCTCTTCAAATGCCCCCATGGTTGGGTATACTTTTCACGGCTTCTATGCCCCCAGGCGGGGTATGTTTCTTCTTCGTATGCCCCTGGTACGGGGCGTGTCTTAGTTTCTTATACCCCCCCCCCCATGGCAGGGGTGAATTCTGCTTCTTCTACCCCTGAAGACGGAGGAGTGCTTCTCTTCATATGTCCCCGGCACGAGGGTGTATCTCTTGCTTCTTATGCCCCCCTGAGACCGGGGTGCATCTCTTTACGGCTTCTGTGCCCCCGAAGCAGGGTATGTTGTTTCTTCAAATGCCGCTTAGGCGGAGTATATCTTTCTTCTTATGCTCCCAGATCGGGATGTATGTCTCTTCGCTTCTGTGCCCCGGGTCAGGATAGATGCTTCTGCTTCTTATGCGTCAAGGGCGAAGTGTAATTTTTGTGCCCCCAGGCTGGGGTAGGTGCTTCTGCTTCTTATGCGCCAAGGGCGGAGTGTATTTTTTGTGCCCCCAGGCTGGGGTAGGTGCTTCTGCTTCTTATGCGCCAAGGGCGGAGTGTATTTTTTTGTGCCCCCTGAGCGGGGTGGACGCTCTGCATGTGTCCCCGGGTCAGGGTGTAGCTTTGTCTCCCATGGAGGGGGTGTGTTGTTTCGTCAAAAGCCCCCAGACCAGGGTGTATTCTTCTATTTCTTATACTCCCGAGGCGGGAGGGGTTCTCTTCATGTGCCCCCGTGGCGGGATGTGCTTCTTTCTTCAAGTGTCCCCAGGCCGGGGTGAATTTTTTTCTTCTTCCCAGACACACTGGGGGGGATGTTTGCTTCTTGTGCCCCCAAAGTGGGGTGGATTCTCGACGGCTCCTGTGCCCCCGTTGGTGGGGCGTATGCTTCTTCTTCAGACTCCCCTAAGGTGAGGTATATTCTTTGTTGCTTCATGTACCCCCGAGTCGGGGTGGATTCTCTTCATGTGCCCCCATGGCGGGGTGTACTCTCTTTATGTGCCCCCAGGAGTGGGGTGTGGTTTGCTTCCTATGCACCCACGCAGGGTGTATCGCTGCTTGCAATGTCCCCCGAGGCGGGGTATCCTTCTTCTTCAAATACCCCTAAGCCGGGGCGTATTCTTTATGACTTCTATGCCCCATAGCGGGGTGTGTTTCTTCTTCAAATATCCCTAAGATGGGGTGGACTCTTTTCTTCTTATACTCCCAAGGCAGGATGT
Organism: Amorphophallus konjac; assembly: GCA_022559845.1. Lineage (NCBI taxonomy): Eukaryota > Viridiplantae > Streptophyta > Magnoliopsida > Alismatales > Araceae > Amorphophallus > Amorphophallus konjac. The sequence goes on along the minus strand of CM040120.1, from coordinate 432,973,464 downwards.
AGCTTCTTCAAATGCCCTTGAGCCGAGGCGTGTTCTTTACGGCTTCTATGCCCCCCCCAGGCGGGGTATATTTCTCTTCAAATACCTCTAAGCCGGGGTGTATTCTTGCTGCTTCTTATGCTCCCGAGGCGGGATGTGACTTCTTCAAATGCCCTTAGGCCGGGGCGTATTCTTCATGACTTCTGTGTCCTGACTGGCGGGGTTTGTTTCTTCTTCAAATGCCCCTAAGCCGGGGTGGACTTCTCTTCATATGCCCCTGAGCCGGGACGTGGCTGTTGCTTCTAGGCCCTCGAGGCGAGGTGGGCTTCTTCTTCAAATACCCCCAAGACGGGGGTGTGATTCTTGGCTTCATATGCCCCCAAGGTGAGGTATGTTCTGCTTCTTGTGTCCCCAGAGGTGGGGTGTATGTTGCTTTTTGCACCCCAAGGGTGGAGTGTACTTCTCTTCGAGTGCCCCTGAGTCGGGGCGTAGCTGTGTCTCACATGCCCCCCCCTGCCGGGTGAGCTTGGCTTCTTGTGCACCCGAGGCGGGGTGAGTTCTTCTTCTTCGCATGCCCCTGAGTTAGGGCATGCTCTTTATAGCTTCTAGGCCCTGGAGGCGAGGTGGGCTTCTTCTTCAAATACCCCCAAGACGGAGGTGTGATTCTTGGCTTCATATGCCCCCAAGACGGGGTGTATTTTGCTTCTCGTGCCCCCAGGGGTGGGGTGGAATTCTCTTCAGTTACCCCTGAGTCGGGGTTGATTCTTCTGCCTCTTATGCCCTAAGGTGGGGTACACTTCTCTTCATATGCCCCCTAAGCCGGGATGCAACTCTGCTTTTTCTCATGACCCCAGGCCGGGGCAGTCTCTTCTTCTTATGCTTATGTGTTCCCGCATCGGGGTGTATTCCTTTCTTCACGTGCTCCCCTAAGTCGGGGAATATTTTGTGTTCTGCTTCAGATGCCCCCCCCCGGGGGGGGGGGGGGGGGGGGGGATATATGTTACTTCATGGACCCTGAGGCCGGGATGTATTCCTTCTTCGAATGGCCCTAGGTCAGGGTGTATTCTTCTCTTCTTATGCTCCCAAGGCGGGACGTAGCTTCTTCAAATGCCCCTAAGTCAGGGCGTATTCTTTATGGCTTCTATGCCCCCACAGGTGGGGTATGTTTCTTCTTCAATTGTCCCTAGGACAGGGTGTATTCTTCTCTTCCTTATGCTCCCGAAGCGGGATGTAACTTCTTCAAAGGCCCCTAAGCTGGGGCCTGTGCTTCACGGCTTCTATGCCCCCACTGGCGGGGCGTGTTCCTTCTTCGAATGCCCCGAAGACGGGGGTGGACTTCTCTTCATATGCCCCTAGATCATGGTGTATATTTTTTGCTTCTTATGCCCCTATGGCGGGGTATATCTCCTCTTCTTATCCCCCCTAGCGGGGTATGTGCATGCTCTCTTCGAGAGTGGCGGCCGTGCCTGGCCTCATTGCTATAAAGCATTCCCCACAGCGGGCAGCCATTCATCAAGCTACAATTGTGGCTCGCTGGGTCTTTTAACAACCACTCGAGGGGCCATTTTGTGCCGGATAGAGGCAGCAGGAAGGAGGGACGGGCCAGATTTCTTCTTGCTCTTTTGGTCGGCGATGCTGGCCGACTTTTCTTCTTTCTCTCTTTTTTTTTCTTTCTTCTCTTCTCTTCTTTTTTGTATGATTGACCAGGGTGGAGGTGCAGGAGAGCGCTCACCCCCTCAGGGAGGGGATGAGTGGTTCGCTCCACCGCATAAACCCAACAATGGTAATCTTAATTCAGCGCGGGTCTCAACGGATGTGGCCGTACAACCCTCTCTCACCGACTCTTTCTCTTCCTTTTTTTTTTTGCTTCTTTCTTTTCTCCTTTTTTTCTTCTCTTCTTTTCTTCTCTTTCCTTCTTGAGGAAAAGGGGGGGACTTGATTTCCCCTCCTTTCTCTTCTCTTTCTCTTCCCTTTTTATAACAGCCCCCCATGATTCCTGGAAGCTGCGTATGTTTCGAAGCAGCGTCCTCGAGGCCACGAAGGCAGCTGCACCGAGTCTGGATTTTCTCCCCATAGGACTGGCGAAGACAGCACCTGCCATTCATCAAAGCAGGCAAACATCGTTTATTAGGAGGCCATGAGGCCCTAAATCCCGGCGAAGAGATGAAGGGTGGTTTAAGTCCCACCAGGCATGTCAGAATTGTGGACGCACTAAAATTCGCTTATTCAGGTGGTTCATCTATTGAGTGTGTGGGCGTGCCAGTCACCGAAGTGACAATTTATTCGGACTCCGAAGAGCCCATGGTGCGCTCGATCTGACTTCATCAGACGATTGTGTGGTTCGTGTCGGGATAAAAACCCGCCGCACCATAAAGGTCACGGCGTCATTTACATCCCCCATACGAGGGAACACCCTTGATTAATCGCCGGGAATCAGGACCTCATGGCCAAGAAATTAATTGCATGAAAGGTCTATTAGGAAGTATTGAAATCCTCGCGCGAAGGCGGGAAGAAAACCAGTTGAGATCATGTCGGTCATGTGCTGACCATTTAATGTTCAGACGAGTGTCCGTCTCGGGAAAAGCGCGATCGTCGCGGGAAGACCGGAGCATATGTATGCCAGGATATGGCAATTTATTGTTCAGAAGAACGAAAAACGTTCGGCTAAACCTCGGTTAGAGCGGTCGGAAACCGGTAAATCTGTTGGCCCGGTGCAAGAGTAAGCTGCGACCACACTGCGGTGGGCCCCCCGCGGTCGAAACAAGACTTGCATGAGCGTCATTAATATTTCCGGTGCCAAGGGGCGACGAGGGAATATCCCTTGAATCGGCTAAAAAGCCCTGTGTCTGGAGAAGCAGGCGTTCGAAACATGTCAGTCATTCGGGAGACCGTTTAATATTCGGACGGGAGTCCAGCTTGAGAATATTGTAATCATCGCGGGAGGACCTGGAACATATGCATGTCGGGATACGGCAAGTTTATTATTCCGAGACACTGAAAACATTCGGTTGAATCTCGGTTATTGTAGCCGGAAACCAGTGAATCTATTGGCCCGGTGCGAGATCGAGTCAGGACCATACCGGGGGCGCCTCCTGTGGTCCGAACGAGGCTTGCACAGGCATCATTAATATTTCCGGTGCCGGAGGGCAACGGGGGAGAGTCCCGGGACTAGACTCCAGAACCGAAAACGTGTTCGAAAGGAGCGGGCTGTAGACCGAGGATATGAGCCAGACGATGACCATGATCGGGACAGGCCCGAGGTCTAAGTGTGGCCCACGGAGGTCTTATTGATATTCTCATGGAAGGAGTCCAGGGGTGGCGAGAGCCGTCTCGTTCTATTCCGATTCTGTCGGTCACTTGTGGACCTTTTCATGTTCGGGCAAGGGCCCATATTGAAAGTGCGACGTGGGTGGAAACGACCACGTACAAATGTATGCCGAGTTTACGGTAATTTCAATGAGAGAGCGGGAGCGAATCCCATTAGAATGAATCCGATTTAACGGGCTATCGGCCCGGAGCAATGCCGGCTCACGACCATGTCGGGGAGGGAGCCGTCGGCCATATCGGTTGCTCACGGGTCTTTTCATGTTCAGACACAGGTCCGTAATAGAAACGCGGCGCAAACCGAGGTGAACCCGTTCAAATGTCTGCCGAGCGTGCGGCAATTTTAGTAGTGGCTCGGAAGGGATCTGGCCTGAGAAACGAGTCTGGTTTAATCGGAATGTCAGCCCGAGGCGAGGTCGGGCCACGGCCATTTTGGGATAATTCCCAAGACTCAGGCCCAACCTGGAAGGGCGGCGTTGTTGTTCCTTCAGCACCGGGTCACGAGAGAGACGGGGCTGCAAAGTGGATTTTACCATTTTTTTATTTGGGTTTTAAATTATATATATATATATATATATATTTTTTTATTGCTTATTTCCCTCTTCTGTGTTTATTATGGATGATTTATCCGTTTTGTTTATTATTATTACTATTATATTTTCTCTCTTTTTTTGTTTATTATTATTTTACATTTTTTTGTTTATTTCATATATATATATATATATATATATTTGGATTTGTTTATTTATCATGTTTTTATTAACTTATTATTATTATTATTATATATTATATATGTGCTTTTGGATGGAGAGTGGGCCGCTAGAGGCCAAGAGTGGGCGTACCGGCAAAGGCAGGGAAAGCGTGCCGGCGAAGGGGCTGGGAGAGTGTGCCGGCGAGGGGCACGTTGAGCGTGTGCCGAGGGAGGAAGAGGAGGCGTGGCGGCGAAGGGGCTGTAGGGTGTACCGGCGAGGGGCCATGAAGGGTGTGCCAGCGAAGGTGGCTGGGGGCGTGCCGGCGAAGGGCGATGCAGGGTGCACCGACGAAGGGCCAAGCGAGGCGTGCCGGGGAAGCTGGGCTGGGGGCGTGCCGGCGGAGGGTGCTGCAGGGTGTACCGGCGAAGGGCCAAGCAAGGCGTGCCAGGGAAGCTGGGCTAGGGGCGTGCCGGCGAAGGGCGCTGCAGGGTGTACCGGCGAAGGGCGTGCCGACCGAGGGTGGCTAGAGGGGCGTAGCGGCGAAGGGCATGGGGAGCCCACTCCTCCTCCGTCCTTATGTCTTTTCTCTTTTCCTTTTCTCTCTTGATTTTATTAAGTTTGCTTGGGTTTCTTCTCTCTTTCTCTTGATTATCTTCCATTCTTTCTGCCACGAGGACGAATGTTCGAGTTGCTTAGTCGTTATTTGATTCGGCTCTCTTTGAGTTGATTACGGTTCCCTTGTCTCGGTTAAAGTAGTTTACCATTGTTCTTTTTATTTGTTTGTTGCTTTCTTTTAGTCCTTTGATGTGTTATTATTTTCTAACAAAAATTCGACAGCATCTCCCCTTGACCCGAGTGTAAGGGAAATATAGGGAACGCGCCCACAAGGAGTGGTGGAACCCGATAACTGGAGGTGGGCGCCCGAGAGCGGCAACACCTTTAATAAAACTTCAGAAAACTCGGTGAAAACAACGGATCGGAGACCTCCCTAGAGCCGGCTAGAGAGTGCACCGGGCAAGGAGGGACTGGTGATTAGTGTGCCGGCCAGGGAGCCTCATCAGCGTGCCGGGCTGGGGGTTGCCAGGGTGTGCCGCTGAGGGGCTGTGCCGTTGAGGGCCTGGGGAAGGTGTGCCGCTGGAAGCGGCCTGGAAGTGTACCGCTGAGTGGAAGAAAGGGAAGGGTGGCATGCCACTAAAGGGGAGGTGGACTGAGGGTGCAGCCCTCAAGATCGGTGGGAGAAAAACCACACAGGGGAGTGAAACCCGGAGGGATGCAAACGCGGGAAAAGTGCCTTAGAAAGACACAAAAAAGAAACATTCGCAAGCCTCCTGTTTTTATTCTCATAAGGGGGGGGTGTCCCAAGGGAACTAATACATTGCAACGCAAAAAAGAGAACGGAGGAAAGGGAAGAACTCGACAAAGTGGAGAGGGCGGAAATGGGGCACTGGCTCCTCCCCTCCCACAGCTCACTCTCTTTCTTCTCTCCCTCTCTTCTATCTTCTTCTCTTCTCTCTTCGCACAGAGGCCGGGGTGGCGGAGCAGCAAGGTGTCCTCTCTTCTTCTCTTCTTCTCCTTGCTCTCTTCGCACAGGGGCGGTGGACGGAGCAGTAGGGGGGGAAGACGGAGCCTCCCCTCCTCCTATTCTCTTCTCTCTTCGCACGGACGGCGGCAGTGGGTGGAACGGCGAACCCCCCCTCTCTTCCTCTCTTCACTCTTCTTCCCTTCTCCTTCTTCTTCTCTTCTTCTCTTTTTCTTCTTCCCTTCTGCGTGTGTCTCCCCTTTTTTTTTGTTCACAGCGAAGAAGAGGGGTTGTATACCCCAGTGGCGGGGGCCTCTGTAGGCGGGAAGCGTCCGATGGGCATTTAATGGGAGTTGACTCCCTTGTCCTGGGTGGCGGGAGGAGTAGGCAGCGTGGCCCTCTCCCCGGGCGACACCTCAGCAAGTCCACTGCGCGCCAAGAATCCATAGGGCATGGGAGTCACGTCGTTCTGCCGGACGTGCCGTTGGAAAAGCCTGAAGGCCGTGCCGCTGGTAGGCTCAACAAGCGTGCCGCTAGAGGGCCAAAAAGGCGTGCCGCTGAAGGACACAGCGAGTGTGCCGCTGGAGAGCCCAAAGTGCGTGCCGCTGAAGGAGCGTACTGCTGGAGGGGGGGCCTGAGGGCGCGCCGTTGAACGGCTGCCAGGGCGTGCCGCTGAAGAGCTCCAGGGCTGTGCTGCTGATGGGCGTGCCGCTGAATAGGGCACAGGGTGTGCCGCTGAACAGGGCAGAGGGGTGTGCCGCTGAAGGACCCGAAGGACGTGCCGCTGAAGGGGCTTGAGGGGCGTACCGCTGAAGGACCCGAAGGGCGTGCCGCTGAAGGGCGTGCCGCTGAAGGGCGTGCCGCTGAAGGGCTCCCGGGGCGTGCCACTGAAAGGCTAAATGGGCAGTTTTGAGCCCGTTGTGAGCACGAGTTGCGGCCCATTTGATTTTCTTCGAGGCCCATGGATTATGAGCTTCCCGGGAGTTGGTTTCTCTTCGTTGTTGTGACTCTGGGGACGGCTTCACGGTAGTGTGCATACTTGGGGAGTCCGGACGACCAGTCTATCCGGGGCTTCTTCACTCGGCGCCGTTGTTGATGCGGGGCCGAGCGGGACATCTGGGTGTGTAATTTTTGATGTCCACACTCGACCAAAACCACGGATGCGAGAAAGCCCTGACAACCTGCATCAAGCAAACGGCGCGCACGGATAGCCAAAATAAGCAAGCGGGATGAGGAAGACCGAATACCTTGAAAATAGAAGGTGGGTCCACGAAGCTGTCGAAAGTAGACCTTCTTCGAGCCGCAATCCACCAAGGCATGATGAGCCTCGAGCCAATCCATGCCCAAAATCACATCAAAGTCCTGAAGCGGTAACGCGTAGAGTCTAGCCGGCAGGTTCCGCCCTTCCACCCACACAGGTACCCTCTCAAAGCAGTACGGGGTGATCATGAAGTCACCGGTAGGCAACTCTACCGCCAAGTCATAGGACAGCTCGGTCACTGGGTCCTCCACGCTTTGAGCAAAATCCTCCAAGATGAACGAATGAGAAGCACTAGAATCAAACAAAACACGAGCCGCAAAACCCAAAATCGAAAGAGTACCTTCCACCAAATGCGACGCCTCAGCCTCTGCCCTGGTCAAGTGAGTCACCCTGCCTCGGGATCTCTGCCTCCCCACAGTAGCTGACCGTGACAACTGAGGAAACTGTCCCTGCTGCTGGTACTGCTGCGGCTATGCTGACGACTGCTGGGGCCAAAACTGCTGCTGCTGCTGAAACTCGTGCGGCTGGCGCGGTCTCTACGGACAGTCACGTGCCATGTGCCCTGGCTGGTCGCACCTAAAGCAAATCACGGGCACTGAACACGGCCTATCCGGATGAGAACCACCGCACTTAGGACAGCCACCCCGCAAAGCCGTCATTGAACTCTGACGTTGAAAAGCCACCGGCTGCTGAACACTGCCCATCGACTCTTGCCTCAACTCCTTACGATCCTGACGCCTCTTGCCAAAACCAGCTTCCTTAAGCAACTTCTTAAGCTTCGACTTGAAGGATGAACCTGGCGCAGGAGCCGCAGCCTGCGTCGCCACAGATCCACCTGCTGAGAGCTGGACGGTGCTCTGCTGCTGCATCCCCGTCGGCTGGCTGAAATCTGCCTGCACCTGAGTAGCACTGCCCTACCCTCGAACCTTCTGCAAATCTCTTTCCAGTGCCACTGCTGCCTTACATGCCGCATCCAAACTGATCAAACCCGACGCAAGAAGATGGTGCCTCAACTCTAGCCTCAGACCACCAACAAACTGATCGGTCTTCACCTCCTCATCCTCCATGATATGAGGAGCATAATGGCCCAACTCGATAAACCTGGCACGGTACTGCATCACCGACATGTCACCCTGAGTCAGCTCCATGAACTCACGTAACCTCTGTGACCTGACAAAGGACGGACAGAAGGCACGCTCGAAAGCCGTGACAAACTCCTGCCACGCAATCTGCCGAAGAGGGCGAGACTAGAACACTGAACCCCACTCTGACTCCACCAAGTACGGGCCGGTCCCTGAAGACGATGAGTAGCCAACACCACCTGCTCCTCCTCAGGACACTCCATCGCACTGAAAATCCGCCGAACATCATCCAGCCACTCTCTGGACACCTCAGGATCTGGCTGCCCACTGAAAGAAGGAGGCTGGAATAGCAGAAACTCCTTCAGCACATGACCATGACCACCACGAGCCCGGTCCTCACCAGCATCACCGCCCTGCTGCTGATGATCTCCCTACTGCCGCTGAAACACATACTCAAACATGCCTCGGAAGAAATCGTCCATCCCCGGAGCTCTCGCATCTCCAGCTACACCCTCGGAAACTGAAGCCCAGCTCTGCTCCTCTGGACCACCACTGGACTCTCCCTGTTGGGCACGAGCCCTCCTCTGTGGCGCCATAACACACCTGGCATCAAAGAAAAGCAACCGAAAATCAATAAAACACACGACCCTAAGCCAGTCACCGACTGTACAGGACATTCATGGACCTTCTGAACCACTGCAATTCATTCCAAGTTCCGATGTACCTCCACAACCTAGGCTCTGATACCAGCTATGACGACCCGAGGATCCGAGTACCAGAAAGGAACTGGTGCGTCTCGAATCTCGGCCCGCCAACCCACGAGCCCGAAGGCTCGGAAGGGTAGAAAGGAGTGGTCTGGGGTACAAGAGAAGTTGCAACGACCACGGAGATAGCACAATAAACTAAAATAAAAAATGCACAGAATAATATAAATAAATAAACTGCTACAAGGTCCACAGTGTCTCATGTCCAAAAGAAAGTACAGTCAACAGGAAAGAAAGTACAACTACGCGGGGCATCCCCCGGAGTACTACTACACGGGGCATCCCCCGACACTGGCAGACTGGAGACTAACCCTGGCTAGAAGAACCACGCTGAAACTCGGTTGCGCCTCTCGAAATCCCCGCCTCACCTGAAAAGCAGGGGTGAGCCTCATTTCATTGGCCCAGTAGGGATCCCGCGAATCTCCACCTCGCACGATAAACGAGAAAGCAGAAGGTAACCCTACCTAACCAGAGTACGGTAGAACCAACAAGCTAAAATAAATAAACGAAAAAGCCGTCTACTCTAACAGTACCGTACTACTGAACCTCGGTCCAACAAAACACGAGTCCACGCCTGCCAGTGAACAGAAGCACTATCCACAAGAAGAACGACCGGAAGTATCCCCTGACGTCTTACACCGCGTCACAAGTGTCTAGCTACTACGCCCCGGGCGTGAGACTCAGACACGCAACAAGTACCACAACAAGGACTAGCTGGGGGCACGCTCGTCAGCGCGTGTCCTAAGCCCCAAACTACGTGTGCACCCACAGACCATCTGCTCTAGGTCGGGTCCTCTAGCTGGTTTTCCCCCCCACCGGACTCTGGTGGCAAAGGCAAGGGGCCCTATGGCAACCAGCCTAAAAACCGCGTCACACTGGGTCTCGCTCTCCACCACTCCCAGGTGGGTCCACACACGCGTGCGCAGGGAGCTACGACTAGTGGACAAGTCACTGGAAGTAAGGACTCACTCGCGGAAATCACAGACTAAACACTAGCAAGGCACAGAGGGCACCCTCTGTACCAACACCGACTCTCGGTAACATCGGCCGACGCATCACACCCCGGGATCCCCGCGGCACCCTCGTACAGTCCCCACACGATGCCAAGCATCAGTCGGACCGCAAGACAACACAAGGGGGTCAAGACCCACTCACCCGGGCTCGTACGGCACGAAAAGGCAGACGCGGTCACCAGAGGACCGCCTCTGGTGGTAGCGGTCTACCCTGGACCGCAACCACATGGTCCCGGTCCTCTTGGGACCGCGACCGCCCTGGCACCAGAAAAATGAAGGCGGTCGCCTGATGACCGCCTTCACACGGTAGCGGTCTCCTGGAGACCACGACCAGGAACCAACGGTCAAAAATTGTCTCGGAGTACGTGCCGGTCCCCACGGTAAAAGCGGTCGTCCCATGACCACGACCAATAGTCGCGGTCAGTCACGAGACCGCGACCAGCCACCGACACTTTAAGGCCTAACGGTCAAAAAAATCCGATGAAGGCGGTCCCCACCCGACCGCCACCAATGAAGGCGGTTACTGGTGGACCGCGACCACCTCGAAAAATCGAGAACGGCGGGGAAACACCCCAAAAACCCGATCCATGCCCCAATCACCCCCCGGTGATGGGGAAATAATGGGAAAACCTTCCCCAACCCTCCTAGCATGCATCTAAGGCCTCGGATTGGCCAAATACACGAAGAAACGGCGGATCCGCTCACAAACCCCAAAAGCATGGTTTTACCCAAACCCGCTCAAAAATGGCCCTCTCGACCTCTCCTCGGCCTACAAAGCACGGGGAACGATGGGATGAGCATGGGGGTTCGTCTCCCTACCTCAATGGAGCGAAAGCTCCGCCGAATCACCGCCGAAATCAAGGATGAAGCTTTTACTCCCACGAACGCCCCACCTCTCGCCGTGAAAAGCACGCCACTGGGACCGCCTCGCCGCCGCCGCCGCCGCCACGCCGTTGCCGGAGTGAGAGGGGCCGCGTCTCGGTCGCCCGGGAAGGAAAAGATCGGCCACGGGGGAGAGGGAGCTCTCACGGTTGAAGGAGAAGGAAGAAGAAGAAGAAAAAGAAAAAGTGAAAAAGGAAAAGGAAAAGGAAAAGAATTGATATATATAGAAAATCCAAAAAATCAAAAAAATCTCAAAAAATACACCTCCTCGTGCGTCTCGACGCGCTGATCGCAACGGTACCACTCGCGGGCTGATGAATGACCCAGTTCACCCGCTACAGGGTTCCGAAGGGGTCGTCGAAACCCGTACACGAAAATTGGAAAATACACACGGAAAAGCCGCGGACACACTCCGGGCCTCCGAAACAACTCCGGATCGCGCCGATCCGAACACGAAAGATGTCCGAAATGAAATTTTGAACACAGCGGGGTTGGAAACTCCGTTAAAAATAGATCCGGGAGCCACAAAGAAGGATCCGAAAGGTCCGAGACATTACACATGCAGACAAACAAACGACACACAAACCATGCAAATAAACCACACAAGGAAAACACACCGACTCATATATGACCCTAGACTAAGGTGGTGACATCAAGCTAACTAAGTGGCGGCATCCTGGGCGGCGGGTGAGCCTTCCAACTCTCCCCCCAAGGCATAGTACTCATAGGCTAGTGCTTGGTCGGCCTCATAATCGACACACTCAAGGTCAGGAGGTAAGGTATCTCCAACCCCTAGGGCTAGGGTGGCACGGGAGGGGCATTCATTGGCAATGTGGCCAAACCCGTGACAATGGAAACATTGCACTCGCGACCTACTACTCTCTCCGATAATAGGGGCCTTACCCTTATCCTCTCGACGGGTAGGGGGAGAAGGTAACAAGGGTGAAGGTGTAGGCACCGTGGGCAACAGCGGGGGAAGTGTCGAGGCCAAGGGACGGGCCATGTGTGTCGGGGGATGGGCAACGAGTGCTGGTGGATGGGGTGGAGGTAGATCCCGTGGTGGGGGAGGTCGAGGTCTAGGAGCGAAGTGCTCCTGACGGGCGGGCTCCTGAGGACGGGCCATGGGTCCCCTCGGGTATGAACCTAAGGAGCCACGTGAATCACTACGGGGAGGAGCGGGACTCCACTGAGGAATAGACTCGAACTCTCCCTCGAATTGCTCCATCTCGAGAGCAACTTGATATGCATCCTCCAACTTGTCCACCTTGCGGCGGAGAAGCTCATACCGTAGGTGCGGGCGTAGACCATGCCGAAATCGAGAGACGGTAAGGGAATCCTCCTCCGTGGCATCACATCGCAAGTAGTATTCATCAAATTCGACGATGTAATCCGAGACGGACCGGTCTCCTTGGGTGAGGCTTTGTCACCTCTCTATAAGACGCTGGCGGTAGGAGGTAGGGAGGTACTTCTTCCTAAGCTTCTCCCTCATATCGGTCCATGTATCGATCGGGGGTTCTTGACGATGAAACAATAGGTTCTCCATGTTTCTCCAATAGGTTTGGGCTTGGCCTAAAAGTTTCATCCTGGCGTACTTGACTTTTCGTTGGTCCGACATCTCGAACCACTCAAAATATCGGTCCATACCAGCCTCCCAATCAAGATAGACCTTTGGGTCTAAGGACCCGTCATAGGTGGGAGGGTCGGCCCGAACGGTCCGAATGGCCCTTTCATCCATATCTTGGTCGTGGGTACGCCGCGTATGGCGGTGGTCACGACCATGTCCCCGTTGCTCATTATCGGACTCATAGTCATGCACCTCGGGGACTTCGTGCCTCCTAATAGCTACCCCTTGAACCCTTGGAGTCGCGGGTTGGTGATCCGGCTCCGGTTGACCTTGGGTAGGTGGGATGGGTGCATGGGCTGGTCCTTTGTCTAGTGCGGAAACTCTCCCGACCAATCCCTGAACGGACTGGTTCGACCCGGCGGCCCTATCCTCTACGGCCTTCATCCTCTCTTCTAGGCGGGTGCCTCGGCCATTCACCTGAGTTCTCAACCCTTCCATCCTATCCACTCGAGTACTTAACACCTCCATGCGCTCACTCAACCCATCCATTTTCCCCATAAGAGTTCGGAATAATGTGGCCACTTCATCGGAACTATAGACTCGGGATTCCGCCATTGGTGGTGGTGGGGGTGAGTATTGAGTACCTCGACGAGTGGGCATGCAAACACACCGACTAGAAGACGCCGACTAAAGCAAACACACTAATGCAAAATGATGCGCCTAGACTTAACCAAAACTCGGTACGTGGCGGAGTTAACCGATCCGAAGATCACTCGCGCAAGTGTGCGACCTTCCCGATAGGCGTAGCCTAACGTTCGGACAACACCTTTTGATATACCAAGTAAAGGGATGCGAGGCAAAAAGACACTTTTTTGTTTTAAAACAATGGCCCTAAACACGACTTAGACAATGACTAATGACTAAATGACACTCTTTTTTTTTGTTTTTGACACCCTAGACTCAAACTCGCTCTGATACCAAATTGATGCGGGACGAGACCACGGACACGACAAGCTCGTGATTGTCCCTTAGCAAGGGAAGCGTCGGACGTGCGCGGTTGAGAAACCGGCAATGAGCTAGGGTGGTCGGCTCTCACTTGTACCCGGATCGGGTCACGGGACGGTCACGCTCTCTCTCGTAGCAACGGTGATATGAATATAAAGCGAGCTACGATCCTAGAACATGCTTTCTAGCAGTGGCATAAACAAGTATATATGAAAATAAGCAAATGCCGAGTGTAGGGAGCGAGAACGATACCTCCACGCACTCGGCGTGGGGAAGACGGACCCGACCGAAACTCGTACTCCCGGAACAATAATATACAATATTACAGCAATACAACTCGCTGCCCACTCCACACAGGGAGGTAAAGGGCTACACAATGGGGTCCGGGAGGACCGAATTCAGGTTGACGGGCGGCTTCTCGCGTTGATTCGGCAACACCCGAATTAGTGACGGTGGGGCCCACGTGCTGTCCGGAGGGGCCGTGTGGGACCCGGTGACACCGCTGTGGTGGAAACACTTAGGGAATCGTTCCCCGGGCTGGCGGCACGCTGGTTCGCCGGCCGGAGGCCGGGCGGCTCCGATCGGCACCGGTCGGAATAATCGACCACGGATCTGCAGCTTCTGGTTTTCAGCGCGCGTCCCGACGAGAACAGGCGCTGCGATCAGCCCCGATGTCGGATCGACACGAGACTGGCGCCGTTGGAAAGCTGACTTCAAATCCTTCAATCTAGTCCAGGATATCTAGCCTGGATCTGCACGGATCTTGGCTTTAATGAATTTACAACTTCCTGTTGTACAGTAGCCGAACACTCAGATCTGCAGGGCTATTATCTGAGAACTGCCTTTGACCGCTATGAATACCTTGGATTCAGACTTCGACCTCTTCATAAAAGTTGTAGGAAATGGAGCTAGAAAAATGGCAAAGCTGGTTTGGAAAAGTTTGGATGTGTCTACGAATTGATAGGATTTGTTCACTAACAGTGGATCGGATCTGGAAATGGGCTAAAAGCACTGTAGCTGCGATTGAACATGAATTTTTAAAAATGGATAGAGGGCGGATCAAAAATCAGGAAAAACGGTGGATGTAGGGGATGATGGACAAAACTCTAAGTAAAATTGAGAGCCCCAATAAAAATCAAAAAGAAGGTCGGAGATGGGAAACTCAGAGCTGCTATCACTGTAGACAGAGACAGGACAGATCTGGGAGTGATTAAAGATTGAAAATGTAAAAATACCAAACGTCGGATTTTGGACCTGAATGTTTTTGTGGAGTAGGGGATGGAAGATAGGAACACACCATAAAAATTACAAACTACGAAGAGGCCGTGGCTGGTATTAGAAATTTTGGGAAGACACCTCTGTCCAGCAGGACAGAAAACCAAAGATGGATTCGCTGCTGCTCGATGGCGGCACAAACGGCGGCGGCGGCGGCACCGGTGAAGATCAGAGGTTGAGAGGGGGAGATAGAAGATTGATACACTCTAGAATTATAGAGGGGATGAGGGAAGAACACAAGGAGAGACGAAGGGGGCGCAAGCTTGTTGCTTTCCAAACAAATTTTCTGAATTTTTCATTGATTTTCACATGAAAATACACACTTTTATATGCTAGGTATCAAATCTATTGTGAACCCTTGGATCTAGGGATGGTGGATTGAAGGGCTGGGATGTGGTTTGAACAACACACAAAAATAAAATTAAATAATAGGGGAAGGGGGCGGCCTATTGACTATATGGGAGGTTGAATGGGGTAGGTGGCCAACCTATTGGAATGTTGACCCCTTTAACCCCATGTGTTCATATGACCAGCCCACCCTTCTAGATGTCCACCTAGGCAGGTTGACCAGGCCCACAAGGTGACATGGACCAATGGGAAAGGGCTGAGGGCCCCCCTTGCTGGTCCTACTGCATAATTGCATAAAAACCCACACAACCCATGGGAATGACTCCTTGGCTTATAAAGCCTTACATTTGCGTACATACTTTCCCAAGGATATAAACACAAACTAAAAGGACACAAATGTAAAAGAAAAAGTATAGGCTCGGTGTCGATTCCCATCACTAGACTTGTGGCAAGGCCAGGACCTCTCACCAGAAGAGGGAAGGCGGCAACCGAAAAGACACAAGCTCACACTGAGGAAGCTGACTACGGGGAGTCGTCGACGGCCCTGGCTGCCAATGTCATTACTGAAGGCACCACGGGGGGACCGTCCACGTCGTCCGAGGAGACACCAGCTGAAGAGAGAGGGGGCACCCCTAGCCTCTCCATGAGTGACCCCGCTGTATTACTTATGATGCAACAATATCAAAGAGAGATTGAGTTGCTGAAGAAGCAGTTGACCGACAGGGCTGCTCAACCCTCAACATCCGGGCAGACCGAAGCGCTACCAGAGACCCCTGGGGGTAACGATCAGGCTTCGGAAGCTTCCCCTCAGGCGACGGTGTCTCCGCCGATCCCCGGCTACACCGGTGGCACTCCCTTGCACCATCCATAGCATACGGCTCCGGCCCTGCCACCAAACTTTCCGTTCCAGGGATCCACCATTGCGCCTCAGGCAACAGTGTTAACAACGCCACTGGCACAACCGGCTCATTTTTACCCGAATCCAGTGGACCCGACAATGGTGAACAGATTGATGCTCGAACAGATGATAGACATGAAGCTGGCAGAAAGGAGTGAAGGTGATCACACGCCCTTTGATGTGTATCGAGTGCCCTATCCGGCACACTATGCTGCCAAGAGACTCCCGGCCGGCATCACCAAGCCACCGAAGTTCGAGAAGTTTAATGGGCAAGGGTCTCCCAGATGAAGTCTATCTCCTCAAATTCTTCGGTTCAACACTTACCGGGCTCGCTTTTGAATGGTACTCGAGCCTGCCCGCCGGGTCCATTGCAGACTGGCCCGACATGCAAAAGAAATTCAAAGAAAGGTTCTACATAGCTGAACGGGAGGTCACGGTGGCAGAGCTCTACGACACAAGGCAAAGGAATGATGAGTCGGCCCTCGACTACATAAAGAGATGGAGGAACCTTAGCATGAGATGCAGACGTCCCCCGCATCAGGAGGACGCGGTACAAATCTGTAAACAGAACCTGAGGAAAGAGATCCTTGAGAGAATGATCGGTGCCGAAGTAAGGTCATTTGACCGCCTGAACAGCATAGTGGCGGAGATCGAAGCGTTCCTTGCCTGATACTCTTCCACTCCAGCTGCATCAAGTCAAAGGGCCAGACAAGCTGAGAGGAAGCCGATGTCGCCAGAAGTCCACACATTGGACTTTCAAGCTTTTGAGAAATAGATAGAGAGAGCCAAGGAGACGGCCAACCCACCTCCAACCAGGGCTACTGAACGGTGGGAAGGCCCCTCTCTGCGAGAGAAAATGAGGAATAAGTTGTATTCTTTTCCTCGAGATAAGTCCCGGATCTTGTTCGACTGGGCCACCAAGTACAATAAAATCACATTGCCAGAACCAAAGAGGCTTGGCGACGTAAAAAGAAAAGATGACCCTCGTTTTAGCCCGTACCACCAGATGCTGGGGCACACTATCGAGGAATGTTATATCTTCAAGGATGTCATTGAATCCTTGATTAAGAAGGGAGAGATAGACATGGGAGAGCACAAGGTGGACCCTCCGCAGCCACATGAGATGCCGAACCTCGGCGCATCTGTTAACATGATCTCTCTCTATCAGCAGCTGCCTGAGGAATGGGCGGAGGCCTGTGCAACTGTAACATATGAAGCCTTTGTCACGGCATCGGTTCAAGACCAGGAAGGTTGGCAGGCTGCGCCAACGAATAATCGAAGGAGAAGGCAAGTCCCCCGACCCACGCCGGAGGTTCATATAAGGGGTGTCACACCTCGACCAGTCCCACCACCAGTGACGCCTGCCTGGCATGATACAGCCCCTCGGCTAGTCATGCGGCGCTTCACTAACAAGAAGAAGAAGCATACCCCGATGCGGGTGCACAGAGAGACCAGCCCCGCGGTGGAAAGACTCCAGGCCATTATCGACGGGCTTGAAGATTATGAGCAGCCTACAATCCGGCCCGTGGAGCTATAGGAGTATGTTCCCTGGAAGGAGTTCGAGTCAATAGAACTGGCTCCAGAGGCAGAAGCCGAGGCAGAGGAAGCGCCCCTCTTGTGGGGTGAGCCTCCCCAAGGCCAGTTGCCAGCCGCTGAAGAAAAGAAGAAAAAGAAGAAGAAAAGGCCCAGAAACAAGAAGAAGAGCGGGGTTATTCTCTCCTGCAACACCCTATCGGCACTATTTGACACTGCCCTCTCCCTGGGGGAGGAAGAGCAAGAGACACCCACGGAGTCACCAGAAGTGAACCAGGCTGAAGCTTCCACCTCTCAGCATACCACCAGGTCGGGAAGGGAATGGGGACACCCTCCTCAGGCCAACCAAAATATCCTGCTCAGGGAAGAACAGCCATATCATATCCCTGAACCTAGAATCCAGGGCATGGAGATCCCCCCTACCTCGGGTCTCTACCCCAGAGAGCCGGTCGGCCAGAATATTCCTTCATTTCTTGAGTTTCTCACGACTCAAGGGGAAAGGCAGTCATGCCCCCGAGAGTCTCGACAGGACAAAGAAGCAAGTAGGCTTTCGGCCCCACGCGTGACAACTCCTTCTTTGTTAAGGGAAGAACCTAACAACATCCCGAACCTTACCAAGTTCATGCAAGAGAAGGTAGAGACCCAACAAGCCCCGCAAGTCCAAGTGACACCTGACCCGGCAGAGGAAGCACCCCCTGAGCCGGCTCCCCAGGCCCAGACTAAAGGCAGGCGTAGCAGAGCCGAAGAGATGAAGTTGCTCGAGGTCCGAGCCGGCACCAGAATAGTCAAGCACTTGAAGAAGATCCCAGCCAGGTTTACCGTCTGGGAGATTCTATCTCTAGATGAAGAGACATGGCGGGCCGTCATAGCGGCACTCCAGACACCAACTTATGTGGAAGCTTGTCTGGCAGAAATGTCGCCCGAGGTAGCTGTGGCTTTCACAGAGGAAGATATGCTCCTGCCCACCTGCAGTCACAACAGGCCACTCTACATGAAGGGGCAGTTAAATGGACATCCCATCAATAGAGTACTGATTGACCCGGGGGCGGCCGTGAACATACTCCCCTACCGGGTATACCAGAAGCATTACTTCGATGTGCACTTGATCGAAGTTAAGAATGTCAAGATCGCCGGCTTCAACCAGAAGTGTGAGGTCCCCATGGGGATTGCAGAGTTTAACCTCTCTCTCGGTGATTTCACGACTAAGGTCCAATTCCATGTGATCAACTCCAGTACTTCTTACAAAGCTTTGCTCGGTCGGCCCTAGCTGCACCAGAACAGGGTCGTGCCGTCCACTCTACACCAGTGCATCAAGTACCCCGGCGACGGGAAGGAGGAGAGAATCTTTGCTGACCTCCACCCTTTTGAGGTGTTCGAATGCCATCTCAGACGCCAACCTGTATCTAGGAAAGCCGAAGCAAACTCCCCAAATCACCCTGGACAAGGGAAAGAAGAAGGCGGAGTCAGACAGCTAGTTCCCTCCACCGCCGCCAAGCTATGTGGCTTCTCGTCAAGTATCATTTGTTTCTGGGGCAGAAGGAGTATTCAAAGCGACTCCCCTTTCCATCTACCCTGCAATGGGGTTGCCGCCTCTCGAAGACTTGCTGGAGGACATCAGGGTCCCGCTTGGGATCATCAAGCCTCTCGCAGAAATGGACTGCCAGGCTGTCAAACCATTGAAGACCTTTGAAGTGCCAAACCACGGGGGGCGGCCTACCATTTTCTATGTGGCTGATGAGCACCCGGTCGGAGGGGACGATGATTGTAAACTCCCCGATGAATTATATGACCCATTCGTCCCGATCACGGGGCTGCCAGACATAGCCGGCCGAGTAGTCAGAATGACCAAGAAACAAGGGATCCCCCTTCGTCAGCTCTTCAGTCGGAAGAACATGTTTAAAAAAATGTGGAACTCGCCAAACCTGGACCGGAGATTGCTGCAAATCCCCCGGCACCCAGGGCTAGGGTTTGCACTGGAAGATTCCTACGAGGCCGATGTCATATCAGTCTCGGTCTCGGATGGTGACAGCCTCGCAGGTGCCGCAGGCCCGGAAGAGGTCGAAAATCGCCAACACCTTAAGCCTTCAGCTAATGAAGAACAGAATGAAGAGGTATTCCTATGGAATCCACCTCCTTGCGGGAATAAGGGGAAGGCCCCATCCTCCTTCGGAGGACCAATCCCGAATGACCACAGCAGCAGTACGCCATTACCTTCGTCTGATGCTGATCCAAAGGATGGGGAAACGGGTCGAGCCCCGGGCCTCGTTCGGTGCGACTCTACCCTATTTGCCCTGTACTGTCGGCAACAAGGAGAGATCAAAATGTTGAAGGTTCGTTTGGCCGAAATGACTGTACTCATCAGAGGCATCCTCCGCCAACAAAGCATCGGCCCGCACCGGCCCCCAAACACCATCCCGAACGCCCCTGGGCACCTGAGAAGGGAGGCTGGGGATGTAGATGTTTCCCTGGTCAGGCGATCGGCCGAGCGAAGCTCTACGCTGCGGGAGAAGATGCAAAGGCCCTACTCTTTCCCGAGGAATAAAACCTGAGGAATTTTTGAGTGGGCCTCCTACCATGGCAAGGTCTCCCTCCCAAGATCCAAGAGGCCACAAGACGCCGGCAGAAGTGGCGACCCCCTGTTTTGTCCATATCACCAAATACTAGGCCACTCCATCGAAGACTGCTATGTCTTCAAAGATATTGCTCAAGGCCTAATTGAGATAGATGAGCTCAGGATGGGAGATTATGTGGTGGCTCCCCCACGCCCTCACATCATGGGCGGCCACGAAAGAAGTGTCTACATGGTGTCGGTCTGGCACCAGATTTTTGAAGATGCAACCGGAAACGGGCAACCTCGATCGCTGGCAGAAAACCAGCCCCTGGTGCAACAATCCATCACTTCGCCTCCAATTGGAGCCGTCTATGATGACTACCAAGAAGACCCCGGAGAAATCCTTCACTTCTCTGCACGAGAAGACCCCTCAGAGTCGCAGCCTGCCAGCCTGGAGCAGGGAGATACCGGCACAACCTCACCGCCCAACGAGGCGAAGCAGAGTGACATCTATGGTGTCTTTGAAGCAGAAGACGGCGAAGATCAAGATTTCGTCGACTTATTGCCAGCACCGCCAGAAATTGAAGATGGCGGTCAGGCTACAGTAGACGAACTCATTAAAATCAACCTGGGCACGGAAGGCGACCCCAGGCTGACCTTTCTAAGTGCCCTTCTTCCTCCGCAGGAGAGGAAACAATACATCAAGATGCTGCAAGAGTTTCGGGACTGTTTTGCCTGGAACTATAAAGAGATGCCCGGCCTGAGTCCTGGCATAACTCAATATATTCTGGCCATCGATCCCAAGATGGAACCAGTGAAGCAGCCTCCTCAGCGCATGAGACCGGAGCTGATAAATCAGATTTGCAAGGAAGTCGACAAGCTCATAGATGTCGACTTCGTAGCTGAGAACCAGTACACTACCTGGTTGGCCAACATTATGCCAATAAAGAAAAAGAATGGACAGATCAGGATCTGCGTGGACTTTCGCGACCTGAATAAAGCATGCCCGAAAGATGACTTCCCGGTGCCTATCACTGAACTGATGATTGACACAACCACTGGCCACGAGGCCTTGTCCTTCATGGACGGATCGTCCGGCTATAACCAGATCTGGATAGCCGAGCACGACCAAATTCATACGGCCTTCCGGTCGCCTAAAGGAATATTCCATTACAAGAGAATGCCCTTCGGCCTCAAGAACGTCGGCGCTACCTACCAGCGGGCGATGACCAAAATATTCGACGAGCTGCTGTACGACAAGGTCGAATGCTACATTGATGATTTAGTCGTCAAGACAAGGAAAAAGGAAGATCACCTGAAGGACCTTAGAGTCGTCTTCGAAAGGCTCCGACAGTACGAGCTAAAGATGAACCCGATGAAGTGCGCCTTCGGCATCTCCAACGGGAAGTTCCTCGGATTCATTGTCCGATACAGAGGAATCGAGATCGACCCTTTCAAAATAAAAGCCATCCAAGAGCTACCTCCACGGAAGGATCTGGGAGAGCTGAGGTCCCTGCAGGGTCGCCTGGCCTACATCCGAAGATTTATCTCCAACTTGTCAGGGCGTTGTCAGCCATTCCATAAGTTGATGATGAAGAATGCACCTTTCAATTGGAACCAGGAATGCCAGAAGGCCTTCAATCAGCTGAAGGACTACTTGAGGACCCCGCCTGTGTTGGGGGCACCTGTCAAGGGGAGGCCGCTTATCCTGTACATAGCCGCCACCGAATACTCTCTGGGGGAAATGCTCACCCAGAACAATCATGAAGGGAAGGAGCAAGCTCTCTATTATCTCAGCCGGAGGCTAGTGGTGGCAGAAGCAAAATACACCCTGATCGAGAAGGTCTGTCTTACCCTGGTCTTCGCAATCAAGAAGCTTAGGCATTACATGCTCTCCCATGAAGTGAGCCTGATCTTCAAGGCCGATCCGGTTAAACACATCCTCTCCCAGCCAGTCCTGAAGGGACGTCTCGGCAAGTGGGCCGTGCTGCTAATGGAATTTGATATCACCTACATGCCGCAGAAGGCCGTTAAGGGTCAAGCCGTGGCCGAATTCTTTGCAGCACATCCTGTGCCCGAAGATTCCCCATTGGCTACAGAGCTGCCCGAAGATGAAACACTGGAGGTGGACCAAGTCCAACAGATCGCCTGGCAGCTACACTTTGATGGAGCTTCGAGAACAGAAACGGCCATGCCCAGACATACAAAAGTACGGGCAGGGGCCGGCATCGTCCTCAAATCTCCCGAGAGAGAAGTATTGCATACATCTTGCTCTATCAATAAACCTTGCACAAATAATGAGGCGGAGTATGAAGCTCTGATCATCGGCCTCTAGGTCGCGTTGCAAATGGAAATCAAGATGTTACAAGTATTTGGCGATTTGTTACTAGTCGTCAAGCAAGTCCAGGGGCAGTTTGATGTCCGAAAACCTGAGCTACTCCCTTACCATGCTAAGGCAAAGCGGCTCATGGAGTGATTCTACCTCATTGAGATAGGCCATGTTGCCATGGGAGAAAATGCACAAGCCGACGCACTGGCAAAACTAGCAAGCTCATTAGCAGTCCCGCCCGATGGAGCTCTTAACATCCGGGTGGTGAATCAGCGCCAGGTGCCTAGCATGATAGAAGAGCCAGAAGAAGAAGAACTGAAGGTCGCTACAGCAGAAGCCGTCGGCCTACCCGACTAGAGGGATTCCCTCATGCAGTGGTTTAAATACCAACAATTGCCCAAGCAGAGAGAAGAAAGGATCAGGTTGATCAGAACAAAGGATTCTTACGAGGTCCGGAACGGGATCCTATTCCGAATCATGGCAGATGCCAAGCGAAGGGTACTCCTACGATGCCTGTCCATAGAAGAAGCTTGGAAGGTCATGAAAGAGGTTCACGCCGAAACAGCTGGTGCACATCAGGCAGGACCGAAGATGAAAATTGAAATAAAGAAGCTAGGCTACTACTGGCCAACCATGTTTGATGACTGTTGCAAGTACGCCAAGTCTTGCCAGAAATGTCAGGAGCATGCCACAGTACCCAGGAGGCCGCCTATGCCGCTACACCCGACACTGCCCAGCTGGCCGTTCGCCCAGTGGGGAACAGACGTCGTGGGCCCACTACCCGTGTCATCCGCCAGATGCAAGTACATTTTGGCGGATGACACGGGGAAATCGTCGCCAGGTTCATCCGGCGCAATATTATATTCCGGTTTGGCACGCCAAACCGAATCATCTCAGATAATGGAAGTCACTTACGCAACTAGAAAATCTACCGGCTGGTCGAGAAGTACAAGATCGACTGGAGAATGTCAACCCCCTACAACCCACAAGCCAATGGCTTGGCTGAAGCTTTCAACAAGACTCTTTATACTCTCCTGTCCAAAATTGTTAATTCTAACAAGAGGGACTGGGAAGAGAAAATGTATGAGGCCCTTTGGGCGTATCGAACCGTGTACAAAACCCCAACGGGCTGTTCGCCCTTCTCCTTAGTGTATGGCTCAGAGGCACTCGTCCCGATTGAGCTGGAAATACCCTCCCTTCGGGTCGCAATCCAGCACGGGTTAGTCGAGGAAGAGCAAACAAATGTCGAGCGAAGGCTCGAAGAGCTCTCCGACCTGGAGGGGAAGCGACTCAAAGCCCAGCAGAACATCCAGATATATCAAGCCCGAATAGCTCGCGCCTTCGACAAGCTCGTCAAAGAGCGTTAGTTCAAGAAGGGTGACCTCGTTATGGTCAAAAGGAGGGAAGTCATGGCTTCCAACCCCAAGGGTAAGCTGAATGAAAATTGGCTTAGACCTTATGTAATCCAGAAAGTTTACGAAGGCGGGGCATATGTGATAGTCGATCATCGGGGGGAGGTTTAATTTCCACCCCTCAATGGTAGGCACCTGAGATTGTATCATGCTCCAATTCCTCCATTTAATGAATAATACACTTCCCCGCCCCACTGCGGGCTGATTTGCTCTCAATTGCTTGAATGATTGGCTTGCCGCCTGTTACGAACCACAAGGGAAGTGATCAAAGGGAACGCGCGCATACAAAAAGAAAAGAAAGAAAAGAAAAAAAGAAAAGATGCAAAAAAGGGGGGGAAGAAATAAGGGAAAGAGAAAGAAAAGGAAGAGAAAAGAGGAAAAGAAAGATAAAAAAGGGGGAAAGAGATAGAAAAGGAAAAGAAAAATGGACGAGACAAGAAAGAAAGAAAAGAAAGAGAAGAAAAAAGAAAGAAAAGAGGGGAAAGTGAGAAAAGAAGAAGGAAGAGAAGAGGAGGATTTAGCCCCCCTTTCCAATAAATGAATCAACCCTGTCAGCCCTTGACGTTTTGTCGGCACTGACGAAAAATATCCCACCCGGACCTTTCGTCCGAGATTGGGGCATCAACCCGTCTCCTTGCGTCGACGCTTGTCCGTACCGACAAACATTCTAATAAACGAATCAACCCTGTCAGCCCTTGACATTCTGTCGGCACTGATGAAGAATACCCCACCCGGACCTTTCGTCCGAGATTGGGGAATTAACCTATCTCCTTTCGTCGGCACTCGCCCGTACCGACGAACATTCCAATAAATGAATCAACCCTGTCAGCCCTTGATGTTTTGTCGGCACTGACGAAAAAATACCCCACCCGGACCTTTTGTCCGAGATTGGGGCATCAACCCATCTCCTTGCGTCGGCACTCGCCCGTACCGACGAACATTCCAATAAACGAATCAACCCTGTCAGCCCTTGACATTTTGTCGGCACTGACGAAAAAATACCCCACCCGGACCTTTCGTCTGAGATTGGGGCATCAACCCATCTCCTTGCGTCGGCACTCACCCGTACCGACGAACACTCTAATAAACGAATCAACCCTGTCAGCCCTTGACATTCTGTCAGCACTGACGAAGAATACCCCACCCGGACCTTTCGTCCGAGATTTGGGAATTAACATATCTCCTTGCGTCGGCACTCGCCCGTATCGACGAATATTCCGATAAACGAATCACCCTTGTCAGCCTTTGACAGTCTGTCGGCACCGACGAAAAACACCCCAACTGGACCTCTTGCCCGGGATCGGGAATCAACCCTCCTCCTTGTGTTGGCGCTCACCCATGCCAACGAACACACCCAGAGTTAAATAAACCACACCCGTCATCGGCACTCTGTCAGCATGGACAAACAGCCTTCTTTTGACCAAGACCTTCTGTCAGGGTCATCGAACGAACAATCTCTTCTCTCCGCCTCTCCAGGGTCGGAGTAACCTACTTGGGTTAAACACACCGGCAACATCATTAGACTGAGTCACTTTGTAGGCACTATGGAGTGGTCCCCTCATCCCTCCTCTGGAAGGGGCGAGCACTCTCCTATGCTCATATGCGAATCTCACCAAGCTCTCCCCGAATAAACTGTTAGCGTGAACCTGTGTTCCGTCACATAGCAAGAAAAGAGAAAAGAAGAGAAAGGCTGCCCAACATTGCACGCATACCGTAAACACATGGAACGATTGCATTGTATTCTTTTCAAAAAAAAAGGAAGTAATACATCGGCTCCGAGCCATACCCCGGGGTCACATAAAAGAAAAGGAATGGAAGAGGAACCGCCGGCTACTATAGCCCTCGGAAGATGTCCTCAAAAGGGAGGATCCTGACGCAAGGGAAGCTTATCATTTCACATAGACGGCCCTCCTGCGCGTCGAGGCATTCCAGTTCGGTCGTCATGGAGGCCACGGCTGCTTCGACAACTGCCAACTCTTCAGCCTCTTGGGCCTTGCCCTTCTCTGCCTTGACCAGGTCAGACTCCGCCCGGGCAAGCCGGCCCCGGAGTTCCTCTATCCGACTCCCCAAGGCGTCGATGTCGGCATTGTATCTGTCCAAGGCTCCTTGGTGTTGCTCCCGGCTGTCTCTCCGAACAGCCAGCGCCTCCAGATATTCATCCCTCTGGGCACCGATAGCCGTGAGCTCAGTCGGGGCCAGCGTCTCGAGGAATGGGCGACGGTTCACGTATTTCAACAATAAGAGAACGCGTCGTGACCTTTCTTCCAGTGGGCAGCCCATCATTTGCAATGCCTTGGTCAGTTGCTCCACAATAGCTTTCGCGCCCTGGTATGTGAGCGCCGGGTCAGCAACGACCATCGAGCGCAGTACCAATAGGGTCTGGCGGACGGGCAGATCTGAGCTCACGTGACTGACGGAAGGGACGACTGGTGGGTCAAAGCTAACCTCGCTATCTACAGCCGCCCACAACTCTGTGTCGACCACGGCTGAACTGCCTGGAAGAGCCACAGACGAAAGGAGGGAGCTCGCGGGCTCCGAAGTCAACCCCTGGCCAGCCACTACTATAGGTGAGGGAGAGACCATGACGGAGACGTCCGGCGCCACCATAATGAGCGGCTGCTCCAGCTCTATAGGCCGGGCAGCCTCCGAACCCGATGTTGCAGCCTCCTCCATCATGACTAGAGCCCCGACAGACGAAGTTGTGTCAGCCTCCGCCACCTCGGCGGGCGAAGTCTCTATGGTGGGCAGGCTCAGTGTCACTCCCGGGAAGGCTTCATCTCTCCCTGCCTGGAATTCCTCCGAATGCTCGTGGAGGATCGCCAATATCTTCCCCAGAAGTCGGGCTTCCTCGGGTATCACCGGCGTCGGGATCGGTGGCAGGGGGATCACCAAATGCGGGACAGCTCCCATCTGCAGAAGAGACGTCAGGGACCCCATGTCCGACCCCAGAAGCATCTTCAGCCTTTTAGCCGCATGCACGCGAAAAGCCAAGCTCCACCTGGGAACGGCTCTACGAGCCCGAGGCGCACGCGCTCCGCGGGGCGTTGTTGTTACCTGGCCATGTGAAGAGAAGTTAGCCGCATGCCAAGTGGAATAAATCGTTGAATCCTTAAAGAAATCCGAACGTATTCCCCTGCTTACCTCGCCCGCCAGCACTATGCTGCTCTCCGGCGTTACTTCCCCCCGGGCATCAACTTCAAAAATTGTCTCCTCCCGGGTCTCGGGTTTGGGTACCACCGGCACTTGCGCCTCGACCCCTGGTGCTATCTTTCCCTCCTCTAGGGCTTTGGTGGCTGGGGTAGAGGTCTCCACGGCTCCTTCAGAGGCGCAAGCCTGTGTTGCCTCGAATAAGTCAATAACTCTGGGGGAGGACTCAGAAAGAAAGAAGAGGAAACCATGCACATACAGCCGCGACCACTTCTTCCCGAAGTGAGAGCTTGGCGGTCGAGACGGCAACACTGGAGCTCGCCACGGCCTCCTCTCACCACACAGCCTCGGCCAGGGACGCCAGTTTGCCCAAAGCCGCAGCAGCTGTCTCTCGCCTGGTAGCTTCTGCCCTCGGGACGTAGATCTCTGCCTCTTTTGACGGGGCGTGTCCCTTTGAAGGCTAAAAACAATAAGAGCAAGAAGATCAGCCGATGGCCTAAAGAAAATAAACATGAATTAACAGGTTCACACTTACAGGCGCCTGCTTCACCAGGCTAAGAGACACAGACAGTACCGGGGCTTTCCAGGCAGGAACTTGAAGTAGGGGTTCCCCGGGGACACCCTCAGTTGAAAGTACTTCGTCGGAAGAGTAGCCATAGTCTACCTTCTCGCCCGACGAAGATCTAGGGCTGGTGGGCACCTCCTTTCCCGGCAGGGCGGCCCCCGCCTCAGCATCCGGGGTCGGTGGCCGCGCCTTCCTCGATCGTCGTCCCTTCTTTTGATATATCTGTCTGAACCGGGATGCCTCCGGGGTCGCCTCCGGTCCTAGGACCACCACATCAGTTCCTATGTAAGCAAGGCCAAATCCAGATTCGGTCAGGCTCGTAAAGTTTCAAAATTTCAATCAAGCCAGCTGGCAGAAGAAGTGTCATACCCCCTTCAACTTCGGCGGCAGGAGTCGGGGCAAAGAAGGTCTCCCCGACGGATCCCACGGCCCCATGGGTCACAGCTTCACCCACGCTCGGGATGGAGACAAAAGCCGGCCTCCCGATGACAGCTGAAACCAAAAAGACAGAGGCGTCACAAAGAGGGCCCCCCTCAACATCTCAACAAACTCCGAAGAATCCCGAAGAGGGGAAGGGACCCGACCTGCCGGCCGACTCAGCTCGGTCTGAGTATCTTCGAATTCCTCGAATGTGAAAATCACGGGCACCGGGGGAGCGGGCGTTGCGGCTTTGGTGGTCTCTGTCTTTCTCTGCTTGGCTTCCCGCCGCCCAGCTGCCTTAGCAGCATCTACGGTCTTCTTCACGGGCGACTTCGCCCGAGACCTTTTCGCAGGCTTCGGCAGAGGGGTCGTGGTCGGAGCCGCTGGCGCCTTCTCAAAGTAAGCTGGCTTGCCTGCCTGCCGCAGAAGATTGCGATACGTCGCCAGTTGTGTGCTGTCGGGATGGTCTGTCAAAAAAAATAAACACCTAGCTATGGTTAGCAGCCAAAGCCATATAAAAGTCGCGATGACAAGGGATAAAGACGTAAGGCAAAGAGGAGCTCAAATACCATGGGGGCCGGTGTACAGCCGCAGAGTTA
Source organism: Amorphophallus konjac (assembly GCA_022559845.1). Lineage (NCBI taxonomy): Eukaryota > Viridiplantae > Streptophyta > Magnoliopsida > Alismatales > Araceae > Amorphophallus > Amorphophallus konjac. The sequence continues at coordinate 432,945,302 of CM040120.1, read as the reverse complement.
TTGGCCAATAATTGAGGGACGGCTCCTTGTCCCTACGGGCCGCCTCTCGAACCCGCCAGCATACATCTTCAATTTTCTGGCAGCGATCCGAGAGAGCGGCTAGGTCTGCATGCTTCTTGGCAGCCAGGTGGCAGAAGAGGTTGAAATGGTCCATCCCCCACCCTTCGGCATAATAGTAGGCGATGTGGAGGCGCTTGCCCAGGATGACCGCTGCTGGATCTTCAATTTTCAACCCGTGCACTCGGAGGAGAACGTAGAGCCACGTGGTGTCCTTGTAATTTTCTGGCTTCCGTTCCTCCCCCCTCACAAAGGTGCGATAGGGACAGACTGGGTCCCTCTCTGGGCGCCAACTCCTTGCCGGGGTGCCTTCTTCCTCCATGGGGAACGGATAGTTGATCAGCTCTAGGTGGTCACTCGTGACATGGCAGAGGTCCCGTAGGGTCTTCTCGAAACCATCCTTGGCCACAGGGGGCAGTTTGACCTGTGGCGCCGACTTGGTCTCACGAGCTGCCTTGCGCGCGACCATGTATGCGGTAACCTCCTGCTCTTTGCCGCGCCTCAGTCGGAGTAGGTGTTCCGAGTCGATATCCAGCACCGGCACCGGCTGCCAGCTCAGAAATTTCCTCTCCGCCCCGTCCCAACAGTCGGTCCGGCATAGTCTGTAAAAAGTTGTCCGGGCATTCCACCACTTCACATATTCGGGGGTCACCCGTGGAGTCCGACCCGGGGCTGGCACCCTGAAGCTGGCAGTGTCTGCCCGATGAAAGAAGTCCCACCAGGTTCGGGCAGCCTCGGCAACAGGACTCCCTCGGAGACTTCGCATCGGTAATTCAAAATGAGCACTGCGTGCCGGGATGTGCTGGTCGTATCCGAAATTCCTGTCGAAGCAAAAAGGATAGTATGGCTCCAGCAGCAAACTGTCCCCTTTGCGGAAGGCCAGTACACTTGGACGGATGGACAATGCCCAGGCCCTAAGTTCCAGCTCTAACAGTGGGCGAACCACATTCTCCAAACTAATCGGGTGCACGTATTTCACCACTTGGTCGTCGCGGCACTCTCGGTTGCTGTTTACTAATGGACTCGAGTGAGTGGCCAGGGTCCAGAAGTGAATGGTGCCCGCAGCGTCAAGAGGCACCGTCGTCAGCTTGCCTCGAATGTCGTACAGCCGCATGGACATCGAGCTTGGCGCCACGCTCGCAAATTCCAACATCCGTGGAACCAATCCCCAGCCTTGAATGGTGCGTGGGGCGAATTCGAGAAATAAGGAACGTACATACCCACGCGTTGAATAAATGCAGTGGGCACACATACCGCGCTTGACGCAGGAACAGTTGACGGCTGATGTCCCCGAGCGCCTTGTATATCAGACATAGTGTGGCCGGGCACAAAGACAGCTTGATGCCCCAAGCCATTTGGCAGGCTGGGTAGATGGCGTCGGGGCGGATGACGGTCTCATCCTCAAAAGGCATGGCAAACGAGCACAACTAGTACGTCAGGAATGCCGCATAATGGGTCAATGGGTCGATTCCCATCGGGTTCGGCCCGCTGCGACGTCCCCGGTCAGGGATCTTCACGCCAACCTTCGACTTGGCGTGCTTCTTCCGGCCAGCAGCAGTGCCAATATGTGGGAATTCTTCATACTGCTTCAGCCCATCGTAGAAATATTGCACCCAAAGGATCATGCGGACCCTTTTCCGGTCCCCTCGGGGGGGGGGGGGGGGGGGGGTTGCCTCCCACCATGCGATAGTTGATATAATTCCCTGTATGCCTTCATAAGGTACCGGTATGAATAGCCCAGAGAGTAGTGGCCATCCCCGTTGGTTTCATCTTTGATCATATCCGGGAGGCATACTTCTTCATAGGGCTCCCCGTCAATAGGCAAACCACTGAGCTGACTGAGACTCCATAGGTCTAACGAAGTCTCGCCCTCTGCGGTGTAAAAGGTGTTGGTCTCTGCATTAAATACCTCGATCATCTCGCAGCAAAGACCCCTAGAAATAGGGTAACTGTACCGAGAGGCGTACACACTGTGGTAGACGCCGGCCCGGATGAGGATCGGGGCATAGTTGAATAATACATATTCTGTGAACTCCACGGCCCCTTCCCGGAAGTTGTGTGCATCTTTCAGCTTCAACTCTCCAAACCAGCCCAACGCCAGCTCATGCTTGAATCGGATGGCCAAGCAGTCCAGCAGAAAAGGCTCCTCTCTGTATCCCCACTTCAATGGAGCCAGGAACAGACCAAACCGGGGATGCTCGTTTTGAACCCGCCCGGCAGATGTGTCCCACCGAGCAGGAGTGAACTGAGGTGCCCGCACTAGTTTGTCCTCCGCCGGCAGCACAGCTTCGAGCCCTAGGATGGGCTTCCACTCTCGAGCTTCTCCCACTAAGTACATGGGGATGCTCCTCGAAACACTGTAAAACAGGCTGTCCCGGGACTGCAGAATTGTCCGTTCAGCTTCTTTGATGACCCGAAAGTTCCGCCTCTCCTGGTGACAGAGGTGCTTCAGGAAGCGAATGAGATGCTTGTCATTCGAGAAGTCCTTCCGGTACTCCCCCATAGCCCGGTTGAAAGTCATGACGTCGTCAACCTGAGTAAGCCTGCGGTAATCCATTGACTCGGTGTCTAAGCCTGACGACTCGTCCAGTGCCGCTATCTCAGCGTGCTCCATGTCCAAGTCTTCTATGTTGAACCAGGTGACTGCCGGCACCGGAGGTGGGGGAACGCGCTCGGTCCCAGAAGTAGCAGAATCTCTCGGAGCGTCCATCCCTCTGCAAAATGCAAAAGGCCTCGGGTCAAAATAATCCACAAACAAGGAAGAGAAGAGAAAGTTACAAGGGGGCTACACTACAGTTGAATTAAAAGAATGCCAATAATTTCTGACGAAATTTTGGCAGAGTTTCCCCCAGACCAGAGGCGTAAGAGAAAACACGGGTGCGCGCCCACAAGGAGTGGCGGCCCCAACAAAGTCACGGTGTGCCCAAGGGCGACACCGGAGGTCCTCCGTTTGAAGAAGTCTTCTTTCCTCAGCGGTGCGCCTAGGCTACGTTCTCTGGCGGCACGCCCCGTGCCTTACTCTGGCGGCACGCCCCCTGGCGGCACACCCTGTGCCCCTTCCCAGCGGCACGACCCAGTGGCCCTAGCGGCACACTCCCTGGCCCTAGCGGCACACCAGTGGCCGCCCCAGCGGTACACACCCCGTCTGTGCCCTAGCGGCACGCTCACCCTGGCCGCCCCCAGCGGTGCACTCCCAATGCTCCCAGCGGCACACCCGCGCCAGCCCCCAGCGGCACGCTCACGCCCGTTCTCAGCGGCACGACCTGACGGCACGACCACCCTGATGAGAAGAAGAAGAAGAAGAAATGAGATGAAGAAGAAGAAGGAGAGTAGGAAAGCGAAGAGAAAGAAGGAGAAGAAGAGGGAGAAGGGAGAGGAAGACGGGGAGCCTAGGGCTCCGCCGTTCCCCGAAGAGTAGAAGAAGAATGAGAGGAATAAGAGGAAGAGGAACGAGAGTAGATGAAGGAGGGGGAAGGGGAGACCCCTTCACGGTGGCGTCCTCACCCCAATGAGGACGACGACGACGACGACGGTGGTGGCGGTGGCGCTCGTCGGAGGTGAGGAGAAAGAGAGAAGAGGAGGTGGGAGACGTAGAGGCAAAGAGAGAGAGAAAGAGAGAGTTTGAAAAGAGAAAGGGGGGGGGAGTTTCGAACCCCCCCTCCCTTTTATAGCCGCCTCAGAAAAGAAAAAAAGAAAGAGAGGAAAAAAAAGAGAAACAAATGAGCGAAAGAAAAAAAAGGAAAAAGGAAGAGAAGAGAAAAAAGGGAAAAGAAAAAAAAGAAAAGAAGAGGGAAATGAGCGAACAAAAAAAAAGAAGAAAAAAGAAAAAAAAAGAGAAAGAAAGAGAATAAAGAAGAGGAGAAAGAGAATGAAATAAAAAAGAGGAAGAAAAAGAAGAGAAAAATAAAATAAAAATAAAATAAAAATAATAAAAATAGAGAGAAATAAAAAGGAAGAAAAGGAGAGGAAAAGAGGAAAAAAGAGGGAAAGAAAATAATAGTAATAAATATACACACGTATGGGCGTATGCATAAGATAATATACATGTCTATATATATATATACGTATATAAATAACGCATAATGATACATGTCTCCGCTGGAGCAGTCCATCCCCACATTTTTCCGAACCGGCGGACGTCCGTACGGGGAGACGACTCTACCCCCTTTGCGTCAGCATCAATTTCTCACCAACAAATAATTAAATCCTCCTTTGGCGCAAGGCCTCATGCCCTAGCCACCTTCTCTTGTACAAAATTGCCGTCACGGGCCTTACGCCCGGATTGGCAGAACCTCTACCCTTGCGCTGGCATTCAATTCGCCCCTTGCCAGCGGATAAACCCCTTTCCGGCGCAAGGCTCCGTGCCCTAGCCACCCACTCCGTACAATATTACCGTCACGGACCCTACGTCCGAAACGGCATGAATCCTCTCGTTGCGCTGGCATTTTCTTCTTGCCAACGAATGAGCCTTATCTTCCGGCGCAAGGCTTCATGCCCTAGCCAACGTTTGCGTATCACTCGCCTGTCAAAAAAAAGAAGAAAAGATAACGGGGTTAAAAATAGAGATACCCCGCCGGACTTGCCCCTACACAGGGACAAGGGTAAAAATGGCAACAACCCGGCTGTGGCGAAAATCCGAAAGGGCGCTACAGGTAAAATCGAGTACCCCGTCGCGTGAAAACCCGAGAGGGCGCGTAGGCAAAAGCAAGAGGGGGTCGGTACTGGCGAAAACCCGAAAAGACGCTTGTATCGGTAATATGGTTCAAAAAGAAAGGGAAGAGAGAAAAGAAGAAAAGAAAAGAAGAGACAGCAAACCAGGTCAGCTTCCGACGCCTTGTCGGCACTGGCAAAGAGACAAAGAGACAACAGATCGGGTCAGCTCCCGACACCCCGTCGGCACTGACGAAGAGACCAAGAGACAACAAATCACCTCGGTTCCCGGCACTTTGTCGGCACTGACAAAAAGATTAAGAGACAACAACTCATATCAGTTCCCCGACACTCTGTCGGCACCCGCACAAGGAAAAAGAGGCCAGTACACCCGCGGGCACCGCCCGGCTCATCCTTCGCCTGCGCTACCCATGGGTGGGGGGCATTTGTGGACGCATAAAATTACACGTCTATATGTCCCGCCTAGCCCCGCATTAATTTCAAAGTCAAAGTAAGAAGACCCGGAGAGACTGGCCATCCAGGGCTCCGGGAAGATGCTACCGTCTGGCAAATCCCCGCATTTGCACGGGCGCATTAAGAAACTGAGAAGCCACAGGATGTCCCCCTGAATTGACACACTGCTATGGACCCACCCTCGGGCCCCTAACGGTGAAGAAATATCCCGAAGAGCGCACAGCTTCAAGTCCCCGAAGTAAAAAAACAAAGGCCCTCATCAAAACGGCACCTTTGATGCCTCCAGCGGCACGGCCATAAGCTCTAGCGGCACGGCCTTTCAGCCCTAGCGGCACGGCCTTTCAGCCCCTCAGCGGCACGCCCTTAAGGCTCCCAGCGGCACGCTCTTCTGGCTCCTAGCGGTACGCCCTAAAGTGCCATAGCGGCACAGCCCAACGCATTCCAGCGGCACAGCCTCCAAGCCTTCAGCGGCAAACCCTTTGCCCCTTTAGCGGCACAAGCTTCCTACCCTCAACGCCCAGGCCTTCGTGCCCAGCCAGCGGAACAACGTTGAAGGCCTCTTGACGGCACTTACCGGTGGAAGATACAACGGTCAATGGCAACCACCATCGGCGCGCAGTCCAGCCACTTCAAGGCCAGCTAGCACCCGTCTCCGTGTCACCCTCTGGCTGGAGGAGAGAAAATCTTCGCCTGATGAGGAAGATACGAAGTCAACCTCGGATGGCAGTGCCATCATGAGGCGTCCTCGTCAATCGTTCGCGTATAAAAGGAGCCTTCCGCAGGATTCGGAGGGGGACCCAAAAAAAAAAAGAAGAGAAGAACAGAGAGAAAGGAGAGAGCACCTTCTGGCGAGGAGGCCCGTTCGAAGCAAGGAAGAGAGGAAGAAGAAGGTAGAAGCTTAGGGAGAAGAGAGGAGCGTCGCATGTAGTAGAGGGGGGGGGGGAGAATGGAGGAAAGGGAATGGTTACCCTTCCTCGTTCCAGCCCTCTCTCCAATTCTTTTTTTTCCTTTTCTCTTTTCCTATTCTCTGTTTTCCTCCCTCCCGCCGTTCAGGGATGCGTTGCGTGATGTGTGGTCTTCGAGCCATGAGTCCCTTTGTATCATCTTGAATCTTTCGTGAATAAAACGATGTTTAGTTCCGCTTCTTAGTGCACTAGTCATCTTCTCCTTGTCGGTCTCTTGAGGTTTTGCTTTCTCTCCCCTCAACCTTCCAACTCCTTGTTCTGTTCGGTTTCCCATGGTGCTGGTTTATGCAGTCAGTAGGGTTTGCCCCTGGCTTAGCAAGGTATGGCCGGCCTCATCCCTCTTCAATGGCTTTCCGCTGCACAGCAACCCTCAGTATCCCCTTTCATCCTGGTTCTATGGTAGCCCGTTCTCCTTGACACATTGGAGTCATTCAGTGCCCACAACACTCTACTCTGCCCTCCTTTGTGGCCAGTGGTGTGCCCGCATGCACGCTCGAGCTCCCACCCATTTTAGCACTCAGGCTACTAGCCGTACGCCTCTCCCGCACTCCCTGGCGATACAACCTTCCTTTCGCTGCCTTAGCGGTACACCCTTCTTTTGAACCGCCCAGCGGCACACCTTCGTCATGTGACCGCCTGGCGGCACGCTCCCACGGCTTGCCCAGCGGCACGCCCTTGCCATTCGATTGCCCAGCGGCACACCCTCACCCTTGGGCTGCCTTAGCTGTACGCATTGATTATCACCTCCCCAGTGTACTCACAATTTGCATTAGTTTACCGGTTCCTCATTCGATGTTTTCTCCGGGTTTTCTGATGTTTCTTTAAAAGCGGCTTCTCAGGCACCCTCCTCAGCTGTTGGTTCATGCCACCTCCGTGGGTGTGTTCCTTGTTATTTCTTTACCTCCCGGGTCAAGGGGAGGTGCTGCCGAATTTTTGTCAGGAATAATAATAAATTTAAAAGACGAGAAGAAGTAGCAAACGGATGGACTGAACAACGGTGAGACATTCTAATCAACTAAAAGAACTATGCAAGGTCTCGAGTACTGGACTGAACAAGGCTCTGAGCACCGCATTGCTGGACATGATTTGGGACTCAACCTCATGGCAGAAAACTGAAAACTTAACCAGCTAAGATGCTTCATTCTAAGCTGAGCAAGGACCTTCTCCCAAGACTCTGGGCCATCTTCCACCTCCAGCGGTGCACCTTAATATTCCTTGGCGGTCCGTTCTCCTTTTCACCCTCTGAACAGCATACAACATTCACCTCTCAGCGGCATGCCCCATCTTCAACCCCCGGCAGTACACCCCAACACTCCCTAGCGGTACACCCCTTTTCGCTCCCTGAATGGCACACATCACTCTTCTCCCAGCGATACACCCTTCTTTACCTTCAGCGGCACACCTCCTTTATCCTTCAGCGGTACGCTCCTCGTTCTTTAGCGGTACGCTCCCCTTTGGCTCTCTAACGGTGCACTCCCCTAGTTCCACCTCCAGCAGTATGCTGCACCCCTTAGCCTTCCAGCGGTACACCCCTTTGCCTTCCAGCGGTACACCTCTTGACTCTCCAGCATTGCGCCCCTCATCTTCTCAGCGGCACGCTCAGTCCCTGCTCCACAATGCCTATAATCAAAAGAGGGAGAATATATATATATATATATATATATAATGATCATAATAACAACAATAAAAGGGGGGGCGGATATATGACAAAGGAACAATGGACAGTAATAATAATAATGAGATGAAGGGGTGGTTCCAATCAAGATAACGAATGATAATAACAAGCATCGACAGTCATCGCGGATACAAGGACATGGTAACAGCCTCTCCTTCCTGAATTCCGAACTCGAGAATATTAATGATGCTCCTGAAAGTCGGAAGTCACTCTTGGGAGTACTCCTCTCCCTTGACATAGTGACCGCCCGGTCTTACTTCGGGCCGATAATTCATCAGGATCCCCTCCCTCGTCGGGATCTGATTTACCTCCCTGTATTAAAATTGTCGTCCCCCGGCAGATATTTGTATGGATTCGACCCCCCGGATTATCGTCTTGTTTGCCGTATGGACTTGTGTGCAAACACGAAATGGTCCGTCAGTGATCGACATGACCTAAGTATTAATACCCCCACCTCGGGCTCACCGCATAACCCGACGGGTGTTTCCTTCCTGCGTTAATCAGTATTTCTTTCGACCGTGGAGCCCTTATTTTCAGCAGCTAATCAAGGGTATTCCCCTCTCCGAGGGGATGTAAATGACGTTGTGACCTTTATGGCACAACGGGTCTCAGTCCCGACCCGAACCACACAATTGTCTGACCGAGTCAGACCGAGCGCACCATGGGCTCTCCGGAGCCCCAACAAATTGTCACTTTGTGACTGGTACGCCCACGCACTTAATAAACCCAACAAACCAACAACGAAGAGACCTAAAAATAACTGCGTCCACACCCACCTAAACATTAGTCGCTATTAAGTTGCCACTTAATTGCAACCAAAGTGAAAAATTTGTCACTAAAATAAATAGTCACCGACTACATGTTGGTTGCTATATGTGTTGACGCAATTAGCGACCAATGATGCCATGGTCGCTATATCTTTTTAAGGGTTAGCGACTTATTGACACGCTGTCGCTCATGGAAATTTATAGCGACCAATTTTTCGTCACTGTTGACATACATGGTGGCTCGTGACATACATCAGCGACTGCACATGGCGACCAATCACAAAATGGTCGCTATTACAACCATTTAACGACCAATGTTGTGCTGGTGGTTAGAAGTCAAATCTTTAGCGACCATGGAACTATTTTGGTCGCAAATATAGATCTTTTGCGACTAATTGTAACATGTCGCTAATGATTTGGTCGCTATAGATCTATTTTTTTGTAGTGTGACTTTTGCCTAATTATTAGATACCCAAATGCAATGAACTGAGTACATGCTAACCAAATTTTATGTGATGATGAGAGACTGGAGGCACTACAATCCAGTTCTGTCATAAGGGGATATTTGGACAATGTGTCTTCTTGCCATGCTGTAGACAATATCAAAATTATTACATCATAAGAGCTCCTTTGTGAAACACATAACATTAACTTTAAAAGTCATTACATCATAAGGGCTCATTTCGGATAGCATGTACATTCCTTTGAGCTCCTTTAGGATAGCATGTAAGACTTAATTTAAAAGTCATTACATCAAAATATACATTGTGCTTAGAATTCATTACATCAAAAAGCACATTATCTTTAAAGGTCGTTACATCAACAACTTCAAAAGCGTGGACTAGGTTGATTGACATTAATATTGCTTACAACCTGTGTGTCCTTAACATGTACATTCAAACTGGCAGAAGACGGTTGGGATCCCACATCAGACAAACTAGTGATAGAAGATGGTTGGGACCACACAGCAGGCAAACTGGCCACGGAAGAGAAACCTTGGGCAAAAACACTCATACTTGGCATATCCAATCTTCTATTTGGAATAGTTGTTGACCTGTGACAATGAAACGGAAAAAATTAGATTATAATTACTCCTGACCGTGCTACTGGTACTATAAGTTGATAGTAAAAATTCAGAATGAACATTAAAAAACATATCTAGCCCACAATCTTTCCCCCTACCAATGAGGCTTTACGGCGAATGACAAGTTTCAAATCCAAAACATTCCCTTCACACCTACACCCAGGCAAACTCTTATATAAGGTTTGTCCTACATAACTATAATGTCCCAACTATATATTGACTTCAGATGAGGGATGGGAAGGGTGGGAAAGATTAGGGTTGCTCCTCCTTGATTGGTTGTTCACTTTCGGTAACTAATTAGGATTTGCATGAGACACTAGAGAGCCGCACTCTACTCCTTCGTCAGTTGTACCAACTTCCCAAGTCGCTTAGGGTTTGCTTGGGAGATCGGACAAGGGAAAGAGCTGAAGAGGTAAAAAGGGTTGGGGAAGGAGATCGTGAGTGAGAGGAGTGACAGACCGCTATCTTCCAATTCATATGTTTTTACAATTATACCTCTGTTATTTAGATTATGGGAAGGAACAAAATCTTTAAAAATAGAAAATAACCCGGATAAAGAGTTGAGATGAACCCAAGTGCAAGTGGCATAGAAAAAGTGGAGTAGATCTCTCAATCTTATGTAGATATGGTATTGATTTACCATTGATGTAGATTTATTATCTAAGGCTTGAGATTTAGTATCAAAAGGATAACTGAGAAATGGGCACCACGGATAACCTGAATGATCGAAGAAAGTTTTTGATGTGGGGATCCGTGGGATTTACATCCAGGTGGGTGCATGGAGGAGGAAAGGTATCCTATTGCCAGACACGAAGTGAGGGAGAGAGTGTGAGTGGCAGGATATGAAGGCAGATGAAATGGGCGTGTGCATGGGAGATATTGAGAGAGAGAAGATTTTTCGTATCTTCACCATCGGGGGAAAGAGAGACGCGAGCGTCCTCCCCGTTGTTTCATAAAGGGAGCAAACCGTAGGGGGGGGAGAGCGAACGAGCGAGCAAAACGTACCATGGCGGCCTCCACCACCTTCTTCCTCCTAATCATCTCCACCGCCCTCACCGCCGTCGCTCCCTCCTCGCCTCCCGCCTCCAACCCCAACCCGCTCAACATATCCGCTGTCTTCGCATTCGGCGACTCCATCCTCGACACCGGCAACAACAACGGCTTACCCATGGCAGTGCGAGCCAACCACCCGCCCTACGGCTGCAACTTCCCCGGCAAGGTGGCCACGGGAAGGTTCTCCGACGGGCGGCTCATCCCCGACCTCCTGGTCTCATCCCTAGGGATCGGAGACCGCGTGCCGGCATACATGGGCGGGTCGCTCACCGGGCAGGACTTCCCCGGCGCCGGCGTCTGCTTCGCGTCGGCGGGTTCCGGGCTGGACGACCTCACCTCCATCTCTACGGGCGTCCTGACCATCGACATACAGGTGAAGAACTTCGGGGAGTACCTGCAGAAGTTGCAGCAGAGCATGGGAAGCGAAGCTGCAGCACAGAAGGTCGTCGGTAGCGCGCTCTTCATCATAAACTCCGGCGGTAACGACTTGAAGACCTTCTCCATGTTTCCTGCGAGGACGGCCTTGGGTCTAAGTGGGTACCACAATTTTCTCCTCCAAAGGTTGCAATCTCTTGTTCAGGTTTAGTTTCTTCCCTCCCTCCTCTCTTTCTCGCTATCTATTTTTCCCCCCCTCTTTATATACGTATCCATATAAAAACATGCCAGGATTCTTCCGCGTCACTGATCATACGGTGTCGTGGCCTCACATCTGACTATATATTTATCTCTCTCTCTCTCTCTCTCTCTCTCTCTCTCTCTCTCTCTCTCTCTCTCTCTCTCTCTCTCTCTATATATATATATATATATATATATATATATATATATATATATATATATATATATATACATATTTAGCGGTCATTGGTCATTCACACTGGTTTTCTTCGAATTGGGTATATATAGCAACTTCACAGCCTGGGTGGCCGGAGGTTCGCCGTCGCCGGCATCCTGCCGGCTGGGTGCGTGCCGGTGGCCATCACCTTGGCGCCGGGTTTGGGCACGACCCCGCGGGCCTGCAACGATCTGTTCAACCAGGTCGCCGTGCAGTACAACTCCATGCTCCAAGACATGCTCCCGGACTTGAAGGCCTCGTTAAGTGATGCCAGTATAGCATACGTAGACATGTACACACCACTGCTGGACATGATCCACGCACCGGAACAGTACGGTACGAATCAACAACACCAGATATATACATATTTAATATAATAATTAAAAGGAAGCAGATGATCCTCTCGATCTGTACGTATTAATTTACCGATGGTGATTGTGAAATCCCTCGGCACTAGCTCGATTACATCTCGCTATTTCGACCCTTCCCACATGCACGGACCCCTCGTAAATGCATGCAGAGGATATCTTGCGTACATTAATTAACGGACGCATGCATGCATTATATGTATATATATATTGTCTTCCTAACTCCTTAATTAATTAGCTTAATGACATATGTATGTTGTTTAATGATTATCCATATATAGGTTTCACGGAGACGAACCGGGGATGCTGTGGGACGGGGCTGACAGAGATGGGACCGCTGTGCTCGCCCACAACTCCCCACTGCCCGGACCCCTCCAAGTTCGTGTTCTGGGATGCCATCCACCCCTCTCAAGCGGCATATCAAGCTATCTCCCGGGGGATAACGAAGACAGTAATCCCACAGCTATAAATTTATATACTGGGTTTCTCATAGATACTAATCCAACATACTGGAAAGAGTTGCATTGTAGGATCTGCATTAATTATTATAACTAATTAACCACAGCATATATATATATATATATATATATATATATATATATATATATATATATATATATATATATATGCTGCTTAATTATCAATATATATCCATGTGTGTTTCGTCGTCTTAATTAATTAACTTGGGTCCATTTGGTTGGATGGAAAACGTCTTTCAAAGGAAATGATATATGTATTAGAAGGAATAAAACCTTTTAAGGGAAAGTATATAGATATATGACATAATTAACTCGATCCCATGCATGAACATATATGTCTTTCATGCTTAATAATTGTGCTCTTCCTGGCCATGGCGAAGTTGACATAACACGTACGTGTTAAGGCATTAATTAGAGACAGCATAATTAAGAAACGGGAAGATGCATCATGAATTAATTGGATGGATGTCCCAATTTGGAATGTGGTTCATTCTTATGGAAATGAGCTTTTTTTTATTTTCTAGATTTTGAGATATATACAGCGGAGAAGTAGAAAATCCATCTATTTATATTATTTTATTGTATATACTAATTAAGGATGACTTGCCATGGTATAAAGAAAGGGAATAGGGAAATCTGGTATTTTTATTTCCTCTTTCTTGGGAACAAAAATTAAGAATAATGTGCAGACTTAATTAATGAGATAATAATAACTACTAACACTGGCAAACGTGCCACCCTCTCTCTCTCTCTCTTACACACACACAGAGGCAAACTATTCTTTTTCAGGAATATTTTTTTACAAATTCACTTATAATACTATTTTATTATAAAAATTCACTTTTTAAATCATTTTCTTATGTTTGCTAGAATTATTAAATCCATAAACTTATAAATGAAAGGTATTGTCTGTAAATAATATTTAAAAAAACTTTAAAAAATTAAAGTTTTTTACATGAAAACTATTTTTAAAATAAAATTTATAAAAAAATATGCTTAAAAATATATTAACAGACATGTCACTATATAAATCTACATTGTGCAGAAATGTCATTTTTATTTACAGTCATATCACTTCTTTTTCTCAAAAATTTAAAAAAATATATGCTTAAATAATATTTATGTACTATTTGAATTAACACAATGATATGTCTGTTAATATATTTTTTAAGAATGATTTTTTTACAAATTCACCTCTAATAATAGTTTTCATTCAAAAATCCCCAAAATTAAACTCCTAATTATCCAACTTGATTTTCCACTATAAATTTCTAGATATAGTACTCTAGCTATATCTCAAATATTTTACTCTAACTTTTTAACTACAACTTTGATTATTGTAGTGCCATATTATGTTTAACCCTTTTCTCATTCCTTTTCCCATGCTCTGCAGGGGGTTTCCCCTTGTTACTAGATTATGAGGATTTGCTTCAAGTCACTTAAATGCTCATTCTATGGATGTACTTAAAAACTAATTAAATTCTCATTCAATTTGGATGTACTAGCTAATAATGTCGTAGTCAACGAATACTTGTCCATTTGTACCCATAATTTTAGAGAACTCCGTGTGGGTTGACTGCTAAGGATCTTATCTCAAAATAGGGAGATCTCAAATTCAACTTCGGGAGGGGAGGCTTACTTGGCTCATATTTAATCGTCGAGAGATGTGAACTAGTGGTTTGTTAGTCTTGAGAACAAAAAGAGGAATTGAATCAAGTCTCTCACACTTTGTGAAAACTAGCCTAGTATCACAGTGCTAGGTTCATCCATCATTGTGGGTCCGCTACCTGCGATGGGCTACTGATAGCATTGTAGTTTATCCAGAATATTCTGGGCCATTAAGGCCATGTTTAATAGAGGGATAGGCTAAGAGCAGTTCAATTTATTTTATGATTTATAAGTGATTATATTGAAGGGATTAGTTAATCCGGAATAGATGGAGTTAAAAAAGATGTTAGTCGTCGTGGATTAATTTTCTATGAAATAAGTCTAATCTACGGATAACTTTCTTTTTTACCTTCTTGCAAAAAAAGATGATCCACTTTTCAATGCACATTTATGTTATTTTATACACATATTGTATTTTTTATCCCATATTTCTGTCAAAGTGCATATATTTAATTCAAGGTTAATTTATTAGGTTAATCCATTAATTATCAAAGAGAAATCATATTTATTATAAATTATTTTCTTCCATTGACAAGGGAGGTGCGATGGCTAGCTGACCAGGGCTCCATATTCCGTCGGTGGGACATGGTCAATGAATACCCAGGACCGCATCAGATCCGATAACAGATTCTATGTAGGCTTGTAAATAGAGTAGACCAAGACCCAAAATAAGTTGACCCATATTCATATTGGATCTTCATGTTTTACTAATTACTAGCTAGACTACAATTTCCCACTGGCACTTACAAATTTGAGATAAATTTGGGTTTTGCACAATAACAAAATTTTCCCAAAATTCGAGCAATGTTAACTCTCAAACATTGTCTAGAGCGCCGTAATCCCAATTTAAGCCCTAAACCCTAAATCGTAAACCCTAAACCGGAACAAGAAAGTGCGTCTGATTTATCTTCTATTACCGAGGCATTGAGCATTGCATCGATTATTAAAGTTGGGCGGGGAACCAGTGGCCCAAATGTAACCCGAATAATCCGGGTAGGCATATATTGCTTTTAGGTGAGTAATACATGCTGCACCCCCCTTAGTGTGTAGCAAATTTACAAAATCCCCTCCTATTGGTCCACGTGAGATTTTGACTCGGGAGATAAAAGAAAATTTTAAAAAAATAAAATAAGGCTCGACAATTATCCGTTTAAAATTTGATTTGAATTTAAATTTATATTCGTTTGGTCAGATAATTATCGGAATAAAATATCCGATGGATAATTTAATCTGATATCGGATATCCGATTATTAATCGGATACGAATTCGGATATTGAGATATCCGTAACGGATATTATCCGACCGAATATAAACTAGATTTTTTGGAGATTACGCATGAACCATATAATTTTATTTTCAGTAAAAAAAATGAGAAAATCACTATAAGACATTGGAAAATGGCGATTGCCGAGGATTGGAGTGACTACACTATTGCTATGCTGCATCTTTTGATGAAATTTATTATGATAATAAATGATCATTTTATCACTGGTAGAAGACGAAGAGTCGGTAGTGGGTACTGGCCCTACTGGGTAGGAGAGGAAGAGTCTCTGGACGACTCCTATCTCCGTGTCTAGCGTGAGTGTTAGACCTGATTTGGCAGCGATGGTCTCCAAAGTCCCGAGAAGGCACGTTGTGAAATTGTAAACCTTCGGTGTGAAGCACAAGGTCTTCTTCTTCTTTCCCCCGTCCCTCTCCTCTTCCCGCCCTCCGCGTTCTTCATCTTCTATCTTCTTCCTTCATTCTTCCTCTCTTTCCCTCCCTCTCTGCTCACCGTACGATGCAGCAAGCCTCCACCATTCCCCTACATCTTCCTCTTCCCCCCTTTCCTTGCCCTGCAACCCCACCACCGCAGTAGGGACCTCGGACCCCGCCTGTAATGCCCTACAAATTTACAGTTTAAAATTTTATTTATTTAATAAAAAATTGATTATATCTAAATATTTGAATTATTAATCTCTTTAAATGTGTTTAAGTCATGGTAAATAAATTAATTATAAGGGAAAGAAAGTCATTTAAAAGTTAATAGAGAAAGAAAAATAAAGGGTTTAAAAGTTAAAGGAATGAGAAAAAAAATAGTAAACAAAAGTTTAAAAATATTTGGGAGTTAATTGTTTAAAAAAAGAAGAAAGGTATAATTATAATAAAACAAATTGAAAGTTTAAATATAAAAAGAAAAAGGTTAAAACAAAAAAAAGAGAAAACGACGGCGAACGCGGAGGCGGCCCACGCGGCCGCCCACACGCGCGCTCGCGCGCTAGCGCGGGTGGGCGCGCGTGGGCGCATCGCGCCCCCCGCCCTCCATCCGGCCGCTTTGCGCCGATTTTTTTTTTTTAAATTTTTTTTCTAATCACTTTTTAGCCTCTTTTAACCTAACTCTCCAATTAGTCAAATCTCCACATATTATATATTAAAAAAAAGAAAAAAATGAGGATTAGTCAAAAGTTTAGGGTGAGTGGGATTGGTGGAGGTTTGAAGGTCAAATTTTTATTAAATAGTATCATAATAAGGATTGAATATCCACCCTTGATTAAATGAATGGTTAAGATCTAATGAGGCCAAAACTACTATAAATAGAGGGGTAGGGGGCCTCATTTGTTCTTCTTGGGAGCGGAGTACGTGAGGAGCAGAAGGAGAAGGTTGGAAAGTTGATTAGGGAGTTATTAATACGTCATTAAGACATGTGATTAAACTTTTATCCCCTTAATTAGCATAGATTAGCATGTTTAAGATGATTTAGGGTATGTTAATTAATATATTTAGATATGGTTAAATCCATATATCCTTATGTCACTATGGGTGATCATAGATTAGTCGAATTTCATGATATCATTAAGTTAAAATATGTGATTAATGGTATAATTAAGTGATTAATATCTTAAAATTAGCAACGGTGCATGATAAACTTAGAAACTTTCCAGAATCATGAGATCTAATGTCATAAGTCCTCTGTAAAATTTTCATGTCTGATTCAATTTATTTTTACGTTTATGAATATTTTAATATTATCTTAAAGGTGTTCAATTATACTAAAATATTAAAGGGATGATGTTAAATCACCTCAAATTGTAGGAATGCATCTTACTGTGAATGCCATGTGTAAATTAATTTTCATGATTTCTGGATCACGATATTTATTTTAATGAATTTTCATACATGATAAAATATATAAATAATTATATAGAAATTACAGAAATTAGAGATCATGTTCACAAAAATATTAGAATTTCACAGAAAGGTTTTTACATTGAGTTGGTTGTATTATGAGGATATCAATAATTATTAATATCGGTAAGTGATATTACCTAATTTTTGATATTTTATTAGAGGTATAAAATTATGGGATAAATAGAAATACTATATGAAAATTCTTGAAACTTTACCATAAGACTAAAATGCATGTTAGAACTGAGTGATGAAAATTTCATCTTAGCCTGATAACAGAATCTTTACTAGTATAATTACCAATGTTTAAATAAATAATTAGAAAATTAAATAAATATAAATATTCTGTGAAAAATTCTGAGAAAATTACAGAACTGACATATGATATTCATAAGTTAATTCTCATTATATCTTAATCATTGTAAGCATTATGGATAATTTTATCTATTTAAAAGTTATCATTGTAAATTATTTTAAAATTTAGAAACTGATATAAAATTTTAGAAATTAGACATACTGAATGAAAAATGATGACAATTTTTATATATGACACTTATGTCTGGAATAACATTCTATAAAATTTTAGTAATTGTATGATCATTTAGGTTATATTTAGTTGATTTATCACTCATGTTATATTTTTATTATTCTATTAAAATATTACAAACACAGTGTGAAAAATGATTAAGAGTTTTCAAAAATGAAGTTTCTGGTATGAATGATTGTTTGCTGCTATGAATGATGGTTTGAATAAGTATGGTTATTTTTAGTATACTTTGAATAAATTTCATCAATTTTTCATGCATAATAAAATTTATATAATTCTAGAAAAATTCAAATTTGTACATAAAAATTTATGAAAATTTGTCTGTGTACTTTTACATGTAAATGTGATATACAGTAAAAATGTGATGAATTTCAGAACATGGTAACTAAATTTAGTCAATTTATGATGTATGTTGAAATACATGTAACTCTAGGAAAATTCAAATCCCTGCATGAACATTTATGAAAATTTTTTGTGTGTAATGTTACATGCAAATGTGATATGCAGTAAAAATTTAATGATTTTCAGAAAATGGTAGATAAACTTAGTCAATTTATGATTCTTGTGGGAGTATAAGTAATTATAAAAAAAATTATAATTACTGACTGAAAAGTGATGAAAATTTTCTGCATTGATAATTTCTGTAAATGTGTTGTTTTTCTGAAATTTCAATGAACTCTTAGTTTTGAGAACATAATTATAAAATTTTGATATATAATTGGAGAATAAATAATCTTGAAAAATTATATATACTATCTGAAAAATGATGATAAATTTCTGTTTTGATAATTCATGTAAATGTGATGATTATCTGAAATTTCACTGCATTATGATGTCTGTAAACAGAAATAGTAAATTTTTGGATATATATATATGTCATTATATTTAAATAAGTTAAGAATTTCAGAAAAAGAAAAAAGATTTTCAGTATTGGTATATTAATATTCACAGTATGAATTTTGAGTGGCATGTGTCCATTTCATATAAGTTTTATATATATTTTTTTACCATACCGTTAGTACTGCCAAATGGACACTGCCACCATATGGGGAGACTGGAACCAAACTATAGAAATGTCCCTATGGGGAGGTTCACACTGTACTGGTCCCGAGGGTAACGGAGATTGAAATCTTGAAGGTGGACAAGTACTACTGGTTAAGGTGGAGAGGACTTCTCCCGGTTCTGCGCAGTAACCAAGACTCATCACTATTTACCTAGGTGATCGAGTACCGACTGACTGTCCTTCTATGAGTGGTTTGGGCACTGTGTCTGACTAGTTATATCAATGTTATTAATTACTGAATTAAAATTGAAACTACTATTTACTGAACTGAAATTGAAATGACTGTTACTGTTTACTGAGCCATTATTCAAATGACTATTACTCCTTACTGAGTCATTATTGAAATGACTACTACTGTTTACTGAACTGAAACTGAAACGACTGCTACTGTTTACTGAGTCATTATTATAATGACTATTACTGCTCACTGAATTAAAATTGAAATTAATGTTACTATTTATTGAGTCATTATTATAATGGATATTACTGCTCACTGAACTGAAATCGAAACTACCGTTACTGCTTATTGAACTGATATTGAAACTGTTATTACTGTGCACTGAATTGATATTGAAATGACTGTTATTGTCTACTGTTACTGCTCATTGAACCGATAGTGAAATTAGTATTACTGTTTACTGAATTATTATTACATTTTAATGTTATTACACTATAATTATTTATATTTACAAATGATGAATTATCATTTACTTTGTCATTGATAGAATAAAGTTTTAATGAACATGTTGTATTTGTAAAATGTTAATAGCATGACTTATGCTCGTAGAAATTGAGATTGGGTTAAATGTATTAACCTCATGTGTTATCTAATTGACAGTATGCCTAAGAATAAATTATGAAATGAAATACCGTAAATCACTTTGGATGTGTTTATACATGTTATGATTGGGGACTATGCTAGTCTCTTACTGGGTCTATTCGTAGACTCACACCGTTGAATATTTTCAGGAGAAACGGTAGAAGAAAGTGAGGAGTGATCTCGCAGTAGACTGATCGAGGCTTGGAGTTACTACGAGTATTGCCTTAGGTAGTTATGTCTGTCAGTTGGAAAAAAAATATGTGTGAAATTTCGGTTATGTAGTAATGACTTGTGAAATTGTTATCTTTATTTCGATTTTATGTAGATGTAGACATTTGAATGTAAGCTGATGATTCGAGAAATTTTATTTCCGCTGCATTAATATCTCACTGTTTATGTGAAATTCTCAACCATAATGTACTGTTTGGGTTGTCCCACTGTGACGTCTCGATCGGGATCCGGCGTGAGTCTTTAGGACTGGACCGGGTCTACGAGTCGGGGCGTCACACCGTCGGCTAACAACAGCAGCAGAGGCGCGGCCGCCACAGCCGCCGATGTCGCCGGCCTACCCTGCAGAGCCGCCCTTGAGTCCCCCTCGTGCCGTTCACCTTCCGCACCTGCCGGAGGTACCCACGCCACCACTCTCTGCCCCCTTACCCGCCATCGAGGCCACACTGGAGGGAGATCACCCAGCCGCCAACGCCATCGCAGAGGACGTCTGCCTCAACCGGAGGCTGCTCCACCAGCGAGCAGGGCATCGGCCCTGGCTCACCGGTTCGCCGGTTCCGCTCGCAACAGCCCTCCTCTACCCCAGCCTCTGCTTTCTTAGTCCCTCGCCGGCGTCGCCCTCCCCCGTTGGGTCCGCCTGGGCCCACGCACCACCACTGCCCATCCCCTGTGGCCTCCTGACACATGCATCACCCTATGCATCGATCCCGCGGGCAGCCTCGTTCTTACCTCCCTCTCTTTCTCTTCGTATCGTCTCTCTCTTCTTCTCTCTCTCTACTGTCGCTCTCGCTTTTCTACTCTCTCTCTCATTCTTTTGTCACATTGT
Organism: Amorphophallus konjac; assembly: GCA_022559845.1. Taxonomy (NCBI): domain Eukaryota; kingdom Viridiplantae; phylum Streptophyta; class Magnoliopsida; order Alismatales; family Araceae; genus Amorphophallus; species Amorphophallus konjac. Next base: position 432,924,580 of record CM040120.1, on the reverse strand, counting down.
AACAAAGTTTGAAAATAAAAAAAAGAGAGCATCACAAAAAAAAGAATGGCAAAGAAAGAAGGAAATAAAGAGATGAAAAATATTTCTTGAAAAAAATGGCAGAAAAAAGATAGAAGAAATTTATAATTTTTAAACAAAAGATTCTTTGTTTTTATGACGTTTCTTTAAAAACATTTATTTAAGTGTCTCTTTCTTTCCATTATCACATTAGGTTGGCTCAGATTTATCAATTAATAATTATATTTTATATTTATTATATCTTTAATTCCTTATATATGTGTATATATTTAAAAATTAAAAAACTATGAACATATAACATATTTTTATATCTAATGGGATAGTCCGATATATCCAAATCCTGATAATATCCGTCGAATTCGAATTTAGATAGTGATAATGTCTCAGATCCGGATATCCGACCGATTATAATCGGATACAAATTCAGATATCAAACTATCCACTCCGTATCCGCTCCATTTACAGGTCTAAATAAAATGGCTTGTGACCTTTCTTATCCACCAAATCCCCATTAATCTCATATGAAAATTTAAAGAATCGTGAATTCTCAACTATCTTCATTCTTAAAAAATGTTAAAGCATCAAGCCAGAGATCGGTTGACTTCTTTATAAATAAATAAGGGATTTTTGCATGAAAACAATTGTTAGAGGTGAATTTGTAAAAAAAATTATTATTAGAAATGTATTAGCAGACATATCACTGGGTTAATTCAAATAGTGCATAAATGCCATTTAAGCGTGATTTTTTTACAAGTTATTGGTAAAAAGAAGTGATATGCATGTAAATAAATATGGTATTTTTATATAATTCAGATTTACACAGTGATATACATGCTAATATATTTTTAGGAGTGATTTTTTTACAAATTCACCTCTAACAATAGTTTTCATGTAAAAAACCCAATAAATAATTCACCTATATGCAACTGATGACACATTTATAGGGTGTTTAGTTATTCTTTTTTTTTCTCTTTTCTCTCAAACTAAAAAATAGAATTGGGAAACCCACTTAAACATGTTTGATAAGATTTTCTCAATTTTTTAGGAAAGAATCCTATCTCGTTATAATCTCTCTCGAAAAGAAAACAAGTGATGACATATTTTTTTGAGAGAACACAACCCAAGTCTGTAGCAACCACATCAGTGGCAGATAGAGAGAGAGAGAGAGAAGGAACACAACTGATCATATGTCACTGACTTTAAAGTCATTACAAAAACCAACTATCATACTGTGAAAGTCATTGCAATATCAACTATCATACTGTCATGCATGCCATTACAATACCGATTGACAGGATAAGCTCACAACTGTACTGGCTTGAAAGTCATTGCAAAATTTGGTCATAATTACATCGTGCATTTTTTAGTCACTATGCACAAAATATCTCTGCACCCAAATTAAAGTTGTTGCATCACCCAAAAGGCAATTGTCCTCACTCCCCTTAACATGGTTGGCTGACATCTGTCGGTACATTGCCACTTCTAGTAGGTCCTGTACTGGTAGAAGAACCTGCTTGTGTGCTCACATTACCAATCGTAGCAGGCACATGTAACCTTCAATCCAGAATTACCAGTCCCCTAGAAACAATAGATAGAAAATTAGTCAATCTACCTATATCAATCAACCAAAATAAACTAGAAGGTTTAACATAGAACCTGGTTGAAGTACGTATGTTCCTAGAAGTAGAGTTAGCATTGTCGGTTGTACCTTCCTTCTTGGGTTTGCCTGATGGCCTAGGATTCACATGAAGAATACTTAGATTGAATAGGGTTGATTGCAGTTGTAGACTATGTAATACCTTGTAGTAGGTGGTCGACTAGTAGGGTTAAATGGGTTCTTGCAATTCTTTACATATAGTAGTCATACTCTCCACACTTATTAAAGTTATGATGTCTTTTCTTGGTTTTCTACTTACCTTCATCCTCCGCTCTAATTATCTTCTTCTTGGGTCTACCAGGTGGCCTCTTGACCTTTGGGAACAGAATTGGATGTTCTAGTGGCTTCCTTGGCCACCATCTCCTATCAAGCATGGGAGAAATATGAAGGGCATCAACAACTTTATACCTATCTATAGAGTAGCATTTATCCACATAATCTTCCCACTCAACTCTCTTGACATGACAAGAAAAGATGCCACATGCACACATGGAAGACCACTCAGGTACCACCTCCGACTAGAGCAAATCGTGTGCTTAATGTTCACAACTGATCTCTTAAGTGGACTTGTGGATTGTATAACCCCCTAAACCTCTGCTGATTTCCTACATATGGTGCCTGGCCTTCGGGGCAAGACTGTCTTTCCAATTTAGTGCTTTCCTCCTCAATTCCATGGCCTTCATTATCTGTCCACGTATGGAGTCAATGATATCTAATATAATCTTATATCTGGGTTGCACAATAAATGTACATTAAATAAATTTGAAAGATTGTTTGTTAGGTAGTGACATTTTACCTTCAGGCCAAATATGCTTCGACTCATATTTTTCACCCTTGAAGGTAGCATTGTCAAAATAATGGAAAACATCAACATTTTCTTCTTTGATCTGTCTCATGTACTCTAAAAAACCTTTCCTTATAAAGCATCTGGCTGCATTCAATATCATCCCTTCCAATTTTTTTCCTGGGCATTTTTTTGAAGTTCTTGTACATATGTCTCATACATGTTTTATGCTCAATAGTAGGATAATGCACTTTTACTGCCTCTTCCAAACCTTTCTACCTGTCTATTATTAAAACCAGTCCAGAGACTTCCCCAATGACTTCTTTCAGATGATGTAAAACTAGGACCAACTTGCCTCATTCTTATACTTGACCATAACAAATGCAATAGAGAAAAGACCATCGTTCCCATCCAATGCATTGCATTAAGCATAGTCCCAAGAAATCTTATTTTCATATGGCATCCATCCAGGCCAATAAGTGGTCTAGAGTGTCTCACAAATCCGACTGTGCAAGCTTTGATAGCAACAAAGAACTTGAGGAATATATGATTTGAATCTATCATGTATGTAATCACACTGTCCGGGGTTCTTAACAACAACTCCTCCTAAAGATCTCCTAGGCAATAGGTGACCCTAAACTTCCTCCCAAGAACCATGTATGGCCATCATTGGCAGTAGACTATGTTAACTATTCTCAGACTCAATGTCATAGTCTGAATCACCCTCATCCTCATCCTCTACTTGTGCTTCCTCATCACCAACACTCTCTGACTATCCATCACCCTCTGCCTGTGTTTCCTCATCACCAACACCTTATGCTTCCTCAACACCCTTGGCTTGTGCACGTGATTCTTTTTGGGTCTGCATATCTTCCTATGCATGTGCAATCATCAGAGCCAATTGTGCACTCCTGTTAGTCTGGCTTATAGTTTGGACACCAGCCTCTTAAGTCTTACCCTATTTTGAAATTTCATATTCAATTGTAATAAAATCTCTAATATCATATGGAGAATCTACAACATCAATGACGAATCAATTACCATTAGAATTTGATCCACAAATTGGAAAAAATGCTCACTTATAGAAAAAAAGACCTTTGATGCCTACAGAGTCCTCATCTATCACATGTTCTTTCCCCTTTGCCTTATTGCTATTGCCTTTTCTTCTAGGTTGACATTTCCTCACCTTGTTGCCACCCTCATCTTGTGACTATATTTGATTGCTCAGAGGCTCTACCGTAATAAATATCTCTATAGTGCCTTTGGACTGATAGTGGCCAAATATCATCAATATATGCATCCTTATCATTAACAATCAGCAAGTACCTTTTATGCCTTGATTTGGAGACCCTCCACATTATGCTCACCACATGATTCGGACCTCACTTAATCAAATTGCACACAAGTTGTAGCAAGTCATTTATATTTGCATAATCTCTAATGTGATAGTTTTTCTGCTTCATTAGGTGGTGACAAATCCTGCTAGGATCACCTTTGACATTCTTCCAATAGCCCCCACATTAATTTGACTAGCAAGGAATACATGTTTGATTCATCATCCATCTTGTAACACATAATATGATAAACATATAAGACATAAATTTAAAGTCACGCCCGTAGAGTGAGCCCCACTGCAAACAAAACAACCTTGATGTGCACACATTCTTAATGATACTCTTCGGAGTGTGCCACACTACAACCATCATCATCATCATCATCATCATCAGAGCCTTATCCCAATTAATTGGGGTCGACTACATGAATCCTGTTCCGCTAAAGATTTCTATCAAGTGTAATATTCATATTTAAACTCAAGGAACTAATGTCCTTCCTAATAACATCGCACCATCTCATTTTAGGTCTTCCTCGAGCTCTTTTACTAGCATCCACCAAGATTTGGTCACATCTTTTAACCGGCGCTGAGTTAGGGCGACGAAACACATGTCCAAACCACCTGAGTCTATTTTCTCTCATTTTACTATCAATTGGAGCTATCCCTAAGTCCTTACGGATGCGCTCATTCCTAATCTTGTCTTTCTTAGTCTTGCCACACATCCATCTCAACATCCTCATCTCTGCTACACACATTTTGTGGATGTGTTCCTTTCGTACTGCCCAACACTCGGTACCATATAACAAAGCAGGTCTCACAGCCGTTCTATAAAACCTCCCTTTGAGTTTCACAGGCATACGACGATCACAAAGGACACCTGATGCACTTCTCCATCTTAACCAGCCTGCCTTAATCCTATGCGTAACGTCATCATAAATCTCCCCATTCTCTTGTATGATAGACCCTAAATATCGAAAGTTACTACTCTTCAGAATGTTATGTCCATCAATTAGAACCATGTCTTCCTGAACCACTCTCCCATTATTACTAAAATTACAGTGCATAAACTCTGACTTACTCCTACTAATTTTAAAACCTTTAGACTCCAAGGCAAGTCTCCAACGCTCTAACTTAGCATTTAGAGCATCAATACTCTCATCAATTAAAACAATATCGTCCGTAAATAGCATACACCAAGGGATATCCTCATGCAATTGTTTAGTTACTTCATCCATAACTAAGGCAAAGAGATACGGACTTAGTGCAGAACCTTGATGCAAACCTATAGAAACGGGAAATTCACTAGTCTCCCCAGCAATAGTTCGAACACTAGTAATAGCACCGTCGTACATATCTTTAATCAAATCAACATATCCTTGAGAGATTCCTTTCTTTCTTAATGTCCACCAAATCAATTCTCTCGGTACTCGATCGTACGCCTTCTCTAAATCAAGAAAAATTATATTCAAATCTTTTCTCATCTCTCTATACTTCTCCATTAGCTGCCGTAGTAAGAAAATAACTTCTGTAGTAGATCTATTTGGCATAAAACCAAACTGATTTTCCGATACAGTAGTCATACATCGGAGGCGTTTTTCAATTACTCTTTCCCAAAGTTTCATAGTATGACTCATAAGCTTAATTCCACGATAATTATTACAACTTTGAATATCTCCTTTGTTTTTATAGAAAGGAACTACAACACTTTTTCTCCAAACTTCTGGCATTCTCCGTTCCTTTAAAATTTTATTAAAAAATTTAGTTAGCCACTGAATACCAATATCTCCTAGGCCTTTCCATACTTCAATAGGTAAGCCATCTAATCCTAAGGCCTTGCCCACTTTCATTTTCCTTAAAGCATCCTCCACTTCTGACATCTTAATACGCCTGAAATATTGATATTTATCAAATATTGTGGACTCTTGGGTACCTTCTAGAGATAAATCCTTGACGGAATCTCTATTAAGTAACTTCTGAAAATAGCTATGTCACCTCCCTTTAATCTCAAGATCCTTGGTTAAAACCCTTTGATCTTCACCTTTAATGCACCGAACATGATCTAAATCTCTAGTTTTCCTTTCTCTTAATTTAGCAAGTTTAAATATGTCCTTTTCACCCTCTCGGATTCCTAATTTATTATATAAATCTTCAAATGCCTTTGATTTAGCTTCGCTAACTATTTTCTTAGCTCTCTTTTTAGCGATTTTATAGGCTTCTAGGGTTTGGTCATTTTTGTTAGTTTGCCAAACTTTAAAGCATTCCTTTTTTACTCTAATGGTATTTTGGATTTCCTCACTCCACCACCAAGTCTCTTTGTCTAAATTCTTTTTACCTTTAGATTCGCCTAAGAGTTGTTTTACAACCCTCGTTATACAATTTGTAACATTATTCCACATTACATTAGTTTCTTATTCTAAATTCTAAATATTTTCCTTTAATAGATGATTTTTAAATGTTTCTAAACTTTTACCTTTTAAATTCCACCATTTAATCTTGGAATAATTATTTATAATGATCTTTCTTTTGAATTTAGGGATAGTGACATCCATTACTAACAACCTATGTTGAGGGGCTAGACTCTCACCAGGAATAACTTTACAATCTTTACATAAGACTCTATCGACCTTCCTAATGAGAAAATAGTCAATTTGACTTATATGTGTTCCACTCTTGTATGTTATTAAGTGTTCGTCCCTCTTCTTAAAGAAGGTATTAGTAATTGCTAGATCATAGGCCACAGCAAAATCAAGAATAGTGTTACCCATATCATTTCTATTGCCAAAACCAAACCCTCCATGAATCCTCTCATAGCCTCAATTATCTATATCCACATGACCATTAAGATCCCCTCCAATAAAGATTCTCTCTGCACTAGGGATATTTTGGATCAAACTATCAATAGCCTCCCAAAATTACTTTTTAATGCTCTCTTCTAATCCTACTTGAGGTGCATATGCACTAATTATATTCAAAATATCCTCACATAAGATAAGTTTAATTAACATTAGTCTATCCCCCAATCTATTTACTTCCACAACTCTGTCTTTTAAGTTTTTATCTATTATTATAGCCACACCATTTCTAGAGTTATTATTACCCGTATACCAAATTTTATATCCATCAATGTCTTTAGCTTTATGTCCTTTCCACCTAGTTTCTTGTAGGCAAGCTATGTTAACCCTCCTGTCCTTCATTAACTTAACTAATTCTAAACCCTTACCTGTTAAAGTTCCTACATTCCAAGTAGCTAGACGGATCCTATGTTTTTAGACTTGCTTCTTTAACCGTGTGCGTCCAACCCCACATGAGAACCCTTGCCTATTTGACACCGCAATCAGGCGCCATTACGGCGCGTCGCTTACGGGGAACGCCCTAGCTAGCCCTTGCTCACTTGTCATTCCATCCGGGTTCCGATGTAACGCGTCGCTTACGGGGAACGCCCTAGCCAGCCCTTGCTCACTTGTCATTCCATCCGGGTTCCGATGTAACGCATCGCTTACGGGGAACGCCCTAGCATTAGCACATAATGTATTTGGATCAGAATTCATGTTGGAGATGTGACAAAATTTTACTGCTGGCTATCGACCTAACACAAACCCTCCTCTTTTCTCATCCGGGCTTGGGACCGGCCATGGCAGAGTTTGTGCCACACTACAACCCACATACAAATAATGTAAATGACAGAGAGTTGTCCCACCCCCAGTTAGACCCACCTTCGATCTACACCCATTGTATTAAAATATTGAACTATCACCATAGAAAAATGCAACATCTGCAAAGAACATTAAAAAACATATCTGGTCCACAAGATTTCCCCAACCACTGAGGCCTTATGGCGAACGGCAAGTTTCAAATCCAAAACATTCCCCTTCACACCTACACGCAAGTAAACTCTTATATAAGGTTTGTCCTACACAACTCTAATGTCCCAACTATCACTACAAGAAAAAGTGGCTATAGCGACCGACTTAGAGACCGATTAAATCGGTCGCTAGTCGGTCCCAAATAGAGACCAATTCGGCGACCGAAATAATCGGTCGCATATGTGAGACCGTTTTGGCGACCGAATTTAGTTCGGTCTCCAATCGGTCGCTGTTATTGCGACCGAATTACTTCGGTCTCCAATCAGTCGCGGATCCCGTTATACTCCCCACTGCGGCCCCCGCCCGCCCGAGCCCCTCTCCGCCCGAGCCCCCCCTCCCGCCCGAGCCCCCGCCCGAGCCCCCTCCCCCTGCGGCCCCCTCTCCGCCCTAGCCCCCCCACGCCCCTCCCGCCCGAGCCCCCCTCCGCCGGAGCCCCCCCTCCCCCTGCGGCCTCCCGCCAGAGCCCCCCTCCCCCTGCGGCCTCCCGCCCGAGCCCCCTTCCGCCGGAGCCCCCCCTCCCCCTGCGGCCTCCGCCCCCCTCCGCCGGAGCCCCCCTCCCCCTGCGGCCTCCCGCCCGAGCCCCCCTCCCCCTGCGGCCTCCGCCCCCCTCCGCCGGAGCCCCCCCTCCCCCTGCGGCCTCCCACCCGAGCCCCCCTCCCCCTGCGGCCTCCCGCCCGAGCCCCCCTCCGCCGGAGCCCCCCCTCCCCCTGCGGCCTCCCGCCCGAGCCAACCTCCGCCCGAGCCCCCCTCCCCCTGCGGCCTCCCGCCCGAGCCCCCCTCCGCCGGAGCCCCCCCTCCCCCTGCGGTCAAAGCACAGTTCACCTTGGAGGTCGACTCCTCGGACACGATCGACAACGTGAAGGCTAAGATCCAGGGCAAGGAGGGCATTTCCCCGAACCAGCAGCATCTCATCTTCGCCGGGAAGCATCTGGAGGACGGCCGCACCCTCGCCGACTACAACATTAAAGGTTCCACCTGGCACCCTCTCTCTCTCTGATCCCTCTCTCTCTGTGTCACCCCCTCCGGCACCCGAACCAGCAGAATCGACTTCAAAGATTTATGCATAGTCATGCATGGTTATGTACTTAGGTGTGGAATTTTTCTGTGAAAGCTAGCACAATCCACGTGCAGAGGTGATTACATGTCTCCCGACAGTTTACGTGCCAAATTCATAAAACAATAAATCTTTGTTCAAACAACTCAACTCTCTGCAAACTATCAGTGGACTGTAGAAGTTACATATTGATTTTAGCTGAAGAATTCAAAACTTTGACTTAAGGTTTAATTTGCTTTATAGACATTGTCATTTCCACATGCATGCATGGAGACTGCCTATAGCATTCTGAAACTGAAGGGTTTCACTATCTTCTTTTTTTTTTATGTGAAAGCCCTGCCTAGTGGAAAGGTTGAGAGAAGAACTCTACCACCTAACCACCAGTGGGTATTTTATTGAGTAAAAGCAATTGTAAAGATAAATTACATCAAGCGGACACTGGGCATACCCAGTTTATCAAGCCTAACAGCACCTCTAATGAGAGTAGGAAGCTCAGAGGAGGAATAGGATGCATTACATTTCAACTTACAAGCTAAAGAAGCTAAGGAATCAGCCACAGTGTTCCCTTCTCTAAAGATGTGATTAATGGTATCTGCAGGATTAAGGAGGCTCCATATCTCCCTGACATAGGACAATATCGACCAAGGGCAGGTGGCTTTCCTTTTGATAATATTGACAATAGTTTGAGAGTCACATTCAATTATTGCTGCTGTGGAACCAGTGATTTTGATATACTTCATTCCATCTAATAGGGCAGGGGCCTCAGCAATGATGCTATTTGAGAATCCATAGTAGTGGCTGAAAGCTAGGATGACATTTCCAAGGTGATCTCTTATGACCCCACCTCCACCAGATTCACCATTGGCTTTAGATGCTCCATCAGTATTTAGTTTTAAAGAAGGCCAAGGAGGGCAAAACCATTTAATGGCTATAGCTCTAAGCTGCTTTGGTTTAGCAAATTGAATTCCTAGAGCATCCAGAATTCTGATATGTTCCTGATTGGCTTCGGGTAGTGAGGAAATCTGACATATTTCTTTGACTTTGTATCTGATTTTGTGGAGGAGACCCTGGCAGGAAGTTTTGGAGTCATCATATTTGTCTGAATTTCTAGCACACCAAATCTCCCACATACTAACTCCGACAGCAGCTAGACCAAATAGGCCAAACATTGATTTTTTCTGAGTGGAGCATAAATTGTTGAGTATCATTGAGGTAGCTGAATTTTCTTCAATTTGCAACCCCTTAGATCTGAAATATGTCCATATGTAAGAAGCCCAATCACCGAAAATAAATAAGTGGTTATAATTTTCAGTCTGTGGGGTCTTGCAGCAGCAGCATTTTGAACAAATTGGAATCCCTATCTTCTGAATGTTGCAATCCAGAGGAAGACACTTGTTGATAATTTTCCACAGATGAATGGAGATCTTGGAAGGCAGCCATGGTGACCAAATGCTAGTCCACTGATTGAAAGTCTGAGTCTCTTGGTTCCTGCTAATAGCCTTTTGGGTGGATGAGACTGAACAGTTCCCCGAAGAAGAAAGGCTCCAAGCAGGTAGGTCATGTTCCTGATTGAGTTTAACATGCTTCAAAGCAGTGCTAATTTCTTCAGTAAAAAACCTGTTAGGCCAATTTGTGTCTTCTGAATTCATCTGTACAATAAAGTCCCGAACAGAGAGCATAGGGTTGATGGTGTTATCAGCCAATGCAAAATCAGCAAGGGTGTGTTGGCCTATCCATCTGTCATACCAGAAGCTTGTCCTGCTGCCATCTCCAATAATGACCCTCTTATGCTGAATAATTAAATTTTTTGCAGTGATCCACCTTCTCCTTTCAAAACCCTTCATATTTGTAAACTGAACCTGGATGAGAGGACAGTTCCTAATATATTTGGCTCTGAAATACTCGGCCCATAATGAATTTGAATGAAGAGCTTGCCACAACATTTTAACACTTAAGGGAGTTTCCATATTCCTTAGTGATATAATACCCAGTCCACCTTAAGAGATAGGAGTGCAGATTTTGTTCCATTTTCTCCAGTGCTTCCTGTGACCATGATCAGATGAACCCCAGAAGAAATTGGCAAGTGATTTTTCAATAGCTTGGTGAGTTCCAATATGCAGTGAAGAAGATGTAAGAAAGTATATGGGCAATGAGATCAGGACATGCTTGATAAGGACTAGTTTTGCTCCCTAGGAGAGCATCCCACATTTCCAACCTGAAATCCTCCTCTGAATATTGTGTAGAATACCAGTGTAGTGAATTTTCTTGCATCTTCCTTTGATCAGGGGAAAACCAAGATACTTATGAGGGAAGGAGTGTTTAACAAAACCAGTGACATCCTGAATTTTCCTGGCAGTAGAGTTATTATTCTTGGAGTGTATGAAAAAACCACTTTTACCTGTGTTTATTGACTGCCCTGAAGCTCTTTCATAATCTTGTAGTATCTTAAGGAGATTCCTTATTGAAATAAGATTGCCATTGCAAAAAATGATGGTATCATCCGCAAACAAAAGATGTGAAATATTCGGGCAATGTCTAGGACTAGCATACCATTCTATGAGGCCACATTGGAAGGCTTTTGTCAGAGATCTACTGAGTACCTCTTCTGCAATGATAAATAGTGAGGGAGCAATTGGATCACCTTGACGCACCCCTCTTGAAGATTTGAAGAATCCAGCAGGGGTACCATTTATAAGAATAGAAAACCAGTTATTGTGCACCATTTTTCTAATAAGCCTGATGAACTGGTCATTAAATCCAAACCTGTTAAGAACATTGAAGAGAAAATCCCATTCAAGCCTATCATAAGCCTTAGCCATATCAATCTTTATCATCACATTAGAGCCCCTTATTTTCATGCCAATTTCATTGGTAAGTTCCTGGGCCAAAGCAATATTCTCAATAATATTTCTGCCTTTGACAAATGCAGATTGTTCAGGAGATATGATCTTAGGAAGAATGCTGGCAAGCCTAGTATTAATGATAGAGGCAATAATTTTGTAAAAGAAGTTGCACAGGCTAATAGGTCTAAACTCAGAAATTCTGGTAGCATTTGTTTGTTTTGGAATGAGAGCAACCAGGGTAGCAGTGACAGATCTGGGTAAGTCTTCATGGGAAGTAAAGAATTCCTGCACAGCTCTTATCACAGTGGAGGCAATTATCCCCCAAGCAAATTGGTAAAATGCACCTGTGAATCCGTCAGGGCCCGGTGCACTATCTTGGGATAGCCTGAAGACATAAGTCTTGGATTTCTGCGGCAGTAGGGATTGAGCAGAGGGTGTCAGTGTCTAACTGATCAACCAGAGAGGGAATACAGTCAAGAACAGTACTATCTGCTAAATGATGTTGGGAAGAGAAGGCTTCCTGAAAATGTGTCACAGCAATTGAAGTCATTTCCCCAGGGTCCGAAGTGAGAAGGCCTGCAGAGTTTTGAAGTTGAGATATGCACATTTTTTTCCTCTTAGCTAAAGTGGTAGAGTGAAAGAATCTGGTATTTCTATCCCCTTCAGTGAGCCATCGGACTCTAGATTTCTGTCTCCAAAAGCATTCCTCCTGAAGCAACATTTTGGACAGAACAAGTTTAGCCTCATCCAGGGCAGTCTGATTTGTAGTGGAAGGCTGGGTGTCATAAGCGTGTTCTGCCTTAATAACATCATCCTCCGCTTTTGCCACATTATTATGAATATTACCAAAGACTTGATAATTCCAAACTTTAAGCATTTGCCTGAGACTCTTGAGCTTAAGATAAAGGGTTAAGGTAGGTGAAGAAGCTAAAGGACTAGTATCCCAACACTTTTTAACATCAGCAAGAAGATGGTCATGATAAGTCCACATTTTTTGGAAACAGAATCTGGTTTTCCTTTTAATCTGGGGAGTCTGCAACACAAGTAGAGGGGCATGATCTGAGACTTCCCTGGAAAGATGTTCAACGGAGAAGGCATAATGAGCCATCCAATCAGAATTGGTTAGAATTCTATCCAGTCTGGCCCAAATACCCCTGCTTCCTGATTGATTGTTATGCCAAGTGTAGGAAGAACAACCAGTTGATTGGGTGATGATGTAGACTTGCCTGCTTCTAGTGATGAATCTGTGGAGGCACCGTCTTTATCTAAAGAGAATGAAGTGGAGGAAGTCGATCCAGAACAACCAGAAATACAGTTGGGGGACTCCGAAGAGGAGGAATATATTAGTGATCAAAATGAATCTGATAATGAAGATGTGAATGCTGAATTTGTTATATCTCCAACATCTGAAGAAGAAATGGAGAATGTTTGATTAATGGTATACAATTTTATCTGGGAATTTTAATACTCTGTAACTTTCTTTCTTTCACTATTTGATGAATATGCATGTATTTTATTACCAGTTGAAGATATGGTTCGAGGACGGCGTGGGACTCCCAGAGGTGGGAGGGGAGAGGGTAGCGGGAGGAGATTTACTTCCGTTTCACCACCGGTAGTAGGTATGTATACTTTCCCTTCATAATGCATTGTAGTATTTGTTGAAAATAATTCATTATGTATTTGTGTTATCTGATTATTATTTTCACAGGACCCACGACCTCTACACCGTTACGACCGACCTCTGCACCGCTACCACCGGTAGTAGGTATGTATACTTTCATGTATAATGCATTGTAGTATTTGTTGAAAATAATTCTTTATGTTTTTGTGTTATCTGATTCTTATTTTCACAGGACCCACGACCTCTGCACATATACCACCGACCTCTGCATCGCTACCACCGGTAGTAGGTATGTATACTTTCCCTTCATAATGCATTGTAGTATTTGTTGAAAATAATTCATTATGTATTTGTGTTATCTGATTATTATTTTCACAGGACCCACGACCTCTACACCGTTACGACCGACCTCTGCACCGCTACCACCGGTAGTAGGTATGTATACTTTCATGTATAATGCATTGTAGTATTTGTTGAAAATAATTCTTTATGTTTTTGTGTTATCTGATTCTTATTTTCACAGGACCCACGACCTCTGCACCGTTACCACCGAGGGATGCACCGCTACCACCGGTAGTAGGTATGTATACTTTCATCGATCATTCCAATACGACCGGGGAGATGAAAGTGACTTGTCAGAACTGACGGAATCCAAATCGGATGCCCGGTTTGAGCTCGGCGCTCAAACTTCATTTTTAAAATACACTTATTTCAAATGAACTGTTAGGACGGGTCCGGGGGTCTAAAATCTGAAATACCGGTCGGATGGCCGTGCCGGTCATTCCAATACGACCGGGGAGATGAAAGTGACTTGTCAGAACTGACGGAATCCAAATCGGATGCCCGGTTTGAGCTCGGCGCTCAAACTTCATTTTTAAAATACACTTAGTTCAAATGAACTGTTAGGACGGGGCATTTGGTTCTAAAATCTGAAATACCGGTCGGATGGCCGTGCCGATCATTCCAATACGACCGGGGAGATGAAAGTGACTTGTCAGAACTGACGGAATCCAAATCGGATGCCCGGTTTGAGCTCGGCGCTCAAACTTCATTTTTAAAATACACTTAGTTCAAATGAACTGTTAGGACGGGTCCGGGGGTCTAAAATTCGAAATACCGGTCGGATGGCCGTGCCGATCATTCCAATACGACCGGGGAGATGAAAGTGACTTGTCAGAACTGACGGAATCCAAATCGGATGCCCGGTTTGAGCTCGGCGCTCAAACTTCATTTTTAAAATACACTTATTTCAAATGAACTGTTAGGACGGGTCCGGGGGTCTAAAATCTGAAATACCGGTCGGATGGCCGTGCCGGTCATTCCAATACGACCGGGGAGATGAAAGTGACTTGTCAGAACTGACGGAATCCAAATCGGATGCCCGGTTTGAGCTCGGCGCTCAAACTTCATTTTTAAAATACACTTAGTTCAAATGAACTGTTAGGACGGGGCATTTGGTTCTAAAATTCGAAATACCGGTCGGATGGCCGTGCCGATCATTCCAATACGACCGGGGAGATGAAAGTGACTTGTCAGAACTGACGGAATCCAAATCGGATGCCCGGTTTGAGCTCGGCGCTCAAACTTCATTTTTAAAATACAAGATGAAATTTGAACTTATATTGTGTGTGTGTATTTATATATATGAAAATGAGCTGGCTTAAACTATTGGCATACTCTTGTTAATGCTTGATTTCTTTATTAAGTCTTGTTAATGCTTGATTTCTTTATTAAGGATTTGATTATAATTTTTTTAAATGATATACAGGATCATCCGTCGCGAGATGTTGGACGAGACGACGACCAGGATGATGTTGGACGAGACGACGACCAGGATGAGACATATGTGGAGGATTTGTGATTTTATTTTAGTTGTGTATGTTGTCATTTTATTATTATGGATGTATGATTAATTTGTGATTTTATTTTAATTGTGTGTAATTTGAGGTTCGTGGAGATTGTGATCCGTGTAGTTGATTTATTATTGTTTTATGAAATTGTTATTTATCAGGTGCTTGTATGTGATGAATTTGAGATTTGTCGATATTGTTGTCTGTGTAGTTGATTTTATATTTATGTTATGAATTTGTTATTTATCAGGTAATTTATTTATCAGTTTAAATAAATTTTTAAAAAAAAAATAATGCAAAATTAGCGACCGTATGGAGACTGAATTGCGACCGAATAGCGACTATACGTTATATATTTTTTATTAAATAATTATACTTGGCGACCGACTAGCGACCGAATTGAGACCGAATAAATCCAATAGGTTAATTTTATTTTTAAAAATACAACATAATTAGAGACCGAATAGCGACCGAATTGAGACCGACTTAATTAGCGACCGATCAGGCGACCGATTATAATCGGTCTCTGGTAACGACTGATACTGCGACCGAATTATGTCGGTCGCTATATAGCGACTAGTATATAGCGACCGACATGTTCGGTCGCTAGATAGTCTCTGTTCGGTCGCAATCCAGATTTGCGACCGATCTACGACTGAATAGCGACCGCTAGGTCGGTCGCTATCCGCGATTTTTCTTGTAGTGATTGACTTCAGATGAGGGATGGGAATGGTGGGAAAGATTAGGGTTGCTCCTCCTTCATTGGTTGTTCACTTTTCGTAACTAATTAGGATTTGCCTGAGAGCCGTACTCTACTCCTTCGGCAGCTATACCGACTTCCCTAGTCGCTTAGGGTTTGCTTGGGAGATCTGACAAGGGTAAGAGGTGAAGGGGTAAAAAGAGTTGGGGATGGAGATCGTGAGTGAGAGGTGTGGCAGATCGCTATCTTCCAATTCATATGTTTTTACAATTATACTTATGTTATTTAGATTATGGGAAGGAAAAAATCTTTAAAAATAGGAAATAACACGGATAAAGAGTTGAGATGAACCCAAGTGCAAGTGGCATAGAAAAAGTGGAGTAGATCTCTCAATCTTATGTAGATATGGTATTGATTTACCATTGATGTAGATTTATTATCTAAGGCTTGAGATTTAGTATCAAAAGGATAACTGAGAAATGGGCACCACGGATAACCTGAATGATCGAAGAAAGTTTTTGATGTGGGGATCCATGGGATTTACATCCCGGTGGGTGCATGGAGGAGGAAAGGTATTCTATTCCCAGATTTGGAGAGAGGGAGAGAGACGCTGTGAGTGGCAGGATCTGAAGGCAGATGAAATGGGCGTATCTTCACCATCGGGGGAAAGAGAGACTCGCGCGTCCTCCCCATTATTTCATAAAAGGCTGACAATCTCAAACCCATTCACGTAGGGGAGAGAGAGAGAGCGAGAGAGAGCGAGAGCGAGCAAAACGTACCATGGCGGCATCCACCACCTTCTGCATCCTGATCATCTCCACCGCCCTCACCGCCGTCGCTCCCTCCTCGACTCCCGCCTCCACCCCCAACCCGCTCAACATATCCGCTGTCTTCGCCTTCGGCGACTCCATCCTCGACACCGGCAACAACAACGCCTTTCCCACGTCGGTGAAAGCCAACCACCCGCCCTACGGCTGCAACTTCCCCGGCCAGGTGGCCACGGGAAGGTTCTCCGACGGGCGGCTCATCCCCGACCTCCTGGTCTCATCCCTAGGGATCGGAGACCGCGTGCCGGCATACATGGGCGGGTCGCTCACCGGGCAGTACTTACCCGGCGCCGGCGTCTGCTTCGCGTCGGCGGGTTCCGGGCTGGACGACCTCACCTCCACCTCTGCGGGCGTCCTGGCCATCGACATACAGGTGATGAACTTCGGGGAGTACCTGCAGAAGTTGCAGCAGAGCATGGGAAGCGAAGCTGCGGCACAGAAGGTCGTCGGTAGCGCGCTCTTCATCATAAACACCGGCGGTAACGACTTGAAGACCTTCTCCATGTTTCCTGCGAGGACGGCCTTGGGTCTAAGTGGGTACCACAATTTCCTCCTCCAAAGGTTGCAATCTCTTGTTCAGGTTTCCTCGATCCCTCCCCTCTCTCTCTCTCTCTCTCTCTCTCTCTCTCAATCTATTTTTTCCCTCTCTCTCTTTATACACGTATCCATATAGAAACATGCCAGGATTCTTCCGCGTCACTGATACAACGTCGTGGCCTCATTCTCTAGCTTTGAACTGATTTAAACATAAAAAAGAAAAAAATTGAATCTATTGACGCTTTTCTTGGTCGGAATTCATAGGTCGACGTACACTGATCATTCATAATTAGTTTTCTTGTTCTCTCCTCACATCTGACTATATATTTATCTCTCTCTCTATATATATTTATATATATTGGTCGTTCATTGGTCATTCACACTGGTTTTCTTCGAATCGGTTATATATAGCAACTTCACAGCCTGGGTGGCCGGAGGTTCGCCGTCGCCGGCATCCTGCCGGCTGGGTGCGTGCCGGTGGCCATCACCTCGACCCCGCGGGCCTGCAACGATCTGTTCAACCAGGTCGCCGTGCAGTACAACTCCAAGCTCCAAGCCATGCTCCTAGACTTGATGGCCACGTTAAGTGATGCCAGGATAGCATACGTAGACATGTACACACCACTGCTGGACATGATCCACGCACCCGAACAGTACGGTAAGCATCAACAACACCAGATATATATATATATATATATATATATATATAATTAAATGGAAGCAGATGATCCTCTCGATCTGTACGTATTTACCGATGGTGATTGTGAAATCCCTCGGCACTAGCTCGATTACATCTTGCTATTTCGACCCTTCCCACATGCACGTACCCCTCGTAAATGCATGCAGAGGATATCTTGCGTACATTAATGAAGGGACGCATGCATGCATTATATGCATATACGTACGCAGTTCAATATTGTCTTCCTAACTCCTTAATTAATTAGCTTAATGACATGTGTTGTTTAATGATTATCCATAGGTTTCACGGAGACGAACCGGGGATGCTGTGGGACGGGGTTAACAGAGGTGGGACCCCTGTGCTCTCCCACAACTCCCCACTGCCCGGACCCCTCCAAGTTCGTGTTCTGGGATGCCATCCACCCCTCTCAAGCGGCATATCGAGCTCTCTCCCGGGGGATAATGAAGACAGTGATCCCACAGCTATAAATTTATATACTGGGTTTCTCATAGATACTGATCCAACATAATTGGAAAGAGTTGCATTGTAGGATCTGTATTAATTATTATAACTAATTAACCACAGCCTATATATATATATATATATATATATATGCTGCTTAATTATCAATATCCATGTGTGTTTCGTCGTCTTAATTAACTTGGGTCCATTTGGTACGTTGGATGGAAAGCGTCTTTCAAAGAAATGATATATGTGCTAGAAGGAATAAAACTTTTTAAGGGAAAGTACATATATATGACAGAATTAACTGGATCCCATGAACATATATATCTTTCATGCTTAATAATTGTGTTCTTCCTGGCCATGGCGAAGTTGACATAACACGTACGCGTTAAGGCACATTAAGAAACGGGAAGATGCATCATGGATTGGATGTCCCTATTTGGAATGTGGTTCATTCTCATGGAAATGAGTTTTTTCTTTTCTAGATTTTGAGAGACAGCGGAGAATTAAGTAGAAAATCCATCTATCCATATTATTTTATTGTATATACTAATTGAGGAGGACTTGCGATGGTATAAAGAAATAAAATGTTATAGTCAACGAATACTTGTTCATTTGTACCCATAATTTTAGAGGACTCCGAGTGGGTTGACCGGTAAGGACTTTGTCTCATAATAAGGTGGTCTCAAGTTCAACTTATGGGGGAGGGTGGACTTGGCTCACATTTAATCGCCGAGAGATGTGAGCTAGTGATTTGTTAGTCTTGAGAAAAAAAAGATGCACGCATGTTGGGTGTCATTGGATTTGAATCAAGTCTCTCACACTTTGTGTAAACTTGAGGATCACAGTGTTCGGTTCCTCGTCATCAAGAAAAGGAAAAAAACTTCATCCATCAGTATGGGCCTGCTACCTGCCATGGGCTAGTGATAACATTGTAGTTTATCCAGAATATTCTGAGCCATTAAGGCCATGTTTAATAGAGGGATAGGCTAACAGCAGTACGTAGTTCAGTTTATTTTATGATTTATAAGTGATTAAAATGAAGGGATTAGTTAATCCGGAATAGATGGAGTCAAAAAAGATGTTAGTCGTGGATTAATTTTCGATCTATGAAATAAGTCTAATCTACGAATAACTTTCTTTTTTACCTTCTTCCAAAAAAAGATGACCCACTTTTCAATGCACATCTATGTTATTTTGTACACATATTGTACTTTTTTATCCCATATTTCTGTCAAAGTGCATATATTTAATCCAAGGTTAATTTATTAGGTTAATCCATTGATTATCAAAGAGGAATCATATTTATTTTATATTACTTTCTTCCATTGAGATGTGAGGTGCGATGGCTAGCTGACCAGGGTCTCCAAATTCCCTTGATGGGACATGGTCAATGAATACCCAGGACCACGTCAGATCGGATACATAACAGATTCTACGTAGGCTTGTAAATAGAGCAGATCAAGACCCAAAATAAGTAGACCCATATTCATATTGGATCAGGCTCTGCCTACACCCAAGGCAGCAAGGTCTTAACGGGCCCAGACCCATTTAGAGAACCCTGAACCTATGGATCCACTTCTCATTGGACAAGCAAGTTTGGAACTGGATCGGCTAATAATGTTCCCTTTCAAATTTTGGGAACAGGAAAGTTTGAGTATAGATCTTCATGTTTTACTTACTAGCTATACTACAATTTCCCACTGGCACTTCCAAATTTGAGATAAATTTGGGTTTTGCACAATGTTAACTCTCAAACATTATCGACATAGAGCGTCGCAATCCCAATTTAAGTCGTAAACCCCAAACCCTAAACCGTAAAACTTAAATTGGAACAAGAAACTGCGTCTGCTTTATCTTATATCACCGAGGCGTTGAGCATTGGGTCGGTTATTAAAGTTGGGCTGGGAACCGGTGGCCCAAATGTAACCCGAACAATCCGGGTAGGCATATATTGCTTTTAGGTGAGTAATACATGCTGCACCCCACTTATTGTGTTGCAAATTTACAAAATCCCCTCCTATTGGTCCACATGCTATTGTGACGTGGGAGATAAAATAAAATTTTAAAAAAAAAGTAAAATGGCTCGTGGCTTTTCTTATCCACCAAATCCCGATCAGTCTCATATGAAAATTTAAAGAATCATGAATTCTCAACTATCTTTGTCTCAAAAAATGTTAAAGCATCAAGTGAGAGATCGATTGACTTCTTTATAGATGCATAATTCACCTATATACGACAATTGACGAAAGGTTTGTAAGGTGTTTGGTTACTCTTTTTTTTCTCTTTTCTCTCATACTAAAAAATATAATTAGAGAACTCACTTAAACATATTTAGTAAGATTTTCTCATTTTTTTTAGGAAAGAATCCTATCCGGTTATAATCTCTCTCGAAAAGAAAACAAGCGCTGACATATTTTTTTTGAGAGAACACAACCCAAGTATGTAGCAGTCGCACCAGCGGCTGATAGAGAGAGAGAGAAGGAACGCAACCGTAATAGGAGAGAAACGCAGTAGCAACCAGAGCAGCGACAGGAACAGCAATAAGAGGTGGAGACGAGGGAGAAGAGAGGATGGAGAGAGAGAGAGAGAGAGAGGTGTAGCGACATAAACAAGAGGTCGATGGAGTTCTGCTTGGTGGTGGCCGGCTGAGAATGTGATGGGAGAGGGCAGTGGTTGCGACGAGAGATGGAAGGCCCTCATGTGGGGGGTGACAGTCGAGAGCGATCAAAAGACGGTGGCCTCGTGATCATGATCCATCAGTTTCAAGAGTGTTTAGAGTTTTTAGATTATTCTATCTGGAGAGGGGGATTCCTGCAGCCCACTCAAAGAGCAGACCCAACTAGGTCCAAGAAGGCCCAACGAGGCAAGCTCGCCCAAGTGACAGCCCACAGGGCCCACTCGGAAAAGCCCAATAAAACAATGCTCGAGGAAACAACTCTCCTAGGCGGCCCCAAGGCTCGGAGAGCCCGAGCCTCGGTCAGGTCACAGGAAGACCCGCGCACGAGCTACCCCTCCGCCCGAAGGGGGGAAGCGCCAGTCGGTCTACCCGACCCATTTCATCACCGAGCTAGGCCTATCGCCCGATAGGGCCGGCCCCTTTAAGCTCGGGACGACCGATGAAATCATTACAGCCGTTAGAGTCCACAGCGGGCCAAACACTAAGAAGTCCAGGAGCTCCGGTTTCCCCGCGAGGATAACGCCCCCATGATGAGGCCATTAAAGCCCACGACGGAGACGTAACCTCCACCGGAGACCTCTCAGCTTGCAGGACTCCAGAAGGCGGTGCACTATAAAAACCTGGGATACCCTCCGGCGAAAGGCAAGTCAAGAAGGGTATGATTCCACCCCCGAACTCCTGAGCAAGGATCACTTCACCCCATCGGTGGAGAGGGATCTTGCGCCCTCATCACCCCCTCCCTATCGCTGCTCCCACCATTGCTCTACTGACTTGAGCGTCGGAGGATTTCTCCCCAGGGAATCCCCCTGGGCCCTCTGACCCGTTTCCCTGTCTTGCAGTTCATCATCTTGGTGATTACCAGTAAGCTCAGGAACCAGCGCGAGATTTCGTCTCTTCATCTGGCGCCGTCTGTGGGAAACGCACGAAGAGCCAACATGGTGAGGAGGAGCTCAGGGAGGAGGTCCGCCGGCGAGAGGGGTAAGGCCGTGGTAGCGACAGGGGATGGCCCTTCCAGGGCCTCACAGAACCCTCCCTCCAACGCCAGCATCCCCGCCAACAGACCACCACCACCCCCCCCCCCCCCCGCGACAGCGGGGCTACCCCCCTACGGTGGTGCCGAAGCCTTCCAGGCCCTCAACGCCAAACTGGATGTCCTCGTGGATCTCATGAAGACCCAGGCGACCAGGGATGCAAGGTCCCGCGCCCCGTCAGGGAGCCCCCCCCCGTAGGAGTACATCCCAACACACAGCTGGGGGCCGCTTCACCCTCCGCGGCTAGCAGCTCATCCGTAACATGGTCGGAGGACCCTCGCAAGCTCCGCCTCCGGAGCAAGAGGCCTCCTCCACACCAAGGAAAGGAAGGCAGGGGGCACAACGGCCCGATCCGGAAGCCAACGCCCCTGGAGACCGCCAAGGCACCCCCCCTAGCCTCGCGGCACGACAGCAACCGGAGCTTTCCCTCCGGCTGCGAGACTTCGAAAGGCGCTTCGCTGAGCAGGAGCGCGCCCTCGCGCCCTGCAGAAGGCCTCTTCCCCGGAAGACAAGGAGAAATCCCCGTTCTCCGAGTATATCTTGAAGGCGGAGGTATCTCCCAGAGCCCCCATACCAACCTTCAAGCTTTACGAAGGCCAAGGCGACCCGGCCGATCATTACGATAGCTTCGACGCCCTGATGACTCTACATGGAGCGTCGGACCCCATCAAGTGCCGAGCCTTCGTGACCACTCTGGTCCAGGGCGCTCAAGCGTGGTTCCGGGCCCTCGCCCCCGGATCCATCCGAGACTTCAAGCAGTTCGGGCGAGTCTTCAAGGAGAGCTTCGCCGGAAGTGCCCCCCCAAGATCGGTGGCGGGGCTCTTGGCCCTCAAACAGGCACAAGGGGAAAGGCTCCGGGCTTACGTCCACCGGTTTAAATCGGAAGCCCTCCGAATCCCCCGCCTGGATGTGGCCTCGGCCACAACCGCCCTGACCGGGGGTACCCGGGATGAGAATCTCCACCGCGAACTCGTCCTCCACCCTCCCTCGACTCTTGCCGAGCTAGTGACTCTGGCTCTGCGCCACGCCGAGTGCGAGGAAGTGCTCAGCGCTTGCCGAGACGCAACCGGCTAGGGTCGGGAGGGGGACAAGAAGCGGGGCCCCGAGCCAAATCCTAGCTCGGGAAAGAAGCAGAATCGAAATAGAGAGCGCAAGCGGAAGTACGAGCGGTACACCCCATTAACCGCCCCGGTCTATGAAATCTATGAAGACGTCAAAGACTCGGGACTTCTACGTCGGCCCGAGCTGATGAGGTCGAAGAACCGCAAGCGAGACAGACATTGTCTATTCCACGGCGATCACGGGCATCACACCGGTGATTGCCACCAGCTCCAAGACGAAATCGAGCGCCTCGTCCGCCTGGGGCATCTGGCTCGGTTCACTGCCGAGCGCAGAGAAGATCAAGGCACCGCAGAGGAGATTGACAACGCCCCCCGAGGCGTCCACATCAACGTCATCTCTGGAGGAATAGCATCAGGAGGCGACAGCAGCCGTGGAAGGAAGCGTCATGCCGAGCGGGCGAGCCGAGCCCCAGAGCCACCCAAGGCCCCGCCCCAGATCATAGTCTTCTCCGATCAAGACCTGGAAGGGCTGAGCACCCCGCACGATGACGCCCTCGTAATCTCGGCCACTATAAACCATTGTAACGTAGATCGGATTCTTGTGGACAATGGAAGTGCCCCTGATGTGTTGTCTTATGACTGTTTCCTCAAAATGGGAGAGAGTCCATCCAAACTCCGCCCGATCCGGACGCCCCTATGTGGGTTCAATGGCCTGGCCACTCTCCCCGAGGAAGCCCTACGCCTGCCGGTTACCCTCGGCACCCCACCCAAAACCGTTACGGTCATGGTAGACTTCATGGTGATCAAAGGGATGATAGCGTACAACGCCATTTTCGGCCGGGGAATCCTCAGCCGGATCAAGGCAGTACCATCTACCTATCACCAGAAAATGAAGTTCCCCACCAAGAACGGGGTAGGGAAAATCCGAGGTAATCAGGCCACGGCCCGAAGGTGCTACAACATCTCGGTGGAGGCCACGCGGCCGGACGGGAACAATAAGGGCCCCCGGGAAGTCGAGGAAAAGTCCGCAGCTGCTAACCCAGGAGGCGAGTTGCTGACGATCTTCCTAAACGACGACCCGACCCTAGGAGTAAGGATCGGAGCCGACCTACCACTCGAGGAACATCAGCAATATAAGAATTTTCTTTCTGAGTACATCCGAGTAGTCGCTTGGTCCGACGATCAGCTCCCTGGAATACCTGAGGAGACCGTGCTACACCAACTCAACCTCAACCCCACTGTGAAGCCCGTGCAGCAGCGCCGAAGGAAGCACGCACCAGAGAAATAGACGATCATCAAGGCGCAGGTCACCAAGGGGCAAGAGACTGGTCTTTTTAGACCGGTCCTGTACCCGACGTGGCTAGCCAATGTCGTCCTGGTACCAAAGGCTTCCGGCGAGTGGCGGATGTGCGTGGACTTCACCGACTTGAATAAGGCGACCCCTAAAGACTACTATCCCTTGCCCAGCATCGACCAACTGGTCGACTCGACATCGGGCAACGAGGTCCTCAGCTTCCTGGACGCCTATTCGGGTTACCATCAGATCAGGATGAACCCTGGAGACATCGAGAAGACCGCCTTCATCACCGACTACGGCGTGTACTGCTATACCCGGATGCCTTTCGGGTTGAAGAACGTCGGAGCCACATACCAAAGACTGGTCAACCACATGTTTGAGGAACAGCTAGGTCGGAAAGTCGAGGCCTACATTGACGACATGCTCGTCAAGACCCCCAAGGCCCAGGACCACCTCACCGACCTCGCTGAAGCCTTCGGCGTCCTCCTGAAGTACAATATGAAGCTCAATCCTGCCAAGTGCGCCTTCGGAGTAAGATCCGGGAAGTTCCTGGGTTTCCTGGTCACTCAGCGTGGGATCGAAGCTAACCCTGACAAGGTCCAGGCCCTCCTGGACATGCGCCCGCCCGCCTGCATCAAGGACATCTAGCGTCTGACAGGGCGTATCGCCGCTCTCAGCCGTTTCCTATCCCGTGCGGCCGAACGATGCTTGCCCTTTTTCAAACTGTTGAAGGGGCCCAAGTGGGCATCTGCTACGTTCGCATGGGATGAGGAATGCCATAAAGCATTCGTTGAGCTTAAGGAGTTCCTGACTTCGCCCCCGGTGCTCTCCAAGCCGGGCTTGTTTTGCTACTCTATCTCTCGGCGACGTCATCAACGGTCAGCTCGGTCCTGGTCAGAGATGACTCGAGAATCGAAAGACCAGTCTACTATACCAGCAAGGTGCTTAGCGAGGCCGAGAGGAGGTACCCCGCAACCGAGAAGCTCGTGCTAGCGCTGGTTACCTCTGTGAAACGCCTCCGGCCCTACTTCCAAGGGCACCCCATCACCGTGCTAACCGGCGAACCGTTGAAGAAGATCTTGGCCCACCCCGAGGCCTCGGGGCGACTCATCAAATGGGCCCTTATGCTTGGGGCCTACGACATCTCGTATCGCCCGCGCGCAGCTATAAAAGGTCAAGCGCTCGCCGATTTCATCGCCGAGAGCACTATCCCGGCCGAAGGGAGGTTACTGACCACGCCCGGGCCAACCTGGGAACTCTACGTCGACAGTTCCTCCAACTCGGTCGGTAGCGGTGCTGGAATCCTCCTAAGATCCCCCGAAGGAGTGGAGCTGCAGTACGCCTTGAAATTCAACTTCCAGGCGTCCAACAACGCTTCCGATTACGAGGCCCTTATATCGGGAGCACGTATGGCCCGGCGGCTAGGGGCTGAGCGAGTCAGGATCCACACCGACTCAGCTGGTCGCGAGTCAGTTCAACGGCGAGTACGAAGCTCGAGAGGCACCCATGATCAAATACCTCCAGCTGGTCAGGAGCTTGGCCCAATGATTCGAGGGATTCGAGGTAGTCCGAATAGCCCGGGAAGAAAACTCCCGAGCGGACGCCCTCTCTCGCTTGGCCTCCTCCCTAGACCCAGAAGGTACCCGATCGGTCCTCCTCGAAGAGCTAGAGCGCCCGAGCATCGACTCGGAGCTCCTCGCTGTTGACTCGGCCGTCCCGAGCGACTGGCGCCCCCCTACCTGTCTTGGCTTCGAGACTCCCAAGAGCTCTCCGACCCTCGGGAAGCACGCCGAATGAAGTACCAAGTCCTTCGCCGGCCCTCTCCTGAAGTGCCTCGGCCCCGACGACGCCAGCCGAGCCATTCGAGAGGTTCATGAAGGCCTGTGCGGAGCGCACTCAGGGGCGAGGTCACTGGCCAGAATCCTGTTACGACAGGGGTACTGGTGGCCCACCCTCCAGCGCGACTGCTCGGCCTATGCTCAACAGTGCGACCGATGCCAGCGGTTCGACCACTTGGTCCATCGACTGGCCACAGAACTCATCACCCTCGCCGAGCCTTATCCCTTCGCTCGGTGGTGGATCGACATTCTCGGACCATTCCCCACGGCTCAGTCCCAGAAAAAGTTCATCGTAGTCGCCATCGACTACTTCACTAAATGGATCGAGGCCGAAGCCACTGCAAGGATCACCGAGACAGTAGTCTGGAGTTTCGTCTGGAAATCGATCATTTGTCGCTTCGGCATCCCCCGTGTGATAGTGAGCGATAACGGTCGGCAATTCGATTCTCGATATTTTCGAGACAGATGTGCCGACCTAGACATCCGCAACCACTTCACTTCGGTCGCCCACCCTTAGGCCAACGGGCTGGTCGAAAATGCCAACAAGACTATCTTGAAAGGCATAAAGACCAGACTCGACAAGGCCAAGGGAAGTTGGCTCGAGGAATTGCCTAGCGTACTATGGTCACACCGAACGACTCCCAGGACGGCAACCGGTGAAAGCCCCTTTCAGTTGGTGTACGGCACCGAGGCCGTCATTCCATTGGAGATCGCCAACCCGTCTCTCTGAGTCATCCGCTACTCGACCGAGGAAAACAACCAAAAGTTACTCGAGAACCTCGACCTAGCAGATGAACTCCGGGACATTGCCAGCATCCGAGCGACGGAATACCAGCAACGCCTCACTCGATACTACAACGCCAGAGTTCGAAGCAGGCACTTCCGACCGGGAGACTTCGTCCTCAGGAAAGCTGAAGCATCTCGACCACTAGAGGCGGCGGGCAAGCTGTCCCCTAACTGGGAAGGCCCCTACCGAGTGGTCGAGACGCTCGGGAAAGGTGCGTACAGGTTAGCAACAATGGAAGGGGAACCCATTCCTCGGACATGGAACGTAGTCGCACTACGCAAATTCTATTTTTGAAATTCGTACAGCAAGATGGACGGAATAAATCCCTTTTCTTTTCATTCCAAACTATTGATACATCAGAAAGGCAAAGGCCAGTACATTGCATGACAAAAAGCAAGAAAATCCGTTTAACACCGCTGCAAGGGGTCATCGCTCGGTTGACTCGATCTCGATCTCCTCGCGTTCAGCCACTGACTCTGCCTCGCGTAGAAACTGGGACAAGAGGGGGCCGATCCAGTTGGCTCAAACGACCCCTGACAAAGGTGACAGAGGGACTGCAGAGAAGGTAGCCACCTTCTAAAGTTGGAGAAGGCTACCTTCCAAGTTAATAGAGGCCAGGGAGAAGGAGCGCCGTGAAGACATCCTCTTTCCCAACCTACCAACTCCCTGGAAGGGAACAGAGAGCAAGCAGCCTCCGAAGAGTAAAAGAAATGAAGAGCAGAAGAGGGAAAAAGAGGCTGCAGACGGAGGAAGGCTTCGGTGAGGAGGGAACTTGATGCGCCTCCCCCCCATGCAGAGGGGGAGTGGCGGCAGGCTTCCCTGATACCCCCATCCGTCCTCCACCTCGACGCCCGCCCGAAAGCCACGCCGGAACTGAGAAAGGGCAAGAGTCGTGCCCTCACACGTCGAAGCCCTCTCCAGATCCGCGCGGCGACTGTCGGACCCGTCTCAAACCCGCGCGGCGACCGTGGGACCCGTCCAACAAGCTGGGACGGCAAGGACCCTCTGCTCCCCGTCGGCGGCGGCGTCGCCCTCCGAAGGATCCTCCATGCTCCGAATGCAACGGCACGACGCAGAGTGAAGAGGAAGGAGTGAGGAAAGACTGTTAGAGAAAATCCCAAGCGGTAAAGAGGAAAGGGCGCCTTTCGGTCCTTCTTATAGGCCAAAGGAGGCTACACGCCTTAAATGACTCCCCCCTCGAAAACACGTCAAAGGATTTCTCCCCTGAACAGTCACCTCCAACTCCTCATTTCCCGCCCTAGCGGGATTCACAAAGCGGCCTGGCATTCAAAGCATGAGGGAACGGAAGGACGCCCCGTCAGAAGCCTACCAAATCAGCATGCGAAAACCACGCAGGACATATCGGCACTTTCCAACTACTTCAGATACGCCGACCAAATCACAGCAAGGATGGTGATCAAACAAGTAAGTCATTTATTATCTCATACAGAGGAAACTCCCTAAAGGAGGAAAGAGAAACAAACGAGAGAAAGGGACAAAATAAGGTAAAATACATCAGGCCTCGGGCCCACTTTGACGCTCGAAAACAACGGAAGTAGGCGTGTTACCCCCAGCACCTTCGGTGACGGCCGACCCGGGCACTGACCTCGCCTGTGCGAGAACTGTCTCGGTCGCGAGCCCTCCCGAGGCGTCCGGAGTTGGTGACCCCGCCGAGGGAGACCCCCCTGGATCCTCCCCGCTCGACGCATAGGAACTCGAAACCGACTCATCCGAGTCATAAGTCTGGCCCAAAGGGAACTCGATCCCAGAGTCTCGATCGAAGGCGTAGTCCACCGCCCGGCGATAACCTTGCTTAAGCCCCTTTCGGGCCCCACGACGAAGCGCTACCTCGTAATATGGTAGGGCGGCCCTCTCCAGGTCGGCTGAGTAGGCATCCGAGCTTCTATATCGCTCGATCGCCTCCGCCTCGATCTGCTCCGTCCTTCCAACGAGCTCGACTCGAGCCCGCTCCGCCTCGGCCGCACGCTCCTCTGCTCCCGCTAGGCGTTCCTCTGCCGCAACCATCCTTCGTTCGGCCTCGCTCGACCACCTCTCCGCCCGGACTCGGTCCGCCTCGGCCACGGAACGAAGGCACTCCGCTACCTCCGCCCGGTCCAGTAACTCGGCCCGTTCGAGCTCCCAGCGGCCGTCCAGCTCGAGGTGACGCAGACGCTCCTCTTCCAAGAGTTTGCTTTTCCTCTCGAGCGACCCCCGGGCCTTAGCCAACTGCTCAGTCAGCACCTCGGCTTCTAGCCGGCTCACCCGTGCCGAGTCCCTGAAGGCAGAGAATTCCCGTCGGAGCCCCTCATGTTCCTCGCTAAGGCGGGCCAGTTTCCTCTCGCACCCCCGAGGGTCCAGGCGAGATTCGACAGTTCCGCCTCCGCCCGAGCGTACGTCTCCGCCATCAAGGCCGCCGTCCGAGCTATGACTAGGCCGCCCTCCATGAGGACGTCGAGGATTCTGGCGGGGGAGTAGCGCTTATCTCCCCCCCTCGTCTTCGCGGCAACCTCTAGGAAAACCCGATAGAGGTCGCCCGAAACACTGAGCCTTTCCAAGGCCTCCGACATGGAGACCCGCTCCCCACCGGACGCCCCGCCAGAAGGCTCGGGTCGAACAACGGGGCCGACCGCCCCGCACGCCGCGGTCGGTTGGGGTTGCGACGCCTCTCCGGGCGAACCCCCGACCTCGACCGACACCGCAGGATCGGCCGCACCAGGAACTTCGAACACTTGGGGCTGCGACGCCCTCGCGGGCGAACCCCCATCCTTAGCCGTCTCGGCCCGCGCCTCGCCGCCCGAGACATCGCCGACCTCGACCGGTCTCCTGGTCTCGGCGACGGCCACTTCGGCACCGGTCCCCTCCATCCCCGGGGAGGGGAGAACCGACCCATCTCCGCCCTCTGAGGGGCCCCTGGTCTCCTCGGCCCCCTCTCGCCTGGTAGGTGGGGGAGCTGGCCCTGAAGGGTCGGCCCCATCTTGCCCCCGAGAGGGGAGCGCCGCCGAGCCTGAATCACCCCCGGCGGCGGTAGGATGGCCGGCCTTCTTGGCCCGTTTCTTGGCCTTCGCAGCTTCCCGCAATCTCCCCTCCAGGGGGTCCTTGCGCTTCGCCCCGCTTGACCGCGAAGATCCCTCGGAGGCCGCCCCCTTGCCCTTATCCCGGGCTTGGGAACGACCCGCGGGAGCAACAGGTTCATCGGCCGCCGAATCATCCCCAAGATCGACGACCTCGGTGACCTCTTCCAAGGGCTCCCGCCGAATGTCTGCAATGAAGAAGAGGATTCGGTTAGGAAACGAAAAGTCGACCCTCCGACCCTACAGCAGAATCCGAAGAATGGCACCTGATGGCTTGAGCTGTGTAAGCAGATACCGCTCCACGTTCTCCAGCGTCACCAGCTCCTCAGTCGACCGGCGATTTGTCAACAAGCGAGCGGCGTATTCCTCCACATCGGCGGGGAACTCCTCCTGCCGCGGGGGGAGATTCGGATGGAAGTTGGGCATAACCTGGCACCTCCAGGACTCGTCCACCGCTTCCGCGTTCACCCAGAAAAATTGCCTCTTCCACCCTTTGTGCGAAGAATCCTTCGCCGCCAGCGGAATACAACTTCGATTCCTGCGCGCCTGGATAAAATAGAAGCCTTTCCCCGCCGACGGATGTGCCTTCAGCTCGAAGAAATAATGAAAGAGATCCAGGGACGGGGAACCCTCTGCAGGCGGCAGAGGATCCGAAAGGCAGAAAGCAGGAGATACGAGTTGGCCACCAGCTGAACAGGCGCCAACACGAAAAAATTGAGGAGCTTCAAGATGAAAGGCTCGAAGGGGAGGTAGATTCCGCTCTTCCACGCCTGGAGAAAAGTACAAATATGGCCCGTGCGGCTGTCCAAACTCATCTCATACGGGGCAGCGGCTACGAAGCTATACCGGAGAGGCAGGCGAAATCGATGTTCCAATTTCTTCACGTCAGCCTCCCCCAACTCGCTGCGATTGGAGACGGGCTCCCGCCTCACCTGCTCGATTTCCGAGCGCAGATCCGCCATCGAGCTGGAAGAAGAGCCTTCGCTAGAGCCCGAAGACTCCGGAGGAGGAGGAAGCCGCCGGATCGCCTCCGCGGTTACGCGCGCCAACTCCTCAAATGCCGCCGCAAGGGTTTGCTCCCCCGCTGTATCTTCACGGCGCATCAAGGAGCCCCAGAAGCAGAGAAATGGAGGAAAGGCCGATAACCCTGAAAAGACTGGGAGGAACGAGCAGCGCCCTACGCCTATAAACCCTCGCGGGAGGCGGCGCGCCGTTTCAACCTCCGAGAAAAAGGGGGCCCCTTCATTTCAAAATCCGTCAGGATCATTATTACTATGGGCCCAGGCGACCACTACACGTGGCACCATCACGCCAACAGGATTCCACCCACCCGAGCCACGCCGGTCCAAAGCCTCAAAAAGACTACTCAACCGAGCCTCCTTGGCTCGGGAGTAGGAGGGGGACAAGTGGAGAGGGGGATTCCTGCAGCCCACTCAAAGAGCAGACCCAACTAGGCCCAACAAGGCCCAACGAGGCAAGCTCGCCCAAGTGACAGCCCACAGGGCCCACTCGGAAAAGCCCAATAAAACAATGCTCGAGGAAACAACTCTCCTAGGCGGCCCCAAGGCTCGGAGAGCCCGAGCCTCGGTCAGGTCACAGGAAGACCCGCGCACGAGCTACCCCTCCGCCCGAAGGGGGGAAGCGCTAGCCGGTCTATCCGACCCATCTCCTCACCGAGCTAGGCCTATCGCCCGATAGGGCCGGCCCCTTTAAGCTCGGGACGACCGATGAAATCATTGCAGCCGTTAGAGTCCACAGCGGGCCAAACACTAAGAAGTACAGGAGCTTCGGTTTCCCCGCGAGGATAACGCCCCCATGATGAGGCCATTAAAGCCCACGACGAAGACGTAACCTCCACCGGAGACCTCTCAGCTTGCAGGACTCCAGAAGGCAGCGCACTATAAAAACCTGGGATACCCTCCGGCGAAAGGTAAGTCAAGAAGGGTATGATTCCACCCCCGAACTCCTGAGCAAGGATCACTTCACCCCATCGGTGGAGAGGGATCTCGCGCCCTCATCTCCCCCTCTCTATCGCTGCTCCCACCATTACTCTACTAACTTGAGCGTCGGAGGATTTTTCCCCAGGGAATCCCCCTGGGCCCTCTGACCCATTTCTCTGTCTTGCAGTTCATCATCTTGGTGATTACCAGCCAGCTCAGGAACCAGCGCGAGATTTCGCCTCTTCACTATCAAACATGTGCACATAAAATTTAAAAATCATAATATTTTTATCAAATAAATTATTATTTATTATTATTAATTTTAAATGATAAATTAAAAATGGCATAACATGATTATTTAGATAGAAATATTTTTTAAAAAGTTGCGATACGGAGAACCTATCACATAAGACATAGCATACCGCGACGACGGCAACGGGGACAAATGAAAAGATCCAAAAGATAAAAGATTATCTTGTTGCCGTATGAACTGAATCAGATACCACATACATCACATTGCAAACATATCTGGTGCAGCGGTTTTTTTGGCAAACCCCCCCCCCCCCCACCAGTACAAATGGTTACCTGGCTAGACCCGGATGGGGAGGATCCGATCGGATCCCCCCAACTTCCCACCCCTCTCCCCGGGTTCCACGAACCAGCGTTGGCACGCCAGTAGAGCCATCGAAAATCCCAATGGGGACCTCTGGGTGATTTGGCGGCGAAACGTGCGGCGCGATGGGCGAGACCGGTCATATGCGACGGCCTGCAACCGCACGCCTTGCTGCCGTCGGCGACTGGGCGTCCCCGTCACCGACGGCCCCCGCTGGAGCGACGGCCACTTGGCGCAGTGACGCAGACGCAGTTCCGCCACCGGCTGCGTCACCGGCTGCGTCACTGCGCCTCCCCATCCCAAACCTCCCTTTCATGGTGGCCCAACCTGAACCCCGTGGGGTCCAGCTGTTGGGTGTCTGCTTCTGGCGTGCGTTTAATACTTATAATAAAATCTTGTGGGTGGCCACGGTGGGGCCTGGTCACATTTTATAATGGAAAGAAAACTTGGGTGCACGTTGATTTGCATCTCCAAATTGGTAAGCCGCACAAATAATCTTTTCTTATTTTTATTTCGTTTAGTCTTTTGAATACGTTTTTGATTAGAGGAGTTTGCAGTGCTGTGAAGCACAAAATCTTACTAGAAAAAGAGATGCAACAAAGCCGGGACGAATTTTATTTTGGGGAGCAATTTGACCGGGGGGATAGCCAATTTGGGTTAACTATATTAATATTTCGCTGGAAGATCGGATTCTAGTAACCTAGTTACAATAGCTCCGCTTTGACAGGGGATTAATTTTAACCTAGATTATTTTAAGTGGGGTAAGTTAATTAAGAGTTATTCTTTTTTACTTTGTTCACGAGTGATTTAAGTGAGTAGATTAATCTAGTAAATAAGAAATCTGATTTGGTAAAAACGTGAGTTAAGTTTGGGACTTCTGTGTAAATGACAAAAAAAATACTACTGTGTTTGTGTGTGTGTGCGAGAGAGAGAGAGAGAGAGAGAGGCAACATCGGCAGGGGAGGGGTGGGAGGGGTGGCCCCGGAGGGGGAGGTATGAATGGGGGCGGGGACGATGACGGCGACAGATAGGAAGGGGTCGGTGGGTGAGGGGGGGGGGGGCGAAGCTGGAGAGGGAGGTCTAGAGGGGGGGGGACGACAGCAACAGAGGGGGAACGACCAGTGGGTGAGGGGGAAGGGGAGGGGAGGCGCCGGCCATGGAAGGGACAGCATCGGCGGAAGAGGGGGAGGGGAAGGTGGGTGAGGGGGAGGGGCAGCGCCAGCCACGGAGGGGGTGGCATTGGCATGGGCAGTGCCAGTGAAGGGGAGGGGGAGATCGACAAGGGAGGGGGAGGGGAGGGGGAAGTGCCGGCAGGGGAGGAGGACGGGTAGCGCCAGAGGGGGAGGTCTGGAAGGGGGGGCGTTGGCGACGGAGGGGAAGGGCCAGTGGGTGAGGGGGAGGGGAAGGGAGAAGCACCGGGAGGGGAGGAGGATGGGTAAAGCCAGAGGGGGAGGTCTGGAAGGGGGGGGCGTCGGTGACGGAGGGGAAGGGCCAGTGGGTGAGGGGGAGGGGAAGGGAGAAGCGTCGAGAGGGGAGGAGGATGGGGCAGCATCGGAGCGGGAGGGACATCGATGACGACGGAAGAGACGACATCAGTTGAGGTGTCGGCCTCGAGCTTCGCACGCAACATACGGCTGACAGTAGGGGCACGAGTGACATTTCACGTGGAGGATTAAGTTACCCCACCTCCGGAGGTGGGGTAGCTTAACCAGAGTTAACTCATGATAACCCCTGTTTAATCGGATTACATAATCTTGGGCTTGCCAAATTAAATTGAGTTAATTTTGGAATAAAAGAGGCTTAATCTTGGGTTAATCCCCTGCCAAAGCGGAGCATAGGGATAAGTGTGGGTTAATTTTGGATTTTCTAATTCAGTTGCGGAGGTGGATTAAGTTAACCCTTTTTCGGAACTCCCATATACGACCTCTTGCGATCAATGAACGTTCGTTCCTTCTTGATCCATATCAAGATGAAAGAGGAAATTGTTGAGGAGGGTGAGAGACACATAGAGGAGGAAACCCTTAATTTCTCAACCCGAGGGGAGAAGGATGAAGGCGGTAGAAGGGAGGCGGGCAGCTAGATCGAAGGCAGACGAGGAGGCTACAATGGAGGAGGGTGTTGAAATCCACAAAATCGCGATATTGAGATACACAGGCCCAGGCTCTTAGGAATATGAACCACAACTCATTTAACCAATACGGAATTATTGTCCAAATTCCAACACTCCCTCTCACGTTTAAGATGGACTGTGGAGATTAATTGAGTGGAGGTGACAAGATATGAAATATTTGAGGTTGGGCTCAAGACTATGCTCTGATATCATGTTGAAATTCATAAAATCGTAGTATTGAGATACACAGGCCTAGGGGTGTGCACGGTCCGGTTTGGTCCGGTTCATCTCCTTTTTTTTCTCAAATCGAACCAAATCGGTTTGAGTCTTAAACTGACCCAAACCAAACCATTTTACAACCGAACCAAACCAAACCGACCCAAACAGGTTCAGTTTGGTTCGGTTCATCGGTTTGGACTTATAATTTTTGGGGCTCGAGCAATGTCCAAAATAACTGCACAAACAATAGAATGAGACTTCTAGAGGGTAACATGCTCATCATTCTCCACATGAAACAACCAAAAATACGGGATTCAAGAAAAATATCATGATAATCAATGTCATTTTTCTGTAAAGACATAATTAGGACACACATGCAGTCTACGCTTGGTCGCTTGGGTATGTGTAATCGGGTTATGCGAGCCGGTTTGATTTTCTCAAATAGAAAATCGAACCAACCCGTTTCAATTTACTGAGGTTCGGTTCGGTTCACCGAACAGCAGCATGAATAACCCGATCCAAACCTGATTTTTCGGTTCGATTTGGATCGGGTCATCGGGTCGGTCCGATTTCTGCACACCCCTACACAGGTCCATGGTCATAAGCAGATGAAGTACAACCCATTTAACCAATACGGGACTATTGCCCAGAGACTATCCCCAAATTCTAACATAGAGAGACCAAAGGGGAGCGCCAGAAGAGAGGAGAGTGAAGGTGCCAGAGTGAAGTAGGGTGACGGAAGGGAGGAGGGTGACAAGAAAGGAGGAACATAAGGCGCACGAGGGGTGACGAGCGTCTTTCAATGGCTGTTGGCGACGAGCAACAACGTTCGAGTCAGTGATCGACGACGTCCGCATTGACATCTGGTATTGACAACGCCTAAGGTTCACATGAGAAAGAAAAGAAGAAAGAGAATACATAGATCATGAGCATTTTCACTAATGTCACCCACTCAACGCACCTCCTAACCCAAGTTATCAAAAAATTAGCCATAAAAAAACATATGGGTAACCCATTTTAGTCCGGTGGATTAACCCACACACCATCAAATTGAAAAGTGGGTTCGAAGAGGGATAACTTACCCCTCTTAAGTTAACCCTCTTCTAACTCAACCCGCTAACAAAGTGTGGCTAAGGGTTGAACCATGCATTTTTCTAGTGATGGGATAAAAATAAAAAAAATAATCAACTCATCTTATCCCTTGAATGCGCACGCTATTTTGCGCATGCAGTGTAGTATAAACAATAATATTAAAAAATTATGATTTAATCATATTATTTTCAGATTGATTTTTCTCTAACGAATAAAGTATGATTTCCTAAAGAATCTATAAAATATTCTTAAGTTGGATTCGTAAATTGGAATAGTAACACCTTACCTTAATCACGTAGTTTTTAGGGGAAAAAAGCATACTTTGTTTCAGAAGTTAAATCTTTTTTAATACATAGTATTTTTCTACTTCACACATTATTTCCTACACACAATCTTACATGGTGTTTGGTTATAATTTTTTATCTCTTTTTTATCTCAAAATAAAAATTAAAATAAATAACTCTTTTAAACACGTTTGATAAGACCTTTTTAATTTTTAAAGATGGAATCTCGCTCAGTTATAATTACTCTCAAAATAAAAATAAGTCTTGTCATTTTTTTTGAGAGAGAAACTCAAGTTTTCCACTGCGTGTTTGACATCCAACCTCACCCCTCACTCGTGCCCATCGTCCCCATCGCCAGATGGGGGAGAAGAAGGGAGAGCGGGAAGGTAACCCTTCTCCTTCCTTCCCCTTTACCCGCTCACCAACCCGATGCGTTCTCTGACTAGATCGAACCTCATCGGTAGCGACGGCAACGGGAGGGTGGTGTGCAGGCGGAGGCCGATGGAGGAAAGGAGCCCCCCGCCAATGGAGTGGTTGTGGACACTTGTGGAGTGCGGGGATGGGATGGAGGCGGTGGACCCTCGACTGGGGGGCACCGTGGAAGAGGGGGAGGCCGCGTGGCTGCTAGAGTTGGGGTTGGTGTGCACCTGCGTGGACCCGACATCGCGGCCTACCATGAGACAAGTGACGAGGGCGCTAGAGTGGGACGCGACGGAGGAGAAGGGCGAGGGGGAAGTGGCGGATGCTTGGCTGCTGGATAGGAAGCTACGTGGGGCGGAGGCCGTGGCCCCCACGACGACGATGCGACGTCGGTGTGGATGTGGTCGAAGAAGTAACGGGAAGGTGGTTGGCGAGAGCTAGGGTGGCGGCCGCCCCCTAAGATCTATCGAATAAATTTATCTAAAATTTTAAAATTATGACATATTTATCAAATAAAATGTTATCTATTTTTATCAATTTTAAAAATTAGATTGAAAATAGACTCAACAAATTTTTTTAAGTAAAATTTTTTTAAAAAAAAATACTCCCAAACATCCTATTAAGATTTTCTTCTTGTTTTTCCCTCTGAATTTAAGATCCTTCCCTGATTTCTCTGGTAATGACACCCCCTACTACTTCCTTTCCAAATCATGCCTTTTAAACAGCTGTCCCCCTTTTATTCATATGTCCTTCTGTCACATAAATGGCTTCTCCATTTTTTCTGGAGTCCATTCCCTCTGCTCCACTGCAACCAAAACAAAAACGAAGAGAAAAGAACAAGATGGATGCGCCCATAAGATAAGCCATGAATTGAATTAAACCAAACTCCGCTTTCCCCCCGGAGCAAAATTACTTGGACGAATCGCTCCGGCGTCAGGGAGAATCTACACAGAAGGATACCTCAACAAAAACTAGGGAGAGGGAAGAAAGAGAAAACAGGAGAAGAAGGGGATACAGAGATGGGCATCTGGGATTAGAGCCCACAGTCACGTTCACAACGCTATGTACAGGTTTCCGGCACCGGAACGATCCACCATGTGAAAAAAATATGGGATCCCGGCGGCGAGTCGACTCGGTGAGTCAGTTGGGTCATCTCAGCAGGCGGCGGAGGGTTCCTGGAGCAGCTTCTTGAAGGCCAGAGCGGAATCGGCCTGGTTCCGAGCCACGAACGGGTGGGCGAGCAGCTGCT
The DNA here is from genome assembly GCA_022559845.1 of Amorphophallus konjac. Classification (NCBI taxonomy): domain Eukaryota; kingdom Viridiplantae; phylum Streptophyta; class Magnoliopsida; order Alismatales; family Araceae; genus Amorphophallus; species Amorphophallus konjac. The sequence goes on along the minus strand of CM040120.1, from coordinate 432,886,657 downwards.
CGGCGGTCCACCTCTTGCCGGCGTCCCTCTGCAGGCAGCAGTCGACGAACCCCCTCAGATCCTCGGAGGCGGAGTCCGGCAGGCTGGGGCGCTCGCCGAAGCAGATGGCGCACATCAGGGTGGCCCAGTCGGGGCGCTGCCCCTCCGGCAGCAGCGGGAAGTGGCCCAGGTAGAGCTCCAGCACGGTGAGCCCCAGGCTCCAGACGTCGCCGGCGTAGCCATCGTAGCTCCCGCCGTGGGTGCCGGGGTCGAACCGCTCCGGGCTCATGTAGGCGCAGGTGCCGACGTAGGAGTCGCAGGGGGCGAGCGTCCGGGTCATCACCTTGGACACCCCGAAGTCGGAGATCTTGATCTCGCCGTCGCGGCTGACGAGGAGGTTAGAGGGCTTGATGTCGCGGTGCACGATCTTCTGCCCGTGGAGGTAGGCGAGGCCCTGCAGGACCTGGCGGGCGACGCCGGCGAGGGCCGCCTCCGTGAAGTGGCCGCGCCGGCGGAGCAGGGACTCCAGCGTGCCCGCGTCCATGTACTCCAGGAGGAGGGCGAAGTCGCCGGCGGAGGAGCCGGACTGGATGATCGAGTGGCAGTGGACGACGCTGGGGGAATCCGTCCGGCGGAGGATCTCGATCTCTCGGTAGATCTGTCGGCGGAGGGCGGGGTCGGACTGGTCGTGGGGGTGGAGGAGCTTGAGGGCGTAGACGGACCCCGTGCGGCGGTGGCGGACCTTGTAGACGTTGCCGCCATTGCCGTGGCCGAGGACCTGGATCTTCTCGAGGTCCGCCAGGCGGAGCTCCGAGCAGGTAGCGGAGGCGACCGAGGCTGGCGGAGCGAGAGGGGGCACCAGCTGGAAGCGGCGGCCCGCGGCAGCGGCGGCGATGGAGTCCTTGAGGGGGAGCTCGAGGGTCAGGTTCAGCTGCGGCCTCCGATCTCGGACGACTGCCATGGACGGAGAAAGCTGGAGAAGGCGAAGGTTCTACCGCTCGTGGTCTGCCTTCTGGCCTCAGCAAAATGGGGCTGTCTTATAGGAGCCAGTGGGGAACTCGGAACGCAAGGGGGAAAGCGGGTTCCCGTCACCGCCCCTCCACCTCCGCGGCTCCGCCACCTCAACCAAGAGCCAAGAGTGCCGCAGAAGAGTGATGGAGGTAAGGGCACTCCCGAGCGCGGGCTCAGTGAGAGCTAAACGGGGTGGGGGCGGGGGGGGGGGGGGGGGGGCGTGACAGCCGGACAGATGGTGAGCGGGGTGATATGGAGATGAGGCGGACGAGGGGGATAGGAAGGAGGCGGCCTTCCCCGGTGGGACCCGCTGCGGGTTAACCTAACCAACTTCTTTAGTCGTATCAATTAAATCGAGTAATTAAAAGGGATAATTAACTACATAAAAGGATAATGAAATCATTGCCTCGTATCATTGCGGTGGGGAGGAATTAAAGTTTGTTAGATGGCTTCTGCATTCAGGAAGTTGGATCCTCCGGACGTTGGGAACTCGGGCGAGGGCGTTGGGGAGGGGGACGTCTCGTTATGCATCCTTCCTCTACCAGTGTCTATTAATTTATTATCTTAAATAAAAGGTTTGCCATTTCCTTACACGGGGAGATATATATATATATATATATATATATATATATATATATATATATATATGTATGTATTGCTGTAAATTGAAGTCGATATTAGGGCAAATATCTAATAATAAACGAGGGACTGCTATCGGCGTACACGTGTGGTGGACTCGTGGCGCGCCGGGGCGGGGGAGGGGGGGGGGAATCCTATCAGAGACGGCATCGTGGTAACTGGCAAGTGTATTTTTGGGCACTGAAAATGGGAGATTGGATGACGTGGCCCACTTTCCTAGCTCCGTGACGTCACCGCGGCCCCTGTCTCTTTCTCACGCCCCGACCCCGCTTGTCCGTTGCGCAACTTGCGCCTGGCATTATTGGTGCGGAGCACATTGGGCACGTGCTTTTACGCCCCTTCTGGGAGGGTTCTTCCCATCTTATCCGGGCCATGGCAGAGATGTTTGGATCCGGCTGGTGGCTGCTTTTTCTAATTTTATTTTTTCTTTAATGGGAAGTTTTGTTACCATGTTTTGGTTTAGTTGCTTTCGACGACGAAGTCCATTTGGGTGGAGTCTTTCGCGGTGTCCACGAGGGGAGTACAAGAAGGGTACGGCTTGATGCACACTAGGGTGTGCTACATATTTTAAATGTATAAAATTTTTATTTTTTTATTGTTTAAAGTGAATATCAAGTTATCTTAATTTAAAATATAAATCACTTCATGTGCCTGCCGACTGACGTAACATATTTTACGGTGTGACTGGGCCTCTCTGCGTGATGCCGGGTCAGCAAGATCTGGACCGTTGGATCAAGCCCCTTCCTCGCCGAGGGGGAGGAGGAGGAGGTGATTTTAAAAGATGTCCTCTTCCAACTTTGCTCTGCCTACCCACCTTCAAAGGATCTAAAGAAGATCCACTAAAATAGTTTGGGATGAGTCGGACTAGATCTCAAAATCCATCACGATATTTTAAAATTTGTAAAAGAATTCCTCGTTGTTGAGATAGAGACAACGGAGCAAATTATTTTTTTAGAAAAAAAGATCGATCGAATTTATAATTCATCCCACCTTATAAAAAAAAAGTCATCATTACCATGTAGGGCTATCAATGGACTGCATCTGGGCCGGCCGAGGTTAGGTCGGTCTGATCTGGGCCCGAGTCCTCAAAATTAAAGCCCGAGCCCGATTTAGGCCTGAGTTATGTCGCGTCGAGTCTGGTCGAGTCTGACATTATTAAAAAATTATAAAATCTGACTAAAATCTGGTCAGATCTAAAAATTTAAATAAAAATAAAAATAATATATTTAATAATACAAAATTTATAATCTCACTAAATTAATTAAAATTTTCATGTTAATTAATTAATTTGTTAGAAAAGTGAGTTTTTAATTTTTTTTTAATTAAGTATAATAACATAATTTTAACTAAGTATTTTTAAAATTTTGAAGGGAGAAAAAAAAAGATAATAGGCCGAGTCAGTTAGCGGGCCGAACTCAAAGCCCGAGTATGATCCGTCTAATTGAGCTCGATTTTTAGGCTTGATTAAGGGTCCGCGAGTCAAAAATGACTTTACGATCTGACCCGAAATCGGGTCAAGTCCGCGAAATTATCAGATCGACCCGACCTATTGACAGCCCTACTGCGATGATTGGGGCAAGATTTATTGTTTATATATGGGGCAGTAAGAAAAGAGATCTACATACGTATACAAATATGTCTCGGAGAGCTCCATTATTAATTGCTCTCCAAAAACCATACGAATGTAACGCTGGACTCACTGCATCCTTTTGTTCTAAAGAAATGGCATCTAACGGTTGCGGGCGTCTCCACGCCCACGTAGATGATGCCACGATCCCAGGATGGACGTGGACGGCTCAACCCCGTCAGTCCTGCTAATGCTTTCATAATATACCGTATCACGTACGTATAATCCATGTGACGCAGAATTAGATGTCAAAATTTTGCCGAATTATAATCAAAGAAATTGCAAAAGAATTACATAATATCATAACAAAGTCATCATCGTCGCATCTTTTTGACACGACGACCTTTGTTTCAATTTTCAGATCTATAAATAATACTTTTTCTTAGGAATCAGATATTACGATCTGATAAAATTTAAATGCATCTCTGATACTTAAGTGGCGCCAGTTTATACTGCCACATAACCTACTCCAGGCCACCAATGCTAGTGCACATGCATGCGCGGATACTTGTTATATGCATATATAGTAGGTGTAAAAAATCATGTGTATACTTGGACATCCATATATATTCACAGACACGTGTACATACTATACACGTAGATCGAAAGGGAGGGGGATACAGTACGGACATTTATATAGAGAAAATTATTTGCATACCCCTAAAAAATGCTCGAATTATCACTATACTCCTACTTTTATGAGTTTTATCCATAAATCTTTAAAATCTCTTAATTCGTGTTGTCATGCCTCCGGATATGTCCCGTGATAACGGTGGCAACTCACTCACGTGAGATTATCATTTTGCCCTCAATTTATTGGAGAGAGAATCTTTGCCTACCCAAAAGGAGAGAGAGAGAGAGAGAGAGAGAGAGAGAGAGAGAGAGAGAGAGAGAGAGGATTCTGACAAGTGACGAGATTTGCCCATCTGTTAAAAGAGGATTCTGATGAGTGGCGAGATTTGCTCACCTGTTAAGATCGTGCGCGTGGAGACCAGTGACGGGGCAGGGCAATTCCCAGGGGAAGACACTGCCAATCCCGCCACTGATTCATGATGGGTCAGAAACTACAACAAGTCGACTTCTACTCGACCAGAAATGGGGAGGACGGCTAGCAAGTTTTCATAAGGTGGGCCAGCAGGTTTTCACCTCATCCCTTCTCCATCTCTGCATATCCGAGATGCTGCTGAAGCACTACCCAATCCACGGCCTCATCCTCCCTAGTCTCTTCGTAGGGGATGTCAATAGTATTATGTGTGTGTGTGTGAACCCAAGGGATGTCACCGCTAGAGGGGGAGACCCCCTCTGGTGCCCTCCCCCCTCTCGCATGCTCTCTCTCACTCTCCTCTCGTCCCCTCCGATCACCCTCCGTCCCTTGGCACCCAGGGACAGTACTACCAGATCGAACTTCGACTTTTGCAAGGTGCCCTCCCCTGTCCAAGGCCAATGACACCAACATTAGCCTAATCCCTTCTTGCTATTGCAATGAGACCATCGTATCGGCGTCCATAGGCCCCAACAAGGTGGAAACCTCTCTCTCTCTCTTTCTCTCTCTCTCTCTCTCTCCCAATGAAAGTGCCATCGAGACCTCTGTTGTCAACTAGGACAGGCTTCGGGTGACGTTGGACTTTAGTAGGACGTCTTGAGAGAAGATTTGGAGGACAACCTTCAGTAGGTACTCCTGTGCATCATCATGTGAAAGTGCCATCAAAAGCTCCGTCGTCACCCAAGACAGGTTTAGGATGATGTTGCACTTTAGCAGGATGCCTTGAGAGAAGATTAATTTGGAGGACAACCTTCAGCAGGTACCCCTTAGCATCACCATCGCCAATTGGGACGGCATCTTGTCTATTGTTGGGATGCGCCTCGAGGTCCAGGTCAGGTAGAGCGTTTTGCAGTAGAGCCTTGTCTACTATAACAACAGTAGAAGTCGATGTCATCAGTACCCTACACCGCCCGAATACCCTTAAAACCATGGTGCCATCCTATTCTCTTATTAATTAACCCCCGCATGGCCCTGCCACCTACCCTTCGGCCAACCCTCCTAACTCCCCAACCTACTACCCACCTCGACCTCGCCTGGAAGAGAGAGAGAGAGAGAGAGAATTAACTAAGTGTAGGTTAACAATTAACTCTCTTAGGGTAAAACACCGCGAGACATCTCTATTAATATCGAACATTTTTCATAAATTTCATAAATGTATGGATAAAGTAATAATTCGAGCATTTTTAAGGGTATACAAGTAATTTTTTTTATATAAATTTGAAAGACGTCGAAGGGGATGCTTATATCGAACACCTCTATTAATATCAATATTCGTATTGATACCGGGGGATGTTTGATTGTGCTCTATCAATTTAATACTATCATATCAAATACATATAATATTATACGTATCAACTTTGATATAAGTCGAAACCTATATTAAAAGCGATAAGATACTGACTGTATGGGTCCAATACTGATGTTCCAACTGCTTCTTGCAGTTTTTATTTTAATTATCCTCTTCAGTTGTCATCATAGATGCTTTTTCTATATCCATATCAACATTGATATTCTTTACGCTAAAAATATTATATCAAAATTAATACTCCGACCAAATAAGACGTAAACTCTCATACGTTCCTATCTAATAATTTGGAAAGGTGAAAGCTAGATGGGACAAGTCATTTACATATGTTTTTGATCTTAAAAGAAAACTTCTAGATTATAACTTCTTAGATTGAAAGAGACAGAATTGTTAGAGAGGGTCTTTTAACTAATATTTTTTCTTAAAATTAATAAATATTTTATTAATAATTTTATGCTGCAAATAAAAATAAAAAATTAAGAAAATCTAGTCAAACACACTAGGGTTGCATTTGGTGAAACATTAGGGATTCGTTAGTTGGCTGTAAAATGTATTTTGAAGGATAAAAACTATGTCAAGACAATTTTGTTCAAAGGGAAAAGGCAACCATAAGTTGTCATGTGTACCATGTAACCAAGTATCCCTCGGAGAAGGAGGCAAGAAAGAAAAGAGGGTAACACCATCTGCTCCATTTTGTTGGATGTCTAATTCTAGATTTTCGTGTGTGATCAACGAAATGATTATTTCATAGACCAAGGGCGCGTCTGAGAATAACCTCGGGCGTGATTTTTAAAGGATAATCTCCCGACAACTTTTAATCTTCCTCAAATGGTCACAGTTGTTCTTGACTTTCGTGAAGAGAAAATTTCAAAGAGGAGGGAGAATCGAGCACAAAAATGTCTAATTCTCCAAATCTCTCGAAATATGCTCAGACTTATTTCGAGAGATTTTAAATGATGAGAAATCTATCGCTATCTACGCACAAGTACGGCAGATGAATTTTGGTAAAACATCGGAGGTCATGGCTGTTCCCAGACGCGGCCCAAGACTTGTACAAGTATCCAAATACTTAATTGTTATGTATTTTTTTGAAAAAAAAAAATAGATCAAGCAGCATGTTTTCCTTGGAACCAAATGGACCCTAATTTTTATAACATAAAGAATAACAAACAATAGTAAATATAATTGATTGTGTACAGTTAGATAGCATGTGCCGGTGGAGGGGCCGTGGGAGCCTTCGCGGAGGGGACGTTTCGATCCTCTGTCAACGTTCACGGTGATCCGACAAGGACCGGGGGCGGCAGGGTGAAGAGAATGGGATATATTCGGACACGAATACGCACGTGCTTGGGATGCAAATTGTGCAAACTGCGGAGCTGGCTCTCCCGGATCCGACAAAGCGGCGTGCCTTTTTTTTTTTAACCTCCCGCGTGCTGCTTCGTGCGTCGTTCCGGATCAAGCACGTGCTCTAACGAAAGCAGCATTGCGGGCTCACAGCACCGTTCTGCATCCTCGTGCGACTCGCCGAGGACGATTCGTGGTTCAGTAATAAGTGTACTGTAACTGTAGGCACGCGAAAATAAGTAAGCTCACCGTTTCACTCTCGGTGATCGGCTTTGTCTTATTTAAGCCGCATTGCTCCCAGCCATTTTCGTGGATATCTAAGTGGCCATTGACGTGACGCGGATTCAATCCGATAGTGTCAAGTCCTCAAAATAGTAATAATAATGAAGATATAATTACGTATATATATATATTTACAAGTTATCTTATAATATCTGATATCTTGATATTCTTATTATTATCATATAAAACTCTATATTAAATCATATTTATATTTTCACTAAATTTTGAGATTTTTTATATAATTTCTTACCATCTAACGTGGTTATTTATTAGTCCCCTCAAATTTTTAGACGTACGTACAAATCTTTACGATCATCTGACTCTTCCTAAAAAATTCTCTTGATTAGTTGGCGTCAAAAAAAAAAGAGAATATCTAATGAAATATTTTACGATGAGAGTGACAGACCATAAAAAAAAGATAAAAATACTCTTATTCAATGTTGACTCCCTACTCTCCCTACTCTCTCTCTCTGGTCTCAAATTGGCACCAGGAAGGCAACCGACAGTGGCATCGCTATAGCAGCAGGGTGGGGGAGAGGCCTTGGCGCCGCCGGAACCCCCTCCCCACCGTCGGACCCCCTCTACAACCCTCTTCCCCATTGTCGAAAACCCCCACCCTCTTCAACTCCAGACTCAACCTCCCCCACTGACGACTTAGGCCCCCCCCCACCCCTAACCCTACAAGCACCCCCACCCCCTACCCTCTGCAACCCCTCCCCCACCTCCAAAACCCCCCACCCTACGCAATTCCCCTCCCCTAACCCAGAACCCCTGGGGAACCCTCTCACCCACCGTCGATTCTCCCCATGTTTCTCCCTCTCTATGGCAAGGACGTCCCTAGAGAAGAGCATGTTAGCGAACATGTTGAAGATGGCCTTGAAGGCCAGCTCCCCGACCTTGACCTCCTCCCCTTGCCGATGCCAAGAAGCTTCAACATCTCCCTCTCCTTTCACTCCCTCACCTCCCCATGGACCTCCATGCCGCGGAGCAATATCATATTGTGCCGTTATGTGTCGAGAAGAATGAAGGAATTTTTTTTATCTAGCTCAAAGATATCGATTATAAATAAAATTATTAATAAATATAATTTTAGATTAGTAGCTCATTTGGTCAGGGCATTTTGTTAAAGATTATATATATATATATCCCTCTAAATATTAGTTATGTCAAGTATATCCCACATTTGAACATATTATCAAGAATAATGTCCATTTAATCTTAAATCAGGGGGGTGGGCAATGCCATCGGGTGCGAGGTGGGGGGAGAGGGGGAGGGGGGCATCGACGGTGAGGGGGTGAAGGGCAGAGCAGCAAGGAGGGCAGGGGAGAGCAGTGTCGCTAGTTGTGAGGTGGGGGGAAAGGGGGAGAGGGGGAGGGGGGCACCCGTGGTGAGGGCGTGGGAATGCTGGTCGTAGATGCTGGGTGGGTAGGCGGAGCAACCAGGAGATGGGGGGATGGTCGGAGGTGGGAGGGGGGTTGAGCTAAAGCAACAGGGAGAGTGTGGGGGCTCTCTGTAGGTGGGAGGTTGGCTGAAGGGGGCGGAGGCAGGGGAAGCAAGATGTGGCATAGAGGGGGGCTGGTCGGAGGTGGGGGGTGGGGGCAGAGTAGAAGGGAGAGGGGGTTGGCCAACTGTGGGAGGGAGGGTGGGGGCTCTTTGTAGGGAGAGAGGGGCTAGCTGGCAGTGGGAGGGAGGTGTTGTCTGAGTAGGAAGTGGGAGGGGGGACCTTGCGAGAGGTGGGAGGGGCGAGGGAGGGGTCTCTTTCTCTCTCTGTGAGGCTGTTTAGGTATTTCACTACATCTAACGGTGGTAGATGACATATTTTACGGAATATTCGCCTCCCATCAACAATAGTAAACTACAGGGATATAATTGTAACATTTAAGATTAAATAGAATATATTCTTGATAATATATTTAGATGAGGAGTATATTTGACATAACCGATATTTAGAGAGGTATATATGAATTTTTTTTTGTTAAAAATTTGAAGTCGCAGGTTCGTGATCGGGTCACTTTTTCTAAAAAAAGTTAGGGTTTGCTTTAGGTTGAGTTTGACGTGTGCTAAGGATTCCGAAAGGATATTTTTCATCTCTAAAAAAATTTAAGCTGCATTTGCCATTTGGTAAGATTCTAAAGGGGGATTTTTTCAAAATCCCTCTCACTTAACCTAAAAGATTTCCTCATGTTTAAATTTTGATTAGTAGTCCTAATATTTTTTTAATATATAATTTTAAGATAATTATAATATATTTAATAAATATAATCTAATAAAAAATAATTTTAAAATAAATAAAAATAAATAAGATGAAGATAAATAGTGGGATATGTGACGTTTTGTGATCGCCAGTCTATTAAATCATATAAAATTTTAGAAATATAAATGAGAGTTTTAATGAGTTTTACTAAAAATTATTTTTATACTAATTACTAAAAATCATTCTCTCTCTCTCTCTCGGAATGTTCCCATTAGGCCACTGCGTCACGTGCCATCCTCGGATAACTGCCTCATAGGTTGACTATGTCGAATCGCTCGGTACACAATGGCACGTACGGTTCCATGTGATCCAGTGCGTGTCACCAGCGTCCCATAATGTACCCGTGCCAATTGGTATAATTTGACACTTGAGATACGCAGTGTGCCATGTCAGTATATAAAATCCTACGATTAGCTAGAGATAATTTGATCTTTCGATAATCTCGAGTCAAGTTAACCACAGTTCCGTCACCTTCTCTTGTACGGAACGAGAGATAAATAACTTTTTTATATACCGGGGATGATGGTAAGGTCTTATATGTACGTCTCAAGAATTGAGGGACTACTAAGTAATTAAATTATATTAAAAAGACTTATATGTAAAAATACCTAAGCCTTACGGTGGAAGAAAAGTTAATTTAAGGTTTACCCATGGTTGGCCACATCTTACTTACCAGCTGTGCCGACTGTGTCAGGGAAAAATCAATGCGGTGGCATGCATGACACGGTAAGATTTGATATTCTTATTCTTAATTAAAATTTTAAAAATTTTATCTTAAATTTTTATTATAGACACGATATCGGCGGATATCATATTGCATCTTATCAGATATTATCACTATAAAATTGGCACGATTCGATCCAACGACATTAAAATTTTAGGTTTATCCCAATTTAATCTCTTATACCCCTAAAATGTATTTATAATAAGATGCATACTCTTATGAGATCTTATCTTTTATATGTTCAACACGACGCTCTATTAACTCTTGACGGCATTAGAATTCGAAACTAAAGTATGAAGTATAATGTCAATAATTTTGGGGGTACATCATGCATTTAGACTTTGAAACAGAGTTTGTCGTCTTGATTGACCAGTCCGTATCAGTTACGACATGAGACGGGTCAGGTCGATCCCGTCTCGCTCCGTTTCGGTCCATCTCACTCTATGTTAAAATAAAAAATTATATATATATATATATATATATATATATAATATATAAAATAATAAAATAAAATAAAAAAGATAATATATATAATATAATATAATATTAAAATAATGAAGCGTCTCAGTCACGACCCACGACCGGAACGTCCGATCGCCCGCCTGGGTCGGGTCGGGTCGTGCGGATCGGGACGAGTCGCATCGGGATGACAAACCCTATTTTGAAACAAAGGTTTATGTGTTGTCGGATCTAATTAAGGTTTATCGGCCGGTCGTACCGATCTTCTGTCGGTACAGTACGATAAGACATTATATCGATCCGTACTGTAAGGTGTCAATACTAAAAAATTATTTAATAAATATATATTATTATAAAATATATTATGTGTTATTTAGTGGTTAATAGTTGTGTTAGTTTTGCATGTGATAAAGGGTTCAAATCTCACAAATGTCGTACATTTTTTAATTTATTTTTTTAAAAAAAATAATAAAAAAGTAAAAAAATAATGATACTAACGTGTTTTGAACCTAAATCTTAACTTTCCAAATAAAAACTCTTAATTAAATTATCTATAAAATTATATTTAATATAAAATAATATATAAAATATTTAAAAGATATACGTTGCGTATCGATTACCTACTACAGATCGATCGTATCGATATGTGGCTGATACGATCCGGTACGGACGATACGTCCCGTATCGAATCGATTTGACAAAATTCGGATCTAATCACTAATCATATCGATTTTTTGATGACACGATTAGATACGAAATAATATATTATGATAATAATTTTTTAAGGTCAAGAAATTAACTTTTATTAAAAATTAAATTTTTAATATCAAAAATAGTGATAATAGGTTGCACCGTATCATGCGTGCCGACGTGCCGATTCAGCCGCGTTTGGATATCAGATAGGCGGGGATTACAACGAGTGAAATTTTCGACAACATTTAAACTTAAACCAACGTCCTCCGGTGACACGGGCTTTAGAGCTCTCAAAAATCTTGTCAGATAGAGAATACAGGGATATCTTGAGTCCAATTTCTTTATTCCTTCGAAACATAGAAAGATGAGATTACGTGGATTTTACAATGACGGTAATCCTCCTCATGTCAGTTTCCAGTATGGTGAAGTAAATTTTTAAAAATTTTCCATGGCATAAGTGTTATCAAACGCTGCCCCGATGTGATGGGATTAGGCAAACCTTGCCCTAAAAAATCTTATGTTTTTCTCCTTACTTCCCATCATTCATTTATGAATGGCCCTTTTGTAGACCTCTCGCCGGGGTAGATTTCCTTCCGGGCGATTTAGGGACTCCGGCGAGGTGGGTATCACTTCTTCGATCTCTAGATCTCGGTATGTCTTTCCAATGGACAAGCCATCAATATAATAGGGTGCGTCACCCCCACCTCCCCTCTGTCCCACTGCTACAGTGCACCCAAACATGATCCGTGAAATCCGGTGAGGTGTCTCCCAACGGGATGTGTCTCCCAACGGGATTGTTGGCCACATGCTAACATCTCCCACTTGGCCAACAAACTATTATATCCCCACTGTTCGTGGGTGGTATAATATTTCTTCTGAATCACTCCCACTATCCGTGAGTAGTGTTTCCACTCACCATCACTGCTATACTCTCATTATCCATGAGTAGTATTTCTGATACACTCCCACTGTCCGTGAAAGGTATCATTCTTCTCATTGTCTCACTATGCGTGAATACTGTTCCGATACACTCTCACTATCCGTCAGAGGTATCATTCTTCTCATTGTCTCACTATACGTGAGTACTGTTCCGATACACTCCCACTATCCGTCAGAGGTATCATTATTTTCATTATCTATGAAAATGTTTCTTTCTGGCTTATATATTCCTAAGCCCCATTAAACCAACATGCTTAATGAAATTTTCTGCTGAGATACTTTTCGTCAATGGATCAGCAATCATATCACTTGTGGGAATATAAGTCACTTTTATTTCTCCTTTCTGTACAATATCTCGAATATAGTGATATTGTACTTCAATATGTTTTCCTCTTGAACTGTTTGTTCCACTATTATCAGGCTAATAGCCGCCTGGTTATCACAGTACATTTCAATTGGTCCATCTACCAAGTTGAGATTCAAATCGTTTAAGAATCTTCTGATCCAAACTGCATGAGTAGCAACTGTACTACATGCAACGTATTCAGCTTCCTGTGTGTATCGAGCAACACACCCTTATTTCTTACTTCCCCAAGAAACAGCAGCACCACCAAAGATGAACAAATGTCCTGACGTGGACTTTTCGTCATCTTTATCTCCTCTAAAGTCTGCATCCGAATATCCGAGAACCTCAAGCGTATCAACTTGATAAACAAGACTGTGGTGCAAAGTTTCTCGCAGATATTTCAAAATCCTTTTAACAGCTTCCCAATATGTTGGACCAGGATTGTTTTGGTATCTACTTACCAAACTGACTGGGTATGCCAAGTCCGGTCTTGTACACATCATTGCATACATCAAGCTTTCGACTGCTTGTGCATACGGCACCATGAGCGGCTCTTGTCCCTCTCCGGGATATTGACCCTTACACAACCGTTTCTGATGGACTAACGGTGTAGGTGCCGGATTGCTATTATGCATTCCGAATCTCTTGAGTACAGACCTCAAATATTTTTCTTGATTTATACTCAACATTCTAGACTTTTATCCCTTAGGATTTGTACACCAAGAACATAAGATGCCTCACCCATGTCTTTCATTTCAAACTTTCCACTAAGTTCTAATTTGACTTTATTCAATATTTCTATGTCATTACTGGCGAGTAGAATATCATCCACATATAGGGATAGCATGATATACTTACTCCCACTATTCATGACATATACACAGTTATCCAACTTGTTTGAAACAAACCCTAGTTGGACAACTACTTCGTGGAATTTGAGATACCATTGTCTAGAAGATTATTTTAAACCATATATTGATCTCTTTAACTTGCATACCTTTTCCTCTTGGCCTTCCACCTGAAATCTATCTGGTTGTTGCATATAGATGTCTTCCTTCAACTCTCCATTAAGGAATGTTGTTTTTACATCCATCTGGTGCAGCTCCAGATCAAAATATGCAACATTTGCCAAGATCATTCTTATGGATGCAAACTTAGCCACTGGAGAATAGATTTCTTGAAAATCTATACCTGGTTTCTGCGTAAACCCCTTGGCAACTAACCGGGCCTTATATTTATCAATAGACCCATCAGCTCGAAGCTTTTTCTTGAATACCCATTTGCATCATATAGCCTTTCGATTCTTTGAAAGATCGCATAATTCCCGTACATTGTTCCTTTTCATGGAATCAATTTCTTCATTCATGACATCTTGCCATAATTCTGTATCATGCGATTTTGTCGCATCTATATAATTCATGGGATCTACGAAATTTTCATCTTCCATATCTATCATCAGACATAAAGGTTCACAGGAATACAAATGATAATCATCCATCCATGCTGGTGGAGTTCTCAATCTTTTTTTGCCTATTCCGGGTTGACCAGGCTGCATTTCATTCATAGGTACTGGTTCATTTTCCATATTTTGAGAATCTTCCTCAATTTCTGGATCATTTCTAGGGACATCATTGTAATAGTCATCATCTATTACAACCGGAGGTTCCTTCTCTTTTTCATGAGATTCCTCTTCCTCTAGATTTTCTAGAAATGTCACATCCCTATATTCAATGATCCCTTTTTCTTTATGGAAAAATTTATAACCAGATGATTTCTCACAATATCCTATGAATCTACATTTCAATGTCTTTGAGTCCAACTTATCTCTAAGTTGACTCGGAATGAGAACGTGGGCAATAGACCCCCACTTCTTGAGGCGACTCAAATCGGGTTTCCTCTCATTCCATAATTCATAAGGTGTACTCTCTACGGATTTCGTGAGAATTCTATTTAAAATATGATTTGTCGTAAGTAATGCCTCTCCCCACAAATTCTTAGGGAGACCTGAATGCGATATCATACATCTAACAACATTCATCAAAGTTTAATTTTTTCTTTCTGTCACACCATTCTATTGTGGCGTATAAGGCATTGTCACATATCTTTTAATTCCGTGTTCTTGACAATATAACTCAAATTCTTTTGAGTTATATTCCCCACCTCTATCCGTTCTTAACACCTTAATATTCCTTCCATGTTGTCTTTCCACTTCCATTCTATATTTTCGGAAGGAATCAAATGCCTCTGATTTTGCAGAGATCAAATAAACATAGGTAAATCTGGAATAATCATCTATGAAGGTTATGAAATATTCCTTGTTGTTATATGTCTTTATACTTAGGGGGCCACAAATGTCCGAGTGGATCAACTCTAACAATTCGTTTGATCTATGACCTACTGCGAAAGGTTTCTTAGTCATCTTTCTTACTAAGTAATGTTCACAAGGTGTTAGTTCCACCTTTGACAAACCCGGCAGTAGACCCATCTTTATCATTTGTTCCATTTTAGATTTTTCGGGATGTCCCAATCTAAAATACCATAGATCACATTCTGATAAAGAACACAAGGAATACTCCGAATTTTCAATATTATTATTGTCAGTGTCAATTACAGGGATACATAATAAATCATACTCGGGGACAAACCTCCCCATGGCAAGTACTTTCCTATCTTTCCCTATTGACACTCGGTTGTTGTACAAACGCACTTCCAGGCCATTTTTCATCAAGGTCGGTACAGAGATTAGATTTCGCCGGATTCAAGGTGCATAGAACACATTCTTGAGGACCATGATATTATCCCCAAGATCCAGCCTATATGTACCAACACCTTCTACATCAAGATAGGTTTTGTTACCCATATTTATCCTTTGTTCTCCCGCCTTGAGATTGTTCAGTGTCACCAGCTCCTTCGTCTTTGCAATGTGACGAGTGGCTCCAGAATCGACCCACCATTCATTTGAGTCGGCAATTGCGGCATTGCATTCCGTGACGCCGATAAATTCTCTTTTTCCAGCTCTTCTATTTTCTGGATGTTTACTTCCACCCTCATTGCCTTACTTTTGGGGATAATTTACCATAAAATGACCAAACTTTCCACATGAGTAGCAAGCACCACGAGGAACCTTCTTTCCTTTGCCTTGGAATTTGTTGCCTTTAAACTTGGACCTTTGCGTTCCGAGTGGACGATTCTGGCCGGTGGGCTTTCGGTGTACAGCATTGGCCTCCTGCAAGTGCGCTTCTAGTTCTTTTCTCCTGGCCATTATGTCCTGCTCAATTGCTAACCGAGCTGGTAAATCTGTGACACTTATAACAGAACCACTCATTCTTAAGGTTGTGGCAGCTATGTCTAATGATGCTGGCAAACTATTCAATATAGTCGCCACATGCATCTTCTCTGGAATTTCGGTTCCAGCGGTCGATAGCTCCTTAGTCATGACAATCATTTTATTTATATACTCGACAACGCTATCACCTTCCTACATCTTACATGTGTTGTAACGATGCAATAAGAGTTGAGTATTCACCTCTGTTTTGGTGTCATACTTCTCTTTGATAATTTTTCACATTTCATTGGAGGTTTTGTAAGTTTCGAAAAACTTTATTAAATTATCCTCCATGAACATGAGCATTAGGCTCTTAACCTTTTTGTCATCTATTAATCATTGCTCCCATTTTTTCTTTTCCACTTCCGTGGATGTTTCATTAATTTCTGGAGCATTGGTATCAATGACATGTTCTATGTTGTCATGGATAAGGACATATCGGATTTTTCGGTGCCACATGTCAAAGTTGGTTCCATTAAGTTTGTCTAATTTTGCCAACTCTGAAGTAACGAGCTTACTGGCCATTATGATTATAATGAATCTGAAAATATGACAGCTTAATTTAATAAGCCTAAACATGATGACAAAATATAATCTAAGGTTTATGTTGATTAATTCTGTCAATTATTTGTGAAAGGTTTGATATTTTGTTCTGTCTTATTTAAATTGTGATCAAAATAACTAAGAAGTAACAATTAAGTTACAATTAAATAATTAAACATGTAAAAATAACATGTTCAAATATATGAGATTATTATTTATTATTTATAAATACTAAATGACAAACATCAATATAAATTAATTATGTATCAATCTCTAATAACATGAATAATTATCTATGTATGTTAATAAACATGGATACAAATTCAAATATAAATACATATGGACATATATGCATGCTGTTATGACTGTTGGGTAAGATATATTATATTTGGATGTAATCTACGTAATTATATGTTGTCAATGTATTCAAAGATTATATGAACATAGATTTTATATGAAGACTTATGGCACCAGACGATATATATAATGATGACATATACAAGCCTTTCAACTATATAAAGAGTTTACAAAAGAAAGATTTATATATATATATATATTCTCAGAGTTCACGTCTGTTAGCTACAGTGAGATAGTAAATGAAAGTTGAGAGATAAAGTTATGACACTGGTTCACGACATGACAATGATGATATATACAGTGATCAGTGAAGACCCGAGACAGGGTAAGTTTGAATGATTTGAATTTTTTTGGTTCACGTGAAGTCCATGTCCCTTATCCGGTCAAAAAGCAATTTATTTTTTTTAATACTGTGTAAGCACAGTCATTTTCCACCTTTTATAATGCAATGACAATAGCACGTGAAGATGTAATGTGTCTAACAGCAGATAGATGCCCCTCCTTTTTTTTCTAAATATTTCTATTACAGTATGTGGCCGACAGTCATACCCCACTTCCCTTTAATAAACCTAAAAGTAAGGATCACTTACCTCTTGCGATGGCAGAGCCGCAGTGGAAGAGGGCAACGGCGCGCAACGGCGTGCGAGGGCGGCACGGCTCACGGCAGCGATGGAGGCAGTGGCGGCGTGCCGGTGAGAGATCTGACGACCCCAGGTGCAGCCCGGCGGCGAGGCAAGCAGGGGCAGTCGGTGGTGAGGGCGCAGCAGTAGGCCGACAGCAGGAGGGGAGACCGAGGAGGCCGAAGGCGAGGAGAGGCCGCGTCGGAGGGTGGCAGCCGCAGCGGCACGGGCGGGGAGAGGCTCTCCCTGTCCGGTGGCGGCGGCGTGCGGTGGTCGGCGACGGTCGCAGCGGTGGGGGGTTGGTGCAACGGTGAGGGAGCGGGCCGCAGCGACGGTGGCGGAGGGACGCCGGGATGGCTGGTGCGGTGGAGGAGTCGGAGGACAACAGCGGTTGCAGCAACGCGGCGACGGCTGCAGCGGCGCGGCAGTGGTCGACGATCTGAGAGATCGGCTACAGCAGACGGTAGCGGCGGTAGCAGCACACCCGGCGGGGGAGACCTCTTGAGGCGGTCACTGGGTGGTGAGACCGTGGCGGGGACAGCAGAGGGCCGGCGGCGAGGGCGCAACAGCGGCTCTGACAGAATCACAGGCAGCGGTGGCAGCAGGACGGTGCTGGGCTGCCGTAGCAGCGGATGGTAGGGATGCGGTGGTGAGCACGACGTCCGGGCGGTGCTGCAGCGAGGCAGCAGCGGTCTGCAGCAGCGGCAAGAGGCTCCGGCGAGCCGAAGAAGCGACAGACGGCCCAGGCAGCGGCAGCAGCAGATGGCAGCGGCGCGGTGTTCAGATCGATCTAGCTCTGATACCAGTGTAGACCTCTCGCCGGGGTGGGTTTCCTTCCGGGCGATTTAGGGACTCCGGCGAGGTGAGTATCACTTCTTCGATCTCTAGATCTTGGTATGTCTTTCCGATGGACAAGCCATCAATATAATAGGGTGCGTCACCCCCACCTCCCCTCTGTCCCACTGCTACAGTGCACCCAAACATGATCCGTGAAACCCGGTGAGGTGTCTCCCAACGGGATTGTTGGCCACATGCTAACACATTTTGACGTTCTTTCTCGGTCCACTGACATCTTTGGCAGTTTCTGCTAGCAATCTTACGGCTGATTATCTCCGTTGGAAAAATTATGGTGGACTGATGTGAATGTCATGAAAGGTGCTATTGACATAGTTATGATCTTTCTGATTGAGAATTACTGTTAATTTTTATTTTTAATGTAAGATATAAATTGATTAGAAGTAGTTATAATTAATTTTCATACACATAAGTAGTTATAAATTAATTAGAAGTAGTTAAAAGTGAAAGTTCATCTAATCGAACCCTAGACGTGTCTCGACAGTTCCTAGACGTGTCTCGACAGTTCATCACCTCCTTCCATAATCGAGAGTTTGTGAGTTCGAATTCACTCTCTAACCTGTAGAGCAATATCATCCACCGCCATATTATTCTCGAACGTTAGGCTGTTAATTAGTGAGATCACTCATCCTTGATTTATGAAAAAAATTACAGAATGTCAGTTTTGACCATGGTTCTCTCGTTCCCCTCCCCATATCCTCTACGATCCAAAAACATTAAGTCACATAGCCAAAAAATAAAAAAAATTCATCTAACATTTTTATTTTTACCTTCTTTTAGAAAGTTATATATTGAAATTTTTACTTGGAGGTTGAAATAGTGAAATCTTTAAAAACTATCATGTTAAATGAACAATTAAAGAATTATCATCCTTATATAACTATTATTATTATTAATCTTTTTGTTTGAAAATAAGTGCTACATTATCCAAATAAAAATATTTTATTATTTATGATGAGGGCATATTGCGTCAGCCCAATAACGCCCGTCCTCTAGCCCATCATAGGAGCTTGACTCCCAGGCCTACTATGTTGCCTAGGTAGCCCAGTACGATCCTTGTCCCGACGCAGGCCCAGTGCAGGGACCGTGCCCGCGTGCGCCTTCTCCAGTAGCGACCACAAGACACGGCAGTTGATGCACATTAATGGTCAATGGTGCTCCAGTCCGGCGATGAGATCGGGATGTCACCCACGTCACTCCCCCTGTCAACGTAGGTTCACGCCCTCTCGGCGAGTCTTGTCTCATTAATGGTTGGCGTCTCTGTCGCATTAATGACGGAGCTGTCTCCCCGATGGGAGATGACGAGTCAACACCCATACCTCCTTGCCTCGTCAAACACGCGAGCTGGATGACTCACGTCTCCTCCAGTCACGACAACCTAATGGTCAACTCCCTTGGAGATGGTACAAGTAAGATCCTGACCCAACGGGCAAGAGATACGTGAGAAACCTTCCATAGAGCTCTTCCATTCTTAGTCTCTCCTTCTCTCAAACGCCCTCCTCCCTTGCTTGACTTGATCATCAGAGGGTTATCCCCTAGGGTGCTCTCAGAGCTCCTTCTAACCATCCATCGATAGTGGTTGTAAGTCTCTCTCCGGCAAGGCTCTTGATCCCGAACAAGTAAATTACTGGATGTGTGGATCAAGAAGTGGGAGACCATTTCTCGACCGCTATATTTTACATCCTTCCTTTCTATTCATAAAATTAAAATTGGATCAACATATCCTTATAAAAATATTATTTTTACTGGCACATTATACCAAAGAGAGAAAATGAGAGGTAAAGAGGTAGATGTGTAAAGAGTGAGAAAGAATTTAGGAAAGATTAATGGTATTTTGATCTTTTTTATTTTTGGTAAGGAGCTAACTAAAAATAAATAATAAAGATATTTTTACAAATAAATTATTATTATAAGTGGGTTTATAAAAAATATCTTTAGAAATATATTAGCATTCATACACTGCGTAAAATTAAATAGTGTATAAATATCATATAAATCTATCTAAACGTAATTTTTTTTGTAAATTTTTGACAAAAAGTGGTATACTTATAAATAAAAATGATATATTTATACAATATGATCAGGGTTTGCCGACCCGGTGCGTCTCGCACCGACTCGCACGACCCGACCCGACCCAGGCCGGGACCGGGTCGGTCGGGCCGTGGGTCGTGGACGGGTCGGCCCATTATTTTAGTATTATTATTATATTATATTTTATATATAATGTGTGTTTTTCTATTTTATTTTATTATTTTATAATATATATATATATATATATATATATATATATATATATATATATATATATATATATATATATATATATATATATATATATATATATATATATATATATATATATATATATATAATGGTGTTTTAGAACGGGACGGACCGGGTCGGACCGAGACGGGAGCGACCCGACCCGACCCAAGCCGAGACCGGGTCGACCGGGCCGGCAAACCCTGAATATGATTTTATGCAGTGCTACGACTGCTAATATATTTCTAAGAGTATTTTTTTTACAAATATACATTTAACAATAAGTTATTTATAAAAATTCTAAATAGATAAAAAAATTTAATGTAACGTTATATAACGGCGAGTGATGGCCAGAGTATCCTTACAAGCGTTACAATATAGTGACACCGTTAATAATAGTATCCATGTAAAGATGATAATTTTGTCATCGCTCATTTAACATGTTTATTTTTCTAGATTTTACAATTAATAAATAAATAAACCTTAAAGTCTGTCATCTTCTCCTCCAAATAACATGATAAAGACTTATAAAAAATTTAAAAATACTTCCAATTAAAGAGGTAACTAAAGAGTCAACTCAAATGCCCAAGATTCTTAAAGGCCCACTTTATTATCGGAATATTTCCCGCAGATTTTTCACTCGACGAGAGAGAAATGTGAGGGGTCCACACTCTCCCCTCACACACATTTACTTTAACCGGGGTCGAGCACCGTGCTTGACTCTTTGGAATTGAACTGAGGATCGAACACAGTATCTCCAGCCGAATTTCAAAGCAACCCAAAAAAAATTGTAATATAAGACTTCACATTTGGTAGATGCCGTCCCCTGTTTCCTCTCTTTGCAATTTGCAAGCCTTTGTTCCTTCTTTGGCCGGCCCCCCGTGGATCCCCACTTCTCCTTATCCCATTGATTCCATACTCTGAAGGCAAATCTTCATTGGATAACACACAGGGCATCTCATGAGACATCAAACGAGTGGTGGGGGCAAAAACAGCACATTTGGGTTGATGTGGATGAAGTGGGGGGGATTGAGTTAAGGTTCTTGCTCATGATCCTTTGGAATCACAATCACTCACTTTTTGTTGAGAGAGATGAAAATTTCTTGGCCACCACCGTCCATATCTCTTCCATCTGTTGGAATCATCCTCTTAAATATAATGGTGAAGACGGAAGCTTGGGCATCCTAGCATATGCCCCTATTGGCTTGAAGCTTATCATGATGAAGCCATTCATGTATAGGCTCTCTCTCTCTCTCTCTCTCTCTCTCTCTCTCTCTCTCTCTCTCTCTCTCTCTCTCTCTCTCTCTCTCTCTCTCTCTCTCTCTCTCTCTCTCCAGAATCAGATCTTTAATATTGATAAGTCAGATTCAAACATGAGCCTGACCTATTGACAATCTTATCTGACATTAACTATAATGATCACCCACAAAGGCGAATAGCCACGCCAATATGAAAAAAAAAAGAAATCCTTCTACGAGGAACAAAACATGTTAGGATGCTTGGCGTTGAATTTTGTTTATTGGGAGAACTTGATAAATATTTGGTCAACTGAGCCACTTGATCAAAAAAACATGGTATCAAATGCGCATATATACCAATGTTAATTCTCGTATGTGATCTCTAAACTTCGGTATTTGCTCACGTTTTATCAGTTTTGACGTTCATATATATACACACCAGCATATAAGACGTTTATAATCTCGGTTCCAATTTTTACGTAAGCATGACGAACAAGCGTGAGATACGGGGGTCGAGTTTCACCGAATTTCCGGGCAAACCCAGACCCAATTTGGACCTCTCAGTGTTGGTATCGTACCGGTTTCGATAACATTTAAGAAGCCGATTCACGACAAACAGAGGAGACGGCTCCAAAGATTCCCTCGATACAGACGTCCAAAGTGGCGATGGGGGAAGAAAAAAGAACACATGGGGGTTCATGCACCCGGCCCGAATTCCATCAGGGCCATCACTTGGGAGTTGCGTGGGGGGGGGTCCTTCCACAATTAAAACGGGATACGGCAAACGTCACCTTCTGACGCCTTCCCAATCAAGTTCCCATTCCTCACTGTGCTATAAGTGTACGTTTGAGAACAAGTTTTAGAATAGATTCTGATCATCCGATGATGACACTGTATTTAGTGCAGCTTTGTCAAAAGCTAACGTCTAAAATCAAGTTCCCATTCCTCACTGTGCTATAAGTGTACGTTTGAGAACAAGTTTTAGAATAGATTCTGATCATCCGATGATGACAGTGTATTTAGTGCAGCTTTGTCAAAAGCTAACGTCTAAAATCTCCTCATTTCATGAGAGAGAGAGAGAGAGAGAGAGAGAGAGAGAGAGAGAGAGAGAGAGAGAGAGAGAGAGATGACAATAGAAAAGTTTGAGAAAAAGAGTTTTTCAAAATTCTAGACAGATTTCAATTATTTATGTGAGACTTACGTACGGCAAAATCTCAACATCTCAAAATCTTTTTTTCTCACATCTAGTCCCAAACACGTCTTAAAGAAAGAGAGGGCTTCTTTTTACTTAGCCCGTGTTTGGTAATGTTTACACGATAGATTATAATCATTGAAATCTCCGGATAGTATTTGAGCGATTTCAAATTATCTTATCTCACCTCGACATATGTGCAATAGCGATTCTAAATGGAGAGAGAAGATACGTGAGCTTGCTTGAAAGTACGAGAAGTTGGTGTTTAGTCGCTTCCGCGTGCGGTGGGTGAATTTGAAAGGGTCAATTTCTGATTTTACGCTTCATTTCCCAACAATTGCTTCTCGTCAGGAGCCCCCCCCCCCCCGCCATAGATATTACCAGACCTTCGCCACCTCTACCATCGACCACTCCCTGCTATTGCCACCACTGTTGCGATCATTGTTGTTGTTACTTCTGTTGTTACTGATAGACCTCCACCAAAGCTGTCACTACCACCTCCACCTGCGACATCCCCATGGCTGTGTCGCCACTATTGCGGTTGTTGTTATTGCTACTATCGTCGTAATAACTGCTATTGACATTGGGCCTCTGCCACAGTTGTTGGTCGAGCATCTACCATCTCCACCTATGATCATCCCCTGTTGTTGTTGTCACTTATGTTTCTGTTGCTACTACTACGAGAGGAGAGAGAGATCACAGTATACTGTTCACGCGAATGGGATGAAGAGCTAAAATGTCACAATAATCGTAAACATTGTTCATTCTCAACTACGATTCATGTAAAAAGGGATGGGTAGAACGGCCATTGAGTGTAGCACCCACCGTAGCCCACTTCCGGATTTCAAAATAAGAGAAATAGTCAAGCAAATGCAATTGTGAACTTTTTTTAAAAATCCCACTCTTGTTAGTCACAGTACGGATGACGTGATTATTAAAAATCTCTTTACCCAAGTCACATTTCCAAATGTGACCGTAGCGTGAATTTGAAAAGATTTGTTATAATATATTCTTTTCAAAAATAGGCCTTAGATTGTTTCCGGGAGATTTTGAATGTGAGACATGCTTTTCTCCATCCCCTCCATCCATAATTCATATTTTGTGATAATTGAGGTAACAATGAATATGCCCTTTGAAAATATTCAGGGTGCGTTTGAGAATGCACGCGTCTTTTCAATTCTCGTACAAATATTCTAATCGTACGTATTCATAACTCATTTAAGATTTATAATGATTATAAATCTTCAAAATCTTATTACTGCTTATAAGTTAGGGGTTGAAAATCTGTTCTTATATCTACGTTCTCTTTCTTGTGAGGTTTTTCGAGCACTCAAACGCTGAGACACATGGTGGCTGTTTGGTAACAATTAAATACTGTCAGAGGATTTCGGCTCGAAAGTCACGGACGTCCATGTTCTCAGACGCGCCCTTAAGAGGGACGGAGATTCTAATCCATGGAATCAAACTTACATGTATTTCTCAGACGTATCCTTAGCAAGTTATCATGGGGGCGCCTCGTGATAGGGGAGGGCTCACTGCTCAATGGAGTTGGGGACTCTTCGATCCCACTTCGTCTTCCACCCATGCACGGTTGTTGTCTCCATTGGTAATGGTACACTCAAATATATATGCAAATCATACTTACACGTAAAATATTTAAATTATTATTCTTAATTATTAAATATCACCTATATCATTATTATTAAATAAAATGTCAAATAATACCATTGAGAGACGAATACATCTCTATGTTCATGTCGTCCGTATCAAACCCAAATCTCCTCACATAAACTCTGGGAATATTTTCATCAGTATTTTTAGATCTTTGGAATCTTGGATGAGTGAGGATGGTACATATACGATATTTTGCAGATAAGGATGACAGTTTAAATAGTTTTTTTACAGAATACAGGTGAATATGGTAAATATGAAATAAACCCTTTTAAATAAGGGAGTGCGGAGTAGGCTATTGAGGTGACCTAAGAAGGCCGGATGAGATGGACGAGGGAAAGAGCTAAGAAGAAGGCGGCCTTCACGTACGGTGGGTCCCGCCTGAGCTACGTTAACTTCTATCTATTTGATTTTTGGTTGTATTTAAATCCACTCGTTGAAACGAAATGATTGCGTCAAGTCATTGCAGCGGGTCTCGTTAGGAACCCCGGGTCTTGTCTCCTGTTTAGATCGATTCTTTAGATTAATTGATCTTTTTTTTAATAGAGAACCTATCCTTTCTTATAAAAGTTTTGGTACCCCTCCAAATGATTATTTCGGGGTTTTTATTTTAAAATATTTCAGTGGACCAAATTATTCTTAAGACCTTAACGTGAAGAATTCAAATGTAGTCATTCTTATTTCGTTCTCTCTTGATACTCTCGACTTGTTTTGGATGATTATTCTATGCAAGGAGATCAATAACCTCTCCCCACATATTCACGGTGACGGCCGTTTGAGATGGGGGGGGGGCAGAAGATTATTCGGACAAGAAGACGCACGTGCTTGGAAGCAATTTGTGCAAAAGCGACCGGTCACGCCGTCACGGCCCCGACAAAAAATGAGACGGCGCTATTCACGGGGCTCGTTGCTTCCCGCGTTCGTTCGCGATAACGCACGTGCCTTAGCCACCTCCAGCCTCCATACAGGTGTTCCCCTCACCAGTTTGTGAGCTTATGCGGCTGCCTGCGGAGGAGATCACCTCCACAGAATGGTGGTGATAATTACTCGGGTTCTAACTCGAAATTTAAATCTAAACATTAAATTCGGTCTGATTTGATTTTAATTAAAAAGTTAAAATTATGATTTAAATTTAAATTTAATTATATTACTAAAATAATTTATTTTTATTTTTTAAGATAAAAGTCAAACCGTAAAAATCGTATAAACTGATTTCAGTATATTTATGTCAATTTTGACAAAGATCAAATAATTAGTCACATTCATCGCTCTTTCTTTGAAGTCTCTTAGGCCCCGTTTGCTAACCGGGCAGGGTTAACGCAATTGACTCCCGAGAGTCGATTGCGCTAACCGACCCCGATTAGTGCGGATGAGTGTGAGGGGGAGGCGGGGCCCACCGGCTCTTTCTCTCTCCCCGGTTAGACTATCTCCCCGACAACTCCGCAAACAAATAGGCCCTTAATGTCTCGTTAAGAATACAATGATTAGAGAAATATTTTCTCAAATATTGAATAATTTCTCAATATTATCAAAACTTAGTCAACTATTGACGTCACGTTCTTCACCGTTTTGGATAATTATAATTTAAATCGAATCAAACTAAATTATTTCGACTTGATTTAATTTAATTTCAACGTCGTTCAATTTGGTATGATTTGGGTTAGAACACTCAATCTTGTTTTGGTTTAGCTAGAGAAAAATTCTTGCCAAAGCTCACTGCCACCGATAAAGACTGATGAGATAAAAAAGTGCATCCAACTTGGAAAAGATAAGCGCATCACCGCTGTGCACTTCAGGTGGGAACTGGGAAGTGACGTGGCTTATTGATCCTAAATGTCCGCTCGACCAAAAAAACAAGGGAAGCGCATGCAGGTCATCTTGCATCGTAATCGTGTTATTATTGTTTTAGAAGTGAACTCGAACCTTGGGTGGGTCGACTCATAAAGACCTCGTCTCGTCACAGGTGGTCTGAAGTTTGACTCTCAGATGAATTTATCTGATTCATATTTAATCATCGGGGATGTGAGGTCAAAATTTGTTAATCTTTAAAAAAAAGAATGCATTGAGTTATTGAGAGTCTATTAGGATTGAACCAGGGTACTTCACACTCTCCGTAGACCTATGATAACATTGCGCCAAATTCCCCACCATGAAAAACAAAGGTTTTTTTTTTTAAGGAATGAGTTCTTGTAAAAAAATTAAAATCAAGAATAAGACCCAACAATATAACAATTTAGCCAAAAACCATCAAAATCTTATCCATTACGTAAAAAATTTCTTGCCGTCAATTTTACGTATAATATTTAACTTAACTAAGGTTAAAGCTAACTCAAGGTGATGAAATGAGTAAAATACCCCTTTGATAACCCTTACCCAGAGGGAAAGAGAATGGAGGGGAGAGATGGGAAGAGAGCGCGAAGGGGAGACCGCTGGCCGGAGGAGGGGAGGGCGACAACCGTTTAGAGAAACTTACAGGGGTATCGTCGACAGAGGGGGAGACCAAAGGCGCCACCACCTTTGCTGTTTTGATTGTGAGAGAGAGGGAAAATGAGTCTTGCGGAGGGGGACGGAGCCGCTGAGGTCTCGGGGTGGAGAGAGAGAGAGAGAGAGAGAGAGAGAGAGAGAGAGAGAGAGAGAACAAGAGGAGGGGGCGTTAGTGCCCTGAGCCCCCTCTCTCCTGTGACCCCCACCCTCTGCAACCCCCCCACCTCGGTGCGAGTCTGCGACTAATCTTCTAATGCTCGTAACTCGCAACGACGACGTCCCTCTTCTCTAGATCGGTGGTGGCCTCCTCTCCTCGACAATGACATCCTTGTTCTCTAAATCTGATATTGCCCTCTTCTCCAGATCGATGGCGACCGTCACTCTTCCCTAGCCTACATGGTGTCCCTCCTCAAGAGCGGCTTCCTTCTTCTCTAGATCGGTTGTGGCGTCATGCTTCTCCAGATCAGCGTCATCGTCCCCGTTCTCTAGGATTGACGACAGTGTCCAATGTGCATCATCTCCTTCCCTTCCTTACCCCTTTCATATGATCGCATCTCTTTCTTTTTTTTTGTCCATCCCTCCCACCTTGCCAGACCCCCACCCTCTGCAACCCCCCTCCCCCCTGCCCCCACCCTCTCTCTGCAACCCGCTAGCTTGGAACTCCAATGGCAGTGCCTGACCCTTTCTCGTGAACAGGGCACTTCCTGACGCCCCACCGACTGCCACCTCACCGAGATTGTCCACACTAGCCCGTCGGTCCCACTGTCCGCCCACCCGAATGCCATTGGGATGCCCCTTTTCTACGCCATCCCACGTCACCTCGTAGCCAACCCCACCCATTCTTCTTCTTCTTCCTCCTTCCTCCTCCCTCCTCCCTCCTCCCTCCTCTCGCAGCCCCTATCAACCCTAGCCTCAGCAGAGCCCCCATCGCGAGCTCCTTTCATCGCCCCATGCCATCCAGCCTCACCCTCCATGAGCCTGGCGTCGCCAACCCCGCTGGACACTAGCTCGTAGCACACACCACCATTGCCTTCCATCACAATTCCAATGCCACCGCCTAAACCTACAGACCGTACCCGGTGCAGCACCACAAATGCTTACACATCTGACCGCACTCGATCGTTCACCCGAGTGGAGAGAGAGAGAGAGAGAGAGAGAGAGAGAGAGAGATGAGGAATCAAAAAATTAATCGATATGAGAAAGAATATTCTCCAAAATATTCTTTTTTAAATGGCTGTCAATCAGTGATTTTTTCCCGTTAGAAGATTTGAGGGGATTATGTATAATAATGAAATTATGAGACTTATTCCTAATATCACATAGATTGCAGAGGTCAAAAATTAAATAACTCAAAAACAAAGAAAAAAGAAGGAAGCACGCGTATGTGGGGAATTACCCGGCTCGTATTTAAGGGAGATACCTCTTTTGACTTTCGGAAGGGTTTACGTGACTCACATTTACTTACCGAGGGATGTGGGTCATAGATTGTTAGTGTGGGAAAAAAAGAAGTCGCGTTGAGTTGAGTACCGGTTGGGCTTGAACTCGTCTCTCTCACGCCTTTTGTAGACCCGAGTACCATTGTGTCAAATTCCTGGTCATCAAAAAAAAATAGCAAGAAAATCGCAAGCTCACCTCTGAAAGAAGACAGTTCCTTTCCTAACCCACTTCATATGACTCTACAGGTATTGCATCACGGCAACACTTGATGGGCAGTATAATTACACATTTTAGATGTGAAGTAGATTCTATTATTTATTTGTTTGAAAAGTTATGTCTCCACCTCAAGATTCATCCGAGATACACACACGTTCAGTCATGTCGCATTTGTTTTTGATCCAATCAAATGACGTGTTGTACATTGATGTGATTTTATGTGTCTAATTCGATGTATAAAACATTATTCATAAATCTTATAGTACCCTTCTTGGCAGCGCGCGGTTCCAATTTTTACACGGACATGCTTCTTTCATATCTAAGGGACGATAAAACATGCCATGCCGACCGGGTCTCATCGAATCTCCGGACAAATCCAGCACTACTTTGCACCCCGTCAGACTTGGTATCGTGCCCGTTTCGACGACGACCTTAAATGGACTGATCGGGGCAGCGAGAAGACGGCTACCTTAAAAAGCCTCCTTCATGCAACGTATCATGTACGTCCAAATTGGCGATGGTGGGTGGGGGAAGGAAGGAAGAACACGTGGGTTCATGCACCAGACCCGACCTCCACACATCACTTGGATTTTGCACAATTAAAACGTGATGGCAACCACACCTTCTCAACCCCTTCTTCCCATTTTAAACGTGATGGCTCTTCTTCAGGGGGGAGCTGTTCAGTAGCCACTCACTAGAGATCAGTTGGGCACTCCGGCACCCACTCCGACGGGGTGGGGGGGGGAGGAGGTCGACGATCACGGGTGTTGCGAGGAAGAGGCGACGAAGAGGGTTGGAGGGCGTGGTGGGCGGATGAGATGGTACGTACGGCTGGCCGTGGAGATGACAAAGTTATAAGAACATGCTCATCCCTCTCGCCGGCGACACCGGGGGGCAGCCTCCGCCGAGGCCATCCACGATAAGGGGTCAGAAGAATTTATGGGCTTTCATGAATGGCCTGAACGGTCCTATCAAATCATTGCAGTGCCAAGGAATGGGGGGTTTCTGGATGCCTCTTGGATTGGGGTACGTCTTTGGGTGCAACGTTGCTTCCAATAGATCAAGGGAAGCGCTTCCCAATTCTCCCTTCCCAGTACTTCAGGCTCAAGCTCCAACCTGCTCTTCTGCAATATCTGCCAATATCATAACAGAAGAACAGTAGAAGAGAACAATACGGGAATGCTAATGGTTAGGGATTAGAATAGGTTACAGAGTAAACAGAACATCAATTGGTATAAGTCGGATGATGATCTATTTCGATCATTCCATCCCTTTTATAATGCTCACTCCTCCGATCTGTTACAAACTACTGGCAGGGATAATGCCACATCACTCCTGGCCACTTCCTGCCGCAAACCAATTAAAATTATACAGCAAAGCAACTAACAAAACAGAAGTAACTAACATAACTAACTTGTAAAAGCTAACAACTTAGCTCTTTTTATATGCTGGATCAGCCAGTTCGACCATTCTCATCTGTCGGTCTGTAGTGGCTGGCCCCACCAAAGCTCTTTCATCGAACACCTGGGTAGCAACAGCCACGGCAGTCACATTACAATTCCTTCCCCCGTCGGAGAAGACCTTGTCCCCAAGGTCGAAATCAGGATAAGATGTCTTGAATTGCTCGTAGTCTTCCCAGGATGCTTCTGCAGAAGACTGACCCTGCCATTGGATAAGCAACTGAATGGCCGCTTTATTATCACGCTTGATGAGCCTGCGGCCTAAAAGCTGTGCAGGCTGTTTAATGACACATGGTAAGTGATCAGGCAATTGAGTGGCCTGTACAGAATTGATCCCCATCTTAAGCTTTAGTTGAGATATATGAAAGACATGGTGTATTTTTGAGCTGGGAGGTAATAATAGACGGTAAGCCACAGCACCTACTCGTTGCTCAATTCTATAGAGTCCATAATACCGGACACTAAGTTTATTATTGTCTCTAACAACCACAGATTGTTGTCGATGAGGCTGAAGTTTAATGTACACCCAGTCCCCCACTGCATACTCTTTATCAGTCCTGCGCCTATCAGCTTGGCGCTTCATACGTTGCTGAGCCTTCAACAAATGTGCTTTCAGCTCTTTAAGAATTTGATCACGCTTTGAAAGTGTATCTCCCACTTCCTGAATTTGTGTAGTACCCGGAACATAAGAGAGTAAAGTTGGTGGGGAAACACCATAAACTGCCTCATAGGGAGTAATTGCAGTGGATGAATGGACAGATGTATTATACCAGTACTCTGCCCAAGGAAGCCATTGCAGCCATTGGGACTGTTGTAGGAAACAGAAACACCTGAGGTATGTTTCCAAACATTTATTTAATGATTCTACTTGTCCATCGGTTTGGGGATGGTAAGCAGAGCTCATATGTAATTTTACCCCTTGCAGTTTAAACACTTCTGACCAAAATTTACTTGTAAAGATAGCATCCCTGTCTGAAATAATAGCTTGAGGTAGACCATGTAGTTTCACTATATTACTGACAAAGGCCTGAGCTACTGTCACAACATTATAAGGATGCTTAAGTGCAATAAAATGAGCATATTTGGAAAGTCTGTCAATGACTACTAGAATAGTAGATTTATGCTGGGAAGGTGGTACTCCCCTGCCACTCCAGGCAGCAGGATCTACGCATGTCCTCCAACGTCTGGATGGTCCTCTCAGACTGACCATCAGACTGATGATGATACGCCGAGCTAAAAGTCAACTCTGTGCCAAGAGCTCGCTGGAAATTCCTCCAGAATCCAGAAGTGAAGCACGGATCCCGATCTGACACGATCGAAATGGGAATCCCATGCAACAGCACGATCCGCTGTAGACGCACTTTTCGTTCGTCTATTGTTGTTTGTCTATTCGGGAATGGTTGATTCGTCTATTAAGTGCGTGGGTGTGCCAGTCACCGAAGTGACAATTTATTTGGGCTCCGAAGAGCCCATGGTGCGCTCGATCTGACTTCGTCAGACGATTGTGTAGTTCGTGTCGGGACCAAAACCCGCCGCGCCATAAAGGTCGTGACGTCATTTACATCCCCCATACGAGGGAACACCCTTGATTAATCGCCGAGATTCAGGGCCTCATGGCCAAGAAATTAATTGCATGAAAGGTCTATTAGGAAGCATCGAAACCCCGTATGAGGGTAAGAAGAAAACATTCACGATCATGTCGGTAGTGTACTGACCATTTAATGTTCGGACGAATGTCCGGCTCGAGAAAATCGCGGTTGTCGCGGGAAAATCGGAACGCATGTATGCCGAGGTACGGCAAATTTATTGTTCGGAAGAGCGGAAAACGTTCGGCTGAGCCTATGTTGGAGCGGCAAAAACCAGTAAATCTGTTGGCCCGGTGCAAGAGCAAGCTGCGACCATACCGCGGTGGGCCCCCCGCGGTCGAAACAAGACTTGCATGAGCGTCATTAATATTTCCGGTGTCAAGGGGCAACGAGGGAATATCCCTTGAATCGGCTGAAAAGCCCTGTGTCTGGGGAAGCAGACGTTCGAAACGTGTCGGTCATTCGGGAGACCGTTTAATATTCGGACGGGTGTCCGGCTCGAGAGTATCATAATCGTCGTAGGAGGACCTGGAACATCTGTATGCTGTGATACGGCAAATACATTATTCCGAGACACTGAAAACATTCGGTTAAATCTCGATTAGTGTAGCAGGAAACTAGCGAATTTATTGGCCCGGTGCGAGATCGAGTCGGGACCATACCGGGGGCGCCTCCCGCGGTCCAAACGGGGCTTGCGTGGGCATCATTAATGTTCCCGGTGCCGGAGGACAACGGGGAAGAGTCTCGGGACTAGATTCCAAAACCAAAACATGTTCGAAGGAAGCGAGCTATAGGCCGAGAGTGTGGGTCAGACAATGACCATAATCGGGACGGACCCGAGGTCCAAGCACAGCCCACAAAGGCCTTATTGATATTCCCGTATATAGGGTCCAGGGATGACAGGAGCCATCTCGTTCTATTCAGATTTCTGTCGGTCACTTGCGGACCACTTGATATTCGGACAAGGGTCCATATTGAAGGTGCGACGTGGATAGGAACAACCCCGTACAAATGTATGCCGAGTTTGCGGCAATTTCAATGAATGGGCGGGAACGAATCCCGATAGGTGAATCCGATTTGACGAGCTATCGGCCCGGAGCAATGCTGGGTCACGACCACATCGGGGTAGGAGCCGTCGGCCATGTTGGTTGCTCGCAGGTGTTTTCATGTTCAGACACAGGTCCGTAATAGAAACGCGACGGGAATCGAGGTGAACCCATTCAACTGTCTGCCGAATGCGCGGCAATTCTAGTGGCGGCTCGGAAGGGATCTGGCCTAAGAAACGAGTCCGGTTTAGTCGGAATGTCGGCCCGGGGCGAGGTCGGGTCATGGCCATTTCGGGATAATTCCCAAGACTCAGGCCCAACCCGCAAGGGCGACATCATTGTTCCTTCGGCACCGGGTCACGGGAGAGACGGGGCTGCGACATAGATTTTACCATTTTCTTCATCTGGGCTTTAAATTATGTGCATATATATTTTATCGCTTATTTCCCTTTTATGTATTTATTCTGGATGATCTCTCCATTTTGTTTATTATTATTACTATTATATTTTCCCTTTCCTTTTTTTCCTATCATTATTATTATTTCACATTTTTTATTTCTTATATATATATTCAGGTTTATTTATTTATCATAATTTTTATTAATTTATTATCATTATCATGACATATTTATATATGTTTATATATATTTATTTTGGAAGGAAAAGTGGGCCGTCGGGGGTAAAAAGGGGTGTACCGGCGAAGGCAGGGAGAGCGTGCCGGAGAGGGGCTGGGAGAGTGCGCCGGGTAGGTTAGAGGGTGCCGGAGAAGCGCCAAGAGAGTGTGCCGGGGAGGGAGTTGGCGGGCGTGCCGGGCTGACTCGAAGTCTGTACAACGTCTGCTAGCATACGCGCAGAGTCTGTACACTGTCCATTTGCTGCCACCCAAAGTCTATACATTGTCTATTCAACCAACACACAAAGTCTATACATCCTTCAGCTCAGAGTCTGTACGTTGTTCATTGGCTGCAGCTCAAAGTCTATACATTGGCCAGCTCAAAGTCTGTACGTTGGCCAGCTCAAAGTCTGTACGTTATTCATTGGCTGCAGTTCAAAGTCTATACATTGTCCATTGGCTGCAGTTCAGAGTCTATACGTTGGCCAGCAGTCTGTACATTGGCCAGCTCAAAGTCTATACATTGTTCATTGGCTGCAGGCCAAAGTCTATACGTTGGCCATTGGCTGCAGCTCAAAGTCTATACATTGGCCAGCTCAAAGTCTGTACATTGGCCAGCTCAAAGTCTATACATTGTCCCTTGGCTGCAGTTCAAAGTCTGTACATTGGCCAGCCCAAAGTCTGTACGTTGGCCAACTCAAAGTCTATACATTGTTCATTGGATGTAGCTCAAAGTCTATACATTGCAGCTCAAAGTCTATACATTGGCCAGCCCAAAGTCTATACATTGGCCAGCCCAAAGTCTGTACGTTGGAGCTCAAAGTCCATACATTGTCCCTTGGCTGCAGTTCAAAGTCTGTACATTGGCCAGCCCAAAGTCTGTACGTTGGCCAACTCAAAGTCTATACATTGTTCATTGGCTGCAGCTCAAAGTCTATACATTGCAGCTCAAAGTCTATACATTGGCCAGCCCAAAGTCCATACATTGGCCAGCCCAAAGTCTGTACGTTGGCCAGCTCAAAGTCTGTACGTTGGCCAACCCCAAGTCTATACATTGTTCATTGGCTGCAGCTCAAAGTCTATACATTGCAGCTCAAAGTCTATACATTGTCCCTTAAAGTCTGTACATTGGGTTCCACTTCGGAGAGTGAGAAGAGTGTGCCGCTGAAGGGCCGAGAAGGTGTGTCGTTGAAGGGTTGATAGGGTGTGCCGCTGGAGGGCTGATAGGGTGTACCGGCGAGGGGAAGAATGAGACGGTGGAGGAGTGTGCCGGTGAGGAACCAGAAAGGTGTGCCGTTGAAGGGCCGATAGGGTGTGCCGCTGGAGGGCTGATAGGGTGTGCCGCTGGAGGGCTGATAGGGTGTACCGGCGAAGGCTGGAACGGACGTGCCGATGAAGGTCCACTCCTCTGTTACTTATTTTTAAGGCTTTTCTTTTCTTCTTTTTTTTTTTAGTTTTGCGTAGCTTTATACAAATCTTTCCTCCTTCTTCTTGCAATCGGTTGTTGTTCTATTCGTTTGATGGTTTTGTTGTCTTTTGATATGTATTTCTTATCCCATTCGTTTGTTGTATCCTTTTGCCCTTTAAACGTCCTGTTATTTTCTAACGAAAATTCGGCAGCATCTCCCCTTGACCCGAGCGTAAGGGAGATAAAGGGAACGCCCCCACATGGAGTGGCGGAACCCGACAACTGGAGGTGGGCGCCCGAGGGCGGCAACACCTTAATAAAACCTCGGAAAACATAGGGAAAACAACGAGTTGAAGACCTCTAAGACTGGACAGGGTGTACTGGAGAAGGGGGGGGGCAGGCACAGATGAAGGCACTGAGCTTTACAGGAGGAGGTTCGCGACCTCAAACCATTCAAGCTGATGGCATATCCGGAGGAAACCGTCGGCATGAGGGATGAACACAAACACCGGAAAGTGAAAGGAAAGACGATCAAACGCACTGTGGCTCACAACCAACGAGACAAAGAGACAACCCACTGAGGGGGACGATCTTCATTCATGGGGGAGCAAAGGGCCGTAGCCGTCCGCATGCATTACAAAACACGCCCGAGCTAAAGCTACAGGCAAGAAAGAAAACCAAAGACCAAAAGAACGGAGAAGGAGAAAACAAAGAACAAAAGAAGAGGAGGTGTTGGGGATCGAGGCAGGGACGACCGTCCACTGCTCTTTCCCCCACCTTCCCTTGCTACATCAAGCCCTCTCCCTCTCTTACTCTCTTCTCTCTGCCTGGTGGTTGTCGGAAGACTCCATGCCGGAGCCCTCTCCCTTCTCTTCTCTCTTCTCCTTCTTCTCGTAGGTGGCTTTGTGTCTCTTCGTTCCTTCTCCCTGTGTGCCTCTTCCTCTGTGTATGGGCCTCTCCCTCCCTTCTTCGCCGGAATGGGAGTGGTTTTATACTCCCAGTAGCGGGAGCCCTCGAGCACGGCAGTCGGAGGCGGGAAACGGCTGGTCATGATGGGGATTGACTTCCCCCGTCCTGGATGTCAGGGGAGTAGCCTGCGTGGCCCAACCTCTGGTTGACACCTCGGACAGCTCACTGCGTGCCAAGGATACGTAGGGCATGGGCGTCACGTCGTTCCCTTGAAATGTCTTCATGCTGTGTCGCTGGCGGGCTCAAGAAGTGTGCCGCTGAAGGCTTGAAATGGTGTGCCGTTGAAGGCTTAAAATAGTGTGCCGTTGAAGGCTTAAAATAGTGTGCCGTTGAAGGCCCGAAATAGTGTGCCGTTGAAGGTCCAAAATAGTGTGCCGTTGAAGACTTGAAATGGTGTGCCGTTGAAGGCTTAAAATAGTGTGCCGTTGAAGGCCCGAAATAGTGTGCCGTTGAAGGCTTAAAATAGAGTGCCGTTGAAGGCACATGGGGCGTGCCGTTGAAGGCACATGGGGTGTGCCGCTGAAGGACCCAGGGGCGTACCGCTGAAGGCCCAAAAGGGGCAGTTCTGAGCCCATTGTGAGCATGAGTTGTGGCCCATTTAATTTTCTTCGAGGCCCATGGATTGTGGGGACTCTTGGTGGTTGATTTCTCTTCATTGTCGTGACTCCGGAGATGGCTTCACGGCAGTGTGCATATTTGGAGAGTCCGGATGACCAGACCCTCCGGGGCTTCCTCACTCGGTGCCGTTGTTGATGCTAGGCCGAGCAGGATATCTGGGTGTGCAATTTTTGGTGTCCACATCTGCTCAACATACAAACGAGCCAACTTGGACACGCTCCAGCTGACTTTGACCGGTAACAACAGAGTCACCTTCGTCAGCCTATCCACCAGCAACCAAATACTGTCCTGCCCACCCAGTTGCGGTCCGGAATCGGCAGTGGCTGCAAGAGTCCAGCTGGGGATTGCTGCAAGTGCTTGTTTCTCTGACACACATCACATTCCCTTACAAAATTTTGGACTGTATCATGCATGCTTGGCCAATAAAAAGACATTCTCAGCCTGTGCAAAGTTTTGTGATACCCAGAATGACCTCCTTCAGTTGTAGAATGATGCTCTTGCAACAAAGTGGAAATTAATGGGTGGGACTTGTATAGAAAAATTTTCCCATTGTAATAAAGAACACCCCCTTTGACAGAATACTTGGCTGGGTTTAAAGTCCCTGCATTCCATTGTGTCATCAATGCCTTGAATGTGTCATCTGTAGTATAAGAAGCCTGAATCTCTTGAAACCAAGTGGGTACAAGAACAGATATTGCATGACAGACAAGTGCATTCTGCTCCTCAGAAACTCTGGATAAGGCATCAGCTGCCTTGTTATGGCTGCCAGCCTTATACTCCAACCTAAAATCATAACCCAACAGTTTTACTAACCAACGTTGTTGTGCAGGAGTATGAACCTATTGGTTTAGCAAATATCTAAGGCTCTAATGATCTGTCTTGATGACAAATGGACGTCCCAGCAAATATGGCCTCCACTTTTGCACAGCAAAAATGATGGCCTCCATCTCTTTTTCATATGCTGATTTCCCCAAATGCACACTTGAGAATGCTTTACTAATATATGCTATTGGCCGGCCTTTTTGCATTAAAACTACCCCCATACCAGACCCTGAAGCATCACACTCTACTACAAATGTGTCATTGAAGTCAGGTAAGGCCAACACTGGAGCTGTAGTCATAGTCTGCTTGAGTTTCTGAAAGGCCTCATCAGCCGTTAACGACCAAGAAAACCCTTCCTTCTTTAACAATTGTGTTAAAGGAGCAGCAATTAATGCATAATTGTGGATGAACTTCCTATAGTAACCCGTAAGGCCTAAGAAGCCTCTCAAAGCTCTGACAGATTTAGGGACAGGCCAATCTAAAATAACAGCAATCTTGTTGTTCTCTACAGAAACCCCTTGATCTGAAATAATGTGACCCAAATATTCCACTTGGGTAACTCCAAATGCACATTTAGAAAATTTAACATACAAACTGTTGGATTGCAAGATAGACAATACCATGTCAACATGCTGTAAATGGAGTTCCCAAGACGGACTGTAGATTAAGATGTCATCAAAAAATACCAAGACAAACTTCCTCAAATACTTTCTAAAGATGTCATTCATCAAATTCTGAAAAGTGGATGGTGCATTTGACAATCCAAAGGGCATGACTAAAAATTCATAGTGCCCTTCATGTGTGCGAAAGGCAGTCTTAGAAATGTCTTCAGGATGCATCCTAATCTGGTGGTAACCAGACCTTAAATCCAATTTTGAAAAATACCTTGCTCCATACAGCTCATCC
Source organism: Amorphophallus konjac (assembly GCA_022559845.1). Classification (NCBI taxonomy): domain Eukaryota; kingdom Viridiplantae; phylum Streptophyta; class Magnoliopsida; order Alismatales; family Araceae; genus Amorphophallus; species Amorphophallus konjac. The sequence continues at coordinate 432,848,384 of CM040120.1, read as the reverse complement.
AACAGATCATCCACCAGAGGAACGGGAAATTTATCTTTGATAGTGTTCTGATTCAAAGCTCTATAATCAATGCACATTCTCCAATTCCCATCCTTCTTCTGTACCAAAAGCACTGGAGCTGAGAATGGACTATTACTAGTTTGTATGTGGGTTTTTTGGAGAAGATCCTTAGTTTCCTTTTCAATAATATCTTTCTGCAATGGTGAATGTCTGTAAGTGGGTAAAGCAATTGCCTTTGATTCATCTATCAAAGGAATGCGATGGTCCTGCTGTCGACTGGGAGGCAAAGTTTGTGGCTCAGAGAAGACCATATAATACTTCTGTAAAATACAAGACATCTCCAGTGGTAAAGAATCTAAAGGAAGTGAAGGCGAGGGAGAAGAAGAGGTGGCATCAAGAGAATATAAATGCAAGGAATATAATCCACGAGCCTTGTGTAAATCAGAACCAAATTGCTTGGCCGAAACCAACTGAACTGTTGGAGGAGGCAGTCCAGATAATACAAACTCCTGACCATCAACATTAAATTTCATGAACATTTCAGAAATGTTCATAGTTATATCACCCAAATACTACATCCAGGTATTTCCCAAAACAACATCAATAGTCCCCAAAGGTAGAACTAAGAAATCCAAAGTGAAGCAAATTCCTGGCAATTTAATTGTAACCCCTTGGCAGCATCCCTGAGAAGATAGTTGTAGCCCAGCTGTAATTTTTACTGAATGTGACTCCAACTGTGTCACCATTAAACCCAACTTTTGAACCACCCTAGGGTCAATGAAGTTATGGGTACTGCCATTATCAATCAGAATAAGTACTGATAGATTGCCAATTGAGCCCTTCAACCGTAATGTACCTGGGGATTCCAGCTGAGAGACAGTATGAGAAGATAGGGAGGGATCTAGCTTAGACTATGTGTCCAGGACTGTTTCAGGTTCAGCATTAAATGTGTTCTCATACTCACTGTCCTCCGGAACAATTTGCAATAAAAACAACTTGTAGGACTGACATACATGGCCAGGAATGTATTTTTCATCACAATTATAACAAAGGCCTTTGGCCCTTCTATCCAACAACTGTTGTGATGTTAATTTCCTCACTGATGGAATAGATGGTCTACCAGTTTGAGGTTGTGTGACCTGAGTTGTCACAGGTGGAGGAAATTTAGACTGCTGAGGAGCTGAAAAACTAAAATGCGGCAATGGCTTGCGCCTTGAAAGAATTTTTTGTTCTTGAATTCGTGCTAATTGAATAGCATGAGATAAAGAATGGGGCATGAAAGACTCACTTCACAGGATAACTCATCTTTCAATCCACTAAGAAAAATTCCCAACAGGTGTTCTTCAGAGACACCCGTGACTCTATTACTCAAAGCCTCAAATTGTCTCTGATATTCAGATAATGCTCCAATTTGTTTCAATTTACTTAACTGGCCATGTGAATCAATGACTGAAACAGATCCAAATCGTGATTCAAGCCCCTTTAAGAACTATATCCAAGAAACAGAATCTTTGGTACTGGTGAAATGCCAGAACCATTGCAATGCTTCTCCCTCTAAATAGAAAGATGCAAATGAAACTTTGTGGTAATCCGGGACTTGATCATACAAAAAATATCTATCTACCTTGAATTTCCACTCACTAGGGTCTGATCTACCATCGAACTTAGGAAAATCATGATACTTAGGGCGAAATGATCCAGAGGAATCAAAAGAACTATCACGAGAAACTGAAGATTCTGCAGGCTTAGGCTCAATAGGTTTAGATTCCAATTGTTGTACTCTGTCACTAATAATACTGACCTGGCTTTTCAGTTCTTGAAGAAGAGAAAGAATCATGTAATTCTGACTGGAAGTCATGTTCTGAGCAGGATCAGAGCTACCTGGAGGTGGCTCAGACACCAATTTGCAACGTTGCTTCCAATAGATCAAGGGAAAGTCTTCCCAATTCTCCCTTCCCAGTACTTCAGGCTCAAGCTCCAGCGTGCTCTTCTGCAATATCTGCCAATATCATAACAGAAGAATAGTAGTAAGAGAACAATACGGGAATGCTAATGGTTAGGGATTAGAATAGGCTATAGAGTAAACAGAACACCAATTGGTATAAGTCGGATGATGATCTATTTCGATCATTCCATCCCTTTTATAATGCTCACTCCTCCGATCTGTTACAAACTACTGGCAGGGATAATGCCACATCACTCCTGGCCACTTCCTGTCGCAAACCAATTAAAATTATATAGCAAAGCAACTAATAAAATAGAAGTAACTAACATAACTAACTTGTAAAAGCTAACAGCTTAGCTCTTTTTATATGCTGGATCAGCCAGTTCGACCATTCTCATTTGTCGGTCTGTAGTGGCTTGCCCCACCAAAGCTCTTTCATCGAACACCTGGGAAGCAACAGCCACGGCAGTCACATTACATTGGGTCCGCGGGATGTGAGGGGAGAACGTCGGGGCACCCCCTCCTCACCTGTGTATGGAGCTAAGATTTGATGTTCCGGTTGCAAATGTAATATCGATATTTTGAGTACGGTACAATCCGATAATATATCGTATTATATCATCGTGTGTTAAAAATAAAAAATATTTAATAAATTTATACTATAATAAAATAAGATAAAAAATATGTATAACTCAATTAATTACATAATTGTCATAAGTTTTTATCTAATTGTGTTGTCTAAAGAACAATAAAAAATCAAGAAAAATAAAATGCTCTTTAGTTCAAAGTATTTCAAAGAAACACTCTCATCAATTTATCTATTAAGAGGTATCAATCATAAAATAAAATAATGATATTAAAATATATGAGTATCGTATCGATTGTGTATCATGTATCAATCTCCGACTGATACGGTTAGACACGTGTAATATCGCACATATTGGATTGGTACGTCGAACCCTGATTTATATTGCTTGTTTAAAATGATAACTCATAAAGAATCTTTTTATCTTAAAAGGTTTATAGCAGCCTACGAGTGTTTTATAATCCTTTTCTTACAGTTTCAAAAGTGGTTTTGTTTAGTTTTAAATTACTCCCCATCAAATATTACAGCATTCAGCTTTTAATCCCTATAACTCGACTATTTCTATCCCTTCAAAATTTGCAATCTTTAATATTTCAGACGTCAACATCTAGTTCCATCAATTTGACCATAGTTTTACGTCAACTACAGGTGAGGACCAGTATATCAAATTAAATATTGTTATGGCTTGTGTTGAGAACAATTTTTAAAATTATATTAGCATAACAAAACACCTGAATCATGTAGTTTTAGTATTAATATCAAAAGTGATACTATAATATTGGTACTTAATAATGACAACCCTACTCTCAGGTTAAGTTTTATGCGGACATGATAAGGTCACGTGTCTAAAAAGTGTTTATGGTTTTTTTGACATTTGTTAACATTTTTTATTGCGTAGTTCGGTCAGTGGTATTAGAATCTGAATTGTATAATGGTAACCATTGACAGGTATTTAGGGATATATAGATACGTGTGTGTGTGTGTGTGAAAAGACCCTTAACTTTTTTTATTCCATCTCTGTCGACCTTGCATAGATAATATGACGCATGTAGAAGCCACGTGCCATTTCATTTTGGATCAGACAAAACAAGGTTGGGACCGAAAGTAAGCACGTGCAAGAGAAGGAAGAGCGTGCCAAAACCTGGCTGCTCCGATTTCGACAAATCTCGTTGTCCTCTTCTTTGCAACTTTGTTTTGTTGCTTCTTACGTGGGGGATGCACCATCAACGCGTGCTATCGACAATAATCTTCTCATGGACCCGAAACTATTCAAACGTAGCTATAGGTTCCCATCATCTTAATTAAGAGTTAAAATTGGGCTCGGGACCTTATTGGGCTTGACCCAATTCATCCGAAGAAGACGGCCCATGGATGATGTCATTTTTAATTTATCTCCGTTATATTTTGAAATAATTTCTATCTACTATCAACTTTCAACTCCCCTTAGCTCGGCCTACGTACCTCCGTACGCGGATCTCCGCTAACTCTATTTATCTGTTTGATTTGATAATATGGAGGCAAAGCTTCGTGGCGGCCACAGGAGGTGCATCTCTCGAAAGATCACATGATTCTTTGAAAACGGAACGATAGGGTAGAGGTGAATATTTACCCGATGAGAGAGAAAGTGAGGTCCACATGCATGAGATCTCATCGTAGAGGCATGCATGTCACTGATCGAGGGCGGGTGACGTATTCTCATCTAGAGACACGAATACGTTATCCTAACCTGTTTTCAAAGAGACCCTAATTAAGATGTGCCAAAGTGGCACATTAGAGTTGGGGGAGATCCTCTCCACTGTTTTATCATCCTCTAACACTGCACTAGTTTCCAAATACTGAGTAATATTATAGTATGGGGGGACCGGCTGCTAGTTGTTTCCTGTTCACTGTATGTTGTGGGGGGAGAAGAGAAGAGGTCCCTGTCGACAAAGGGTGGGGGATCACTTGAGGTAGGGGGGCTGTCTGTGGACTGCTCACTCTTTTGTCCACACACGCGGTTGCAGCCCTCCATGTACTTGGGCGCCGCAGCCACTGCGCGCTGGCTGTGGACGTCAGAGGTCACTGGTGAGGTTGAACGTTATCTCCATACCTAGTTTTAGAGTAGACATAATTAATAGAAATCCAGTGGTTTGCCTTATCATGCTGCTCATATCCGTCTGATATGAGCGATGCATTGTTCAAATATCAAATAGATACATTTGCATGGTGAGCAAAAAAGAAATAACAAACAAAATAACAACACAAAAAAATAAAAAATTTATCTTGCTCAGGGTGGAGTCGACTCCACCTTGACATGGAGTTGACTCAACTTTGACATGGAGTCGACTCCCCCAGCTGGGCCTTGCCGTCTTTTTACACTAAAATTCAACAAAAGGAAAAAAAAAGAATAAGGGTGGAGTCGACTCCACCTATATCCTGGAGTCGACTCCGCCCATGTTTGTCACCTTTAGGGTCTATTTGTCACTCTTAGAACTTATTTGTCACGCTTAATACTTATTTATCACCATTAGGACCTATTTGTTATCCTCATAAGTCATTTGTCACCCTTAGGGCCCATTTGTCACTCTTAGAACCTATTTGTTACCCTTATAACTTATTTGTCACCCTTAGGGACTATTTTTTATTCTTAGGATCTATTTGTCATCCTTAGAAGTCATTTGTCACCCTTAGAGCATATTTGTCACTCTTAGGACCTATTTATCACCCTTAGGCCTTATTTGTTATTCTTAGAAGCTATTTGTCACCCTTAGGGCCTATTTATCACTCTTAGAACCTATTTATCACCCTTAGAATATATTTGTCACCTTTATGACCTATTTGTTACGCTTAGAAGTCATTTGTCACCCTTAGGGCATATTTATCATTTTTAGAAATTATTTGTCACCCTTAGAACCTATTTGTCACCCTTGGGGCATATTTGTCATTCTTATGACCTATTTGTCACCCTTAGAAGTCATTTGTCACCCTTAGAACCTATTTGTCACCCTTAAGACCTATTTGTTACTCTTAGAAGCTATTTGTCACCCTTAGGGTCTATTTGTCACCGTTAGAAGCCATTTGTCACCCTTATGACCTATTTGTCACCCTTAGAATCTATTTGTCACCCTTAGGGTCCATTTGTCACCATTAGAACCTATTTGTCACCCTTAGGGCCTATTTGTCACTCTTAGAACATATTTATCATCCTTAGTACCTATTTGTCACCTTTATGACCTATTTGTTATCCTTAGAAGCCATTTGTCACCTTAAGACATATTTGTCACTCTTAGAATTTATTTGTCATCTTTAGGGTCTATTTGTCATCCCGAGGACCTATTTGTTACCCTTAGAAGTCATTTGTCACCCTTAGGGTATATTTGTCACTCTTAGAATCTATTTGTCACCCTTAGGACCTACTTGTCACCCTTATCATCTAATAATAATAAAATAATTACAAAAATGACAGCATAATAATAATAAAATAATTATGGACATAAAAAATCCTCAAAATGATAATTAATAAACATAACGGTATAATAATAATACAATAATTATTAAAAAGATAATAAAAATCATAAAATGATAATCAATAAATATAATAATAATAAAATGATTGTGAAAATGATAATTAACAAATATAGCAATAATAAAAAATTATAAAAATGATAGAAAAATACCATAAATGATGAGAAACTCATAAAAATACCCCCACTAAAAGATTTAACTGCGAGTTGTTCGGATTCCTTCTTTTTGACCTCGAGTGAGGGAAAATACCAACGAAGCCCTTGCAAGGCATGCTCGGTTCTCGGGGCCTGCCCCCGTTATGGCCGTCACATGATCTCACACCGGGCTGATAACCCACTAAATTTGACACGTTTGACCGGAATTTTACCGTGTTTCTCCATTTCTTCAAACAACAAGCGCCCACAGTTACTAATACAAAATTTTACAACATTTGCAGGTCATCATGGACGGACGACGTCACGCTACGTGAGAGCATGGTTACACTGTTGAGGGTGATCGACATGTGCACTGTAGATACTGCGGACATCGCGTCACCGACACACACAGATTTGCAGAGCACCTTACGGGAGTGGGACGGGATTGCCGTGCATGCTCCTTAGTTCTAGAGGATGTCCGAGATTACTTTCGGATACAGTTACAGGATGGATATGTTTCTCGTAGCAGAGCCGAGGCATCGTCTCCTACGTCCAGGGTACCCCCACCACCAGCACCGGGCAAATCAATTTCTTGCTCCACGTCCAGAGTTCGAGCAGCACCAGCACCAGTCGCACTAGTAACAGATGATAGACTTGAATATATAGATGTAGTTATGACTTTTTTTAGAAAATTTCATGTACCGTCCACCGCTGCACATGACCCATTATTTGTGCAGATGGTTACATATTTTCAGGCTCACCTACATGCACGTCTACCCACTACGATATAGTTAGATTATATGACTCATGAGTCTCATGTATCTGATTCTAATTGGGATTCGGGATTCACAGATGAGTCAGATGAGTGAGTTTTGCTATTTTGTATTTTATGAGTGGAGTTGAATGATGTCATTATTATGTACATGTTTGCTTTAACATATTAAGAAATCTTTTTTGTATCTTCAAGTAAGATGTTTAATTAAGAGGTGTAATATGTTATTTTTATATAATTAATTATATGTAAATTAGTATGGATCTATGATAAAAAATAACTTAATATTCTAATATTTTTAAATATATATATTATTTATAATTTAAATAAATTTAAATAAATTTTTATTTTTAAAATTAAAATTTTTAAATTTTAAAAAATCACATCGTCTTGTCGGCCGTACTGGTCCCGACCGTCCAGTCCCATTTCGGGCACGACAAATCTTGGATTATATATATATATATATATATATATATATATATATCTGTGTGTGTGTGGTGCTTGAGGTGGTTGAAGCAGTCGGGACGACCAATCTTAGATTACATATACCCGCGCGCGCGTGAAGAGACCCTTAAACTTTTTTTATACCATCTCCGTCGACCTTGCATAGATAATATGAGCCATGTAGAAGCCGCCTGCCATTTCATTTTGGACCAGACAAAAGAAGGATAGAGAAAGAAGAGCGTGCGAAAAGGCTGGCTGCTCCGATTTTTGACAAGTCTCGTTGTCCTCTTCTTTGCAACTTGTTTTGTTGCTTCTTACGTGGGTGATGCACCATCAACGTGCTACTGACAATAATCTTCTCATGGACCCGAAAATATTCAAACATATAGGTTCTCGTCATCTTAATTAAGCGTTAAAATTGGGCTCGGGGACCTTATTGGGCTTGACCCAATTCATCCGGAGACGGCGGCCCATGGACGATGTCATTTTTAAAATCTCCGGTCATATTTTGAAATAATTTCTATCTACTATCAACTTTAAACTCCCCCACCTTTAATTAGATAACGCTCTCTAAGTCTTTTTTTTTTCTTTTTTCAGTTGCAAATCTCATCCCTTTAGCTAGGCCTACGTACCTCCGTAGCTTCGTGGCGGGCACAGGAGGTGGCATCTCTCGAAAGATCACATGATTCTTTGAAAACGAAACGATAGGATAGAGGTGAATAATTGCCCGATGAGAGATCTCCTCGTAGAGGCATGCGTGTCGCTGATCGGGGACGGGTGACATATTCTCGTCCAGGGACCCGTCTACGTTATCCTAACCTGTTTTCAAAGAGACCATTATTAAGATGTGCCAAAGTGGCACATTGGAGTCGGGGGAGATCCTTTCCACTGTTCTTCCATCCTCTAACACTGAACTTGTTTCCAAATACTACGTACGTAATAGTATCATAGGGGGGGGGGGGGAGGGACCGGCTGCTAGTTGTTTCCTGTTCACTGTATGTTGTGGGGGGGGGGGGGGGAGAAGAGAAGAGGTCCCTGTCGACAAAGGGTGGGGGATCACTTGAGGTAGGGGGGCTGTCTGTGGACAGCTCACTCTTTTGTCCACACACACGGTTGCAGCCCTCCATGTACTTGGGCGCCGCAGCCACTGCACGCTGGCTGTGGACGTCAGAGGTCACTGGTGAGGTTGAACGTTATCTCCATACCTAGTTTTAGAGTAGACATAATTAATAGAAATCCAGTGGTTTGCCTTATATATCATGCTGCTCACATATTCGTCTAATATGAGCAGCGATCGATGCATTGTTCACATATCAAATAGATACATTTGCATGTTGTTGTCCATCGTCCAAATTCTCGAGGGTGCTTTTAATACAGGCAATAGCCTCGTAGTTTAGTGATTTTCTGACGAAGCATATGATCTAAAAAGAAGTCTAACATCCAAGTTTAAGATATAAGTGTTGCATCGTCTAACTTTTGGACGAAGAAGCTATTTGTCCTTTATAGATTTGGACACTGGTATCGCTTAATTTTGAGTATTGTACCAAAGGTTTTATGATAGATTTTGTTGTTTTGTGTGGCTTCGTCGATTTTTAACAATTAGGTGCTATTTAGTCCAATTCTAAATTATCTTATTTACTTTTAACAAGGGGGTGGTGTTTCGCCTATTTTTAGAACCAGGACGATGTATCGTCTAATTTTTAAGTTACTTCATCTACTTTTGTGGGTTAGGCTTTCTTTCGTCCACTATCGATTTTAGACGAAAGACTTGAACAGGTGTCGTATCATTCAACTTTGTGTTGTATCGTCTATTTTTACATAGTGTACACTCTGTATCATCTATGTTTATTTTTAGACGAAAGGTTTAGACGAAATCTTTTAACATAAAAGTAGACGGTGCATCGTCTATGTTCCACAGAGTAGACAACACTTCGTCCATCTAGCATTTTTGGGCGAAGGAGTTAGATGAAATATTTTAACTAAAAAATATACGGTGCATTGTCTAATTTCATAAAGTAGATGAAACTCCATCTGTTTTTTACTTTTGGAATAAATATACCCTTCTAAGTAAAAATAAGACGATGCATCGTCTAACTTCGTAGAGTAGATGATGTCTCATCTATTTTGCAGTTTTGAAATAAATAGAGCCTTCTAAGTAAAAAGTAGATCTTGCAGCATTTAACTTTGCAAAGTAGTCGATGTTTTATCTAACATCTATTTTAGGTTATGGAAGGCTTTTGGGCATTCCTTTCTTCTAAATTGACTTTTTTTTGGATGAAATAGATTTAGATGAATTAATTCATCACTTTAAGCTCTTAGGTCATGCATCGTCTAACTTCTCCATCTATGCGATAATCTCTATCTATGCGATAAGAGTAGATAGAAGATCATCAAAATTTTCTAATTAGGTGTTGCTTCCGTCTGAGTCTTGACCTTAAGGTCATTAACATCAAATTTCGCCCATTTTTTCCAGAACTTAAACTATCCTGATTTTAGCTAAGTATTTAGGAGGATTGAGTTAGTGTTAAACATGTATTTAAATCTTAGCCATTAACATGTTTCTGCACCATGGGTTTGGTGAGGATACTGTTGGGTTTTATCCCAATATAATGGTCCACTTGTCATTGGGCTACACACACTTAACACACCATTAAGTCCAGTTAAAGTAATATGTTAATGGGTTGAACCCATTCAGTGCCCATTAGGATCCTGTTATGGGTGGGATCCTGCTTAAGTCCAATTGGGACTGGTCCCTCCTCTCTATACTAGTGTGAAACTCCCCATTAGGTTACACACACACATACAGTACGTGAGATAGAGAGAGGAAACCAGAGGGAGAAATGTGGGTTCCGGTCGCTCCCTTCCCGGTGTTTGTGAGCGTGGATCGTCTTCCTCGTCGTCTTCCTCCTCGGTGGGATGGCTTCCGCTTCAGGTACACATTCCCAACATGTGGTATCAGAGCCCGTGTTCGATCTATGGAGTTTCGATCTTGCGTTCTTCCCTCATCCATATAGTTAGGATAGGAAGATCGTTTTTTCGTTTAATTATAGTTTCAGTTTCCTATGGCCGTCCGGCGAGCTGCGGGTTGTTCTGTGTAGTTACACGGGTTCTTCAGTCTTGGTGGGATTCCCGGGGGCCACCTCCTCACCGGACGACGCTGTCGGCGCCGTCTTCAGATCGTGAGGGACATGTGGTCGCCGGGGACCTGCTCCACCCCGCTCCCGCCGCCGCTGTGTGTGTTAATAATAAAAAAAAGGGGTTTTCAGTGAAAGGGGACCGGCGGCGACCATCTCCCGGGATGACGCCTCCAGCGTCTTCAGCCACCGGGAGGGCTGGCGGTCGCCGGCGGCCCTCCGCCCCGGCTGCTGCCTCCTGCCCACCGCGGCGGCCATCTCCCGCAGGGGCGCCGTGACCGCGTGCAAGGGGGGCCTGCGCCCGCGCCAGGGCATCTGCTGGACCCCGCCGGACGACGCCGCCGGCGTCGTCTCCGGCCGACCGGGGTCCGACGGCGGCCGGCAGGCCACCCCGCCTTTTCCTCTTCCCCTCTCCCATGCGGCGGCGGCGGCGGTTCCCCTGCAATTAGGGTTGGGAGATGGGGGTCTCGCGCGGCGGTTGGGGAAGATGAAGGGTTTTCCCCCTTTCATCATTAAAATAATATTAATTTTGAATTTTAATTAAGTTAGGATCCAATACAGCTTATGGATCCGAATGTTTGGCCTCCCATTAAGGCATTTGGGTTTAAGTTTGGGTTTGGATTGTGGATCTTTTCGGATCCGGGTTTAAGTGGTTAAACGGTTCTGGTTTCAGATTTTGGGTATGAAGATCCAAACGGATCTTATTTGGAACCCGAATCTGGATCCGTTTACGTATCCGAATCCGATTAAAATCCATTCCTTCTAAATATCCATATCCATTATTGCTTAAGTGTATCCTTTAAGTATACAACTGTTTATTCAGATTTATTTAATTATATCCTTATTCTTTAAATTCTGTTAATGGGTTTTCTATAAGATCTATTAAGTTCTGGATCTTGGGCCCATTCATTCTGGGTACATATTGAGCCCATTAACATTCTTTAAAGGATATAGGGTCCATTCTGTAAATAGTTTGGATACAGAAGTAATTTCTGTGGGTATGTTTGTAATTCAGTGGTTATTTCAGCAAACAGAAAGGGATATTTATGCAACAGTATGCTGAAACTTGTGTTTTTAACCCCTTTTCATTTAGTTTTGGCATGATTAAAGCTTGATAATGAACTAATAATTGTTGCAGTAATCTTAGGAGATATTTTTGTGATATTTTGACCTCTCTATAGTAATTATTCATGCATTAATATCTCCATTTCAGTTTGCAATAATTATTGTGTTTATATCCTTTTTGCTCATATTAAGTGTTATTTGATGCTATTATGCAGTTTTGTGTGAAATTTTTGATTTTTAAGTGGTTAGGTTGACCACCAAAGTGGCACTAACTACGAGGAATGATAAAATTCCACACTTTTGAATTTAAGATAGTGTCATTCATGAGCATTATGTTTTTATTTGTTATCATTTTTAATTGAGGGGAGGATATTTTAGCATTCAAAGTGTGTAAGTTGACCACCAAAGTGGCCTTATGCATGGAGAATAATAAAGTATTCTCATTAAGAAATTAAAATGATATCAAATTTTTGTGTTCCTGATTTGAATGTAGCTTTTAACTCCCAAAGGAGTGCTCTATTTTCATGTCATGAACAGGATAGAATATAATTTATATGCATGCTGACTCTTGAGAGTTTTGTACCCAAAGGTGCTCTCTCTTGACATCAAAGTGTATATAAGTCTTAGTTCTATCACTTAAGTTATTTTGTGGGGAGTTTGTCCATTAGCATGCTAAAGTAATTTATTTCAGTTGTTAGAATTACTTAGCATTCATTTATATGTCTCATTATTTGCTGCCATTTCATATTTTGATATATGTGAGCATTTGGTTATCTTCAGGTGCTTCTCCTTTGTTTGCACCCTTCACTAGAACTGCCCCTTATCTGAATGGCACTAATTTCACTGAATGGAAACAAAGGGTACTATTTGCTTTAGGGTGCATGGATTTAGATTTATCTTTGCGTGAGGAAAAGCCAGCTCCACTTACAGCAGAAAGTACACAGGAACAGAAGACTCATTTTGAGAAATGGGAAAGATCCAACCGTTTGTGCCTACTGTTCTTACAAGGACATGTAGGTCAAAATATTAAGGGATTTATCCCTGAGCAGGCCACAGCTAGTAGATTTTTAAAGGCTATTGAGGAACAGTTCATCAGTTCTGATAAAGCAAAGGTTAGCACCTTAATGGCTAAGCTTTCCTCAATAAAATACATTGGCAGTGGCAGCATTAGAGAACACATTATGATGATGAGAGATATTGCATTTCAGCTTAATGCAATGGAGGTTACCATTTCAGATACATTCCTTGTCCACTTTATTCTCAACTCTCTTCCAAATGAGTATGAGGCCTTTAAGATCTCATACAACACACATCAGGCTAAATGGTCACCAAATAAATTGATGACCATGTGTGTTCAGGAGGAGGAGAGGTTGAGAGGGGAGAGAAATCAAGTTGCTAACTTCTCTTCTCATAAAGGAAGTGGAAGTTCAGGAAAGCACAAGAGTGTTCAGAAGAAGGGCAAGAAGAAGCACTACAAAAAAGAAAAGGGCAAAGGAAAAGAAAAAGAAAAAGGAAATGAAAAGAAATGCTTCTTCTGTCATGAACCTGGACACATTAAGAAAGAGTGCTTGAAATTCAAGGGATGGTTTGAAAAGAAAGGTAATCTCTCATCTTATGTTTGCTATGAGTCTCATTTAGTAAATATTCCTAATGATACATGGTGGATTGACTCAGGTTCTACTGTGCATGTTGCCATTTCTATGCAGGGATTCCTATTCCAAAAGCCTATCAATAAGGGTGAACAATGCATCTTTTCAGGAAATAGGACGCGCTCACATGTGAAGGCTATTGGAACTTATAGGATCATTTTGAGTTCATGATTTGTTCTAGATTTGAAAGACACTTTTTATGTACCTTCTTTTAGTAGAAATTTGGTTTCAGTATCAAAACTTGCTTCAGAAGGTTTTCATGTTAGTTTTGGAAACTCTTTAGTTAAACTAATGAAGGATTCTGTTGTTATTGGTACTGGTTCTATATCTGATGGTTTATATAAATTGTGTCTTAGTAATGTGAATGAACAATCCTTGAATACCCTGCATACTTCAGTTTCTATTGGCAACAAGCGTGGTAGAGTTAATGAAAATTCATCTATGTTGTGGCATAGGAGATTATGCTATATCTCCATTAAGAGGCTTAAGAAGTTAGTGGGAGAAGGAGTGCTACACACTCTAGATTTCACTGACTTTGAGACTTGTGTTGATTGCATAAAGGGAAAACAAACACACACGCCTAATAAAGATGCCACTAGAAGTTCTGGACTTCTAGAAATAGTTCACACTGATATTTGTGGTCCCTTTTCACCCTGTCTTACTGGTGAGCGATACTTTGCCACATTCATTGATGACTATTCTAGATATATGTATCTCTATCTACTGCTTGAAAAGGCAGATGTTTTCAATGCCTTTAAAGATTTTAAGAATGAGGTAGAGAAACAATCAGGAAAATCTATTAAGGTAGTCAGATCTGATAGGGGTGGTGAGTATATATGGTAGGTATACAGAGATGGGACAAAGGCCTGGACCATTAGCTAGGTTCCTTAAAGAAGAGGGTATTGTACCTCAGTACACTACTCCTGGCACCCCTTATCAGAATGGGGTTGCAGAAAAAAGGAACCGAACGCTTAAAGAAATGGTTAGGATAATGTTAAGTCACTCTACCCTTCCTTTATCTTTGTGGGGGGAGGCCTTAAAGACAGCTGTACACATTTTGAATAAGGTTCCTACTAAAGCTGCTCCTAAAACTCCCTATGAGTTGTGGAGTGATAGGAAACATTCTGTGAGCTATATGCGTACTTGGGGATGTCCAGCTGAGGCCAGACCATATAACCCACAAGAAAATACTTTTGATCCTAGGACAACTAGTGGATTCTTCATTGGTTATCCGGAAAGATCAAAAGGGTATAGATTCTATTGTCCATCACATGTTCCCATCATTATAGAAACAGATAAGGCAAGGTTTCTTGAGGATGGCGGAGTTAGTGGGAGTGGACCTTCTCGAGAGATTTCTTTTGAGGAGTTACAGGATCATGTTGAAATACCTGTAACAACTGACAGCTTTGTTCCTATATTCATTCCTCAGAATGATATTCAGAGGGAACAAGAAGTTGTAGTTGGTCCACCTCAAGTGGCTCCAGAGCCAGAAGATGCTGCAATAGTTGACCAACCACCTCCTCAGGTGGATCAGGGGCCAGCACTACGCAGATCTGAGAGAGTTAGGAGACCTGCCATATCTGATGAGTTTTTGGTATACCTACAGGAGGATAATGTAGACAGGGGTGACATTGATGATCCAGTGACATTTTCACAAGCCATGAAAAGTGAAAAGTCCACCTATTGGTTTGAAGCCATGAAGGAAGAGTTTGACTCAATGGCTAAAAATCAAGTCTGGGATCTCGTTGACTTGCCTAAAGGGTCCAAACTTATTGGATGCAAATGGGTATTCAAAACTAAAGTGGACTCTAAAGGTAAAGTTGAGAGACATAAGGCCAGATTGGTGGCTAAAGGTTTCACTCAGAGGGAGGGCATTGACTATGATGAGACCTTCTCTCCAGTTTCTAAGAAGCTCTCATTCAGGTTAGTCATGGCCTTAGTAGCTCATTTTGATTTAGAGTTACACCAAATGGATGTGAAAACGGCATTTCTCAATGGGGACCTAGATAAAGAAGTGTATATGGAGCAACCTCAGGGGTTTCATGCTAAGGGAAAAGAACACTTGGTATGCAAATTAAAGAAATCCATTTATGGACTTAAGCAAGCCTCCCGTCAATGGTTCATAAAGTTTAGTGAAATCATTTTATCCTTTGGGTTTAAGGAAAACATCATTGATGAATGTTTATACCTAAAAGTCAGTGGGAGTAAATTCATTATCTTGCTTTTGTATGTGGATGACATCTTACTTGCTAGTAGTGATCTTGGTTTGTTGCATGAAACTAAGGCTTTTCTTTCTAAGAACTTTGAGATGAAGGATATGGGTGATGCCTGTTATGTCTTAGGCATTGAGATCACCAGAGATAGACCTTCAAGTACACTTGGTCTTTCTCAGAAAGCTTACATCTCAAAGATCTTGGAAAGGTTCAACATGCAATTCTGTGCACTCGATAAAGTACCTATTGTGAAAGGAGATAAATTCAGTGATTTGCAGTGTCCTAAGAATGACTTAGAAAGGAAGCAGATGGAGCTTATTCCTTATGCTGCAGCTGTTGGGAGCCTGATGTACCTTCAGACTTGTACACGTCCAGATATTACTTTTGCTGTGGGTATGCTTAGCAGGTATCAAAGCAACCCAGGTTTGGATCATTGGAAGGCTGCCAAGAAAGTCATGCGCTATTTGAAAGGGACTATGGATTATATGCTCACTTACAGGAGGTCAGATCAGTTGGAGGTCATTGTATATTCTGATGCTGATTTTGGTGGTTACCTTGACACGAGGAAGTCTACTACAGGCTATATCTTCCTCTTGCAGGGGGAGCCATTACTTGGTGCAGTGAGAAACAGAGTATTACAGTGACTTCCACTATGGCAGCTGAGTTCATTGCTTGTTTTGAGGCTAGTGGACATGCCATTCAGTTGCGGAACTTGCTCACATTTCTACCATTTATTGATTTCATCTCAAGACCTATCAAGATTTATTGTGACAATTCTGCTGCGGTCTTCTTCTCTAAGAATAATAAGGCATCCAAGGGTGGTAGAGCCTTGGATATTAAGTATTTTACTCTTAGAGATAGAGTGAAGAATCATGAAGTGTCTATAGAACATATTGGGACAGATCTTATGATTGCTGACCCGCTCACTAAGGGACTACCTGCTAGCACCTTTTGTAGTCATGTGATTAAGATGGGTCTTGTTAGTTCTCTTGATATGTTATGACACTTACAATTATTTGTGATCACATTTGTATCATGATTCTTCTTTTGTTTTCTGCCTATTCTATTTGTTATATATACATGTTGGTTATGGATTATAGTTGGCAGAATGTATGCTTAAGTGGTGACCAGTAGATAAACATTAAGTTTGAGTTTATCTATTAATTCAGTTTCAGTGTTCAGTTGTAGTAAGTTGGTGGCATTGTGGTACATGGAAGGTGGTGTATGATTAGAATGCATTTACCGCCATGACTCGTGTCATTTGATTTACTATACTTGAACTTCTTCAGATTCTATTAACTGGAATGGTGTATGGTTTTGTTTTAATCATGCGCGCATGTATCGTGTTTTTCCCTTCAGGTGTAGGCCCACTATCAAATCTTCAAGTGTCTTTTAAACTATATGTATGTCTATGTTATATGTATATTTTCGAAAGGAAGATTTGATATGTTTGTGACAAGATGAACCAAGTGGGAGAATGTTAGATTTTATCCCAATATAACGGTCCACTTGTCATTGAGCTACACACACTTAACACACCATTAAGTCCAGTTAAAGTAATATGTTAATGGGCTGAACCCATTCAGTGCCCATTAGGATCCTGTTATGGGTGGGATCCTGCTTAAGCCTAATTAGGACTGGTCCCTCCTCTCTATACTAGTGTGAAACTCCCCATTAGGTTACACACACACATACAGTACGTGAGATAGAGAGAGGAAATCAGAGGGAGAAACGTGGATTCCGGTCGCTCCCTTCCCGGTGTTCGTGAGCGTGGATCGTCTTCCTCGTCGTCTTCCTCCTCGGTGGGATGGCTTCCGCTTCAGGTACACATCCCCAACAGATACTCCTCGTATGAATATCACTACAAACACCCTTTTCATTTCATTCTTAGAAGTTGAAACTCACTGTAGCCCACCACAAACTCGTTGATTCTAATGACTTCTCACTAATTCCATGATTACAGGGAAGACCATGGTTACAAGGTCAGGTGTTAGTGCGCCTAACAATCTTTGCTACTTCGTTTACCGGCTCGTGGTGGCGACAGGTTGGCTCTAGGAAAGAGCTTCGATCTTATGCTAACTCAGTGTGCCCGTGATAGTTTTAACATTTGGCTCGGGATTGAAGATAAAGCCGGCTAAAGTTAGGTGGATTTATTTTATTCACTTTTATTTATTTTTTGCTTAGACATGGCACCGGGTTAATTAACCCACCTGAGTAGGTGGAATAATTTAATCCGAATTAACTCTGATTAACTCATTTAACTCGATTATCTAAATTTGATCTTATCAAATCAAAATGAGTTAACTCTGAACTAAAAAAGAGGTAATCCAGAGTTAACCCCAAAATAGAGCGGGGGTTAATACCAAGAATCTTCTAAGAGCTTATTTGCATCACGATATTCTCAACCTCGCAAGATTTGGTGCAAATGGTGAGATGAAATGGTTTCGACTTTATGGTCCGCCCGGGGGTGTATTGTCCCCATGGATGTTGGGTTCATAATAGCATAGATGTATGATGAGGCTAAAAAATACCAGTCCACTTCATTAGTATGTGACGGTGACAAAGGACAATTAACTCTCATAGCTTGTAAGGTCACCCAAGTTTTGAGAATCTGCTACTTAATGAAGGGAGCTCCAATGTCCTCCAATGGCGGGTTTTCCTTGAAGGCTTAATACGACGTTAGTTGCATGAGCCATGACCTGGGCAAAAGACCATTTATAGGACCACGACAACCATATGGCGATTGAGTAGAGTCTCCTTCCCAGTGTTTTAAAACTCGGTCTGACCCGGTCGGTCTGACCGGTCAACCCGTCACCTGATCTCAAAATCGGGTTAAAACAATGCTTAGACCGTCCAAGACATAAAATCCATTCAAACCCGGTTAACCCGGCCAAATCCGATAAAATCAGTGTAACCCAGGTGGGTCATAATATATTTTTTATTTTTTATTTTTTATCATTAATTTAAGTTTTAATTTTAATTTAATATTTTGACCTTATCATTTAATGATATTAACGAAGGATTGACATCACTTCTCAAAGTTGGAAAGACTTGGACTCTAACCTTCCAACTTCTAGTCTATCTAATTCTACCTTATTCTCTACGTGAGTACGTGCGGTCTGCAGAACAACAGAAGTAAGAAGATGAAGATCCGACAATATTCATAGAGGGAGCTGAAGGCAAGGAATAAGATGAAGACCCGTTGACATATGAAAATTTAGATGAAGAAAAAATTTGACTTCACACGTCACAAAACTTTTATTTTATGAGATATTAATCGTAGTTGATAAATTTTTATATATAGTGTTTATTTAATATATTTTTTATTTTTTTAGACTATCTTAGTGGTTGTTTAATAAATTTATTTTTATTTTTACAATATATGTTAAAATGTATCTTTCATATTTCTAACTTATAGTAAATTAAAATTCTATAGCGATAAATAATTTTGATATTTATTGTTCTAATATTACGGGTCACGGGTTAACCCGAACGATTAAACTATTGACCCATGACCCACTAATCTAATCGGGTCAAGGTCCGGGTCGAGTTTTAAAACATTGCTCCTTCCTCTCAAATTGTCTTGACATAGAGTAGTGCCTTACATAGTAAACTGTGTATTCCTTGATGGGAGGACCGGAGATACTTGTCCATTGCCATGAGTGAAGACAAGATCTAGGGTAGTGCTTTACAACCCCAAACACGGACCTGATCTCAAACTACTTTGCTAACCTTAGAGATGCGACCGGAGCCTTAGTAGTATTACTCCTGTACACATGTGGTTAGACATTACTGGCACCCTTGCGGAGGATCGGAGATACTGGTTATACACTATTATTTTACCACACACAGATTTTTTTATTAAAAAATAAAATTTTTAGTTCAAAATAATGATACTAAATTGATGATGCACTGGCATACCATCCTACAGACCTCTGACTAACACAATCCGATACTTGCAATTATAGTTTGCCGACTCAGTCTGACTCGAGTCGACTCAGGCGTGCTATACCGTATTTAGAAAAATCTGATACGCTGCGGATCACCCTCAAGATCGGCCGAGTCGGGCAGTCACAGTGTGAGAGAGAGAGAGAGAGAGGAGGGGGAGAGGGAGAGAGAGGACCGAGTCGGATGCGACTCGACCATATTGTACCGGATCAAGAGGATCCCGATCTAGTATGACTCAACGAGTCGACAAACCTTGGATACACACCGATCCGATGTGACACGGCCAACCGTGATTGAAACGATGACAGTTAACGACCATAATAATGGGTCAGCGATCTTTGTCACTTCTGAAGAAATTGGGCTGAACTATTTTTTGATGGATGGATCATGGAGAGTGTCACCGTGCGAAACCAACTGACTTCAGTGTTCAAGGAATATGACAGTCCTGAGATGGGATTGGCCGCAGAGACCAGAATTCCAAACCCATTAAGTTACTAATGTTACCACGTCCCAAAACGAGGTTGGATGACCAAGGCCAAGGTCCGGCATTACAAGTACAAGATATATACATGCGTCATTAGGATAAGTCATGAGATAGAGACATAAATACAGACAAAGAGATGAATCTATTTGGACATATACTCAACACAACTCTCTAACAATTTGATTTTTATATTTGTTATATTTCTGAAACAATCCGGGGAAAGGAAAACAAACTTGTCAAGTGCAAAATGTACAGTTACTTGCTAGCAATGGCATGGGACTTGTGAAGTGAAAAGTTGAGAGGAAAAATCGCCAAGCAACAACAGCGTCACAGTCAGCAACTAAGCTCCTTCGACAGGACCCATACCATGTTTACATGAGAAATGATGAATCAGAGGGAGGCTTCCATTACTTTTAAAATTCTCTTCTATCCAATAACTTTTCCTGAGCTGTTTCTTTAGTCGGGATTTTGGGATCTCTTCTATCCAATAACTTTTCCTGAGCTGTTTCTGTAGAAGGAGCCAAGTCAGAGAGCAAACTCTCTTTCAGCACGCTTCAGCACGCATGTCACCATATCAAAGTATGCTGGTTCCCTCTCCTTAATAATGTCAATTGTCGTTGATTCATGCTCCTCCGCCTGTAGAAAAAGAGTAACCATCACAATTCACAAAAAGGAGAAGAATGATACAGTTATAGGCCCTGGGATACAATTTCATCGAAGAATAACAGATGCTAGACGGGCCCTTGGGATCTCTCTCTCTCTCTCTCTCTCTCTCTCTATATATATATATATATATATATTTATCTATCTATCTCTCTTCGTGTTCTTTATTGTGATTGTAGTAGAGTATGTGGATCATTGGTGATGGTAAGAGTAAATGCACATATACAAAAGTGGAAAATCCTGACGGCCAATCCAGATAAATGGTAAAAACACTTTCTGAAACTTTTGGCCATAGGACATTCTTGATTTACATACAATTACACAGGAATAAAATTGGTGGTGCAATTTCGCTTTCTTTTTGGAAAAACATATAGAGTGGGCTTCTTTTTGCACTAAGAGAAGCAAGAACTAACATGCTAGCATTTATGACAGCAGAATTAGACTGCAACAAAGCAGCAGATTATCCAACAGCAACAATGACAAACACAATGTATTACCTCCTTAAATTTTAAAAGTATCAAATTTGCCACCGTTGCTGGCTTTGCTTGGTCCCACCTGGAAAAATGTAACATGGTGATGAAATATGTACAAGGATAACTGAGCTATCGCCAACAAAGTACATGAAAATGAACCATATAAGCTTTCCGATGTTGCAAGTCATGATAATCCTACAGAAAACAGTTACTTGAAACTCCAGCTATGGAGATTTTTTTTCACCTATATTCATCTGTAAGCAAACCGATCCATGAACATCGTAATAAGTTTGTCCAGGGAATCAAATCAATTGTTGATTCCTGGACATTGATTAAGACATTTTTCAATCGGAGGAAAAAGATAAGCATTCTGGTTTTACAACAATCCAAATGCATCGTTCTATTGCAATTATAGACTGAAACCATAACCCAACAAAAGAGTCAGCTGATATCAGCAAAAAAAAATATTCCTGATTTTTTGGTGGCTATAATGACTACTTATTCTTCATGGCATATATTGTTGTTCAACTACTAAATTCTACAAGCCGACCAATTCTAACACTTGTCTATAACGACCCACGACTCTGAACACAGTCATACCAGGCATATGACCAAGTCAGAAGCCATCACTCAGGTCAGGGACCTGCATCATTTAACCTCCAGAATTTATAGTCATAGAGTTGCAATCACAAAGAACATGCATTCATCAAACTGTAGTAAGTTATAATCTAGACATCCAAATATCAGTCATAACAAAAGAAAAGGTCAGAAGAGTGCATAACAGGATGACAAGATTTCATACATAACCCAGGAAGAAAAGAAACTAGAACAATTATACTAACTGTTCTTCACATACTTTTCTCTGTCGCCTCCAAATCCCTGTAAACTCCTTGGTTACCAATTTGATCCACATGACACTCGGTAGCAAAACTAACTCGGCAAGGTTTACTGTGTGAAAAACCAGGAGATTACAGAGTCGATTCAGAGAGACTCGATCCGGACAAGGATATCATGAACTTCGATCCACAAAAAAGCAAGACAGGACCAGGTGGAGGCAGGTAAGAACCACATGGAGAATCAGCTCAAACCTCGGAAGATCCAGACACGTGATGAGAGCCATGCATGTAGAGCTGTGTTATAAGAGAGTAATGAGAAAGAAAGTAGACTTAGCAAACTGAGTGGAAGTAAACTCAAGGTGAGTGAATTGAACAACAGAAAGAGTGGGCTTGGCAAGAGGACAGAATCTAGACTTGCAGGTAAAGATGTGCTAGACTTGTCGGGCGAAGTAGGAATAACTGACATCAGAAACAGAAGGCCAGGAATGAAGGCAGATCCTGGGAAACCTTGATCTGTGGAAAGGGAGTTGGGACATGCAGTATGAATTCTTTTGTTATTGTTCCCTTATTAACGCTGGTTCATTACTGGACAGAGATAAAGTTAACTTATGTTATTCGTTTTATTTCCAGGAATGCCCCTGAGTGTCTTCTTAGGTAACGGGGGTATTTCAGTCAGGTTTATTGGTTGTTTTAGGTTAAATAACATGTAGAGATAGGGGTGACAAGTTCCATTGACTGCCACCCCTGCAATGTGTGCAACTCTCTTTTCTTCTTCCTCTCTTCTTCCTCTTCTTTGCAGTGTGACCTGGGTTTTTATCATGGTATTAGAGCCAGGTTCTGATCCTGGGACCTGCGGGTTATGGGCCCACCACACTTCAGCTGCGCCGTGCTGAGTGTCCATCGAACCTGTCACCCCTTTTCACACGTTATTTAACCTAAAACAACCAAGAAACATGACCGAAATACCCCTGTTATAAAGAAGTATTCCTGGAAATAAAAGGAATAGCGTAAGTTAATCGGATCATCTCCGATGGGTACGGTAATGAATCGGTGTGCCACATGGTCCTGGGCACACCCTATAGCATCCAACTCGTACACTCCCCCTCAAGCTGAGTATAGATATCCCGTATGTACAGCTTGCCCAAAACAAAGAACAGTTGATTTTTAAAACCCCCCTTGGTAAACACATCAACAACTTGATCACTAGAGCGAATGCAAGGCAAGCATAGTTCACCAGCATAAAGATGTTCATGGATGAAATGTCGATGAATCTTGATGTGATCATGTTGCACTGGGTTATTTGCAATGTCGATAAAAACTTTGTTGTCATAGTACAACCGCAAGGGGAGAGGAACTTTCAGACCAATGTCCTACAAGAACAATTTCAACCATGACAACTCTGCGAGACCATGGGCCATGGAACGATATTTTGCCTCAACACTTGACCCAGTGCAAACAGTGTGTTTCTTGCAGCACCATGAAACTTAAATGGTCCTGAGAAACACAAAAACTAGAAGTAGAGTGCTGATCCTCCTTAGAACCTGCCCAATCGGCATCAGCATGGGCCTCAATCTGAAGAGATGGTGATTTGGTAAACATTACCCCTTTTCCAAGACTACCTTTGACACACTGGAGTATCTGATCTATAGCTTGAATATGGGAGGACCGAGGTGCATGCATAAACTGGCTCACAATTCTCACGGCATAGGTAACATCTGGCCAGGTAAAAGTCAAGTAGAGCAATTTGCCACAAGACTCTGATATCAACTCCTTTCAGCATCGGAAAGCAGCTCCCCTGTTGACTACTCAAGTGATGGTTGACCTCAATAAGAGTGGTGGTTGGTCGAAAGCCTAATTCCTCTATAGCCGCAGTATACTGGCGTTGTCAGACATAAATACAATCACCTGAGTAGGCAATCCCCAAACTAAAGAAATATTAGAGAAACTAAGGAAATAGTAGAGACCCAAAGCCTTAATATCAAATTCACAGGCCAGATTGGCCTCGAGAGCTTTGATCTCTTCCAACATGATTGCCAATTGACGCGGCGGCGACGTGGAAATGGATCGACGGCAACTCCTAACGGCTTGCTACTCGACCTCACGCCGAACGGTCTCACACCGGGCGACGTTCAATCCTCACAAAAGAGAAAAGAGAGAAGGGAAGAACACAAGGCAAACACCTTAGTTTTCAAGCTTTTTCTCATTCATATGATTCCTACGTAACACCCTTGGCCCCCTATTTAGGGAAGGCTTACACACATACCTTCACACTTCCACTTATTGTTCTTATGTCCTAACCTAATAAGACAAGACCCACCAACCCACTATTGACTTTGTGGGTTTAATAAAATTAAAATACAATAACTTTTGACCATGACTAGCCTAATAAAACAAAAGTAAATACATGTAGTAAAATATGTATTTTACACACGTACAAATACTCAATACTCAAAGACATACAATTACACACAAGTATCTACTCAGGATGCCGAGTCTTCGAGTGAGTCTCCGAGCCACAAGCTCGGTGCAGTCGAGGCGGTGCGGCGCTGGCTCCGAGTAGTGGGCCCGGTAGTGGACCCAGTGGTGTCCCCACCAACCCTCCCGGGGCGGCTGGAACTCGACTCCGTCGAGTAAGGGGGGACACTACTGTAGTAGTGCTCCAGCAGATCTGGATCGAGGCGCTGGAGATCTTCTCGGCTGATCCAGGAATCATCGGAAGGTGGACGGTCCCGTCAGCGGACAAGGTAGCGCTGGTACACCCGGCTCTGTGTAGTGGTCACCTACTCATCCAGTATCCTCTCAATTTGCTCGCGCGGTGCGCTCGAGGTTGTGGGACGCACAGGGGTGGGCTCACTCTCAATGGGAGGAGAAGGCTCGAAAGGGTCACTAAGAATCGCTGTGGGTTCCTTGTAGGCCACTAGGTCTGCCACATTAAAAGTCGAGCTAATCCCATATTCGGGAGGTAAGTCCACAACATACGCATTGGAGCCAATCTTCCGCAGAATTGGGAAGGGACCATCACTACGGGCTTACAACTTCTTAATGGCTCCCGAAGGGAGTCGTTCGGGTCGAACCCGTACTATAACCATGTCACCTTCTTGGAATTCATGGTGACGCCTATGCGAATCAGCCAAGCGTTTGTAAGTTTCATTACTGAGGTTTATTTGCTTGCTAATTGACTCATGCAGACTTTTGACATGCTGTGCAAATTCAAGGGGAAGGGGAATGAGATCCACAGGTTTTCTAGATTTGTATCCATGCACGACCTCAAATGGACTCATACCTATGGACCGATTGACCGAACTGTTATATGCAAATTCGGCTCTAGGCAAGAGAAGATCCCAAGTGCCAGAATGTTCTCCTACAAGACACCTCAAAAGGTTTCCTAAACTTCTATTGACGACCTCTGTTTGCCCATCGGTTTGTGAGTGATAGGCAGTGGAGAATTTGAGTTTGGTTCCAACTAAGTGCCACAGTGTCTTCCAAAAATAGCTAGTGAACCGGACATCTCGGTCAGACACTATGGTTTGGGGGAGACCATGCAGATGCACGACTTCATCAAAGAATAAGTGGGCTACTCTAGATGCATCAGATGTTTTGCTACATGCAATGAAATGGGCCATCTTAGAGAACCTATCAACTACTACGAAGATGGAGTCATGTTTGTCAGCAGTGCGCGGTAACCCAAGGATAAAATCCATGCTCACGTCAACCCATGGTCTATCAGGAATGGGGAGAGGAGTGTAGAGACCAATGTTCTGTTTGACTCGTTTGACCATTGTGCACGTCCTACACTGGGCTACAATCTTGGCCACATCTTTCTTCAGGCCAGGCCAAAAAAAATGCTCCTCTACAGAATGGATGGTCTTGTTGCAGCCAAAGTGACCAGCAAGACCTCCATCATGCATTTCCCAAATCAGGAAGTCCCGAACAGAAGTCCTCGGGACACAGAGTTGCTGCCCTCGAAATAGAAAACCATCCTAGAGTAGATAGTCAGAAAAGGCTGTCGAGGGTCCAACAGACAAAGCAGAGTAGGCAGGGCCAAAATCAGGACACTCTCCATAGAGTTCCTTCATGCGGTCAAATCCAGTGACCTCTACCCGAACAGTGGAAAGAAGGGAGACCCTTCGACTCAAGGCGTCGGCCACCTTATTCTCTTTTCCAGCCTTATGTTTTAGGACAAAGGTGAAAGACTGGAGGAATTCTACCCACCGACCATGCCTCGGGTTCAAGCCCTTCTGAGAGCTAAGGAATTTCAAAGCCTCATGGTCCGAGTATAAGACAAACTCTTGGGGTAAGAGATAGTGTCTCCAGTGTTTGAGGGCTTGGACCACGGCATAAAACTCCTTATCATAGGTGGAGTAGCGAAGCTTTGCACCAGAAAGCTTCTCACTAAAGTAAGCCACAGGGTGGCTTTCCTGGCTAAGCACTCCTCCTATTCCTACGCCAGATGCATCACAGGATATCTCGAAGACTTTGGAAAAGTCTGGCAGGCGAAGGACCTTTGGTCATGAGTTCCTTTATGGCACGAAAAGCCTGGGAGGCGGCTTTGGTCCACTCAAAATTTCCCTTACAGATACAATCCGTAATGGGTGCCATAATGGTGCTAAAACCCTGAATGAAGCGTCTATAGAAAGTGGCTAGCCCATGGAAACTTCAAACGTCATGGACATTCTGGGGCTCTGGCCAGTCTACTAAGGCTTGGACCTTGGATTGGTCCACAGACACTCCTTGACTCGATACCACAAATCCAAGGAAAGTGACCCGGTCTGTCATGAATTCACATTTCTTGAGATTGGCAAACATGGTTTCTCTCCTCAAAGTCTCGCAGACTTCCCTCAAATGATGGATGTGGTCCTGAGGGTTGTGGCTATAGATGAGAATGTCGTCAAAGTAAACGACAACAAAGCGACCAATGAGGGGTCGAAGGATTTCCGTCATAAGCCGCATGAATGTGCTGGGGGCATTGGATAGCCCAAACGGCATGACGAGCCACTCATACAGACCTTCTTTTATTTTGAAAGCTGTCTTCCACTCATCCCCTGGTCGAATCCGGACATGGTGGTAGCCACTTTTCAAGTCAATCTTGGAAAAAATGGTGGCTCCACTCATCATGTCAAGCATGTCATCAAGACGGGGAATTGAAAATCTATACTTGACAGTGATTTTGTTGATGGCGCGGCTGTCAACACACATCCGCCAGGTGCCATCTTTCTTGGGTGTGAGTAAGGCAGGAACAGCACATGGGCTCTTGCTCACCCTAAGGAAGCCTTTTTGAATAAGGTCCTCAACAATTCGTTGGAGCTCAGCATGCTCCCTGGGGTTTAATCTGTAGTGGGGAAGGTTGGGTAGGGTGGACCTAGGGACAAGATCAATGGCGTGTTGAACATCACGCATGGGAGCCAGGTTGGCAGTATCGGCCGAAACCGATACGTTTCGGCCGAAACCGATACATTTCGGCCGAAACGTATCGGTTTCGGCCTATACCGAAACCGAAACGGGCCTTTGCACTGTAGCATGTCCGATACCAAAAAATAATATTTTTTTAATGGTTTCGGACAGAAACCGTCCGATTTCTGACCGAAACCGTCCGGTTTCGGCCGAAACCTAACCTGCTGGCCCTAATTTTGGCCTTTTCTAATTGTTTTGAACCGGTTTCGGCCGAAACCGAAACCGAAACCGAGTCGTATCGGTTTCGAATCCGGCCGAAACCGAGTCCGAAACCGACACTGCCATCCTTGCATGGGAGGGAGTGTTGAAGGCAAGTCTTCCGGGAAGATATCTTGGAAGTCCTGCAGGATTGCCTGGACTTCAGGTGGGACGGAGACTTGGGACTCCTCAGGGGTAATGGTGACGACAACAGCCCAAACAGGGGCACCCTCGGCAACCTCTCTATTCATCTCACGAACACCTATGAAGTTAAGGCGCCTAATCGGGTCATGGTCAACCTTAGGGGCCTTAGGGATGGATATGACAGGTATAGGAGAGGAGGGAATGAGAAGTTTCCCTTTGGTGGGGGTTGGGGCATTCTCCTGAATTTTGGGGGATGCAGTGGGTGTGGAGGTAGGACTCTTTCCCGTGGCCACCTTTGGGGGTGTCGGGTACAACTGAATCCTCTTCCCATTGTGGGAGAAGGAACACTGATTGGACCGACCGAATGTAGTAAGGTCTACATCGTAGATCCATGGCCATCCTAGGATGATGCTCCCGACCTTCATAGGCACTACATCGCAGAGAATTTGTCCTTGGTAGGACTCGAACTGGATAGGAATGACACATGTAGTGGTGATTGGGATTGAAGTGTCATCGACCCAAGCCACGTTGTATGACTTAGGATGAGGATGTGTAGGTAGACCTAGACGGGAGACAAAGTCTGAAGAGACTGCATTGATACAGCTCCCGTTGTCAAAGATCACCTTGCAGGGTTGAGAGTTGACCATGATGTAGGTTTGGAATATGGAGGTTCGACGCCAGTCGTCCTCCTGTGGGTGTGCTAGGATGCAGCGAACTACACCCAACCGTCCATGGCTAGAACTCTCAGCAATGTCTCCCACTTGCATGTACTCGACATGCGTGCTATCAAACCCCACATCTAATTCCTCAAACTGGGCAATGAGATCAGGGTCAGGCTCATATCTCTCAAGAGATTCTTCTTCTGAGGCGGAAGCTCCATAGGCTGGGAGTCGGTGATGACCAAGGCTCGGGTGGGACAATTGGTGGCAATATGCCCTGGGTTATGACACCTAAAGCAGCGGACTCCAGAGACAGGGACTTGTTGGGAGGTGCTAGGGATGACTCCCTTTCCTTTGTCATCTCTCCTATCAGTTGGCGGAGTGTACTCCAGCCTGGGCACAGCAGTGGGTGCAAGTAAGGGGTTCCGTGGGAAAGGAGTAGTGGGGGCAACGGCCCTAAGTGGGGTAGCAGTAGGGACATAGGAGGTGGAGGGGCCAGGTCTCTCAGAATAGCGGATCACGGGATTTCGGGATTCAGGTTGGCGGTAAGTGGGGACCCGAGATGGGACCACCCTTTGAAACCGCTCGACATCCCGAGCAACTTGATAGGCATGCTCGAGAGTGTTAACTTCCCGTAGGAACAGCTCCCGCTGTATGCTCTCGTGTAGGCCAGCCCTAAACCGTGAGAGGGTGACAGAGGCATCCTCCATGACTCGACTCTGAAGGAAGAAGTCATCAAATTTGGCGATGTGCTCGTCCACAGACTTTTCATCTTGGGTGAGTTTCTGCTATTGGTCTAAAAGACGCTGATGGTAGGAAGGTGACAGATACTTCTCCCTCAGTTTCTCCTTCATTTCTTCCCACGTGGTTATGGGCTCCTCTCGTCTCCTTGCTAGGAGATTCTCAACGTTACACCAGTAGGTTTTGGCTTGACCTAGGAGTTTCATTTTGGCAAACCTTACCCTTGTAGCAGGGGTCATGCGGCGATGCCAATCAAAATATTGGTCCATCCCGGTCTCCCATCCCGGTCTCCCAATCAAGGTATGTAGCAGGGTTGAGGGACCCATCAAAACTCGGAGCGTCAATCTTGACGTTCCGTAAGATGGTATCCTCCTCGTCGTGGTCTCTCTCTCGAGGCGCACGGGCCTCTTGCTCTCCACCTTGGGGAGCCTGATTTTGGCGGGCTTGCTATCTTTCCTCCCTAGGATTGACTACGGGATTGCCGTGGCCATTCACTCTTCCGTCCTCTCCCTTCAGTCGATCCTCTAAGGCTCAGATCCTCTTATCGAGTTCCGTCCGTAGTTGGCCTATGGATTCTTGGGCCACGAGATTGTGCTCGGGCTGGACTAGCATAGCAGTCACGCTCTCTTGATCTATGGGTAGCGTTGAGGGGCGCTCTAGACGGCCGGATGAATTCCTAGACCAACGTGGCATACACGACCTTGGACCTAAATGATGCAGTCCTGGGACCGATAATTAGCAAGCTATAGACCCGAATTTTGTTGGCTAATTGGCAAAGGGTCAATTCTTTTGAGAAGGGACCGGTCAGGGAGAGTTACTCGCCCGTAGGCGAAGTAGTTGTGGAACTACCTCCTGACAATTAGGGTGCCCTAATGTGACAGTCTAGGGCCTTAAGGATAGGTGCAAACAAACTCTCTCTCACCGCCCACAGCGATGCACTCAGAAGACAGGTTGCATGGATCGGGCTCTCTCTCACTTCGCGCGGCAATTGAAAAGATACTAAATAAGCAAGTGGTTTGGAGCACGTACCTAGCTGACTGAGAAGTCAAGCTCCGACCGGAGACGAGGGCACGGCGTCGACGAAGCTTCACGGTTACAATGACTTCACTCCGCGCAGGGAGGATTTAATTTATTACAAAAATCGCATAAAATTTTTCGCGCAGGGGAACAAATCAATCCAAAATTTTCTCCACGCAGGGAGACTCTCGGGTACCCATGTTCCGTAATTTACGGATCTTTTGTCGGCATCCGGGTGACTCGGACACGGGTCGAGCCGTAGTAGTGGACTCGGGTGCCACAAGAAACAATAAGCTAATCAAAGGGTATACATATATATATATATATAAATAGATAACTATTAAATCAAATATATATCCCTATATTATATATAATAGACATATATAAGATATAATATAGATATATATATATATATATATAATATGATATATCCTAGATACATATATATTATATATATTATAACACTTTCAAGTCTCTTTTTTTCAAACTTTTCAACCCCCTTTTCAATCTTTGTCTGCGTTTCTCACACGGCTGGCTGAGTCAACAAAGCAGGCGGCGAGTGCACAGTCAACGTGGGCAGGGCGACCAAATGGCCAGGGCGGCACGCGGGCGGCCGCAGGGCGCGTGCGGTGCGGTCGGCAGGGCAGCCGGGCGCGGCTGGGCAGGCAGCCCCGACGCGGGCAGGTGCGGCCAGGCGAGCGGGTGGGGCGCGCAGCTGGCGGGGTCGTAGCGGACGCGGACGCAGGCAGGGCCGGTGCGGCCGGGCCGGGCTTCGGCACGCCTGCGGGCGCGGATGCGTGGCACGGGGCACGGAGCAAGCGGGCGCGGGCGCAGGGGCGACGCACGCCGGGCGCTGTCGGGCGCAGCCCGGGCGTGGGCCAGGTGGCGCGGCAGCAGCGCTGGCAGGCACTGCAACAGGGCGCGGGGCACGGGCCTGCGCCGGGCGGGTGCGGCCGCGGGGCGAGCGCGCTCGGGCGCGGGGTTGCGGGGCGCGGGCGCGGGAGGCCTCAGGCGGCCAGGCGAGAGGGGCCGCACGCATGAGCGCACGGACGCGGCGGGTGGCGCACAGGCGCGGCTGCGGCGATGCCAGAGGCGCGCGGTGGCAACGGCGGTGCGCTTAGCCCGTTGCGGCCGCGGGTTGGGTTTAAACGGGGCACGGGCGACGAGGTTACTGCGAACTCCCCCTTTTCTTTTCTTTTTCTTTTTGAACTCTTCTCTCAACCGAGAGAGATGGCTTCTGATTTTTTTTTCCTTTGTTTTTTTCTCTTTGTTTTTCTTTCCTCTCTCACCCGTAAGAGGTGCTCCCTATTTTTTTTTCTTTTTTTTTTTCACTCTAGCAACCGAGAGAGAAGAGGAGACAACGGGACTGTCGGGGTCGACGGAGGCGCCGTTGTTAGGCTCTGATACCAAATCTGACGCGGCGGCGACGTGGAAATGGATCGACGGCAACTCCTGACGGCACGGACGGGAACGGATAACTTGCTACCTCACGCAGCTCGGCCTCACGCCGGACGGTCTCACACCGTGCGACACTCAATCCTCACAAAAGAGAAAAGAGAGAAGGGAAGAACACAAGGCAAACACCTTAGTTTTCAAGCTTTTTCTCATTCATATGATTCCTACGTAACACCCTTGGCCCCCTATTTATAGGGAAGGCCATAACACACATACCTTCACACTTCC
Source organism: Amorphophallus konjac (assembly GCA_022559845.1). NCBI lineage: Eukaryota > Viridiplantae > Streptophyta > Magnoliopsida > Alismatales > Araceae > Amorphophallus > Amorphophallus konjac. The sequence goes on along the minus strand of CM040120.1, from coordinate 432,816,641 downwards.
ACTTATTGTACTTATGTCCTAGCCTAATAAGACAAGATCCACCAATCCACTATTGACTTTGTGGGTTTAATAAAATTAAAATACAATAACTTTTGACCATGACTACCCTAATAAAACAAAAGTAAATACATGTAGTAAAACATGTATTTTACACACGTACAAATACTCAATACTCAAAGACATACAATTACACACAAGTATCTACTCAGGATGCCGAGTCTTCGAGTGAGTCTCCGAGCCACAAGCTCGGTGCAGTCGAGGCGGTGCGGCGTCGGCTCCGAGTAGTGGGCCCGGTAGTGGACCCAGTGGTGTCCCCACCACCAATGATAACCATATCGTCCACATAAACAAGGAGGCGCACCACCTTGTCATCCTTCCATTTAATGAAGAGAGCGTGGTCAACATTACTCTACATGTACCCAAATTGAACCATAGCTACTTTAAACCTCTCAAACCAAGCACGAGGAGATTGTTTCAGACTATACAAAGCCTTCATGAGTTCGCACACCTTCCCATGCATAGGATAACCAGGCGGCAACTGCATGTACACCTCTTGGAGGTCACCATTCAGAAATGCATTTTTCACGTCCAGCTGAAACAGCAGTTAGGAGTGCTGGGCAGCAAGAGAAACAATCACACAAACAGTCTTGAGTTTGGCTTTAGGAGCAAAAGTCTCCTTGTGGTCTATTCCATAGGTCTATGCGAAACCTTTGGCCACCATCTGAGCTTTATACCTCTCTATGAAACCATCAGGCTTGCACTTAACATTGAACACCCACTTCGAGCCAACAAGCTTCTTTCCCGCCGGTGGATCAACTAGTTCCCATATACCATTTTTGTATAGGGCCTACATCAACTCTTCCAATGCATGTAAACTAGTTTGGGTCCTTCGCAGCCTCTGCAACAGACTGTGGTAAAGAGAAATGAGATAGGGTAGAGACAGAAATGATAGGAGGGAGAAAGATCGGTGTAAGTAACAAAGTCAGAAAAAGGATGCATAGTACAAGAACGAGTGCCCTTCCAAACAGCAATAGGAAGGTGAGGATCTGACGGCTCCAAAGGAGGAGAACCTGGAGACTCGGTAGTAACTTGACATGGTCCTGCAAGTGGAGGGGTCTCAATCTTCTTCCGCTGTCGAGAGTAAGTAAGCAGTTCTTCATTAACCACGTCGGAGCACTTGCATCAGATAGAGACCCTTTTGTGGTAGTGGTAGGCAAAGGATCAGTAAGGGGAGGAATCTGAAAGACCAACTAAGAAGGCATAGAAGTTTGAGATGCCTCCTTGGTGGACGAAGAGAAATAGGACTCATGTTCACAGAAAGTGACATCTTTCATAACAAACTTCCAATGTATCTTGGGGTCATAACATCTGTATCCTTTCTGAGTTGGAGAATACCCCAGGAAGACACCCTTTATAACACAAGGATCAAGTTTGTTGTGATCAAGCTGAAGCCAATGAATAAGACACAGACATCTAAAAACCTTGGGAGGAAGAGGACACAAGGGTTGGCCTGGACACGAGGTAAATAGGAGCCCTATACCTAATGACGCTGGACGAAATCTGATTGATGACATATGCTACAGTAAGTACTACCTCCCCCCCAAAACTTCTTGGGTAGGTTAGGCTGAAACAGGAATGCATGAGAGATCTCCAACAAATGTTGATTTTTCCTTTCAGCAACCCCATTTTGTTGTGGGGTGTAGGCCACAGGAGAACTCATGAATTATTCCTTCATTTTTTACAAACACATTGAGATTTTTTTTTTAAAATTCTCTCACATTGTCAGTGCAAAAGACTCTGACTTTTTTTATCATATTTATTTTCAACCATTTTACAGAACACCTCCACCACCCATGGAACTTCTGTCAATTTCAACAAAAAAATCCAGGTGCAGCATGTAAATTCATTAATAAAACTCACAAAGTAATGACACCAATCTAATGACAAAACAGGTAAGGGCCCTAAACATCAGAATGGACAAGCTCGAAGGGACAAAAACTTTTATTTATTGAAACAAGAAATTGTGTACGATATTGTTTTGCTGAATGGTTGATATGGCATGTGAGAGACTCCTCAATTATTTGACTAAATAAGGAAGGACACAAGACTCTCAATGATCGAAAGGACATATGACCAAGGTGAGAGTGCCACAGTAGAATCTCCTTAATCTGCTGACTGGAGCCATCATGGACTTGTGAACGCAGAGCTACTCTAGCGGGTGCAAAGAAGTAGAGATCCCCCACCTCATGCCCAGTCCCAATCACTTGCCTTGTCTTCATATCCTAGAAAGCACAGTGGCCAGAAAAGAAGGTGATGGAACAACACAAATGGTGGCTAATGGACAAGAGATTCATAGAAAGAGATGGAACGTGCAAAGAAGTAGAGATCCCCCACCTCACGCCCAGTCCCAATCACTTGCCTTGTCTTCATATCCTAGAAAGCACAGGGGCCAGAAAAGAAGGTGATGGAACAACACAAATGGTGGCTAATGGACAAGAGATTCATAGAAGAGATGGAACGTGTAAAGCAACTATTCAATTTGATGTCACCGCAGCCAGCAATAGTGGCGCATGTGTTGTCCACAATTGTCACCTTGTATTGTCTTGAGGCAAGAGTATAGGAGGAAAAAGAAGTACTAGTCGTAGGGTCAGTGGCACCTGAGTCTATGACCCAAAGAAGAGGACCCTGGGGAAGAGGGGCACTCTGGCGGCATCGACAATATCTGACAGGGTGGAAGAGGTCTGTAGGGTGCCCTGCTATGCTGCAAAGATTCTCCAAGGGGAACCAGTGGCTCCCTTCTTCCCTCCAGGCTGTTGTGTTGTTTGTTCTGGGGTGGGGGGTAGGGGGCAGCCTTCCCCTTGCTCAAGGATGTGATCCGGATCCCTGCCTAAAGATTCCGGCCTTGGTTCGAAGGCATCTCGTCTCTTGTTATTGTAGTTGTTATCCAAGGGGAGTACCCCTTCCTATCTTTCAATTTATCACTCTCTCTTGGTCCGATGGCCACTCCCTTCCCATCGGATATCTCCTCCGTGCCCACCCAGCCATTGGAGTCCGGCAACTTCTATGGGAAGTGAGAACATCTCGCACCAAATCAACCCCATCAAGTTGATGGAGCACAATTATATGGTTTGGTCTGTCGTGACTAAGATTTATTTGCTAGCCGCGTGAAAAGTGGCTACATTGATGGCCACCTTAAGAAACCTAATGCTGTGGACCTTGGTTATGACAAGTGGACCTTAGAAAACAATGTTGTGATGTCCTGGATAATTAACGCTGTTGGGACAGAAATTCAGAAATTAATTTTCGGAAGAAAACTGCCCGGGACATGTGGATGTTGATGGAAGTTATGTTTGGATAGCACCAGGATGTGGTCTACATCTAACAGCTCACCCAAGAACTTCAAGTGCTGACCCAAGGTAGCATGTCTGTCAGGAGCTACTTTGCACTATGTGCAGTAAATGGGAGGAGCTCAATTACTATGGAATCGATGATTGGCACTGCACCCAAGATCAAAAGAAGCACCAAAAGGATGTTCAAAGGAACAGAATATTTTAGTTTTTGGCTGGCCTCAACTCCGAGTTTGAAGCTCTACGGGGAAAGATTCTCAGTTTGGATCCGTGTCCCTCCTTAGACCAGGTGTACTCTAAATTTTTCACTAAAGAAGGGCGTTGGGCTGCTATGAATGTTCCCATTTCTGATGTGCCTGCCATGGGATAGTTTTCCTCTTTGGCTGGTGCTGGTCCGAAGTCTGGGATACCTCGTTCTAAATAGGGTCAAGATAAAAAGAAATATGGCCGGGTCTGTAGTCACTACGGCTGTGAAAATCATGATATGGAGAATTGTTGGCATCTTCATCTGGAAAAAAGCCTCTGAAGTTCAGAATGGAATAGAAAAGGAAGCAGCATGCCAGCTCTCTCTATCTCTCTCCATCGAAGCATAACCCTAATCTCTCTTCCCTCCTGACAATCTTTCTCTCAAAGCCCATTAATCATGGGGTATTTATATCATTTTTCATATTTGATTAAATTTAACTAAGATTTACTTCAACCATGGTAATGCAATTTAAACTCTGACAACAAGGAGTTTTTTTTAAAAACTAAAGTAGATTCGGAGGAGTTATTTGATATATTGAAGAATACAAGGAGTTATTTAGAAATATGTAAGATTACAAGGATTAATATGTAAAAATCCCTCATTCCTTTTATGCACTTTTATTACTGCATCATGAACATGGTCTATTAAGAAAGAGTGTGCTACTCTTCCCCAAACAAATGTATTTATCTTATTAATATTATCCAAATGATAGATAGGGGCCATGAAATGTAAAAATCCCTCATTCCTTTTATGCACTTTTATTACTGCATCATGAACATGGTCTATTAAGAAAGAGTGTGCTACTCTTCCCCAAACAAATGTATTTATCTTATTAATATTATCCCAATGATAGATAGGGGCCATGAAATGTAAATAACCAGATGTGTGAAATATTAAATATCTAAACATATACATAAAAAATGTTCCGACAGTCATTTATAGACACCTCATCTTCCCCCTCAATTAGTGAGCTTAAGTGCACTTCAATTAAAGTCCTTTTGCAATGTAGACATTTAAAACTTTTTGTCTAAGTTTGAAGTATTCATAATGTCTATAGCCTATGCAAAGTCTTTTTCTAAATAGACGTAAAATGATGTACATTTTTTACATGTAAACTTCAAAGATTTAGAACCAATCATAAAGATGTGTTCCTCAAGAACAATTGAACTAAGAGGCCAATCAACTACATGTCTTTCTAGTGTAATGTTCTATTCCATTAATTGCCCAGATGACAATCTATTCAGTGCTTCTTTATGCTCTAACTTCATCTTCAAATTCTTTATAAAGTCTCCGAAGTGTCTACAATGCATCGTCCATGATTTACAATCTCTCAAGAATCTCTCTAACTAGCAAAGATACAAAATGCTTGCAACACCTAACCAAACATATGCAGAGTATGATTAGATCGGCCAATTTACTTTTAGCTCATCCAAGCTCGATGGCTTTAAAACTCATTCCTTTCCTCCACCCCCACCACCACAGTGCTATTAATACTTAGAGCTAGTATGCAATCTCCATTGAGCTACACGCCATTGTCAACCTACTACTATCACATATCGTGTCTTGGAGGCACATCCCCATTGAAACTTCGTTCCGCGGGTTATTGTCGAATTTCGACTGGCACGCTCGCATCACACCCAGACAAATAGACCATCCCACAAAACAAATAAACACACACAAACACGCATGTCAAGTAGCAACCTACACCTTTTCTCTCACACACATTTTCCCGCCGATTCTTCCGCGTGTGTCCACAAAGAATTGGCACACCCATCCACAAAGAACCACAGAACGCGAGTCGATCGCGTGTTAGCAGCTCGAACGGCGGAAACGAACACTGGAAGGCGCGACCTTCTCTACCTCTCCCGTAAGAAAGAGAAAAGGGCATCACACCCTCAAGGCACATTAGCTCCTCTTCAGCAGAAAGAAGAAAGGCAGGAGACGTCCCCCGAGCGTGCCAATTCTTTGTGGACACACGCAGAAGAACCGGCGGGAAAATGTGTGTGAGACAAAGGGTGTAAGTTGTTGTTTGACATGCGTGTTTGTGTGTGTTTATTTGTTTTGTGGGATGGTGTATTTGTCTGGGTGTGATGTGGGCGTGCCAGTCGAAATTCGACAATAACCTGCGGAACGAAGTTTCAATGGGATGTGTCTCCAGGACACGACACATGGGCGCAGAAATACATGCGACATGTGGACGCGTGGTAGATGTTTAGGTAGCTGACGCCAATGGGGTTTCGCAAATGTGGGTGTATCAAGCGATGTAGAGATCGGGTGCAGGACGACTCCCCATCGACTGTAAGCAATTGATGTTTATTTACATCAGACGTAATCCAAACATCTTTGTTTCTATTGCTGAAAGAGGACTAAAGACCCTGGAGGTCGTGATGTTGGGAGGGCATAATTTGTGCTGCTACGATGGAACAACAATTCAACACGGGTAATAGGAAGCAGGGAGACCGGTCTCAGCTCGAGACGTTGGTGGGGACGCGAACTCTGGGTTTGTCAGGGCGAGGCATAGGCTAGGAAAGCGGAGCGACAGACATTAGTTCGGCAAGGAGTTGGCAGGTATTGGCTCGGGTGTGGAGCGGCTTACCTGGCTCGACAAGGAGTTGACAGGTACTGGTTCGAGTGTGGGATGGACAGGGGTCCGGAAGACAATGTGAGATTGGAAGTCAGTTGGGACGGAAGTTGAGTTTCCGACTATACCTTAAGTACCATGAAAGGTGTTACATGGGGCATTGAAAGCCCGAGTGCAAGCTGCGTGCAAGCCGCAGAACAATTTCGTCATCCATGCCGGTTCTCGGGTCATTACATAGCCATGCAGATGTTTCTACTGCTGTACAAAATGGCCGCGAGTTTTTCCGCCATTGTAGATAGTGTCCGTCAGGGACTCGTGAGTCGGCTAGACGCCATATGAGGGGTGTTGATGCGACATACTCTCGACGTGTGTTTAGCCAAAATCACAAAGCCAACAAGCCATGTCGCGTTCCTTGCACCTTAGCTTCCTCCACGAGCTCGAGCTTGCCGAAGTGTTGTCCAGTGTGAAGGAGTCCAGTGCAGTATGCAATGTCTTACCCTTGGCCTTCCCAGGGTGGTTTTATAGGCTTAGGATTGAAGGGGGGGCATGTTGGTCCGGGTAAAGGTTAAGGGGGGGCATGTTGGTCTAGGTAAAGGTTCAAAAATTCATTTTTTAATGGATTGTGGAAGCTAGGTGGTCTGGGTAAATGAGGTTTACGTGGACCAGGTGGTCAGGGGCCAACCTGGTCCGCATAACCCCCCCTAATGGGGGTTTACGCGGACCAACATGCAGGCTGGCTATTGTTATTTTTGTAAAAATTGGAGGTTTAAGCGGACCAGACTGACATGAGTCAACTTGGTCCACGTAAACCCCCCCCCCCTCCTTGGGGGTTTACCCGAGCCAGGTTGCCCTGGCCGCGTAAACCCCCCCTGGGGGGTTTACCCGAACCACTTGGTGGTTCCTTTTTTTTTTCTGTTTTATTTGGGAAAATGGGGGAGGCTTTACCCGGACCAGGTGGCCTGGGGTCACCTAGGTCTGGCTAACCCCCTGGGGGTTTACCCAAATAGCCATGAGGGATCAAGAGAGAGAGAGAGAGAAGCTATAAACCCCTCCTTTTTGGTAATTTTGGCCAAGTTTCACTAGACTGGACATGTGGAAGGCACTGGTTGGCTGGCTTGTGCGCGTGTCTGAGGTCACCTGTATGCTGCGCCTTGCGTTGTGTTGCTCGCTTCGTTTCGAGTGGACCTTGCACGTTCCAAGCGGACCCTACATCGTGGTGATATTGGCCCACCCCTGGACGTCACATTGGACAGTGTAGGAGGTTGCATACGGCGGTGTTGGGAATCGCACCCCGAGGCTCGGGACCGGTCCCGACGTTGGGCGCGCCCTAGCAAAAGGCCACTTTAGAGTGGCCCCGAGGTTTGTGTCCTTTGTGTTATTGTGTCGTACGATACGGCTATGTGCCTCGGAGTCTGGGCTTTGACCCAAGCCCCAAAGTAAGGTTGTAGTGGTGTCGCCCTCAAGGTGTTCGGGGGTGGTCCCCACCCTTGATGGGTTGTTGTGCAGCGCGACTAGCGGTCCCCGAGGCTCGAATGTGGTTCGGTGACCGAGGCTGGTAGCATTTGGCCGTTGGTAGAAAGCATTTTGGGAGGGATTCCCGACCTTTTTGTGATATGCCGCGCGATTGGGCGCGTTGCTGCGAAGCCTCGGGTTGGCACGACTACTATGAAGTTGGCGCCTTGATGCCGCATGTCAAGGGGTCGGGGGCAGTCCCCGCCTTCTTGGGAGGTCGCCGTGTGTCACAACAAGTGGTTTCCGGGGTCGGACCCGAGTTGTTGTAGAATTGCCAATATATGGCGCCTACAAAGTGTTCGTGATAATTCCCCACCTTTAGTTGGAAGTCGCATAGCCCGGCTAACGGTCCTCGGAGCTCAAGTTTGACTCAGTGACCAAGACTGCCGGTGTTGAGTCACTTGTGGGAGGCATTTTGGGAGTGGCTCCCAGCCTCTTTATCGTGTGCTGCGCTATGCGGCACGTTGCTTCGAGTCCTTGGGTTGGCTGGGTGACTAAAATGTTAGCGGCTCGATGCCGCTTGTCGGGTGGTCGAAACCGGACGCCATGCAGTTGGCCAAAAAACAATATTTTATTTGATTTCGGGCCGAAACCGAAACTGAAACCGAAATGGTTTCGGTTTCGGACCCGGCCAAAACCGACACCGCAACCGAAACTTCGTTCTTTGGTACCTATCAACAGCTTGTTGGTAAGTTGCTTTATTTGTCTCTCACTCGTCCTGACATTGACTGTACTGTTAGTATTGTCAGCTAGTTTATGCATGCCCTCTGGGTGCTTCATATAAGAGTTGTGGGGGCGTATTCTGTGCTATATCAAGTCCTATCTTGACAAGGGTTTATTGTATACTAAAGCTGCACACCTCAATGTTGAAGGCTTTACAGATGCTGATTGGGCTAGATATCAGGAGATATCGGGATGATCGAAGGTCAACAACTGGGAATTATACTTTCCTTGGTGGAAACCTTGTGACTTAGCCAAGTAAAAAACAGATTGTGTGTGCCCACTCTAGCACTGAAGCTGAGTATTGTGTCATGGCTCAAGGTGTTATAGAGATGTTGTGGTTGAAACTCTTCTGACAGGATCTTAGTATTCAAGTCCATTTTCCTATGAAGCTCTATTGTGAAAACAAGGTTGCAATCAATATAGCTAATAATCCAATTCAGCATGACTAGACCAAGCATGTTGACATTGACCACCATTTCCTTCAGGAGAAGCTTAATTATTTGGAGATTTCCCTCATCTATGTTCGGTCTCAAGATCGGGTGTCTAATATTTTCATTAAAGGTCTTTCCAAGAATCAATATTGTCTCTATTTTATCCAAGCTGTGCATGGTTGACATCTATGCTCAGCTTGAGGGGGAGTGTAATCCAAGGTAGTTTAATTCTTCTGATATGAGGGTATTTCTGTAATTATAGTAGCTTTTAGGTGGCTTATGTAATTAGTTCTCATACACCAATGGGACAAGGGCATTCTTGTCCATGCAACTTGTATTTTATTCCCCTCATATACGTCTTAGTTGAAGATCAGCCTTGTTAGATAGCCCATGATTCCGTTCCTCATGACTGGAGCCTTTTCCTTCCTTCCCTCTCTCATTCCTCCTCCTTCAAACACCATGTCGACATACACATTTTCTTGAACTAGCAATAATGTTAAACTACTTGGCTGGCTCTGAAGAAAGTGACTCAAAAAGACAAATGCACATTCCGTCACAATCTCATAACATGAAATCGATCACCAAAAAAGACAAAAAACATGCTTCGTGAGTTCTACAATATGGAGGGGGGGAAACGTGCTAGAAACATATATGCACATTGTTGACGAATAACCAAGAGCATACATATAATCTGCAAATCCATATTACAGATAGATGACTTATGTGACACCATTTTCAAACATAGGGTAGCATAAAGTTTTTGTCCATAGTTGATGCCATATCGGACTGTAAACTGTTAAATGCATAAATAAATAAGCATTAATGCCCTAGATTTAGGAAAGCATGGTTAAACCAATCAATGGTAGACTCATTCATATTTGCCGTCATGGCACAAGATCTACACAATACTTAAGAAAAATTAAAAGAGAGAAGACTCAATACCTCACAAGCATCAGTTCATTAACTGATCGAAACATCTTTCGGCCCACATCCTTTGTTGACTGAGCTTTTGCACTTCTACCATGCCATAATTCTTTAACGACATACATCACTTCCTCAACATCTACCTGAATTAAGATAAATACAAAACCAATAAGGTTTTATAGCTGAAGTTTTCAGAAGGATATGACATGACCAATAACAGTTGGTATGCCAAAATCTATGTAAAGCCAGAGCCATTGTATATATATACATGTATGTATGTATGTATGTATGTAAATATTGGAATGCATGGTGTATATGTATGCATGCACAGATTTATGCATGAAATCCATGGGGGGGAAACTTATATCATATACAAAATTTGAAAGTAGAATTATAGCTATGATTGAGATTCGATTAAACATTTGGAAGTAAATTTAAATAATCAATCAACATCAAACACAATAATTTTAAGAATTGTCAGCTTGGAATTCATTCAGAAAGCATCCACCACAAAAATGTGCATCATCTTTGTAGTTCTATGAAATTTGTGTGCGATTCTTGAGATTTAAAAGCTCGGATCCCACTTGGCAATAGAACAAACTTGGTGCCAGAGAAAGGACAGTAGATCTTTTTTTTTCCAAGAAAAGTGGACTGTACCACCAATTTTATAACATAAACAGATGTAGTACAATCAAGAGGAGGAGACGAAAGGTACCTCTACATCACAGAAATCAGAAAAACAAAACTGACTTCTTTAATACAATAAATGCATCTCCCTCTCCCACTGATTAACAGTCATCCAACAGGAACCTACTCCACTGTTATAGTAAAGAAAAGGACAGTAGAATCTTATAGACTCTAGAAAGGATATTCGACTTTTCAATGATTTTTTGTTTGATTGATTTTCTGTAGGACCCAGGAGACTCTATCTTTCATTAGATCTATGCTTGGAAAGAAAGCTTAGATAAACTAAATTTCCCGCGCTGGGAAAGAATGGAATGCCACATTTTTTTCCTATTGGAGTGGGATTCCACATAGCAATCGGCCAGCTATTCCTGCCTTTCACTAGATATGCCAACCCCAATATTCTGGTTGCCATAGAATGCTTTGGGCATCACAGACAAGATAGGCCCTATTCTATGCACTGTTTAACATGCGGGAATTAACAGATAAAAATGGATTAAATGAGTGGCGTTGAATATTCAAAGAAATTAGTTATTCGGTGTCCATTGATAGAACATTTCTGCACATTTGTTAGCCATTTAGATGGCATGTGCAATGTTAATCTAGCAAGTTAGGTTTATTAGACGATTTTGGATTCGGGTCCTAGACTTTTCCCCACTGACCGCAATCAGTGTTTATTTACATTGGCGTAAAGTCCGAATACCTTTGTTTAACTGCCAAAGAAATCATTAACCTTTACAATACCAGTTGTGATATTGAGGGTATATTTGTAATTGCAACAACAAACACTTTCAGTGAAATGAGGATTTTCATGTAATTTGGTCTAAGGGTAGGGTAGACCTATAGGAATAAAAATGGGTTTGCAGATGTTCACGTCCAACGGTGCTTGGGCAGCGAGAGGGAAGGCGTTGCAAATGTGGGAACCCAGCCTTAGCATCGCGTAGTGTTATGTGACGAACTGGCATGTAGCCTCGGGTTGGCCCGAGCACTATAAAGAAAGTGGCTCACCGCCGCATGTCTGGGAGTCGGGGTAGTCTCCATCCTTTTGTAGTGTCGCTGTATGGCATGGTGAGCATTCGCGAGTCGTAGGTCGGCCCCGGCTCGTGGTGAGATGGCTGGAAATGCGAGCACCCGCAAGGTGTTCAGGATAATTCTCGACTATCATCCATGGGCTATATGGGCTGGCTAGTGACCCCCAGGGCCCAAATTTGAGTGGGCGACCGAGTCCACTAGTGTTAGCTAGCTGGAAGGAGGCGTTTTGAGGGGGGTCCTCAGCCTCGTGGCTGGTGCCGCATGCCGCGGCGTATTGCTGTGAGTCCCCGGGTTGGCCCGGGTAACTCAATTGTTGGTGGGCGAATGCCGCTTATCGGAAGGTCGGGGTTAGTCCCCGCTTTATGTAGAGTCACCGTATGGCATGGAAAGCAATCCAGGACCTTTGGTTGGCCCTGGGTTGATGTTGAATGGCTGGAAAACACCCTGTTTTCCAGCCATTCTACATCAACCCGACTAAAGGTCCTGGATTTGTAATCGAAATTCCCGACAATTTGTTAAGAGCCGTATGAGCTGACTAATGGCCTCCGAAGCTCGATTTGGCCTCGAGTTCCAAAACCACTAGTGTTGAATTGCTGGGAAGAGGCATATTGGGGTGGTCCCGGGCCTCATTGCTGGGTGCCACATGTTGTGGCTCGTTGTTGGGATCCCCCGAGTTGGCCCGGGCGGCTAAGTTGTAGGCGGGCCTACGTGGTATGTCGGGTAATCGGAGATGCTCCCCGTTTGTTGCTGAAGTTGCCGTGGGCCACGGCGAGCCGGTTCGGGTCCACGATCGGACCTGGAGTGTTGTAGAAATGCTAAATAAACAATGCCCGCAAGGTGTTTGGACATGGTTCCACGCCTATAAATCTGGGTTATTTACTGGGATAAAATTGTGTCCAACAGGAAAGAAACGTGAAATTGGGAAGATCCCTCCTAAATATACACTTCAAGATTGATAAAATTCACTTGAATGTCATGTCTCTTGAATGGTAAGAATGAAATCTTAAATCTTCTTTGTACACTTGCAAATATAAGAACAAGTCCTTGCTTATCAATAATGTACCTTTAAATGAGAAGATCACAAAAGAACTGCACAAAGAGATTCTGAATGCAACATTTAGTCAGCATGTATAATGATCCACGTTGCAGTGGATGTCTTGTATTGCTAAGGCAAAGTGAGCAAAAGCAATCAAAAGAAATAGTCAATTGCAGCTAGCTATGTCAAACACTAAATTGTTATACCAGGACTTGGCTGGAGGATCCATATAATGCCTCCTCATGCTCAAGGAGTCGCTGATGAAGAATACGATAGTGATCAAGATCCAAATTTACCACAGGTTCTGTTTGGACAGACAAGCCAGCAAGGCTTGTCACAACATATGAAGCCATTACTTGTCCAAATATTGCTGGTATGGTTCCCAAAACTGGTATGATGCGAACCCTGAAACCTGGTACTATCTGACATCACATTTCGATTACAAATTAGGACATAGAGGCAGAGAGTACAGATTGTTCTGCTCCTGCTGCAGGTACAAAATAATATATATGCACAGATCAAGAAAAAAAATAAGTAGATGTTCGTTATTTAATATTCTGCAATATAGAACCTAGATCATTTTTGCCAAAAGATCAAAAAAATGTATAACTTTTAAGAACTGGGATTATAAACGAGTGCTGATCTCAATAGAGATTTATTTGAAAATTTATACCAGGACTTATCTCAGCCTTAATGGGCTGCTAAGGGGCCCCGTAGACCCTCTTACTGAGCCCACTTTGTGGTTGTTGGCCACGGAATTTTATATAAAAATATATATAAACATGTTCTTTTTGAAAAGAAACATTCCCCCATATGTAGAGGTTCATTCCGTGGGTGCGCATAATATCAGACGATTTGGGTTCGGGTGCTGGACCGCTCCCCACAGACTGCAATCAGTGTTGATTTATATCGGCCTAACGTCCGAACACCTTTGTTTGACTGTCAAAGAAATCTCAAAGGCCCCTCCATAGGTTCGGAAGTTGAGGGCAGGCTCCCTTGGATGACTCTCCGCAACCTCTCGTTTACCACCAACACATTGACTAGGCCAGGGTTTCGTCAAAAGCCTCTAAAGTTCGGACAAACCCTAGAGTTTAGGAGTATGAATGCAATTTGACAAGAGCCATAGGCATTTTTGAAGTGGCGGGAGGTTTGACCCTGAGGGTATTTGGTAATTTTACCTTTCCAGGGATATTTTAGTAATTTTACCAGACCAGGGGTGCTTCTAAAATTTCTGGGTTGGAAAGAAAGCAGGATAGAGTCACTGACTTCCGGGGTATTTTAGTAATTTTACCAGACCATTTATCGAAGGTTTTGGGGCTGCTAGGCCGTTCTAAGTCGCAAGGGTATTTTAGTAATTTTATCAAACCCTACATACACCTAGATTTGAAGCAGCACCCAAGTGTCTGACTGAGCGGACAAGGCCCTCGAACCAAAGGAGTGACGAGAGACTTCATAAAAGGCTCACGTGTGTCCACTGTGTCAGCCTGGCCAAAGGAGGGACATAGGCACAATTCCCAAAAGTTGGGGAGGTTTTCGTATAATTTTCCCCGATCGATGTACAAAGAAAATCTGTGGAGTCCACCAAATACATAGAAGGCTCGAGTGAGAATAGGGGTTGTCAACGAGTTATCGACTGTACATTACAAAGATCCGCACTAACGCGGGAAATAGGGGCGTAGCCTCAATTACAAGAAATTGCAGGGTAGAACTGTAATAACAGGACTTTTTGTTTCTCACAAACCCGGGGAGGACATTTCCGTAATTCTCCCATTATAGGGGCAGAACTACATAATTTAGTCGCCCCGGGGTGTAGAAACTTACAAGCATGGCTTCCCGAGAGACATAATTACAAAAATACCCCTTAGAGGCATAAATACAAGACCCGGGGACTTACCCCTCACGGATCAAAACAAACAAACATAACTCTTGCTTCCTTTGCTGTGTGTAGTCCATAAGTGCTCAATGTGTTTAGTGCCGGACCCTTGGGGGTCTATTAGAAGGTAGGGAACCCACCTTGACAAAACCGTGAGGATTTGCCTCATTTCTGACAAAAAGACGGGTTTTAGCCTCAATTCTGACAAAAAAATGGACTTTGGCCCCGATTCTGACAAGGTGGGGTGGCCCAACCCTTTTTTCTCCCCTCTTCTCTTTCTTTTTTTTTTGGGGGGGGACCCAGCGGGGTGGCCGCGACCCCCGTGGGGCCGGTCGACCCCGTTGGGGGCCCAGCGGGTGGCCGCGACCCCGCTTGGGCCGCATAGACCGGCTGGGGGCCCAACGGGGTCATTTGGACCCTCGGGACGCCCTTTTGGCCCCTCTCTGCACCTTTTTTCCCTTTTTATGTCGCCCTGGGTGGAGGAGAAGCCGCCGATCTGCATTTATTGCTACGGAGGTCCACTCTTCGCCGCGTGACAGCAATACGTTGGTGGAGAACCGCGCGGGAGCGAAGGCTTGTTCGTTTGTTGTTCGCTTGCGCGTCGCCGCGTGGAGAGGAATCTTCGCATCCGTCCGTGCCGTGTGATACACAATTGTTCGCCTAATTTGACAGGTGTGCATGCGTATCTTCCTCTTAATTTTCCTTGCTACGACGCCGCTTGTGATTGTATGGTCGGGTCGATAGACCCTAAATTGCGGGGTACTCTGCGGTCCGACGACGTCGGCGCTACGCCGTATTTTCCGTCGGTTGTCATGAAATAAAATTCTCGAAATATTTCGAGAGAATTACGGATGCAACAAATGCCCCCCATGGGACATCCGTCACGGCCAGAGGCGGGGGCGGACGGCCCGTGCCCTTTGAAGGGAATCATGATTGTATGTATGTTGTATAGACTTTGCGCTTTGTAGGACTGCATTTAATGTTTATACTTGCTGTCCTGGAGTGTTTGGCATGACGTTGTTCTCCTATTTTGGTTTCTCTGCACTTGTAGGCATGGCTCGTAGCAGCGGTGATAGGAGTTGGTCGAGGAGGCCGAGGGCTAGGGGCGCTGACGAGTGTCGGATTGAGCACACTGACCAGCGCATGCCACCTTTCCCTCCCCGTGTCGTTGACGACGACAATTTCAGCCGGATCGACTTCGGCTACTTGTGGGTCACCGAGGGCCCGACTGAGAGCGCTAGCAACAATGAAGGCCTTGTAGATGTGTCTCGCATTACGAGGTGGGACGACATTTACACATATGATCGCTCGGGGGGATATCCACGTCACTACCCCCTAGATCGTCACCTCTATCAATTCCTCCAGAGCTTTGCATCGATCGGCATGGAGGATGACGATCCCTCATTGCCCAAGGAGAGACGCCGCCTTGAGCGGGCATATTAGCAGGGAGGGTCAGCATGTAGGGGTTATGTTCCCTGACATACCCGAGCTTTCCAGAGGGCTTCACTCGGCAAAGAGAGTACCCAGATCAGCAGAGTCTAGGCTCTTTTCAGCGGCATGAGAGCCTCACAGTTTGAGCTACACCACTGGCTCCAACGATCTCGCACATGCATGGACAGCACAAGACCATGGATCAAATTGTGGATGGTCTCTTCTTGACGCCTTCAGAGGCGAGTTTTGCACAGGAGGAGTATGCTCATGACTGTATGGTTGAGAGGATTCTGGCGCTGAAGACCCCCAGTTGGTACGGGAAATGGTCAGTTGTCCCATCTCACAACTATCACCGGGGCGCGACAGAGTGGCTCTGGGACATCCTGATGGTGTTTCGGTCAGTGCTGGACAGGGTGGGGATCTGTCATGCAGTGACGGCCGCTTTGTACTCCTACTGTTGTCATACAGGCCTGCTAGGCCTTGGCAGAGAGGTTCAACCGCCAGTGTAACACCTTTGTCACTGCTGGAGGAGAGACTTCTCTGGACCTCTAGGCTTTTCAGAGGATTTCTGGTCTTCCGATCTACGGGAGGCCTTACGAGGAGCTGTCACTTGATGATTTACACCTTAGCTCCACTAATGGCGCCGGACGATATACCCTGCCATATTGTTTCAGATTTTTGATAAAGACCTGAAGGGATCTAGCTCGAGTTGGTACAGACCAGACCCCACGCACCCCGAGGGTGACTTTGAATGTATAGGTGAGCCATTTCTACAGTGGCCCTTTCTACTTCGATCGCATAGCCACAAGGGCATCTATGCAAACCCAGGGGCATATATACGAGACACCCTTGTTGGGCTTCAAAAATAACATAAGGCACAAGCTTCTCCTCCCGCTTCCCTAGGCTTCCCTCCGCCCCAGATGAGGACCCCCTCGGGAGTATTTATAGAGTTCATATGGGGGAGAGCCTACCTGGGCCCGGATAGGTTCCTTGGGGAGCCTACCCGGTCCGGGTAGGTCTTCCCCCCTATTTTCCCTCTTCTTTTTTTTTAATAGAGGGGGAGTGAAAGGCGGGAGAGAGAGAGGGAGAATGGGCCAGACAGGTCTCCCTCCTACCTTCTTTTTCCTTTTTTTATTAAAAAAAGAGAGAGGGAGAGAAATGGGACCGAAAGACCTCAAGGGGGACTTATCTACGCCCAATAGGTGGATTTAGAGAGGGGGGTGAGCCCAAGTAAGTCCCCCCCCCCCATTTCTTCTTTTTTTTTCTTTTCAATTTTTTGTTTCAACATGCTATAATTTCGAAAAGATATAACTAAGAAAGCTAATATTGAAAGTAAGCATATAATACATTAAATCATCTTAACCTGATAATCAGATGGATTTTCTTCTTCTCCAGTTGGAGCCTTAAATGGTAGAAGCTTTGCTTTTGGTTTCTCCAAAGAAAAAACCATAGGTATTCCACCTTCAATTCCATGGTCCCTTCTCAAACGATGTCTTACCTAGATGACAATGTTACAAAAACACATTAATCTAGAAACTAGGAATATGTGATGAGAGATCTTGAAAATTTAGCAAATAAAAGTGTCACTGAAAATTGAAAAAATCAAGAAACCAACTGATAACAATATATTCAGTTGAATCTGATACAGCCAAAACACATCCATGCAATAATCCACTAGATGTATACTCAAAAAATGATTTTGTAAATAAACATTCTCGTATTACATGAAATTTTTCATTGACCCTTTTTGAGAAACTTTTGTCGTCCCTTTGAAGAGTAGAGATTGGAAGGATACATTTGTTTATTCTCAGAAGTGAAGGGGTTTGTCAAAAGATAACCATTTCCATTTATCCACATCAAGGTTTGCTATATCAGGTCTTGGCTTCGCCTCGAGGGGGGGTGTCAGAGAGAAGAGATCTTGGAGAGATCTCGGTGAAATCTCGAGAGATAGGGGCAATGCAGAAATAGATGTACACAACATGTGTATGATAAGAATCAAGGAATGCTGTATTGGATCAAGACATTTCTTAGAAGGTTGAAGAGAACGATCTCAAAGAGATGGGGAATAGTGGCCAAAAATTGTAATGATTTTATACTTCCTGGAAAATACCATTTAGCCATTCAACATGATCAAAGTAAGACAATATTATAAGGAAACACAAATGCATATTTACACAAATTTTTTCGGATCTCAATGCCATCTTAACATGTTTGAGAGCTCCTCTATCATCTGCACATCTTCATCCCCCTCTTCTTTCTTGTCTTTTTTCCCTCCTCTATCCTATTCCCCCCCTTCCTTCTCTATCTCCCTGTTGTTCTTGATCTCGGCAAAAATTCTTCTCGAAACCCTTGGAGAGATAGCCTCGCTTTGGTATATGGTTAAACTTGGGTTAGTCATCATTTAATCCAGGATTAACTCTTTTTGAAGTCCAAATTGTTTTGATACTTAAACCTGGACTAAACCTGGAGAATGAGTATTAAACCCGGAGTAACCCTGGATTTCGAAATCCACCTCCAGAGGTGGGTTAAGGTGAGTTAACTCAACAATCAATGCTCAATAAATGCACCCCCTCTCTCTCTCACACCTATAATCAATACTCTCTCTCTCTCTAAAAATAATAATAATTAATAAATATAATAGTATAATAATAAAATAATTATAATACTGATAAAAATTATAAAAAAATAATTAATAAATCTAATGCTATAATAATAAAATAATTCTAAAAATGATAAAAAATCATAAAAAGGATAACTAATGAGTGTAGCATGGAGAGAGAGAGAGAGTGACGTGAGAGAGAGGGGAGAGAGGGAGAGAGAATGAGAGAGATATTTAAAATTATAAAATGAGAGATAAATATGATATTTTACTTATAAATATTATTGGGTTAACCCACTACCTACCAAATCACAATAGATTAAAACTAAGTTAGTCCACCTACTTACTTCTGGGCTAATACTCTTGCTATCAAATCAAAAATAGACTAATCTTGGATTAACCTAAGTAGCTTAACTTAACCCAAACTCCCTACCAAAGTGAGGCATAGAGATCTCGGACATCTCGTAAGAGGTGGCAAACCATGATCCACATCCTCACTTCCTAACAGTATCGATAACTACACAACAGTCATCCTTTATTCCTCAACATTTCTGGCATACCCATCATATGGCAAAAATACCACCACTATAAGGTCACATGAAGTACCAATGTCCATTTTATGGATCAGATCAAACCTAAGAAGGATATTATCAGCTCGTCAACTTGATGTCATCACCAATAACATTTCCAATATACTTTAACACTTAATTGTACAAAAGCCCATGGTGTGATCTTTGCTTTTTCTCCAGGAAAAAATAATCACCTTTGAAGATCTGATTACAATCACTCACAAGCCAAATTCAAATTGAGGCTGCTCTTTAGCCACAGCTCATTAACTAGGACCATAATCATCATGTATACACATAGACACCCTAAGGGATGGAGACAGTACATATCTTAGGACACCAGGGAGCTACCTTTATTGGCTTCTAGAGGGAAAATAAACAAGTGGTTCCATTGTTTGGTAAGAGTTATAACAAGTGAGAGTTCAAGGACACAATGTGCTTCATGTGGGGACACTGTTTTTCCCCCGATAATAGTGTGGATTGTACTTAACAAGGTATGCTAAGTAGAAGTGCAAGGATGGTGGGGACACCATTTTTTCCTCGAGAAAAGCGTGGATTGTACCACCAATTTTATAGAATAAACAGAGACAGTACAATGGGTTAGGTGAGGAGAGGTTCCTCGATCTCAAAAATTATATCAGGAAATTAGAGAACCACCCAGACCTAACAACACTCCAATCATCAAACGACATATAAAGAATAAATATAAACTACTCATAAAAAAAAACAGAGCTTCAAAAGAAATGCTTTCCACATAAATACTACTTCGAGGAGTTTCAATGCAAGATATAAAAGTACTCTAGGTTTGGGTCTTTAGCAGCTTTATTGATAGAAATTAATCATTTATTCCAAGATGCCTTGTCGTTTCCTTTTTTAATTTAGTTATTAATATTAGAAAAGAATGAAGAAAATTATGGATACAAAAAATTCGTACTGTACCCACCTAATCATGGAAGGTAGTTTCGGCCGAAACGTTTCGATTTCGGACCGGTCCGAAACGACACCAGAACAAGGGTTTCGGCCGAAACCAAATGCCATCTTTAAAAACAAAATAGTATTAAATTGGTTTCGGACCGGAACCGAAACTGGTTTCGATTTCGGACCCGGCCGAAACCGATACCAGCACGGCCATCCTTGCACCTAATTACCGACATACACAGATTCTCTGAGTATCTTACAGGGTTTGGTAGAGATTCTATTGCATGTCCGTCAGTTCCTCCAAATGTTTGTGTACAGTGTCAGAGAGTACTGCAAGACGGTGCTGTTACTACCCCTTCCACTAGAGGAGCAGCCTCCTCCTCCAAAGTCTTGGAGCCTTTAGCATAACTTCTCAGAGATGAGCTAGTGGATGCAGTCACAGCATTCTTCAGAGTTCGGTAGATTGCCCACTACTACACATGCACCATCCCACATTCAAATGATTAGATGTATCCATAGGCATCCACGTGCACCCCCATGCATTATGAGAGTTGCAATTTGGAGGTCCTAATGAGGATGTGTATCTATGTTCCTTAGACTTTAACGAGGATGATTGACTTCGATATTTTCTTTTCATATTTACATAGTCACATGATCTCAGGTCGAGTGGCGTCAATCACGTGCCATCTACAAAGTACATAAAATACCAAACATTATTTGAAGAGCAAGGGTAAAATGTGACTACATGATGATAGTTACGAAAGAATGGACAAAATAATTTAAAATACCATAATAAACCCATTAGGAGTGCTGATAAGGGTCATAATATGTAGTGGTAGAAGTTTTCCCCTCCATTGTCCCATCTCCCAATAACTAAATCTGATAAGTAGTGAACACATGTGCCTGATATTGACTCCAAGAAATATGACACATACATGGTATGTTAAAGAGAACCGCACCATGTAATGGGGGTACTAATGAGGATCTAACTTTAAGAGCAGCAATGCAAGAAAACATGAGGCAACTTCATGAGGATGAGATGCGCAGATTTGGGTATGGCACTTCGTTAACTGGTGAATTGCAACATTCTAGGACTGCTGAAATGGGGGGAGGAGTAAGGCCGCCCTCATTTGCTAGATCAAACACTATGTCTACACAACAAAACTCCTCCTTACTCGGTTGTATGGGTGATCTTACATCTCCTATAGATCCATCTGTTGGACCAATGGATAACTACTTCTTTAGAAAAGATGATGCTCAACAAAAAGCAATCAAGAATGCTTTGAAGGGATGGAAGTAAGCGAAAAAAGTTGCATCACAACAATGGAAGCATATTTCTAAATGGTTTTTTATGCAAATGTTCCAGCCAATGCAGCTAATAATCCCTACTTTCAAATCATGATTGACTCTATTGCAAGAGGTGGCTTAGGTATTCTTGCACCTAAGCCAAAGGACATATATGGCCCTTTGCTTGATGAGGAAGTTCGTGAGCTACAGGCATAGATAGACTCATTTAAAAAAGTGTGGGATGAGAGAGAGTGCACCTTGATGAGTGATGGATGGACATGGACCACTAGATAACAATTGATAAAGTTCCTTGTTACTAAATAAGGATGGAACAGTGTTCTTGAAATCATTTGATATTTCTAACAATCTCAAAAAATGCTGAATTCTTATGCAATCTAATGGATCAAATTGTTGAGGAAGTTGGAGAGGAGAGAGTGGTCCAAGTTGTTACTAAATAATGCAGCAAACTATAGACGGGTCATATGTTGATGGAGAGATGAAAGCATCTGTATTAGGTTCCATGTACAGCACAAGCATAGGTTGGATCTGCCATTCACGATGCATAGGTAATCATTAGTTTCATTTATGGCCACCATCGCATCCTTGCCATGTTCAGGCAAAAAACAGGAGATCACAGCATCATCAGATTGAGCCCTACTAGATTTTCCACATAGTTCTTGGTTTTGGAGAGCTTGTTTAAGCATAGAGTGACAATTAGAGACCTCATCAAGGATAGAGTATGTAAAGCATGTGAAAACTCTTGGTCAAAATGCGAAGAAAACTGCAAAAGTGGTGCAAACACTTGTGGAAAAAACAGAACTTCTAGAAAAATATTCAAAGGTATCTTAGGTTGGTTGAGCCATTTGTGCAAGTTTTGAGGATGGTAGATGGCGATGACAAAAATGGAATGGGATACTGTTTACGCGCGGAATTTTCTGACATCCGATTCGTTGGATAAATATGCATATTACTATTATTTTGGGTATATTTATCAATTCCGCGCTTTTGTATTTATCAAACGATTAGGGTTCGTGTACTGGACTTTTTCCCACCGATCTGTATCGGTGTTAATTTACATCGGACAAGTTCGAACACCCTTGATTAACTACTAAAGATCCCTTCTTACCCTTACGACCCATGCCCTTAGGCGGGAGGGGATTTATGTAATTTCCCTCGAGCAAGGGTTTACTTGTAATTTTCCCTTTCTTGCGAGGGTTTAACCACAAATTTTTGTTTAGAAAAGGGCTTATTTGTAGTTTCTTGTGCCACTAGGGGCCACATATGCTCCTTGTGATTTTTCTGGACTTTTCCGCATTTTAGGAGATTTTCTCGCGGGTATATACGCCATTAATAAAAGTCCGGGGTAGAAATGCAATTTTCGGGACTTATCTTTGAGAGGGGAAATTTTCCCGAGCGGGGAATGTTTCTCACTAGCAAAAACATCTCTTTTGAATTTCCACATTTTTTTGACTTTTCTTTGAAATAGGCGTACTTTTACGCAATTTTGGAAAATTTCGGGGTAGAAACGTAATTTCAAGACTATGTGGGGGCTATTACGCAATTTTTGCAGAAGATAAGTTGATGAATTCTCATCATCCTTTAAATTTCATAATTTTAGCACAATGTACTTCAATGGCATGTGAATACAATGCTTTCTATATGCCCCAAGGGCATTTCGGTCAACATATACCATAGAAGGGTATTTTTGCAAACTAAAAATTTTAAACCCAACAAGGCTGGAGAAAGAAAAGGGTGCACCCTTCCTCTTGGTCTCCCTCCTCCGTTTCGTCTCTTAGTCTTCTCTTCTCCTTTGCTCCGGTCCTCTTCTTGCTTCTTCCGTGGCCGCTCCCACCTTTTTATAGGGGTTGGAAGGTGGAGTGGAGGTGGTGGAGCTCCGGTAGATGAACCCCTCTCCGGTGGAAGCCCAAGAGGTGTAACCCCCTCCCCCCTCTTCTCTATTTTTTTCTTTTTTTTTTGGGGGGGGGGGGGGGGCGGAGGCCCATGCGAACAGGGCCAGAGGGAGTCCCTCCGGTCACGGGCCGACCAAAGGCACCCCTCCTCCGGTCTGCAGACACCGGAGGGGTTCCTCCGGTCATGTTTTGACCGGAGCCCCCCCCCCCTCAAAAAAAAAAGAAAAAAAATAGAGAAGAGAGGGGGGAGGGGGTTTCTGCACACCGGAGGGAGGGACTAGAGCCCCCCGCCACTCCGATCCTATGTACCGGAGGGGGGTCCCTCCGGTTCCTTGCCACCGGAGGGGGGTCCCTCCGGTCTAGCCAGCCGGAGGGCCCCTCCCTCCAGTCTGTCCCGCGTTCGCAAGAGAGAGAGAAGGGGCGGAGGGGAGGGTTTTGCCCATTTCTTGGCTTCAAAGCCTATAAAAGGCTTGCCGTACTTCTGAAAAAATATTTTTTACTGCTGGAAAGGACTGGACTGCAGCACGTGGAGCCCTTCTTTGATTGCTTTGGCCTTGCTTTGTCGAGAGAATAGTCCCGTTGATAGTTGACCTTCCACGCGGGCAAGCGGGATCGCTGCTCTACTTGATATTTTTGATGGACTTCTTCGTGCATAAAGCACTTGTCATGTTGCATGAAAATAACAGCCCCGTTATTTCAAGGCCGCTCATGAGCTATTAAATTCAGTTGTTCCCTTTTTTCGAAAATTTTTGAAAATACCAAAAATTAAGGACGAACCATTTTGGGGGTCCAACAGATACCTACATGAAGCTATGGATAGGGCCAAAGAAATAATCCAAAAAGGTTCCCAAACACATATCAGAGATGGTGGGACATCATTGATAGTAGATGGGAAGGTACACTTCACCATGAGTTGCATGCAGTTGGTAAGATGTGTATAAACATATTCTATTTTACAATAACTTATCAATTTTTAATCTCTAATTTTTGTGAAGTAATTGTGGTGTAATATGTGCATGATATTTTTTGAATCCTCGTCACCGAAATAGTGCAAGGTTTAATGCAGATGATGAGGTTATGCAAGAGTTGTTAAGTGTGATATGCCTGTCAAGAAATGAGATCATAAGATTTGAAGCTGAGAATCAAATCAATGAGTTCAAGTTGAAAATGGGTGTTTTTGGCCTGAGATTCAAAGTATTGTTATGAAGTATAGTCTAGGTATAAATATATTATAAGAATTTTTTTTACTTTGTTACACGAATTTCTATGCTAAGTTTGTGTTTTTATTTTGTAATAGCTAATTGGTGGGCAACTGTAAGAAGAAGTATGGGTATGAATGCATTAGCAGACATTGCATAGCCAAACTACAGCTGCTAGTGAGTGTGAAAGGAACTGGAGCACCTTCAGTCTTGTGCACACTAAATTGAGGAATAGGTTGAAAATTGAAAGATTGGAGTAGTTAGTGTTCTGCCACTACAACATGAGGCTCAAAATGAAGAATCAACCAAGGCAACAAAGGTTGTTGTAAAAGAGGGTGGCTGACAATGAGAGGGCAGAAGAGGAAGAAAGGGTTGCCAGTGAGGGACAAATTGATTTGGATGAATTATTTGATGAGGAGCATCCCTTGAGTGCATTGGTTGAGGCAAGAAGTCCTTTAGATGAAATTGTATTTGACCCCTCAGATCGTACTTGGGCAGAGGGAGAGTTAGATGATGATCTTGATGAGTGTCAACCCGATGTCCAACCACCAAGGATGCTTGAGTCTCCACCTCCATCCAGAGCTCCAGAAAAGCAAAAACAAAAACAACAAGAAAAGGGGCAAAGCCAAGTATGTAAAAGAGAATCAACCACAAGACATCGAGATGAGGGTCAACCTAAATCACGTCGTCTGGGTAGTCAATCACTTCGTAGACGAGAAGAGGGATCAAGTGATGATGATGAGAAATGCACAAGACCTGTACAGTATGGAGGAGGTCGTCCAACTTTTTGGGCAATGTAAGTTGGTCGACAAAAACAAGATGATCATAGTTATGGTACGTATGGAGGTGTTGAGCATGGGGATTGACAGTCTTGGGAGCAGCAAGAACATGGAGGAAGCTCAAACTCTCACTGGGACACTTGGCCGCAAAATGATAGCACAAGACCACAAGACTCCTGGGGACAATTCGCACAAACACAAGACCAATCTCATTATGCAGGTTATTCTTAATTCTTATACATGTATCTCTCTTCTTAATTTCTGTACTTTCAATACAATCAGTGATACTACTCACTTAAAAAAAAAATGTAGGTTATTCTTCTCGTTGAGAGCCTTGGGGTCACAGCAGACTCAACCCACTGGAGATGAAATTGTGAGAATCCAGTACCTTCTTGGGCAAATGGAATGAAATGGCCGATGCGCCATTTACTTATGTATATGCACCTGGACCAAGACCCACATTCATATGACCATTATTGAGTATGTGATTGTAATCTCAATGACTTAATTTCTCAATTACATGTTTTAAGTTTCAAATTTCACTGCATTAATGGTGAAGAAATGAAGTATTTTATGATTCTAAACTTTGTAATGTATGGGTTAGATTGTTGGATGTTTACTTCAATCGTGTATGATTTTGCATTCTATTCATTTTTCCTATTTTCTGATTTTTTTCTACATTTTTTCTATTTTAAACTCATATATATAATTATATATATACTAATATAGGGGACCAACCGCCGGGCGGTACCATACCGATACCAGGTGGTATGTACCCGTACCGCCCCTAACTAATACCAAAAATGGTACCGATACTGCAGACCATGGCTAGGAGGAGCAGTGTCCTTGCTCACTTCGTTGACCCTACAAGCCAGTACAGTGATATCGCCGCCCACTAGAGTTGAAGGCAAAGGACAGAGTGTGCATCACACGGCGGCGGCCCTCTTCATTGACAACTTTGGAGTAAATATCCTCCAAGGTGGGCAGAATGTCAGCACTAAGAATCTATCCACGCACAATATCATACTCTAAGTCCAAACCTGTGAGAAATTGAAACATTTTTGTGTCCTCAACATGTGTTAGATGCTGATTCTGATTGGCAATGTAGGACCATTTGTAGGCAGTGTACTACTACAGCTCCTGCCACTTTTTTTCAGCTCGTTGAAATAAGACATTGCAGACAGATCACCTCGTTTAAAATCATGAACTTCACGAGACAGCTGATAGATGTGGGCAATGCGAGCTGACCATAGAGCTTCTCGAGAAGACCCCATATTGCATGAGCTTTTTCAACGTACATGATAAGATGTTGGATTTCCGCACTGACCGAATTCAGGATCCAGCCCATGCCAAAGTGATTCTCAACGTCCCAAGTTGGGCAGTCGTCTCCGGCTGGTCGATTACTAGAACTATCGATGTAGCTGAGCTTCCCTCGTCCATCGAGGATGATACGAGCAAAAATAGACCACAAATGATAATTGGATTTATTCAACTTCACTGAGGTCATTTGCAACGTATAGTTATCGGGGAGGGCCACTGGGAGAGCACCCACAGAGGTAGCGGAAGAAGAAGGCGCAGTCGCCATCATTCACAACTGCACACAAAGGAGATGACAGCTGCACAAAGACAAGGCCGAGAAGGGTGACGGTGACTTCCGTCCACCCAGAACAGAGGGTCACCCAACAACGAAGGGTTCAAGAACCCCAGAAGACACCCTAATGGGGCCGCACTGCAACAAGAAAGGAAGAGAAGGGTGCAGACCCTAGCAAGTCACTATGTGAAGGAGGAGGATGTAAAACTCAACAAGCCAATCCCCTGTTGTGGTCAATCCAAAATTGGGGAGAGAAGAGATCGCAGTCAGCTTCAAGCCACTGCACGAGGGACGGCGAGCATCCTCTTCACGGATTGCTCTGATACCGTGAAGAAATTCTAGAGAGAGAGGAAGAAGAGAGAAAGAAGAGAGGAGAGAAGAGATTGCGCAGGGGGTGGCCTGTGGCTTCAAGAAAGAACCAGCAGTGGCCACCCAAGACCTTCATATCATTAGGTTTAATGAGCAAATTACATAAGGACTAAAATACCCCTCACTAGAGGGCAAAATACCAAACAACCTAACCAGCAAGAGAACTAATAAAAAAGGAGAAAAACCTAATGACAGAAATGCCCTTGACTGGGCGCTACTTCAGTCATGAATTCAGATTTCATCGTGCTTTCTGTAAACCTCGGTACCTATGTTACTAACCTAATAAAAACTTCCGCAGACCATATCTCACCATGAGCTTCAATAGTTTGCATATATACCATCACCAGATAAGTAGTTTACAAGCAGATGACTAAAAACAACACGCCATTAAGATTGTTCTAACTTAAAGACGCTTAAAATATGATAAAATAAAATAAGATTGATGGATGAACCAACAATATGCTCATAGACTAACACAATATGTGAGAATTTACAACTCTCTCCAAGAAAAGTGATGATGAAGTAAACAGTTAGCATTATTTAACATAATATTCTTCTTAAAAATATCATCCAATATGAACTCATGGATATTTAACCATGGATGGCAGTATCGGCCGAAACCGATACGTTTCGGCCGAAACGTATCGGTTTCGGTCGATACCGAAACCGAAACGGGCCTTGTCACTGTAGCAAGTCCGAAACCGGACCGAACCGAACGACCGAAACCGAAACCGGACCGAAACCGACCGAAACCGGACCGAAACCGACCGAAATCGGACCGAAACCGTCTGGTTTCGGCCGAAACTAGACCTGCTCAATACATTTTTTGCCTTTTCTGACTGTTTTGAACCGGCTTCGGCCGAAACCGAAACCGAAACCGAAACCGATACGTATCGGTTTCGGTACCGGCCGAAACCGATACCGAAACCGATACTACCATCCTTGTATTTAACTAACTGGTAAAATCGCCAAATATGTTTGTTTGCTGAGAGCAAACTTAATGGAGTTATTTAGTTTTCAACCCTACAATGTATGCTATATTAGGAATCAGCCTCTCTAACACAACTATTTATTAATAAGCCACCCAATTCTTCTAACCTTTATTAAAAAGCCCTCCGGTTAATAACCGTCTAAAAAGTATAATAGTCCATCTCCTCACCATTAATTTTTTATTTTCCCATTTTACCCTTTTGTTCTCTCTCTCTCTCTCTCTCTCTCTCTCTCTCTCTCTCTCTCTCTCAACCGAAGGGGAGACACAGCAGCAGCTGGGGATGGGGGCCGCTATTGCAACACTGCTGGGGTGTTGGCCGGGGATGGGGCTACTATTGGTGGGGTGCCCAATGGGGATGCCTGATGGTGGTGGCGGCAGCGGGACTGGACTACTATCTAGGTGGTGTTGGCCCCGAGAGTCATGGTCGAGGCCAGTGGCCGTGCTGACCAGCTATAGTGACCCCCCTAATGCAGCGACATCTGGCGCCCCCCCCCCCCCCGTCGTTCTCCCTCCCCTACTCTCTCTCCCTGCCCCCCTCCAAACCCCGTGCCCCCTCCAATGGCCTCGTCCCCCCCTCTCTCCCTGCATCTCTCTCTTTGCCCGTGCCCTCTCTAGAGGGTCCTATCCCCCCCTCTCTCGTTCTCCTTCCCCCTTCTCTCTCTCCCTGCATCTCAATCTCTACTCCACAGACCTTGGGCGCCCCCTCCAATGGCCCCTTCCCCTCTCTCGTTCTCCCTCCTTCTCTCTCTCTCTCCCCTGCATCTCTCTCTTTGCCCCCCCCCCGACGCCCTCTCCAGCCCCCCCCCAATTCTCCCTCCCCCTCTCTCTATCTCGCTACATCTCTCTATCTCTCTACCCCCCCCAACCTCAACCCACCATCCCTGCCTCCCCATCTTCCTTTCCCTGCCACTCGCAGTAGCCCCGATCCACCTCCCGTCGAAGATTGCCGCCGCCCCGCACCTCCTCCTCTTCCCCCTCCCTCTCTTGGCCCACAAGAACCCCCCTTCCAAGCCACCGCCTGCCACCACCTCTCCTCCTACTCTCCTTGCCGCAAGGAGAAGTCACCACCACCGCCGCCACTCCTTTTCCCTCTCTCTCACAATCTCAGCAGCAGAGGTGGTGGCGCCATCCGTCTACCCTGTCCCGACGGTACCCCTGCGAGCTCCTCCGAGCTGCAGCAGCCCTCCACTCCTCCGGCCACTAGTCTTCCCCTTCGGCGCCCTCCCCTCCTCTCCCCCCCTTCTCTCCCCTTTTTGTTCTCTCTCTCCCTGGGTGGGGGTTATTGGAGGGGTATTTTACTCATTTCATCACCTTGGATTAGCTTTAACCCTAGTTAAGTTAAATATTGTACATAAAACTGACGACAGGGGTTTTTTAAGTAACGGACAAGATTTTGGGGGTTTTGACTAAATAGTTGTATTGGGGGGCTTATTCCTAATTTCAATTTTTATAGGGGCTTATTCCTAAAAAACCCAACTTAATGATATGAACCCAATAATATAAATGTGAAAGATGAAATTTCATGAATGAGACAAATGAAGCACAAAGCAATCAAGTCATACAAGGAAGAACAGAAGTTTATGCACTCAACCTAGCTAAATTAAAATATTTAAATAAATTAATGAATAATTAAATGATAATTAAATAATAAAATTATAATTAAATAATATATAATTAAGCTAAAGAAAATGAACAAAAATGAAAGTCTACAGACTGAAAATGGAGTGGCATTAAATTCCAACAAATCAGACTTAGAAGCATTGAGTTGTAAGTTCATCTATAGAATCTATATCAGGAATGCTTTTTCTTAATATTAGATGTCTTACCGCACGAGATAGTGGATCAGTTGTTGATTCTCTTAGGTCAGCAATACGGATTCGCGTTGGATCAGCTCTAGCACCAGCACCAGTGGCAGAAAGCACTCTCAAACCCCTACGTACACATGCTGCAAGGAGTGCAACCTATCACGGACAGACTTATTAGACATTCTGGAGGAGAAAAAATGCTCATCATATCCATGATTTAAAATAGTCACTAGCTAATTTACATAAACAATATACATGTATAGGACAGGTGTTTGCAATGTAAGAAAGATAAATGCTTGAGCCAGCAGATAATTGATTTTTTCCCACCCAAACAGAGTAGAGTTACCAAAGACAACATTTTGCCTATGGAACTAAAACAAGCAAAACATACCTGCAAAATATGGACACCCACTAACCGTCTAAGAGAAAACAAAGATTAGGGGGACCCGGGATAATCAACTTTGGAGCCATGTCTAGGAGTATAATCAAAAGATGATAAAAATCAAACAAAGAAACATATTAGTCAAAAAACAATATCATGAGTGGCCAAGGAGATGCTAGGATGAAGGAGAAAGAAGAGTTCCACCGCAGGTTGTGGAACACTCATGCACAAGATGAGGATTTTGGAAAGTCAAGTCCAATCATGGTTAGCCATCTCTTGTGGTATATATGAGATCACTATCTGTCCAGGGGTATCTAGATGAAAGACATGTAACTTCCCTCAGGATCAAAAAGAAGTGGGAGCTGAAACAATTTAATTGTACCTTCATCTCTCTTGTTCCCAAGTCAGAGGGAGCTGATTCATTAGACCAGTACCGGCCCATGTCATTATGGAACTTCATTTAAAAGCTTGTGTCCAAAGTGCAGGCCAATAGATTGCAATCTGCTGGGTAATGACAGCTGAACTCTGAACATCCTTTATCAAGGCAGCAAGTTCTCTACATCCATGGGTAGCCTTCGGCTGAGAAGGCCCATCAAGAGCAAGAGTCTTCAGTAATTTCCTGAACTGACCTGGATGGTTGTTGAGTTGTAAACGCAGCAACCTTGCTTTCATTAATTATCCATTACTCCAAGAAAGAAAAATTCTTTGCCTTTTGGATTCCCTGAGGTTTGCTGCGAACCCTATCTGACTGCTCTTCATTGTTCCCACAGGAAATGCTGAATCACCTTGTGAAGGAGCCACATCCATCCACGGTGGATGAACCTCCTCCACCAGGTGATAGCTGTCCAATGCCAAAGGTGGAATCCCACTACCCCGATGTGGAAGACACAGCTCATCCACCCTGATGACGGAAAAAGACCTTGCCTTGGATCCCCACCCCTCCATCTTCCTCCTCTCTCTATGGAGGGCATCTCCCCAAGGATATGTGCATGCATGCAGAAATAGATTTTACCATATGCCGGAAGCATTCACCAAAGCCCCTTACCCCAACCCCAGTCTCCACAGGACAAGGAAAGAAGCAGCTCAACTCAAAGTTGACTTGGAAAGTGCTCTCTCAGTTACAGGCGCTTTCTCAGTTACAGCTCAGATAGCACACAGAATCATCCATGGGGAGAGTTCACAAGTATTGGATGATGAGACAGATGACATTGATGTCGCCACATAGGTGGATGGTGAACTCCCTAGAAGAGGTTCAAGGTACCAGCATTTGTTATAGATGTAAAGAGTGACTATGGAAGTCAGCCCAAAATGGGAGAAAATCATGACTTATAATATGATTGGCAAGGGAAAACAATCTAATAAAATTACAACACTAAACTGTTTCATACATGAAGTAGAAAAAAATGAGTACACATCACACTGACACAAATAGAGCCATATAACCAAAAATAACAAGAACAGTAATTTTCAGAAAAAGGAAGGTTGTGATAGGCCTAAATTACCTTTGTGTCAATATTGTCAATGCAATCAAGGACAAAATCTGGTTGGCCAGATAAAATTTCATCTTCAGAGGAAGCATCATACATCAGCACTTTTGCATCAACTTGGCACTCTGGAAAAATTGATTGAAAATGCTTCAGCAGGCACAGGGCTTTTGGGGTACCAACATCATCCCGAGTGGCCACAGCATGTCGATTGAGGGATGAAAGTGACACCTGTGCATACACATGTTCTGAGAAATTCATATGATAGTAAATCATATGAACTGTAGTGTCATTGAAATCCGTTGAACAAAGAAACCAAATATTTAACCAGGCCATAACATGAAACATTATACAGACCTGTAGTACACAGTGAAACATGGCTGTCTAATGAAGAAACCAAAACATCCAACCAGCTTATAACATGATAGGCATTTTACCGTCGTTGAATATGTTAGGGTTTTTTGACATATGTATACCCCTGTAATCTTCTGTTTTTGTATATAAACCCCAGATTTAAGTGACTTATCAAAAATATGCCAAATTGTATCCAAATAGTTCGGTAATACCCTTGTCTTAACCTGAGGGTAAATTTAAATGTAGAAATGATGAATCTACCCATAAGTAAAGTTCTATATGGGTTTGATGAGATCACATAATCTTAAGGGTATTTTTGGGCTTTTGTATCTATTAGCAGTTTTGTAGTATATACTTAGGAATATTCTTTCAAAGTTGATAACGCAAGGATCAGAAGTGTATAGATGCAACTATTTAGATGTATTTAGGGGCATTTTTGACAATCAAGTAAACTAGGGGGTTTATATATAAAACAGAAGATTACCAGGGTATATATGTAAAAACTCTAAGATTTTATTCCAAAGTTTCCATACATCATAAATGGTAAAGTTGTTGAAGTCCCACATTGGTTGTGGATGAATTCAACATTGGATTAACAAGTAAGTGGCCCCATCCACTCATTGCTAATTGGTTTGGTGTGCTGGATGTGTAAGAACGTGAGCCATCAAAGTATTCGTTGTCCTAATTCCATTAAATCTGCACACAATGATTCTGTCACAGTGATAAAGCAGAATGCTCCCAAGAGAGTTCTTTTTGTGGATGCTCCACCATGTCCTTGGAATTTCTTCATAGCTGTCCAGTTGATTGGGTCACACACAGAAGACTTTTTAAATATGCAAAAAGCATTGCAATGGGAATGACCAAAAGAGACAGATGTCACGTATCTATCAAACAGCTAAGAGAGGCCATCTGTTAGGTGCCACATATCTATCATTCCTCTTCCTTTGTGCGATGCTGAAGTCTTCAAATCCACCAAGGGATGGGCTAATCTTGAATTTGATAGATTACTTGTTGAAGTTAATGAAGGAACAGAAAGTCCCAGAAACCATTAAACTTCGATGGCGAAGTTCACCATTTGAAAAAATGGTAAATGTGAGGAGCACAAAAATAACTGAACATATAAAGGAGTCATTTAGGCTACAAACAATATAGAGCTTTGTGGGATGCTCCAGGCACTGATGCAAGGAAGAAGATGATCGAGTCAACTGGTTTAATTCAGCTGAGGTGGCACAATGCAAGTCGGGTTTGTGCTCGACCGAGTTAGGATCAGTCTAAGAAGGTGGGGCCAGCAATTTACAACTTTCTATTTTGTTATATGCCGAACCATCTCGAAAGAGTCCCACTGGTGATGGAAACTGTAAAGATATTTATAGGGAAAAGGATGCAGCAAAACTGAAGGATACAAAGAGAAGGATGAGAGAAGGAGAGCTATGCACAAAGTGGGAGAGAAAGAGGCAGCCAACAGAACAGGGCCGATCCTCACACAACCCTTTTATGTATTGGGGGATTATACAACAAGCTACTATGACCAAAATGCCCCCACACTAAAGGAGGCAATAGGGACATAACAACAAATATCAAAAGGCATGTACTTTACATGGACAAAAACATGCCTGCTGCACAGACATAATTGCCCCTGCAATCCACACTCCCCTCAAGCTAAGCATAGATATCTCTCATGTACAACTCAAACAAAACAGAAACAAAGTGGTCCCTAGACAATCCCTTAGTTACGATATCTGAAATCTGATCTGCAGACCAAATATATGGTAGAAAAATCTTGTCAGAGTCCAATTTTTCCCATATAAAATGATGATCAAGCTCAATAAGCTTCATCCAATCATGCTGAATAGGGTCATTGGCAGTGTCAATTGCAGCCTTGTTATCATAATAAAGCTTCATTGACAAATGAACTTGAACTCCGAGATACTACAAGAATAACCTTAACCAGAACATCTCTGTGACTCCCTGTGCCATAGCTCAATACTCTGCTTCTGCACTAGATCTTGCACAAATAGTTTGCTTTTTACTGCAGCAAAAATCACAAGATTCCCTCCAAGGAAGGTACAATACCCTGTAATAGACCCCAATCAACATCTGTATAACCTTCAACATTTAGATGAACCGCGTTGGTCCATAAAAATTCTTGACCAGGGCAAAGATTAAACATATCTGAAGATTCTTTCCATAGCTTGCATATGAGGCTTTCAAGGTGCATATATAAATTGGCTAACAATACCCATAGCATAAACAATGTCCAGTCTAGAAAGAGACCAATAGAGCAACTTCCTAACAAGGTGTTGGTATACCCCTTTCTCTGGACCAAACAGCAACTCAAAAATAGACTCACATAGCCCACGATTTGATTTTATAGGAGAAACTGCTGGTTTGCAACCCAACTTCCCTGTTTGTTTGAGTAGATCAAAGGCATACTTCCGTTAGCACACATAGAGACAATGTTGAAACTTTGTAACTTCAATATCGAGGAAGTACTTCAATTCACCAAGATCCTTACCATTGAATTCTCTTGCTAAATCATTCTTAATTTTGCTGATTTCTGATATATGATCACCAGTAATAATGGATGTAATCTTTGATTACATGGTGCTGGAAGAAGGAAGACAGTGAAAGAGTAGAGGAAGAAGATGGAAGAGAGGGAGAAAGGGTGAATAGGAGAGGCAGCGGCCAATACTCCTGGCCGCACACCTCCTAATCAGTACAAGACAAGAATACACACTTGGATCACGGAATATAATGTCCCCTCCTCTTTTTTTTTGAGAAAGGAAAATGGTAAGGGTTGCACATGGGGGGGGGGGGGGGGGGGCTGAATAAATAACTTGTGCAAGGTTTATTCCGTGGGTGTGTATTGTATCAGACGATTTGGGTTCGAGTGTTGGACCTTTCCCCACTGACCGCAGTCAGTGTTGATTTACATCGGTCTAACGTCCGAACACCTTTGTTTAATTGTCAAAGAAGTCTTAAAGTTCCCTACATAGGTTATGATGCTGAGAGTAGGCTCACTTGCATGGCTCACAGTTACCTCTGACTCACCACCGAAAGATTGATAGAACTAGGGCTTATCAAAAGGCCTCATTAAGTTTAGGCCAAAAACCCTATAATTTGGGAGCATGAATGCAATTCTACAGAAGCCATAGGCATTTTTTGAAGTGTCGGGAGGTTTTCTGGACTCCAGGGGTATTTTGATAAATCTAGGTTCTCATGGCTATTTTGGTAATTTTACCAGGCCATGGGCATTTCTGGAATTTTCGGGTCATAGGTAAAGTACGGAAAGACCTCCAACCTCTGAGAACACTGAGGCAGTTTCTAGCAGGTTTTGAAGGTTCTAAGTCACAGGGGTTTTCTGATAATTTTACCAGACCTCGAACAGATCTAGATCTGAGATGACACTTACGTGCAAGACTAGGCTAGCAAGGTCCCTAAGCGAAAGGAGCAATAATGGACTTCGTAGAAGATGTTCGTGCATTGATTCGCAAAGAGAGGGGCATGTACATAAGTTCCTGACAGTCGAGACTTAAGTACGATTTTTTTTTCTTGGCCAACCCATAAAGAAACAATTGAGCACACTTCATGAATCATATGAGTACATGGGTTGTCGGCGAGTTATCCACTGTATAAGAAGAAGGGGTCTCCGCACTGACACGGGATGTAGGGGCATAGCCCTAATTACATAAAGTTGCAGGATAGAACTGCGAACAACAGGATTTGAATTTTCTTGCAATCCTGGGAGGGGCATTTCTGCAATTCCTTATTATCTGAAAGAATTACATAGTTTGGCCATCCAGGATGCATGAAAAATTACATACATAGCCTCTTAAGGGCATAAACGCAAGACCCGAGATATTTACAAATCATACTCTTAATGGGCCTTTTTACAAACAAACAAACTCCTCCAAACGTCCGTAAGTCTTTCTCCACGTCTGTCAGTCCATCTCCGTGTGTGTGTGTGTCCTCATCCTTGGCCCAGGGAGCTATCTATAGAAGTGGGAGGACCCAAGTTGTCAAAAACATGAAGATTTGCCTCAATTTTAACAAAAAAATAGGTTTTAGCCCCAATTCTGACAAGGTGGGGTGGCCCGTCTTTTTTTTATGGGAACACGGACCCCGGGGGGGGGGTCATTTGACCCGCGGCGGGACCCAGCCCGAGGTCGGTCGACCCCGCTGGGGGCCCAACGGGGTGGACGCGACCCCGCCCGGGGTCGGTCGCGCCCGTAGGGAGGCTAAAGGGGTCATTTGACCCCGGGGCGGGTTTTTTGGCCCCTCTTCGCGTGTTTTCTGCAATTTTTTTGTCGCCCTGGTGGGAGGGGAGCAGTCGCCCTGCATTTATTGCTCTCCAAGGCCCACTCTCTGCCGCGTGGCAGCAACGTGTTGGTGGAGAACCGTGCGGGAGCGAAGGATTGTTCATTTGTCGTTTATTTGTGCGTCGTTCGCCCCGGGGGGAAGTTTTTGCATCCGTCCGTGCCGTGTGATACACAATTATTCGGCCACTTTGACAGGTATGCATGTATATTTTTCCCCTAATTTCCCTTGCTGCAACGCCGCTTGCAATAATATATGGTTGGGCCAATAGACCCTAAATCGCGGAGGTACTCCACGGAATAACGGTATCGACGCTACGTCATGTTTTCTATCGATTGTTGTGAGATAAAATTCTCGAAGTATTTCGAGAGAATTACGGGTGCAACAAATACCCCTGTTACTATGACTTTAATCAAGGGTATTAAGACAAGTGTTTTAAGTTTAACGGATCCATCTCAATGAGTCCGATAATGAACCAGTGACCCAGACTCTAGACCCAGACCCAAACTAGACCCAAATAAGGGCCAGATCGGCCTGTACATGGGTTCATCTTCTAGACTCCCCCTCAAGCTGAGCATAGATATCCTTCATTCACAACTTGCCCAAGACAGAATTGATTGCCTCCCGTGTAACTTCTTTGGTAAATACATCAGCCAACTGATCACCAGATCGAATGTAGAGTAGACAAACTTCTCAGGAATCCAATTTCTCATAGATGAAGTGGCAATCGATTTCAATGTGCTTGGTTTTGTCATGTTGCACATGATTATTGGCAATATTGATGGAAACCTTATTATCACAATGAAGCCTCAAGGGAAGGTGTCGGTCACGGAATATTTTTAAAAGTATAGAATGTTCTTTTTGTTCTTTCATCAAAGGGAGAAGAACAAAGTCTAAATTTCTCACTGAGCCTTTTAAAGAAAAGGGGGAAATATATAGGGGTGCATGTATAGGGGCACTATAAATAGCATGTGGAGGATTTATTCCGTGGATGCGGTTCGTATCAGACAATTTAGGTTCGAGTGCTAGACATCTCCCCACTGACCGCGGTCAGTATTGATTTATATCGGCATAACGTCCGAACACCCTTGATTGACTATCAAAGAAATCCTAAGGTCCTTTTCATAGGTTCTAATGTTGAGGGCAGACTCACTTGCACGACTCATAATTAATTCTCATTCATCACCGAAAAATTGATAGAACTAGGGTTTTATCAAAGGCCTCATTAGGTTTAGGCAAAACCCTATACTTTGGGAGCATGAAATGTAATTTTGCCGAAGCCGTAAGCGTTTTTGAAGTGTCGGGAGGGTTCCTGGACTCCAAGGGCATTTTGGTAATTTCTGGTTTCTAGGGATATTTTGATAATTTTACCAAGACAGGGGCTTTTCTGTAATTTCCCAGTTGGAGGAAGACTGTGGTGTAATCTCTAACTTCCAAGGGCACTGAGGCAGTTTTCGAAAGGTTCTGGGGGTTGTTAGGCCGTTTTTAGATCACAGGGGTATTTTGATAATTTTACCGGACCTAGTGCAAACTTAGGTTTGAGATGACACTTAGGGGCAAGGTTAAGCTGACAAGATCCCTAAGTGGAAGAACAACATTGGGCTCCATGGAAGGCGCGTGTGTGTTGATTCTTAAAAGAGAGGGGCATATGCACAATTTCCTGAAAGTCAAGGTCTATTCGCAATTTTCCTTGGCACACATGAGAGAAGACAACTGAGTGCACTCGTGATTCATGTAAGTACAAGGGTTGTCGGCGAATTGTCGATTGTACATAAGAGGTCTCCACACTGACGCGAGACATGATGGCAGAAGCTGATCAGGTCTCCACAGATAGTTTTGACACGCCGACGATACTAATAGGCGGGAGCTCTAGAGCTGGTTGTCCATCTACTCCGTCAGAAGCTGATCAGGGGTACCCACAGTTGTCGGAGGCTGACGCACAGTAGTAGAGGCAAGGCACGGG
This sequence comes from Amorphophallus konjac, assembly GCA_022559845.1. Lineage (NCBI taxonomy): Eukaryota > Viridiplantae > Streptophyta > Magnoliopsida > Alismatales > Araceae > Amorphophallus > Amorphophallus konjac. Next base: position 432,778,306 of record CM040120.1, on the reverse strand, counting down.
CATGATGATCACCGGGAAGATGAACTCCGAAGACGACACTATCAAAGTGCAGATTACAGACATAGAAGGTAAGAACTATAAGAATTTGCATCTGGGTATCCATGCGCCGCCCTTTTAAAAGAGTACTTTGTTTTGCCGATGATTGTGATACCCAGGGCGAGTTGAGAGAATCTACTTCCCCTTCGACATCGTCAGCGACACACCCATTGACGTGGCCAACCCATGGGCTGCAACGGAGGGAGGAGAACAGCGACAGGGGAGGGACGCCGACGGGGCAGCAGGGGAGGGGGGAGGACGGTGACAACTGCATATGATCAGATGCCCATATATGTTCATGCAGTTCATGCTCAAGCCCCTCTAGTAGGTCTGCCAGGCAGCACTAGACGCCGAAGCAGCAGGGGGGGTGTTGCACTTCTCCAATACTCAGATCTATTGCAACTGCAAGGAAACATTGTCCTCCACCCTCCCCTGCATCCCCATCGGCATCCAGCGCCTAGATCACATATCCTTCAGTGAAGTAAATGTTCTCAACTCACCCTCTGGCAGGTCTACTATGACTACAAGATCCACGAAGTAGATGCTCGGATCTCCGACATCACCTCTAGGCTCGGCCACTCCGATGCTCGCGCCGCCGACTGCTTCGTCCTCATCTCATCTTCGACGACCTTGATACTCCGCCACCCCGCCGGTGGTGCCCTAGTGGTGTACTCGGACTTCTTTGGTCACCGCAACGACGGGTTCGGGGCCTACGACCTGGGCACCTGGCACAACCTCTTCCTCACTCAACTCAGTGGCCCTAGTATGCTATAACTTGTTCCACCCACTTCTCCTCACTAGAGAATTCTAACGAATCTTAGAAGAAAAATCTAATCTTTCACGCAGATGACGAACCCTCTGACACAGACGATGTCACCGTGGACGGAGAAGCCAACACCTACGTCACCAACGCCAAGTTGAACAAGCTGTGGAAGGTCGGCCCCGATGAGAAGCTATTGACCATGATCAGGAGCCCGATGTTCACCCAGATTAAACAGTGGTACCGCAACTTGGTGGGGCTCAAGTGGATCGTCCACCACCCTAATGGCTATCTGCTTATCGTCCACACCTTCGACAGTCGCCTCTTCAAGGTCGACACGGCGACGGAGGAGGTGACCATGGTGGTGGCCTAGAGCTGGGGGACGGCCTAGAGCTACTCTCCTTGACCAAGATGGTCATCGTCGACATGCCTTCGGGGAGAGTGGTCGTTCGACATCCTCTGCGTGCGCTGGCATGTTCAGAATAAATCCTTATATAAAATATTTCTTTTCAAAAAGAACTCCATATAAATATATTCCGTGACCAACATGGTCATAATATTGTTGTTGACTTTTCTTAGCGATTTCTTTGTCAGGATTGGCTTTCTGTATCTTTGGATCGGCTATGTGGGATGACATGCCTAGACATGGTATTTAAAGAAGTAAGGAATGCCCCATGTTTAATTCTGTGAGCGATTTCGGGGCATGTTTTATCCTTTTCTTCTAAGGCCCTGAACTCAGGTAAGTGAGCACCCCTAGTCAGTTAAAACCCGACACTTGGGACAAGGAAGCCCCAAGATTATCAGTCTCCTTGGTTCGGATTGCTTATGAAGACTGAAGGAGAGAGATAAATAAAATAAAATGTGAGAGAGAGAGAGAGAGAGAGAGAGAAATAAAATAAAATATGAGAGAGGGAGAGAGAGAGATTATTAGACCCCTTTTTCTTCTGCCCCCAATGATGAGAGGTTCAGAGATCTTGGATTATCGGCATCTCGGCTTGCTGCTAGGATGGCGATTGGGCGGATTGAACTACCATCACCTGTTTAATTGCTCGGGCCTCCACCTTGGTGACCCATATTTGTTTGATAGGAAGTTGCTTCACGGAATCACCCCCTCGCCTGGGCTTAAGGGCGTTGGCGTTTTGCGTGAGGCTTGGACGTCAACTTCTTTCATTTTTGCCTTAACTTGATATAGACGGCAATTGCCCACTTGACCAGACTTAGAGGGTTTGACTTTCCACTGGTGCGTTGGCTTCAAACACGAAGCTTAGGCGTTGACTTCTTTCATCTATGCCTCGGCTTGATATATTCGGCAAAGCATTGTTATGAGATCGGCTAGCCTCCATTTAGCTAGTTGTGTTCTTTTCCTTTTTTGTTGGCACTTAGTTCTTCAACAGGAAGCCTTTACTTTAACGTGCCGAGTAGCGACAACCACAGCTGGGCTGGTGTTACACCCTGCTGACAAGAGTAGCTTTGGACATGTGCTACATTGGCACTTAAGTTTCAAAAGGAAGCCTTAACCTTGATGCCCCCGGCAGCAGTAGTAACGGCTGGGATGGCATTGCCCCCACTAGCAGGAGTAGCTTTAGGCGTGTTTTGTGTCAACATTACACTTTAACAGAAAACGTTCCCTTTGATCCTCCCAGCAGCAGCAGCCATGGCTGGGGTGATGTTGCCTCTTGTTAGCGGGAGGAACTTGGACATGTATTGTGTTGACATTTGGCCTTCGAAAGGAAGTCTTAATCTTGATGCCTATGGCGATAGCAATAACGGCCGGGATGGCGTTGCCCTCTGTTAACAGGAGTGGCTTCAGATGTGTTTTGTGCCAACATTAGGCTTCAAAAGGAACCGCTTAACCTTAATGTCCCCGGCAACAACTTCAACGACGGGAATTCTTTGAATTTCTTGCAAGAGTAAGAAGGAGTTACAACCTTCATTGAGGCAAGGCTATTCTTCAACAGAGAGATGAAAGATAGGAAAAGTCCCACCGGACGTGCTAGTCTGGTTACACGCGGAATTTTCGAATATCCATTTCGTTGGATAAATATGCGTATATTTTGACATATTTGTTAATTCCGCGCTTTTGGGTTTATCAGAGGATTTAGGTTCGTGTACTGGACTTTTTCCCCACCGACCGGAGTCGGTGTTAGTCTACATCGGACAAGTCCGAACACCTTTGATTACTTGTCAAAGAACGCCTTTGGACTCTATGCATTATGACATTAATGATCTTGATGATCGTTCATGACGGGTACATACTCTAGCAAAGAAATTTGAAGAGTTTATTTTTTTGAACATATGTAATTTAGATCACAATCGATCTTTCCAGACCTTTACATATGGTCCCGATTGTGTAATCGAGTCTTATGGATTACATCCGGTTGCAACCAGAACCTCTGAATTTGCTTCAATCTACATTTGGATCTTCGAATTTGATTTCGTCATGATCGGGTCATTGAATTTACTTTTGTCCCCCTGATCGGGCAGTTGAATTTGAATTCCATCACGAGGACCGTTGGATCGCCAAGATGATCAATGTCAATCCCTCAAAGTTGCTTCATGGTCATAATCACTCTTTTGATTATGATTGGACCCTTAAGTTGCCTTGGTGTCCATAAAAAACATTCCCGCCTGAGATATTTGTAATTTTCCCTCCATCAGGGTATTTCAACCGTTTTCCCAAACTTTGGGGGATTCTTGCAATTTCTTCCTTTCTTAGAGATACCCCGTCACTTCTTGACTTCATGGGCATTGACTTTTCGGATATAGCCCCGTTACTTTGACTTCCTGGGCATTCTTGTCATTTTGACTTTTTGACATATGTTTGACATTTCTTGACTTCTTGGAGATAGCCCCATCATTTGACTTCCTGAGCATTCCTCGTCTTTATTTCCTGACTTCTCGAAAATAGCCCCGTCATTCGACTTTTAGGTATTCCTCGTCTTGTTTTCTTGACTTCTCGGAAATAACCTCGTCATTCGACTTCTTGGATATCCCTTGTCTTGATTCTTGATTTTTCAGGGTTTATTTGCAAGATCATCAATTTCTGACTTTCTGGACATGACAGCTCTCGGCCATGAAAAAGATACATGTATTTGGATAGTTAACCATAAGCCGAACTCAGGAGAGTGCACACCACTTCAAGGAAGGGGCGTGGTCTCGATCCACTGAGTCGTGGAAATGACGCCAACCGGAACAAGAGCATTCTTTGGTGATTTTAAGACAAGCCGGGAACTTTGTGCAGTTTCTAGACTGAACAATAGCTTTCATACAACTTTCCCACAAATTTGGTATTTCTGTAATTTTCTAATATTTCAAGGTTTTTTGCATTTTCCCACCATTAGGGAGATTTCCGCAACTTTCCCACCATCGGGGATATTTTTGTAATTTTCTCACCATCAAGGGCATTTCTGTAATTTTTTTACCACCAGGGGTATTCTATCCTTCAAGGGATTTTTCTACAATTTTTGAAGTTTCTTCATGACTTTATGCTATTTCTGAAATTCATTTGATCTCTCCATCATTTCAGCAACCTTGCTTCACCACAAAGGTAATATCTCTAATGATAGGGACATGTATGCAATATATCCCCTTGTGGGTTCTTTTTAACAAGAAACCATCTCTCCCTTCAAGCCTTCAAGGCCTTGAGGAGCTCCAAATGCACCTTTTATGCAAGCTTCTCAAGCTCTTCTTCTTTTTCTTCTTCACTTGGGCCTCTTAGAAGCTCACCAAGTCTTCCTCATGCTAGAGTTCTCTCTAGTCTCTTCCCTCTTACTTCGTGTGCTTTCCTTGGAGCTCTAGGCTCACTTTTATAGGAGGTGGAAGTGGACCGGAGGCTAGGTGTCATGCCCCAAAAAAGGCAGAAATATCAAGCCGTGAACAGTTAAACGAGCGGGTCGATCAAGAGACTCAGATGATGAGTATAAACAACAAATAGATAAAATTATATCTTTATTTCATAATCGGATAGTTCCAACAAAAATCCTTCAAGGACTTTCGATACTAGTCAAACTCAATACATTCATTTTCTAAGTAGACAGACTGGAGAAACATCTAATAAAAACTATCAGCACTCTCCTCACTCCAGTCCATTCCCGTCATCTTCGAGATTTCCTGAAAATTAACAACAATACAAAGGGTAAGCTCAGTAGGACTTATATCTCTTTACCAGGTGTTGCACCCGAAATTGTTCTCGAAATATTTTCGGGAATTTTATCATGCAACAATCCACGGAAAATACGACGTATCGTCGACATCGTCAGATCGCGGAGTATCTCCATAATTTAGGGTCCATCGGCCCGACCATACAATTATAATCGGTGTCGCAGCAAGGAGGTTAAGGAGGAAAATGCATATGCATACCCGTCAAAATAGCCGAGCAAGTGTATCACATGGCGCAAACGGACGCGAAGATTCCTCCCCACGCGGTGACGCACGACCAAACAACAAGCGAGACGCTCCTCTGCTCCCGCACAAGTCTCCACCGATGGACGCCTGCCACGCGGCAAGGAACGGGCCTCCACAGGCTATAAATGCTTCCCCACGGCTTCTACTCGACCCAGGTTGACAGAAATAAGGCAAAACGGCGCCGAGAGGAGTCAAAAGAAGGATACCGGGGTCAAATGACCCCTCTTGAAGGACGAGGAGGAGAGGGGGGACCACCCCCACCCCGCTGGACCCAGCGGGGCCGCACGAGCCCCCCCGCGGGGTCACGCGACCCCGCTAGGCCAGTGGGGTCAACCAGCGGGATCGCGGGGCCCCTCCCCTCGCGCGACCCCGCCAGCGGCGTCCCGTGACCCCTTCGGGGTCGCGCGACCCCTCTGGGGTCCGCTTGCGGTCAACCCCCCCCCCCTCCGACGTTTTAATTTTTCAAAAAAAAAAAGAGAAAAGAAGAAAAATGAGGGAGAGGGGTCAAAAAATACTTTTTGCCACCCCACCTTGACAGAAAAAAATTGCACCCCGCCTTGATAGAATCGGAGCATTTCTCCACGGTTTTGTCAACCTGAGTCCTCCCGCCTTCTATAAATAGACCCCCAAGGGTCCAAGTGGAGAGAGGAGACATCTACGAGAAGAAGACCGCCTGCGCAAGGAGTTGTTCTGTTCTGTTTGTTTGGCCTGTGAGGGGTAAGTCCCCGGGCCTTATGGATGTGCCCCTAAGGGTGTTTTTGTAATTATGCCCCTCAGTGGGCCATGTTTGTAATTATGCCCCTCAGCGGGCCATGTTTTGTAAGTCTCTACGTCCCGGGACGACTAAGATACGTGGTTCTGTACCTATAACGACGGAATTACAAAAAATGTCCTCCCCGGGACCGTAAGAGACAAAAGGTCCTGTAATTTGCAGTTATACCCTGCAACTTCTTGCAATTGGGACTACGTCCCTACCTCCCGCGTCAACGCGGATCTTTATACAGTCGACAATTCGCCGACAACTCTTGTATCCAGTTGGGTCATAAAAATATCCAATGTACTCCACATATTGTCTTTGTACACCGATCGGAAAAATTACAAGAAAACCCTTCGACTTGTGGAAATTGGGTATATGCCCCCCCTTTGGCGATGTTAACACAAATGAGTCTTCTATGAAGTTCTTTACTACTCTTTTGGCCCAAGAGCGTTGTCAGCCTTGTCCGACACTTCGAGTGCCACCACAACTCGAGTCCGTGTAGGGTTTGGTAAAATTACCGAAATGCCCTTATGACCTCGAAATGGCCTAAGAGTCCTCAAAACCCTCCAGAAAACTAACTCAGCGCCCTGGGAAGTCAGGAACCCGGTCCTACTTCCGTTCCAACCCAGAAATTTCAGAAATACCCCTGGCCTGGAAAAATTACCAAAATATCCCCAGAGCCCAGGAAACCTCCCATGACTTCAATAGGCCTACGGCCTCCCCCAAATCATCTTCATATTCCTCCATTCTAGGGTTTTGCCTCAATATGAGGGGTCTCAGTTGAAACCCTAATTCAGTCTTTGTTGTTAGCCAGTGGTGAGTGAGTGGACGTCGTGAGCCCTCCAAGAGAGTTTGCCCTCAACATCAGAGTCCCTACAGAAGACTTTGGGATTTCTTTGACAGTTAAACAAAGGTGTTCGGACGTTAGCTGATGTAAATCAACACTGACTACGGTCAGTGAGGAAATGTCCAACACTCGAACCCAAATCGTCTGATACGATGCGCATCTACGGAATCACCCTCTACTCAAATAGGGAAATGTTTCTTTTCAAAAAGAACAAAATCTATATTTTATCTACGATAAAAAAAGGGTCAGATATTCCGTGTGTCTCACAGACTGGCACGCCCGGTGGGACTTTTCCCGCCTTTCTTCTTTCTGTCAAAGAAAGTCTTCTAAACCTTCTTTAAGGTTCTGATTCCCCTCCTCTTCCTTTTACAGGACGGGAAGAGGAGGGCGCACACATCTCTCTACTCACCTGAGGGTTTTTCGTGCATTCGCACTTCTCCAGTCGTGCTACGCACCACCACCACCAAAAGCAACAGCAGCGATGGCCGCCGTCACCTACGGCCCCGAGATCATCGCCAACCACGCCAGGCTCGAATACCTGGCGACCCCGCTCGTCTTCGGCGACTTCCCAGCAGTCGTCGGTTCGCCCTTCTTCTTGGGTGCGTCAGGCCCTCGACCTCATCAGCTGGTCGAGTTCACTCGGCCAAGAAGACAACTACCGAGGGTGTCACGCCCTCCGCCTCAGCAGCCGGCCGGGTTCCCCCGGTCAGCAAGACTACAGTCGGGGGTGTTAGGCCCTCGGCCCCAATAACTGGCCGGGTTCGCCCGGTCAAGAAGACCTTCGTCGGGGGTATCAGGCCCTCTACTGCAGCAGCCGGCTGGGTTCGCCCGGTCAACTCTTCAACTGTTAAGGGTGTCAAGCCCTTCATCCCGACCACCAGCCGTGCTTATTCGGCTGCCATGTCAATGGCCGAAGGTGTCAGGCCTTCTGCCCTAGCTATTGGCCGAGTTTTCTCGGTCAACCAAATCACTGCTGGCGTCACTCCTGCTCAACGGGAGCAACGCCGTCGCCGTAATGGCGTCAAATCTACGACGGCCACCCTCAGAGGTACTGCTCCTGCACAACGGGGGCAGCGTCGCCGCCATAACGACACAGTGCCTACAGGTAGGCGTCACCACTACTGCCCCCGCTCGACGGGGGCAACGTCGTAGCCGCAAGGGCACGAAGCCCACAGCGACAGTATCTCGTTCCGGCAAAACTGTAATTGTCGGAGATATTCGCATTCGGCTCGATGGAGGCGAGCCGATATTGCCACGGGACCAGCATGTCCCAACCGTCTCCACCTCCAACCGCTTCGAGCTCCTCCGACAAGTCTGGGAGGACAGAACGAAAATGAAGAAGCCCGCCGTATCGGCGGCTACTCAGGGTCCCTTGCAGCGACCCAAGCCTCGAGCTCCTCGGTCTAACACAGGGGGCAACCCAGTGAAGGAGCGCCACCTCCAGTTGAAGAAAATTTGGGTCACCAAGGAAGAGGCCTGAATTCGAAGGCGCACAAGGGCGCAGGAGTCCTTCCGCATGCCGGACCTGCAATTTATGCGAAGCCCGACGAGCATTGAGGCCTCGGTCTCCCCGAGATCCACAAATCAGCCCCTGCGAGGGCAAAAGCGTCGAGGAGCCAGCAAGAAGATGCGACCGACCTCCCCGTGAGATAGCTCCACCCATACGGAGGAGGATCACTCCCCTCAGGCGTCCACATCCCGAGTTTCTGTCTTTGACAGACTAGGGGAGTCGCCCAAGTTGGACCGACGACCGTCGAGGAAGAGGCGGGTGGTTCAGGTGACCGATGACACTGTCAAAGTGTTCACCTGTTACGCCACCTCCAGCGACAAACAGCCAGAGGACACTTTGGGGGAGCTTAACCAGCCTCTTCAATATTTGAGGAGGTCAAGGCCGGTCTCCCGGATTTTGGCACAGACACAGCAGGCGTCGGCTGCTGGGACATCTCAGCCCGAGCCGGCACGGCAAGAAGAGCGCCAAGAGGACGTCCACAGCATCGATGGGGACAGCCACCCCCGGCATGAGGAAGATCTGGGGGAAGAGACACCCTCCCGCGTTGGAAGAACTCCGACGCGAGAACCAAGAGCTCAAGAACCTCTTGCAAGCGCTATTGCGTGAAAAGGAGGTTCATGTCCCACCTCAAGCTGCGCCAACTGGAGTGGAACCACGGCCTCCTCCCGTTCCAGTTGTGGCCAACACCTCCGTCACCGCAGCGAAACTACCATTGGCCGTAGAGTTTGAAGTTCCGCAGCCTGAAGCCAATGCGCGATCATCTACCACTCCTGTCACAGAAAGCCTTATGGCGCAAAGGCAGATGATCGAGCGCATCGTGGAGGCGAAGTTTGCCCAACATGGAGAGGGTGCGGCTACCGTTGATTTATATAGCGTGCCATATCCCCTCCACCATCAATTCAAAAAGCTTCCGCCTGATTATCCAAAGGCCCCGAAGCTTCAGAAGTTCAACGGGCAGGGCTCTCCTCATGAACACTTGGCCTATTACATGACGGCCATGGGTGACTTGGCACTAGAAGAGGCATATTTGTTGCGGTACTTTGCCACGTCTATGACCGGCACTGCCTTCCAGTGGTACTCCAGGTTGAAGCCCAATTCGGTAGCTGATTGGGCCGACATGCAAAACAAGTTCGTCGACCGTTTCCAAATGGTCGAACGTAAAATCTCCCTGGCGGAGCTCTATGCCCTCCGGCAGAAGAAAGGTGAGACCGCGTTGGACTTCATCAAGCGATGGAGGGATGTCAGCATGCGCTGCGATAATCCTCCGACGCCCAAAGACGCGATCATCATCTGCCGCAGGGGTCTCTCGGCAGAAGTCAGTGAAAAGCTTCTGGGCTCAAACATCAGAAGCTTCGACCAACTGAATACGATGGTGGCGGAAATTGAAATGTTCTTCGCTGACCACCCGGCACAAGCCTCTGCAAAAGGCAAATCCTCCAAAGACCGTCTGACTAGCGGTAAGGAGGTCAATGCTGTCGACTTCTCCCCCAACAAATGGAGAAAAGGGAGAAGGAAAATCCAAAAGTAATGGCAAGAAACCCGATGCCAAGGCAAGCGCGTCTCGATTGGCAGAGAACATGAAGACGCCTTACTCCTTCAGGAAGGAGGATACCAAAATGCTCTTCGATCTATGCATAAAGGAGCAGCTCATCACCCTGCCGGATCCACGGAAGCCCGCAGAGGTGGATAAGACAGATGATCCTACTTATTGTGTGTATCACCGAAGGTTGGGTCATACCATCGGGGACTGCTATGTTTTCAAGAACATAGCAGAAAAGCTCATTCAAAAGGGCTTAGTAAATATGTTGGGCCATGCAGTTGATCCGCCACAGCCCCATGCTTGGAGTCGATCGAGCCGGTCGGCTAATGTGGTCTATATGGCGGCCATGGCTTCGAGCTCCAACGCTTCCGAGGTCAGGCCCTCAAATCAACAGCCCAATGGCGGTCCTAGAGCCGCTCATCCTTCTCTCCCAGAATGTCTAGCGCTGCGGAGAACCATTCGGAGGATCCGAGGGGAGGAGATTCGCCAGCTGCAACTGGAACAGAGGCGTCTACTGCAGTTCCTTGAGAGCATAGATCAACAGTTGGCCACTTTCCCCTACGGCCCATTCGCCAGGGGGTTAGCTCCAGCTCACATACGGGAGGCAGGTGTACCACCTGCTGGTCGGGCTCCGCTCGGGGGCTGGCTCTCCGAGGAGTCCTCGGATTCATCTGAAGGCGAGGAGCATACACCCGAAGGCAGGCAGCCCGAGCAGAAGCTATACTCATTCCCTTGGGAGAAGACTCCGAACATTTTCTTCGCCTGTCAGCGAACAGGATTGATAAGCCCATCGCCCATGGAGCAGACACTAGGTGCTGCATTTCAGCAGGGCTATTGCCCCTACCATGAGGTGATAGGCCATATCATCCACAACTGCGAACCGTTCAAGGACCTCGCTGAGGACTTAATCAGGCGAGGGAAGGTCAATATGGGTGAATTCTTGGTCAATCCACCACAGCCGCATGTACGGGAGAGTATTCACTTCTCCGTCAATGTTATACATGCTACAGTAGCTTTCCAGCTCCCCGAGCCGCAAGAAGAGGGAGTCAGTTCCCAGGGAGTCAGTTCCCAGCCACCTAAATCCACACTCTGGTATCCAGGGTGGCGACCCTCTCATCAGTGTTCTTTCCCCAAGGAGGACACTGAGAAAATCTTTGACAAGCTCCTGGAAGATGGTCGGGTGTTGACACATGATCCGCCGTCTTACTACAATGAAACGGCCAAAAGTCATCCCCGCTACTGTAAGTACCATGCCAGGGTGTCTCACCCCACCCGAGAGTGCCAAGAAGTCCAAGACTGCATTGAAGTCCTCATCCAAAGAGGGGAAATCGATGCCCAGGGGAACTCTATGACGAGGCGGCGTCTTAAAGATGCCGCTAAGAAGATTCTCCAACAGGTCCAATAGAAGTGGACCAAGCCACGTGGGGTCAAACACATCTCTCAACAAGTCCAACCGGACAAGTCTACGGGCAGCGATAATCCTCAGCCAAACACCAAAGGCAAGGCTAGGTGCGAGGGGCCTAAGGCCCAGAGCCCAAAAAGCCAAGCCATGGGAGAGGGTTCCAAGCCCCTCTCCAGGCCGAGTCAGCCCGGCATCGTCATAAGGGGAAATTCTCCGCCAGACGACAAAGGCAAGGCAAAGGGGAGGGAGCCTCAGGCCAAAGCTCCTATCAAGCCAACAAGGCCGCCAATTGCAGAAAGGCCTCAACATCTTGAGCTCGCGAAGCCGCCAGTCAAAGCAAAATCGGTGGAGTTGCAACGCCCCCAAGGGCCTCCACTGTGGATTGGCAGAGTTCCAGGAGTTGCCGCCTGAAATAATTGCTCAGGCAATCAATGGCACCTTCCAGGTTCAGCCGGAGGAGGCCGACTGGACTAGGGTCACTCCCAGAAGGAGCCGTGGCACTAAAGCTCCTAAGGAGCCAGCCTGGAGCAAAAAGCAGAATTCTGGGGGCAAACAAGTCCCACCTCCAAAGCAAACTCCTCTCTCTTCTCAAGAGGCGGCACGCCAAAAGAAGCAAGAGAAGAATCTGAAAAGGAGGCTGAAAAAGCAAGCTGAGCAAGCAGCAGGAGGCCCCTAAGGAGCCAACTCCTTTACAAAGACTTCAAAAGCTCATAGATGAGCTGGAGGAGTACACTCCCCCTCGTCCCACCAGGGCCGTCACTCTAGACGAATACATTCCTTGGGACAAGTTTGGGCGTAAAGCCCGGCTTCTGCAATGGCTCCGAGATATCGCTCACCGTCTCGAAGAAGGTGAGGAGTTCCCAATCCCGAAAGAGCTCTCCTTATTCTACAAAGATGAGGAGCTCACTGTCGAGATGCTCGAGGAAATACTGCAAGAGCTCTCCTGCAACATGGTGGCGATTCCGCCGCCCGACAACATTAACTCTCCTGCGGCTGATAGCACTGGAGGCAAGGCTCCTATGGCAACTTATCAACGTCGCTCGGCAAGAAATAGCCGAGGTCGTGGCCGAGGACATGGACGTGAAGGTTCCCTTACTCTCGACCGGGTCATAATATTCAGAGGGGAGAAGCCGGGTCCTGTCCCAGAAACCCAAGTTCGGGGAATCCATTTTATCCTCAGCCCCTCAGAGGTTTCAGGCCCAGCCTCAGCAGCTAAATCGAGTGGCCTCCCTTTTATAATCGCCTCTTCTGATGAAGAAGAGGAGCCAGCCAAGTCGCCAGTGCGCGAGAAGGAGTCGGAGCAGGCCGGCCCCTCCAACAAGGTCGAGCCCGCAAGCCCAGCAGATCCTTCTAATGAAGACCAGCATGATGAGCCTTTGCCACATCCGGAGGAGTCTTTGGCTCCGTTGTTTCAAGAAGATGCGGAAGGCCAGCATGGGGAGCAGCGCCCTTCTAAACGGGAGAAGCCTCGCCAGGCCATTAAGACTCTGGCGGAGATCATCCCGCCATTTGACAAGACCCGTGCTCGGGCGGACCGTAAAATCATTCATCATATGAAGCGGTTCCCAACAAATGTCACCGTTTGGGAAGCCATCGCCTGGAGCAAGGATCTTAGGGAGGCTCTTGTCAAGATACTCCAAGACCCAGAGGCCTATGAAGCCCATGTTGCAGAGTTGCAGGCCCAGGCATATAAGGCATTTACAGCCAACATCTCCTTCACGGACAAAGACATGTTGTTGTCCTCTCCGTGCCACAATCGCCATTTATACATGAGGGGGACGATCAATGGGCATGACGTGAATCGCATCCTGGTCGACGCTAGAGCGGCCGTCAACATCATACCTTTGAAGACTTTCAAGTCTCTATACTTGGCACCTTATTTACAAAAGGTGAGCGCGGTCCAAATTTCGGGATTCAATTAGAAGTCCGAAGAGGCGCTTGGTCGGGTTGAAGTCAAGCTTGCTTTGGGCGATTTTGTCACTCAAGCGACATTTTATATCATCAACACCGACACATCATACAAGGCGCTGCTTGGGAGGCCTTGGCTCCACGAGAATTGGGTCGTCCCTTCAACTTTGCACCAGTGCATTAAATATGCCAAGGGAGGGGAGCAACATACGGTCTTTGCAGATCAGACCCCGTTCCACCCCAATGAGTGCCACTTGGCAAATGCTTCACTATATTTTGGGAAGCGCACTTTAGCAATCCCCGAGCCTATAAAAGACAAAGGGAAGCAAAAAGTGGACCATGAAGTCGAGGAAGGGCAGTTGTTCACTGTCAACCAAGACATGCTAAAACTGCATAGGCTAAGCCTCCAGGCCGCCTCCAAGCCGACTCAGCCGGAGAGGCGGAGTGTTGACTTCTAAGCCAACCTCATCAGCTGGGTCATTGATGGGAGTATCTCCTTACCGCCGAAGTGCCTTCAACTCTCGTCCCAACGGGAAGAGTATGAGGTGGAGCAGTTGAAAACCTTCACAGTCTCCTATCAACAGAGAAGGAGACGTAACAAGGGCAAGGGGGACAAGCCGATCATCTTTTATAAAGGTGATTTAGTCCCACCGTGCCCTCTTGAAGATGACTTCAGTTGGGATACTCCCGCCGATGTGGCGCCAGAGCCGGTCCAGGAGATGGACGATATGCCGAAATACATCAGGGAAATGTGTAAGAAGCAGCACATCCCACAAGCTCAGGACCCCGCACGAGCGGCGTATTTCCATCAACTGTGGAACCCTCCGCAGGTCCATGGGCAACCTCCCTTCTCCCGCAAAGATACGCGGGGACTCGGCTATGACCAGGAGACGGACTTTGAGGTCTATTATGCAGTCAATGCCATAGGACTGCTACCTCCTCATCACGGGCAAGTTGAAGTTGAGCCCAAAATTGATGACTCTGTAAGGGAGTCCGGTGAGGTGTCAATGACACCATCACCTTCATCGGAAGGCGACAACGACCACCCTTCAGAGGGAAGAGCAGCCCAGCCTGCTAACCATCGAACAAGACGAAGCAAGCCCTTCGGCTTCAAGTCACGAGCAAGAGTGCTTCGAAGAATTTGAAGTCTATGAAGCAAATACTGATGATGAGGGAGACTTTGTCGACCTCCAACCAGCTCCACTGGAGCTAGAAGACGGTGGTCAAGCAACTGTGGACGAGTTGATTGAGATTAATCTCGGAAGCAAAGATGACCATCATCCCACCTTCATAAGTGCTCTCCTCAGCGAGAAAGAAAGACAGTCGTATCGACAGCTCCTAAAAGAGTTCAGGGATTGTTTTGCCTGGACTTACAAAGAAATGCCCGGGCTCGATCCTTCTGTGGCTGAACACGAGCTGGCAATACTTCCGATAGTCAAGCCAGTCAAGCAAGCCCAAAGGCGTATGCGCCATGAGCTGGAGCTGAAGGTTAATGCTGAGGTTGACAAGATGCTGGACGTGGAGTTTATAAAGCCTTGCATGTACCCTGTGTGGCTCGCTAATATAGTCCCTGTCAAGAAGAAGAACGGCCAAGTCCGAGTCTACATCGACTTCAGGGATCTGAACAAGGCATGCCTAAAGGACGACTTCCCTATCCCAATCACTGAGACAATGGTTGACATGACCACCGGTCACGAAGCATTGTCCTTCATGGACGGGTCGTCGGGCTATAATCAGATCCGCATGGCCACCAAAGACAAGGACCATACGGCTTTCCGGTCTCCTAAGGGGATTTTCAACTATAAAAGGATGTCGTTTGGCCTAAAGAATGTCGGTGCAACCTACTAAAGGGCAATGACCAAGATCTTTGACGAGATGCTACATGACCTTGTCGAATGCTACGTCGATGATCTGGTCGTCAAGACAAAGAAGCGGGACAATCACTTGGCTGACTTGCGTCGAGTTTTCGAAAGGCTTCGACAGTACCAGCTCAAGATGAATCCCATGAAGTGTGCCTTCGGCGTCTCTAGCGGCAAATTCCTTGGCTTCATTGTCGGGTATAGAGGCATAGAAATCGATCCTGACAAAATCAAGGCCATAAGAGGACTGCCTCCACCCAAGAACTTGACAGAGCTCAGATCTCTTCAAGGAAGACTCGCCTATATTAGGCGATTTATTTCTAATCTTTCTGCAAGATGCCTACCTTTCGGCAAATTGATGAAGAAAGGAGCACCCTTAATATGGGACGAAGACTGTCAGAAGGCCTTCGAGCAAATCAAGGGGTATCTACTGACTCCTCCAGTCTTAGGGGCACCCATCAGAGGGAAGCCTCTCATCCTCTATATTGCTACCATGGATGCCTCTTTGGGGGCTCTGCTAGCCCAGATCAATGACGAGGGCAAGGAGCAGCCGTTGTACTACCTCAGTCGGAAGTTGATCGGGCCTGAGCATCGGTACGCGCCTATAGAAAAGGTGTGCTTGGCGTTGGTATTTGCTATCAAGAAGCTAAGACACTATCTTCTGGCTCATCGAGTGGAACTCATCTCAAAATGTGATCCGCTCAAATTTCTGCTCAGTCAGCCCGTCCTCTCTGGCAGGCTCGGCAAGTGGGCGTTGATCCTCATGGAGTTCGATATCACCTTCGTCCCGCGCAAGGCGATCAAAGGACAAGGAATGGCAGAGTTCTTAGCTGCGCACCCTGTGCCAGAAGATTCGCCACTCAACTTCGAGCTACCCGATGAAGAGGTGTTGGTACCTTCTCAAGAAACCGGGGAGCATCCTGAAAAAGTCCCACCACAGATGGAGCCGGGCGTCCTCACTCTCGACCTCCCACACTGGCAATTGTATTTTGATGGTGCTTCCCGGACAATCAAAAGGGTCGGCGGCCTCACGGACTATGTCTCAGGTGCACGGGTAGTCTTTGTATCTCCACAAGGAGGCATCCTCCATAATTCTTGTGCTCTCATGAAGTCACTAACTAATAATGAGGCAGAGTATGAAGCGCTAATTATTGGGCTTCAATTAGCACTGGAGATGGACGTCAAGTGCATCAACGTGTACGGGGACTCTCAGCTCGTCATTCGACAGGTACTGGGCGTCTATGACGTCCGGAAAAAGGAGCTTATTCCCTACCATGCAGCAGTCATGAGGCTCAAGGAAAAATTCTACCTATTCGAAATAGGCCATGTCCCCAGAGGCAGCAACTCCCAGGCTGACGCTTTGGCAAAGTTGGCAGCGGCCTTAAAACTCCCGCCTGAGGGAGAATTAAATATTACTGTCAGACACCGAAGGCTCATGCCAAGTGTGCTCGACGAGAGTCTGGCCTCACTGTCTACGAGGTCGACCATATTCAAGAGGAGAATGCTCCAGAAGAAGAAGATTGGCGTGAGCCGATCATAAAGATAAAGAATGGCTGGCTTCCTGCTGATCGGGCTCAGAGGGTGCAACTGCTACGTAGGGCGACATCCTACCAGTTGATTGACGGTCTGCTCTTCAGGCTCGTCCATGAAAAGGACCGATCGGTCCTCCTACGGTGCCTTTCATCCAAGGAAGCAAAGACTGTCATGCACGAGGTCCACTCCGGATTGTGCGGCGCGCATCAAGCAGGAGCCAAGATGAAAAATAACATCAAGCTCAAGGGGTTCTATTGGCCCACTATGTACGAAGATTGCAACCAATATGCTCGTACGTGTCACCAATGCCAAGCATTTGGCCCAGTCTCTCGGCGGCCACCTAACCCGCTCCATCCAACAACGCCTACTTGGCCATTTGCAGAGTGAGGCATGGACATTGTGGGACCATTCCCACCATCATCTCAAGGTCACAAGTTCATACTGGCCGCCACTGATTACTTCTCCAGATGGGCCGAAGCCGTTCCCCTGCGAGAAGTTACAGGAGAGATAGTTGCCCGCTTTGTGAGGCACTGCATTATATATAGATTCGGCAGCCCCAGCCGGATTATATCCGATAATGGGACGCCATTCAAGAACAAGACTGTTTATGCTTTGGCGGCCAAATTCTATATTGATTGGAGGACATCATCAGTCTACAATCCCCAAGCCAACGGGTTGGCCGAGGCCTTCAATAAGATCCTTTGTAAACTGCTGTCCAAGATAGTAGGTGGCCGCAAACGGGATTGGGGCGAGAAGGTCCACGAAGCCCTATGGGCCTATCGGACTATTTACAAAACCCCTACCGGATGTTCCCCATTCTCCTTGGTCTATGGAGCCGAGGCGGTGGTCCCTGTGGAGATCGAATTGGCATCCTATCGCGTTGCTGTGCACGCCGGATTGCCAGGCCAAGACCAGTCCGAGATAGAAAGGAGGCTTGAGGAGTTATCCAACCTTGAAGGTGAAAGACTCAAAACCTACAAGCACTTACAAGTGTACCAAGCCCGCATGACACGTGCGTATGACAAGCTGGTCAAGCAAAGGGCATTCAAGAAAGGTGACCTTGTCATGGTCAAAGAAAAGGAGGTTCTCGCGGGAAGATCCAGCGGCAAACTCCAGCCTAATTGGCGTGGCCTTATGTCATTCAGAAGGTCTATGAAGGAGGGGCCTATACGGTCCTCGACCACAAGGGAGATAATCCCTTCCCTCCTCTCAACGGCAAGCATATGAAGCTCTATCATGCGCCACCGTAGGAGTTTCTACCGCAGTTCTCACAGGACATTACCTCTCCCCAGTGAAGGTTCAAGCTAGAAAAAAAATGGGGTTAAAAATACTGATACCCCGACGGACTTAGTCATCCTTCAACGGATGGCTAAGGGCAAAAAGGCCATAGTCGAGGTGAAAACCCGAAAGGGCGTCTCAGGCAAAAAAGCCCCTCGGTGTGAAAACCCGCAAGGGCGCAGCAGAAAAAGCTAAATGGGGCCAGCCTCGGCAAAAACCCAAAAGGGCGGTGAGGTTGGTAATGTGAAACAAAAATCACCTCTCCGCTTATTCTATGGGTGGTTCTACGTCAACGACTCCACCCTTTAATGGCGGAGGCATTATACTGATGCTTTGGCCGTATCTCCCATGTCGTCCTGCGACATCTAGTCCCACCGTGGCGCCCCTCTTTTGTCTCACAGGGTTCGGCCTCCGCATGCCCCTTTTGGGCTGCCGACACATCTTTGCCTATCGGCTTTCGGGTTTGACCATCATGCCCCATTCGGGCTGTCAAATCCTTCCTTTTTGTCCCACTGGGTTTGGCCTCAGTATGCCCTCTCAGGCTGCCAGTTTGGCCTCAGTATGCCCTCTCAGGCTGCCAACCCATCATGCTTTTCGGCACATTTGTTCCATCGGGATTGGCCTCAGCATGCCCTCTCGGGCTGCCAACCCATCTCGCCTATCGGCTTTCGGGTTTGACTCTCATACCCACCAGGGCTGTCAAACCTATCTTTGTCCCATTGGGATTGGCCTCAGTATGCCCTCTCAGGCTGCCAACCCACCTCGCCTATCGACTTTAGGGTTTGACTCTCACGTCCCACTAGGGCTGTCAAATCCATGTATTTCCTTCTTCGGGGTCTGGCCTATGCATGCCCCTTTTCGGGCTGCCAACCCATCCCGCCTATTGGCTTTCAGACTTGACTCATCTATCCCACCGGGATTGTCAAGTTCACTCTTTTGTCTCCACGGGCTTGGCCTATGCATGCCCTTGTCGGGCTGCCAACCCTATTCGCCTATCGACTCACGGATTTGATTTATACGTCCCACCCGGGCTATCAAATCCCCTCCTTTCATCGTTTCGGGTCTGGCCTATGTATGCTCCCTCGGGCTGCCAACCCATCCCGCCTATCGGCCTCCAGGTTTAACCCGCATGTCCCTTTCGGACTGTTAAACCTACTCCTTTGCTGTCCCAACCGGGCTTGGCACATGCACACCACTTTCGGGTTACCAACCCGTTCAACCTTCGGCTTTTGGATTTGGCTAATTGCATCCCACTAGGGCAGTCAAATCCACCCACTTGTCCCACCTATGCGGCACACACGTCCTTATGGGAGTGCCACTTTTTCCTTGCCTTCTGACATTATAGGTTTTTTTAAAAAAAAAGAAAAAAATAATAAAGAAATGAGGTTAAAAATATTGATGCCCCAGCGGACTTGGTTATTTCTGTTAGAAGAGCGATCAAGGGCAAAAAGACTTTAACCCGGCTAAGGTGAAAATCCGTAAGGGCACCTTAGGCAAAAATGAGTACCCCTTAGTGTGAAAACCCGCAAGGGCGCACTGGAAAAAGCTAAAGAGGGCCAGTCCTGGCGAAAACCCGAAAGGGCGGTAGGGCTGGTAAAGTGATAAAAAAAAACAACAAAAAAAGGGCGCATGCATGTAAAAGGATGGAATCAAAAGCGGCTGAATTTTTTCCTTTATTCAACAATGTCATTAATGGAGCCCGAGACAAGCCCTCGGGGGTAACTCAAACAAAAATGGAGCACGAAGGCCCTATGTATAAGAAGGTGCTAAAGCTCGTCAAGCACCGGACTCGTTCCCCTGCAACTCTGCAAGACGAGTCTCGCTCTGGAAAGCCTCCTCCTGAAGCTCCTCAAGCCTGCGGCAGAAGGTCGCCAGCTCAACCTGTGTACTGCGACACTCCACCTCAGCCTCCTGAAGCTCTCTCTGAAGCTCCTCTACTCGAAGGGAGGCCCTCTGGTTGTGCTTTTCAGCGCCCTCGATCTGGAGGCCAACCTCCACCTGGGCTGCCCGGAGTCCGCTGAGCCGCTCCTCCTCCTGCTGAACCATCAGCTGGGCCGTCCGCTTCTGCTCCTGCGCGACATGAAGGCGGGTGAACTCGCCCCACAAAGCCGTCAGCCTCGCCGTCCATGTATCTCTGGGGAAACCTAACATGTGGTAACCCCGGGTAAAGGTCTCCAGGCTGATCCTCAAAGCCTCCACAGTCGGTAAGGGGTTGGCTTTGATCAGCTGCTCAAGACCCTGGAAAAGCCGTCCAGCCGTATCGGCATCGGCCAACACCACCCCGAGCTGAGGGGTGTCAGGCCACTCAATCCCAATGGCAGGAAAGTCTGGGAGCATCGCTGGAGCCTCTCTCAGTGGAGCTGCAATCAAAGAAAAGCAGAATAAGTGCTTGTTCACAAATGAAAGGACATGTACAAATAGCCATGAAAGACACAACATCGTGGTATACCTAAGGCTGCCGCAGAAACATGCCCCTCAATAGCCGGGGAGGAACCACTGATGGAAGCTGAGGCCGGTTCACTAAGCAGGGCATTTGTGGCCCGATCCTCTGCAGATCAAGTAACAGCATATAAGTGCCTATCTATGAAATGGTACACAGACAATGTCAGACTCCAGAGAGCAGCTATATACCTGTCTCAACAACATCCCCTCCTTCAGCTATGCTGGGGAGAGCAGACTCTATATCAGGGGACTTTTGGGAGCAAGATTGCTCCTCCTGAAACTTCTCTTGCATGGCCACAGAAGGAGAAGCTACATGACAAATATGAGAGAAGGGTCAGTGCCATAAACAAAATACAGACACCACTTGGGTTATCCATTGGCAGATGCAAGGAATACCTATAGGCTGGGTGTCCGCTGGCGGGGTATTCTGCCCTGAACTGCGCAAGCCCTCTAGCGCGCCCTGGGAAACTCCCCCTATCAGGGCTGCCCCACCAGGGCGGGATGTACCATCCTCAACAGCCTGGCCTGCCACTGTTCACATAGCAAACACACTAGTCAGCTTGACAAGGACAGTTGCGAAGTAGTAAAAAGGTCTATTATTAGCCTGCAGGATCCCTTATCTGAAGGATCAACCGCACTGTCCTCAACAATGTCAACATCAGAGGAGGTCCCTGGTGGAGGATCTCTCGACGCCGCGGTGTTAACACCCGTCGCCCCCATGGCCTTTGTGCCCGCCATGGCATCCCCATTAGTCAGAAGATCCATAAATGAGCCGGACTCCATAAGCCGCGAGAACTCCTCCATGGATCCAGCCAAGTCCACTCCTGCTCGACAAAGAACTATGTGAGCCGAGCAAATCTTTATAAGAACGAGTCGACTGAGGAAGGCAAAATGTTGTTACACTCACCACCAGCACCCTCTAGCTCTCCCTCTTCTAGAGAGTCACTCCCGCCCGGAGAAGAACTCAAGGTCCTGGCACTCAAAGCAGAGCTCGAGCTCCCTTTAGAGGGAGGATCTGAGGCCGTAGAACTCCCACTCCCAGAAGTGGACCCACTCCCAGAAGTGGATCCGGCCCCGGAAGAAGAGCCGACATCCCCTCCCATTGTCGGTCCAGGAGGAATAACATTAGGAACACATGTATAGCCAAGAGAAACACTAAAGAGTTAGTGATGCTCAATTCTTCATGTATCAATGAAGAGACAAGGCTGAGTATGTTACCTGGAGCCTGGTCACCTATGATCCCTGTTGTAAGAGGCGAGGGAGAATTAGCCGTCACCGGCGTGTAACTGTCTGTGGGAGAGATCAGTTCTTCAAAGCTGAATATAACATTCAGCGCAGACTCATCCAGCGGCATGTCATCTCCCGCCGGAGGAGGAGAGAACCTCGCATCGACCCTAGCTTCCGAAGGAGCTGCATTTAACAGAGCAAAAAAATGTGTTACTTATATGCTCAAAAGCGGCAGGTATCCAGATGTATTACTTACTGGATACAGCCTCAATTACGGGGGATTCTTCCTCAAGTCGGGGACGAGACGATGACCTCACGTCCCCCTCACCAGGACCCTCGGTGCGGGGCCTCTTTGAGGCAGTAATATCTCCCCCAGTCTCAGCATCGAGAGGACCCTCCAAAGGCCCGACGCCGGCTACCCTAGCAGCCCCACCTGCAGTTGTCAAAGGAATATGTCAAAATACGTATTCCGAAGTATGAAAACACATATGCACATCAAAGCTAGCGAAGAGGATGATTACCTGTAGCCTCTATTGGCTTTACGGGTTTCAATATTATCTGCTCCGGCTTAACCCGGAGGACATGAGCGGCCGCTTTTACACTCTCAAGGATGGCCATAGGAGTCGTCGCCAACTCAAGGCCAGAAAGGTACTCTAGCGGACCTGCACAGCCCACGGCATTGATCACATGGGCCCTCCACTCGGCAAAGGTGTTGCCTCCGAGCGCTCCATCAGGTATCTTGTGGGGTGAAGAGGAAGTCCCAGCTGTCCCAGTTGATATCAAAGGCCAGAAAGGTACTCTCGAAGCTGCTGCTGGCTTGCTTTTTAAGGGCTTCAGCGCCCCATTATATTGGCTCCTGTCAACCGGGACCGTCCAGCCTTTCTCTCGCCATTGCTCCTCAGTGTCGCTCACAACCCGGGCGGCTCCTGAAAAATGGGACCTGATGAAGGCTGGGTCCACAAGTAAAGGAGGCAGATCCTCCCTCCTCAAACGCTGCTCCTCAGCTGCTCGGATGGCGTCGCGATGCTCTCAAAAGACATTGCTGGCTTTGAACCACCAGCGGGCGTAATGGATATCAAAGTAGCCCCTGCACTCCTGCTCCGGGACGGGGTACCCCTGTCCCACCTCGTGACAGAGAAAGTCCTGCCAGGATGCTGCCACCAAATGCACGTACCTGTGCCTGTATAGCCGGAGGGCCAAAGAAAACTCTGCACCTGAAGGGATGCCCTGATCATATCCGAAGTTCCTGGCGGACCGGTGCGGGTAATAGGGCTCAAGTATCGTCGTGCTGGAGCGGCGGTACACAAGAACATTGGGACGGATGCTGACAACCCACTCCGCCAGTCCCTAAGGGGAGAGTAAAGCATGGGTAGAAACCCTGCTAACGACAACATCTCCCTCCTGACTCGCATATGCCCGGCGGTGAAGGTAGGAGAAGTAGTCAAGGACTATGCCCTCTCCTCTCTTCACCGGAACAAAAGACAAGGCCCGCCGGGCCCCCACAAGCTGAGCCACTGAGTCCTGTGATGGCTGCCCTATGAACCAGAAGATCAACGGCGCCGCCGGATTTTCAACTGGAGCCCTCCGGGACAACTCTGGAAATAATAACCCTACCCAGACACTCAAATAATGACTGGGCAGCAGAATGCTCTTCTCCCGCGGTGACGAGTGTGAAGACAAACCCCGAGCGAATGGAAAATATTTGCCAAGGCTGCTAGCGCGATGGCGAGTCACTGTCCACAAGCAAGCAAACAGGTCGGGTATATCACCTCCGACCTCAAAACCCCCTCCTCCCCATGGGGGATCACAAAACTGGCCAACCAGTAGGCCAAATAAGCTGCCAGATATGTGATGGGATGTAGCTTCCGAGAGTTCCATCCCTGTGTCGGTGCAGGCAAGTGGCGAGGATGAGGGGGAACGTCTACTCTGACTTCCCTACACTCCCAGGTGGTACCGGATTGTGCGAACTCCTCGTAGAAGCAGAAAGGGCCGCTGTAGAAGTGGCTCACCTACGCATTCAAAGTCACGCGTGGCGTGCGAAGAGCCATGCCTGAAAGCACAGAGGAGAAGAAAAAGAGAGGAGTGTTAGATCAAAATATTACAGGGCAGCAATATGAATATTAAATGCTTTCAGAGCCCGAAGTCTCAGCATAGGGCACATAAGTACATTTCCCTTCAAAGGGCACGGGCCATCCGCCCCCGCCTCCGGCCGCGACGAACGTCCCGTGGGGGGCATTTGTTGCACCCGAAATTGTTCTCGAAATATTTTCGGAATTTTATAATGCAACAATCGACGGAAAATACGACGTATCGTCGACATCGTCGGATCGCGGAGTATCTCCGTAATTTATGGTCCATCGGCCCGACCATACAATTATAATCGGCGTCACAGCAAGGAGGTTAAGGAAAATGCATGCGCATACCCGTCAAAATAGCCGACCAAGTGTATCACACGGCGCAGACGGACGCGAAGATTCCTCCCCACGCAGCGACGCACGACCAAACAACAAGCGAGATGCTTCTCTGCTCCCGCACAAGTCTCCACCGATGGACACCTGCCACGCGGCAAGGAACGGGCTTCCACAGGCTATAAATGCTTCCACACGGCTTCTACTCGACCCAGGTTGACAGAAATAAGGCAAAACGGCGCCGAGAGGAGTCAAAAGGAGGATATCGGCGTCAAATGACCCCTCTTGAAGCGCGAGGAGGAGAGGGGGGACCGCCCCCACCCCGCTGGACCAAGCGGGGCCACGCAAGCCCCCCCCCCCCCACCCGCGGGGTCACGCGACCCCGCTGGACCCCAACGGGGGTAGCGGGGCCCCTCCCAGGGTCTCGCGACCCCGCTGGCCCAGCGGGGTCAGTCGGCGGGGCCGGTTGACCCCGCTGGACCCCAGCGGGGTCGCATGACCCAGAGAGGGCGGACCGCCCCCACCCCGCTGGACCAAGCGAGGCCACGCGAGCACACCCCCCCCCCCACCCGCGGGGTCACGCGACCCCGCTGGACCCCAGCGGGGTCGCGGGGTCGCGGGGCCCCTCCCAGGGTCTCGCGACCCCGCTGGACCCCAGCGGGGTCGCGCGACCCCTCTGGGGTCCGCGTGCGCTCAACTCCCCCTCCGGCGTTTTAATTTTTCAAAAAAAAAAAGAGAAAAGAAGAAAAATGAGAGAGAGGGGTCAAAAAACACTTTGCCACCCCACCTTGACTGAAAAAAGGGTTTTTGCCACCCCACCTTGACTGAAAAAAGGGTTTTTGCACCCCACCTTGACAGAACCGGAGCATTTCTCCACAGTTTTGTCAACCTGGGTCCTCCCGCCTTCTATAAATAGACCCCCAAAGGTCCAAGTGGAGAGAGGAGACATCTACGAGAAGAAGACCGCCTGCGCAAGGAGTTGTTCTGTTCTGTTTGTTTGGCCTGTGAGGTCTTACCCCGGGCCTTATGGATGTGCCCCTAAGGGGTGTTTTTATAATTACGCCCCTCAGTGGGCCATGTTTGTAATTATGTCCCTCAGCGGGCCATATTTTGTAAGTCTCTACGTCCCGGGACGACTAAGTTACGTGGTTCTGTCCCTATAATGATGGAATTATAAAAATGTCCTCCCCGGGACCGTAAGAGACAAAAAGTCGTGTAATTTACAGTTATACCCTGCAACTTCTTACAATTGGGACTACGTCCCTGCCTCCCGCGTCAGCGCGGATCTTTGTACAGTCGACAATTTGCCGACAACTCTTGTATCCAGTTGGGTCAGAAAAATATCCAATGTACTCCACATATTGTCTTTGTACGCCGATCGGAAAAATTACAAGAAAACCCTTCGACTTATGGAAATTGGGTATATACCCCTCCTTTGGCGATGTTAACACAAATGAGTCTTCTATGAAGTTCTTTACTACTCTTTTGGCCCAAGAGCGTTGTCAGCCTTGTCCGACACTTCGAGTGCCACCACAACTCGGGTCCGTGTAGGGTATGGTAAAATTACCGAAATGCCCTTATGACCTCAAAATGGCCTAAGAGTCCTCAAAACCCTCCAGAAAACTAACTCAGCGCCCTGGGAAGTCAGGAACCCGGTCCTACTTCCGTTCCAACCCAGAAATTTCAGAAATACCCATGGCCTGGAAAAATTACCAAAATATCCCCAGAGCCCAGGAAACCTCCCATGACTTCAAATAGGCCGTCAAATAGTCCTACGGCCTCCTCCAAATCATCTTCATATTCCTCCATTCTAGGGTTTTGCCTCAATATGAGGGGTCTCAGTTGCAACCCTAATTCAGTCTTTGTTGTTAGCCGGTGGTGAGTGAGTGGACATCGTGAGCCCTCCAAGAGAGTTTGCCCTCAACATCAGAACCCCTACAGAAGACTTTGGGATTTCTTTGACAATTAAACAAAGGTGTTCTACAGAAGACTTTGGGATTTCTTTGACAGTTAAACAAAGGTGTTCGGACGTTAAGCCGATGTAAATCAACACTGACTACGGTCAGTGGGGAAAGGTCCAGCACTCGAACCCAAATCGTCTGATACGATGCGCACCCACGGAATCACCCTCTACTCAGATAGGGAAATGTTTCTTTTCAAAAAGAACAAAATCTATATTTTATCTACGATAAAAAAAAGGGTCAGATATTCCGTGTGTCTCACACCATGTCACTTTAAGTAATTAGCATTTTGAATCATCTATATGCTCTCGAAATAAAACAAATAATAAAACAAATGACAAGTATAGTAGAGAACAAGATCAGGAAGTCAAGAACTTCAAGAATGGATATTGTAGAACTCAAGTGTAAGCATGAAGATCAATAACAGATATAGAATTGTAAATTTGGCCATGTAACAAGAATATTAACACATGTGGTCAAAAATGTCATGTATAGGAAGTTAAGCATGTAACGAGTCAAACAGGTAACAAGTGAATTGTCTAGTTCAATCTTGCATGTCAATTGGTGCATGTCACACCTGATCATTCAACTCCCTCGGGCACAAGTACTTTCAGGCTTTACTCACCTAGGACCAAATTAGGGCCCCCATGTTTGCAGGGCATTGAGTGTCAGGTGAACCAAGAGTCCCATGTAAGTTCTAGAATAATTCATTTAAAGTATGGCCAATCCAAGTTTCAAGAAAAGCTTATGAAGCGTAGTATAGCGTACAACTAGACATTTAGTTATGGAGGACTCTAGAGGTGGCCCCTACAGGCTCAAGAGGTGGCTCCCGTCATGTAGCACTTTGCGCCATTCCGGCCTCAAGAGGTGGCTCCCATAACGTAGCACTTTGCCCCGCATGGCACTTAGCTCCTACACTCCCAAATTGTAGTTTATGGCTAAAGTACAGATCTTGCAAATTTTTCATTCCAAGGACATGTAGTATGAAGTACAATTGAAGTTTATAAGAGAAGTTCAAAGATAATTTAAGACATCATGTTCAACGACATTAAGACAATAATAAGAATGAATTGCCAGTCAAGGCACGATCAGCACCCACGAAAAATCTTGTAAAACAAGTTTAGATCAAGTTTTTCACAATCGGGTGCTTAGCTAGAAAACCAAAGAGATCACGGCCAGATAAGATGTGGGACAGTGGGAGGTTTTCCTTGGGTTCGCAAGGTCCTAATTAAATAACCACTTAAAGTGTTTGCATGTGGACCTCTAGTCTTAGACACCGGTCTTTCTTGTTAAATTTGCTAGTTACATGATTTGTCGAAAACACGGAAACACGTAAATCGAATGGAAATCATTCTTAACATGTTCATTTGTGCAAGAATTTCAACGAAGGAAAAGACAATGAAAAAAGATATCAAGCTTTCATATATGGCTTAAATCAAATAGACAGGGTCAATCATGTATAGGAATTTTACAAAAATTAGAGCATAGTTGTTTGAATAATTAACGATAGCTTTGTGAGTTCATTTACTTAATCATTTCTTTCATGATGGCATTTTTAAGGCAAGAACATGATTTTAAAATTCAAAATTAAAGTTTTGAAATAACGCACATAAACGAGGCAAATTGGACACATCGATTTTAACGTGGTTGCCGCGTTCGAGTCACGGTCCATGTGTGATCCGCACTATTAGATAATTAAAACTCGTTCTTATAGTGAAAACTCTAATTTTTGGACTTTAAATCTCAAAATAAGCCATAAATACATGATCATGAAAAAATTGCATAGAATCAAAATACTCATGGAAAGGGACATATATGAAGATCTAATTAAGTTTTACATGAGAGAAAACCTACCTAATTGAAGATCAAAGAGGAAGAAGAACAACAACAAAGAACACTTCGAACACTCCTCTAAACTTCAAACTTTCCTCCTCTCTACAACCAACAATTCCCCAATAGATTTGTGCTTTGAATAGGGAAGATCACAGCCTTATTTATAGGCCAAATCCCGTAATTATTCTATTATCCATTTAATTCTAAGTCAATTTCCACCTAATTTTCCTATTTCACCAACGAATGTTATTATTACCCCAACCTATGTTGAAAATAAATTTCAACATGTGAATGTTGAAATAAATTCCCCTCCATGACATAACCAATGACCTCATCTATTCAATTATATAAACAATGACCTCATCCACTAATTAGGATTAGATTAAAGCTAATAATTCTCTCTTAAATCGGATGCTACAGTACTGCTACAGTACCGACGACTTCGCCTTCTCATAATCGTGCCGCAAATCTCGTCGTTCGTGTTAACACGTGGGATAAGGTTTGCGTTTATGTATTCTATACTTTAAAGACATAAAGGAAAAATATTCATAATTTATTTTAATTTTATCTTTCATTATTTCTTTTCGCATATAAATGTATATATAAAATTTCGAGTTGCTATATCCTCCCCCACTTAAAAAGAACTTGGTCCTCTAAATTCACATGATTCATTACAAATACTAACAATACTACCCTGAAAATAATTCTGGATACTTCTTCTTAATCGCATCCTCCAATTCCCAAGTGGCTTCTTCTTATCCACGACGGCTCCATTGGATTTTAACCATTGGTATTACTCTATTCCTTAGTTGATGCAATTTTTGGTCTAGTATCTTAATGGGTTTCTCTTCATAAGTCAAATCCTTTTGCAGTACCAGATCATCATGTTGGATCACATGCGAAAGATCATAGACATACCTTCTCAGCATTGACACATGGAAAACATCGTGCACTCCTGCCAACTTCGGGGGTAATACTAGCATATATGCTACTTCTCCAACTCTATCAAGGATCTCAAAAGGACCAATAAATCTCAGACTTAACTTTCCTTTGACTCCGAATCTTTGGATTCCTCGGGTAGGTGATACCTTCAAGAAGATATGGTCATCGATTTAAAATTCCAGATCTCTTCTTCCATCGTCAGCATAACTCTTTTGTCGGGATTGGGTAATTTTTAGTCGGTCCTTAATCATCTAGATATTTCGAGTAGTATCTTGAATCATATCTGGACCTACTAACTGCTTCTCTCTAATCTCATCCTAGCATATGGGTGATCTACAACTTCTACCATACAAAGCTTCAAAAGGTGCCATTTGAATACTTGATTGGTAACTATTATTATAGGAGAACTCAATCAATGGTAAATGTTCATGCCAAGTACCACCAAAATCTATCATGCACACTCTAAACATATCCTCTATGATTTGATTAGTTCTTTCTGTCTGGCCATCTGTCTGAAGGTGAAAAACTGTACTAAAATTTAATCTCGTTCTCATAGAAGATTGCAATAATCTAGGATCTCTATCAGAAATTATAGATGAAGGAATACCATGCAATCTTACCACTTCCTTGATGTATAAAGCTGCCAGTATATCCACCGTCCACTTACTTTTGATGGGTAGGAAGTGAGCAGACTTGGTTAATCGGTCCACTATTACCCAGATTGCATCAAGTCCTCCTCTCGTTTTGGGCAATCCCATAATGAAATCCATACCAATGCTTTCCCACTTCAACTCCGGTATCTCCAGAGGTTTCAATTTACCAGCAGGTTTGAGATGTTCTGCCTTTACCTGTTGACATGTCATACAACGGTTCACAAACTCAGCCACTTCTCTTTTCATATTCGGCCACTAAAAATTTCTTTTCAAATCTTAGTACATTTTAGTGGCTCCTGGATGAATAGTATATACTTAGATTAGTGCGCTTCTTCCATTATCTTCTTTTTGATTTTGTCACTATCAGGCACACAAGTTCTTCCTTGAAATAATAATCCCCCATCATTAGTCAGTTGGAAATCGAGTTTTTTACTCAAATTCCCCGTAATTTCAACCAATAGGATCGTTACCTTGTAGCCCTTTTATTTCAGAGAACATATCAAGTTGTATCCTTATACTGGCAATCAAGACTCGTTCCTCCTTTGCTTCCACATTTAAATTTAATCTTATAAATTGCTCCAGCAATCGCCATTCATTGATCATCAAACTTGATAATAGATCCCTCAACTTTCTACTAAGAGCATCAGCCACAGCATTGCCTTTTCCAGGATGATATTAAATAGAAAAGTCAAAATCTTTCAAATATTCTAACCATCTTCTTTGTCTCATGTTGAGCTCCTTCTTAGAATAGATATTTTAAACTATTATGGTCATGATAGATAATGAACTGCTCACCATATAAATAATGCCTCCATATCTTAAGAGCAACGACTACTGCCGCCAATTCTAGATCATGCACAGGATAATTAACTTCATGAGTCTTCAGTTGTCTAGATGCATAGGCTATCACCTTGCCTTGTTGCATTAGTACACAACCTAGGCCAATTCCTGAAGTATCAGCGTATATCTCGAATCCTCCTCCCGCAAGAGGCAGAGTAAGAACAGGTGCAGTTGTCAAACGCTCCTTTAGAGTTTGAAAACTATTCTCACATTCTTCAGCCCACACAAAAGAATTTTCCTTTCTTGTTAATCTAGTCAATGGCACGATAATTTTAGAGAAGTCTTTGATGAATCTCCTATAGTAACCAGCCAATCTTAGAAAACTTCGGATTTCGGTCACATTTGTAGGCCTTTCACAATTATTGACAGCTTCTACATTTGAAGGATCAATAGAAATACCTTCCTTAGAGATCACATGACCAAGAAATGAAACTTCTTCCAACCAGAACTCACATTTGCTCAATTTAGCATATAATTGATTCTCCTTTAATATCTGTAAGGCAATCCTCAAATGTGCTTCATGTTCTTCCTTAGTTTTGGAATATATCAATATATCATCAATAAATACCACCACAAATTGATCTAAATAGGGTCTGAACACACTATTCATGAGTTGCATAAATGCTGCAGGTGCATTACTCAGCCCAAAAGACATGATAACAAATTCATAGTGCCCATATCTACTCCTGAATGTTGTCTTATAAATATCTTCTTCCTTGAATCTCAGTTGATGATAACCAGACCTGAGGTCAATCTTGGAGAAATAATCAGCTCCAGAGATTTGATCAAATAGTTCATCAATTCTTGACAGAGAGTACTTATTCTTGAAAGTCAATCGGTTCAACTCCCTATAATCAATGCATAACCTCATAGATCCATCTTTCTTCTTCACAAAGAGAACAGGTCCCCCCCAAGGTAATGTACTTGGTCTGATGAATCCCTTCTCTAACAATTCCATCAATTGCTCTTTTAGTTCCTTCAACCCAGCAGGTGACATTCTATAAGGAGTTTTGGATACAGGGGCTGCTCCTGATATCAAATCGATTGAGAATGAAACTTCTCTCTCGGGCGATATGCCAGGTAACTCCTCAGGAAATACATCAGGATATTCCCTAACAACAGAGATTTCTTCCAGAATGGGTTTCTTGGGTTCGGTTTATAAGGACAGAAGCCAAGAATGTAATACTTCCTTTCTTCATCATTTTTCGAGCTTGAAGGGCAGAGATGAGAAGAGGGTGTCTAAGATGGTTATTTCTAGAGAAAGAGAGTTCAGAGTATCCCGGTTCACCAAAGGTTACACTTCCTCGTCTACAATCAACCTTAGCATTATACTTGGCCAACCAGTCAGCATCTAAGATTACATCATAACCCTCCATATTCATGCATATCAAATCAGCGGCTAAGTTACGGCCACTAATCAATATTTCACTAAGGGAAAATAATGTTTAAGCTCAATGCTTGCTCCTAAAGGTGTGGAAATGACAAGTTCGATTTTCAAATGAACATGTTTTTCATGTAAGGTGGCAGCAAAATTTTGGGATATGAATGAATAGGTAGCTCTAGTATCAAATAGAACAAAAGCATTTCTAGAATTGATGGTGAAAGTACCTTCCACCACTCCTCCTTCTTCAATAGGTGCAGGTTCTATCAGAGCTTGGAGTCTTCCTTGACGCCTTGGTCCTTCTTGACTTTTCTTCTCCGGCGGAGAATCCTTCATAAGGGGACAATCAAAAATCCGATGATCCCTACTTCCACAACGCAAGTATGCTCCCTTCTTTCTCCAGCACTCTTCAATCTTGTGACCAACCTTGTCACAATACTTGCAGATATCTTTTGATGATGATGAAGGTGCAGCAGGAATGGCTTGCCTATTTCCATCTCGAGCCCTTTTGTCTTGTTGAGGAGTTCTTCCTTCGTTTGACATCTTCTTTCCAAATGTTGGTTTAAAGTTTCTGGCGCCAACGACTTGCTCTTTCACGACTCTTCCTTTAATTCTATCTGCCATCTCCATGGCATCTTCTAATAGTTGGGCCTTCCGGACCATCTCGGCATATGTGTGGATGTCCATGGGCGCCAGTTGGGGAATATATTGGGGCCTTACCCCATTCAAGAATCGCTTGGCCTTCATTCTCTCCGTGCTAATAAGGTGTAGAGCATAACGGGCCAGTCGAGAAAACTGGGTCTTGTATTCAGCTACAGAGAGGCTTCTTTGTTTAAGTGTGGCAAATTCTGCTGCCTTCCTTTCTTGGACTCTCTTCGAGAAATACTTGCCATTGAAATATTCCAAAAATTCCTCCCAAGTGATATGGGGATCGGGCAAAGTCGCCTCCACCGATTACCACCAAGCTCTCGCGTCCCTTTCCAGTTGGAAAGTCACAAACAAAACTCTATCTTAGTCTGAGCATTGCATGACCCGGAATATTCTTTCTATCTCTTTGACCCAATGTTCGGCTTCATCCGGGCCAGTGGAACCATTGAATCTCGGGGGATTCATGTTCCTAAAGTTGCGGTGCAAGTCTCCCGCACCATGGTGATTAGCTCCTTCGTGAGCCACTTGTTGTAGGGCTCGAGTTAGCCCTTGGACAATCCTTTGCATTTCTCTCTATTGAGCACGTTCAGCGGCCATTTTCAACAGCTAAGAATTTCTGCAAAATAGGCTATGGGGATTAAATATCTTATCTATACAGGTCTCAATATCTAACCCAAGTCTCTACCCAATCTCACGGGTCAAGTATAGCTAACCTTTATCTTATAGTGTGAAGACACTTGGGTTTTCAATAACTAAGTCTTTATGCCCTAGACTCTATTTAACCACAGGCTCTGATACCAACTAAACTGTCACGTCCCGAACAAGGCGGAAATATCAAGGTGTGAACAATTAAACGAGCGGGTCGATCAAGAGACTCAGATGATGAGTAGGAACAACAAAGGGATAAAATTATATCTTTATTTCATAATCTGACATTTCCAACAAAAATCCCTCAAGGACTTTCGATACTAGTCAAACTCAATACATTCATTTTCTAAGTAGACAGACTAGGGAAAAATCTAATAAAAACAATCAGCACTCTCATCACTTCAACCCATTCCCGTCATCTTTGAGATTTCCTGAAAATTAACAACAATACAAAGGGTGAGCTAGAAAGCTCAATAGGACTTATATCCCTTTACCAGATCACTTTAAGTAATTAGCATTTTGAATCATCTATATGCTCTCGAAATAAAACAAGTAATAAAACAAATGACAAGTATAGTAGAGAACAAGATCAGGAAGTCAAGAACTTCAAGAATGGATATTATAGAACTCAAGTGTAAGCATGAAGATCAATAACAAATATAGAATTGTAAATTTGGCCATGTAACAAAACATTAACACATGTGGTTAAAAATGTCATGTACAGGAAGTCAAGCATGTAACAAGTCAAACAGATAACAAGTGAATTGTCTAGTTCAATCTTGCATGTCAATTGGTGCAATGTCACACCTGATCATTCAACTCCCTAGGACACAAGTACTTTCAGGCTTTACTCGCCTAGGACCAGATCAGGGCCCCCATATTTGCGGGGCATTAAGTGTCAGGTGAACCAAGAGTCCCATGTAATTTCTAGAATAATTCATTTAAAATATGGCCAATCCGAGTTTCAAGAAAAGCTTATGAAGCGTAGTATAGCGCACAACTGACATTTAGTTATGGAGGGCTCAAGAGGTAGCCCCTACAGGCTCAAGAGGTGGCTACCGTCATGTAGCACTTTGCGCCATTCCGGCCTCAAGAGGTGGCTCCCATAACGTAGCACTTTGTCCCGCACAGGGATGGCAGTGTCGGTTTCGGACTAGGTTTCGGACGAGTCCGAAACCGATACGAATCGGTATCGGTTTCGGTCGAAACCGGTCTAAACGCAGTCAAAAGCTTTAAAAAATTTTAAAATGGACCTAAAAATTCATAAACAAATAGATATAAATAGATATAAAGTTAATAATCACATAAAAATACTTTTTAATTCATTAGACATGCATTTGATTGTAAAGAAATTAGATTAAGTGCAATAAACATGAAGTAGACATTGAAATTCAAACATTGAACATGTTAAACTATTATTCTTGAGTACATACTAAGCATAAAGTAGGTTCAAGCATTACAATAAACCTAATTAGGCACAGTAAATGTTACGGAAATTAAATGATCTTTACCTAAATGAAGAGGCACAAATATGGGTAATAACTAGAACCTTCTCCCTCATCGTCTGGCTTTTCATGTTCATACCCATAAGAAGGATGCATGTATGGTCTATATTCACTATAACCAAACAATGAGGTAGCCAAGTCCTGCATCCCTCTTTGGATCCCTCTTGGAGTGTTTGGTTAGCTTGATGCAAATCCAGTATCAGTATAAGAATCTTGAGGAAGAGAAGAGGAACTGGCCGGATGGAACTGGAATGATGGTTCATAACCCCACGACCCATAAATCGTTGCCTCCTGTTGGCCACCTCCATAACCTGATGGATGCCCATATTGAGTATGTGAATCATATCCTTGCTCACCCTGACTGTATCCTCTGCCTGTGTCTGCGTGGAAGGAGGAAGGACCACCAGCATCCCCACCGCCAGTAGTAGCACCTGCAGCACCTGCAGCTCAAGTCGCCTTTTGGCCTTTGGGGATGCTTTTTCCTGTGCCGGTGTGCTTTCTTCTTGCACCCTTGACATGAACCATGTTCCCCTTGGCGTGTGCCTCAAATAAATCTGCTTCAACTGCTCAATTGTCGGGTCGTCTCGAGCAGCAGCATTTGTTCTCTCAGTTTGCCCATGCACTGATGTACTTCTTCTTAAGGATGTAGGTGCCTTGCCCATTCTAGGAGTGACTGGCCTGCTATCTGAGTCTGAGTGTCTAGCTGGCTAAAAATCATGCTGCTCCTCAGTGTCATCAACAACCCCAGGTGGGTCCCTTCTCTGGTGCGCATGAGTATCTCCGGCCCTCTTTGATTTTCTTCTGAATTCGGGATCTCTTGGCTCATCTCCATCTAGTATGCCCTGCCCATCTTCTATCATCATCATCAAAAACGGGCTCATCAATCTGCTCTCGTGTCTCCACCCAAGACTGCAACGGATTCTCATCATCAAATAAGGCATCCACATCAATTTCTGCACTCCCATCCTCAGCGACGCGTTTGTCCCTCAGCATTTGTCTTATCTTCATGTTCTTTATTCTCAGTCTCATATTGTAATGACAGAAACCAATTTTTCTAACTGTTCAGCCTTTAGCCGATTGCGAACCTTTGAGTGTATAAGGCTGAATGTGCTCCAATTTCTTTCACATTGGCTTGCCGATGTTGTTTAACTGAGCACCCTAATTGCAATGAAAGCCAATGCATTACTGCCCACATCTCGGTTGTTCACCATTATCTACCAGTCAGATGTTCCACCAACCATAAACAAATGCATATAAGTTATAGAAATATATATTCAGGTTAAGAAATAAAAAAAAATAAAATATACCTGGGCTCACTCTTCCCACAGCGTATTGCAATTGGGAGTCAGCATATGTCCCAGTCCTCATTCTATAATTGTTCATCTACAAACATAAAGTAATACATTAACATAACTACTTAAATAAATTCTATACCTGTTATTGATAAAATCAAATAAATGCCAACCTCTACTTCGGCCTGAAGTATCTTTTCTGGATTCCTCGATAAACGACCAATGACTTTTAAAGTCCCTTGGAGCACCTCGCCATCAACATGTGCATCGGCATCGTACATAAATCGAGGGTTGAGGAAATAACCTGCATTTGTGTATAATTAACTAAATGTTATATATAAAATAATATATAGGTATTACCCCACTTTCAATACAATTAATCACTCACCAGCTGTATGCAAGTCGTGGTGTAATGTGTTGTCCCATCTCTGGTCAATAATTTTCCACCATTTTGCATAATGTCTGGGAAGGGAATGCTGCAACTCAATTTGGCACGGTCCATGGCCTCGTACAGATAGCCCATATCATTCTTCTCATCGCCATCCACCATTCTTAGGACCTTCACGAGGGGTGTGACTACTTTCAAGTACCGTGACACCCTGTCCCAGAATTTGTTGTCGTCCACGACGTGGCAGACATCCAAATAATCCATCTGAGCATCAACATTGCCCTTGTCGATGTATTCCCGCAGGGCATTGTGGTACATGAAAGCTTTCAGCTCATTCTTGTACCTGTGCAAATAAATGAAATTTGAAGCTGCATCAACTGTTACATATCAGTAAGGATAAAGTTAATAGAATTGAGATCAATCTTATACCTGTGCAAAGACTTCAAAGAAATACAATTGGAAGCAAATCTGGTTGGGCCTGCACGGATGATATCTCGCCCTCCACTGGCATGCGCCCTAAACATATTCAATATCCTAGGATGGCCATAGATATACTGTGTGACTTTTTGTGCCTTGTCAATTGTCTTCTTCACATGCTTTTCCTTCCCTATGTCTTCAAGCATCAGATCCAGACAATGTGCTGCACATGGGAGCCAATATAAATGACTGCGCTTCTGCATCAATTTCTTCCCTACAGCCTTGTAACTGGCTTCATTAATTATCAGTCACCACTTGCACAACATTCTCCTCTCCAATTTGTTCTACCATGTCATCCATCAAATGAAACAAATACTTTGCATTCTTTTCATAATCTGATGCATCAACTGATTTCACAAATACTGTACCTTCGATGCAATAAACCAAAAAGTTTATCATGGACTTCTTCGTGGTACCAGTCCAACCATCACACATGATGGTGCATCCTCTCTCCACCCATATATGCTTGAAGCTTTCAACCCAATCATGGAGCTCCTCAACCTCTCCCTCAAGGCCACGCCCGTGTATGTCTCGACGTGAGGGGGCCTTCAAGCCAGGGCCAGCATCTGCTATGGCATCTATCATAGGTTGGAAATATTCACTTGAAGCTGCATGTGCAGGGACACCTGCATGAAAAAACCATTTGCAGATACTTTTAAATGCATGCCCTGCAACTTCTGCTGATTTTTTGACCCCTCTCAATGCTTGCTTGATTTTAGGTTGTGTAGCTTGGGGCCTTCTGTGCAGATAGCTGTCCATGGGCCCTGCTCTCTGCGGGACAGCACCACTGTCAGGACGTCGTGCAGCTGTACTCTCGTAGGTCCCTGAACCCATAGGTTCCCTTTCCTTCGAGCGGCTTGTTCACGCTCCCTTGCTTCAGTCAGCTCTGGATCAGAATCCTTAGTGCCTTCCTCATCATCATCCCTCCTAACCCTTCTGCCAGAAATCTCCTCAGCAATTTCAGCCTCATCCTCAACCCTTTGTTGCATCCTCTCCTTTTTACCCAAAAGGCACTGCCGCATCTCTTCTCGCACCTCTCGGGGACAGTGGTCGCATTGTCTCACCTCTCCTCTTACCCATGCCAAATGTTACTTTCCTCTGGTAATTTCGCCATACATCTCCCTACCACAGTAATTGCATTTCACCTTTCTTCTCTTAGCATCAACTAAGGACATGTGGGCCCACCCCGGATCCTCCTGCCCTTGCTGCTCCTGTGTTTGTTGACGTCTAGGCATGATGCTGCATTAAGACATTCATACACAAAAAGTTATAAGTACAATTAAAAACTTAACCCTTAATTAGCAATTAACCCTTAATCACCCTTGCAAAAAATTAATTACCAGCATGATCCCATCAATAAATCTTCAATGAAGCTTAATTGAGCTTCAATTGAGCCAAAGCAAATCGAATTAGACAAAAGCCCCACATTTTATGAACTAATTAACCATTAATTATCATTTAACCCTTAATCAAAAAATCAATTACTAGCATGATCTCACCCCAAAATCTTCAATGAAACTTAAATGAGCTTCAATTGAGCCTAAGCAAACCGATTTAGACAAAAGTCCCAATTTTTATAACCTAATTAACCCTTAATTAACAATTAACCCATAATCACCCTTCGAATGAATTAATTACCAACATGTTCCCGCTTCAAATTAGTCAATGAAACTTAATTGAGCCCTAATTGACCCTTACTAAACCTAATTAAAGAAAAGCCCAAATTTAAACTTCTAATTAGGGTTTAATTAGATGTGTTAAAAAGTTAATCTTGGTTTTAATTAACCTACAACACAACATTTAACCTACAACAAAAAAATTTTCAACAACTCATCCGAAAAAACACAAAACATAAAGAACCATAAAATTACCTCCACCAAATTTACCTCTGTAGTGGCTGTGCTGAGGTCAGACGGCTCTGCTGTGGACCGAGCAGGGGTCCCTGGCGTCGCCTGAGGCTGGCCGCTGTCTGGCCCGGGCAGGGGCTGGCAGTGGCAGGTGGATGGTGGATGCGGCAGCAGCAGCAGCCTCGCAGCAGCCAGCAGGAGGGCGCGCGCGCGCAGCAGCAACAGTAGTCCTCGCAGCAGCCGCAGTAGCGGCAGGGCAGGCAGCAGTAGCAGCGGCAGGCAGCCGCGGTTTCGGGAGGGTTTCGACCGAAAACACCGGATCGGGGGGGGAGTACAACTTCACGTGAGTTTCGCCCGAAACCGGACGGTTTCGCCCGAAACCGATACACTTATACCGTTTCGGGAGGCTACAGTGATCAACTGGGTTTTCGTATCGTGTAAGGCCGAAACCGAACGGTTTCGGCCGAAACGTATCGGTTTCGGCCGAAACTGCAAACAATGGCCCCGCATGACACTTAGCTCCTACACTCCCAAATTGTAGTTTATGACTAAAGTACAGATCTTGCAAAATTTTCATTCCAAGGACATGTAGTATGAAGTACAATTGAAGTTTATAAGAGAAGTTCAAGGATGATTTAAGGCATCATGTTCAACGACATTAAGACAATAAAGAGAATGAATTGCCAGTCAAGGCAGGATCAGCACTCACGAAAAATCTTGTAAAACAAGTTTAGATCAAGTTTTTCACAGTCGGGTGCTTAGCTAGAAAATCAAAGAGATCACGGCCAGATAAAAGGTGGGACAGTGGGAGGTTCTCCTCGGGTTCGCAAGGTCCTAATTAAATAACCACTTATCCACTTAAAGTGTTTGCCTGTGGACCTCTAGTCTTAGACACCGATCTTTCTTGGTAAATTTGCTAGTTACATGATTTGTCGGAAACACGGAAACACGTAAATCGAATGAAAATCATTCTTAACATGTTCATTTGTGCAAGAATTTCAACGAAGGAAAAGACATTGAAAAAAGATATCAAACTTTCATATATGGCTTAAATCAAATAGACAGGGTCAATCATGTATAGGAATTTTACGAAAATTAGAACATAGTTGTTTGAATAATTAACGATAACTTTACGAGTTCATTTACGTAGTCATTTCTTTCATGATAGTATTTTCAAAGCAAGAACATGATTTTAAAATTCAAAATTAAACTTTTGAAATAACGCACATAAACGAGGCAATATGGACACATCGATCTTAACGTGGTTGCTGCGTTCGAGTCACGGTCCATGTGTGATCCGCACTCTTAGATAATCAAAACTCGTTCTTATAGTGAAAACTCTAATTTTTAGACTTTAAATCTCAAAATAAGCCATAAATACATGATCATGAAAAAGTTGCATAGAATCAAAATACTCATGCAAAGAGACATGCATGACGATCTAATTAAGTTTTATCTGAGAGAAAACCTACCTAATTGAAGATCAAAGAGGAAGAAGAACAACAAAGAACACTTCGAACACTCCTCCAAACTTCAAACTTTCCTCCTCTCTACGACCAACAATTCCCCAACAATTCCCCAATAGATTTGTGCTTTGAGTAGGAAAGATCGCAGCCCTATTTATAGGCCAAATCCCGTAATTATTCTATTACCCATTTAATCCTAAGTCAATTTCCACCAAATTTTTCTATTTCACCAACCCATGTTACTATTACACCAACCTATGTTGAAAATAAATTCCAACATGTGAATGTTGAAATAAATTCCCCTTCATGACATAACCAATGACCTCATCTATTCAATGATATAAGCAATGACCTCATCCACTAATTAGGATTAGATTAGAGCTAATAATTCTCTCTTAAATCGGATACTACAGTACTACTACAGTACTGACAACTTCGCCTTCTCAGAATCGTGTCGCGAATCTCGTCGTTCGTGTTAACACGTGGGATAGAATTTGTGTTTATGTATTCTATACTTTAAAGATATAAAGGAAAAATATTCATAATTTATTTTATTTTCATCTTTCATTATTTCTTTTCGCATATAAATGTATATATAAAATTTCAAGTTGCTACACTAGGTGGCTCCAAGGTGTGACCCCCTCCTCCCTTCTCTTCCCCTTCTTTTCTTTTTTTTTCTTCTTTTTTTTTGTGCACCGGGCGCGAGAAAGGATCGGAGGGGGGGTCCCCCTCCGGTGTGACAGGGACCAGAGGGGGTCCCCTCCAATTTGACAGGGATAGGAGGGGGTCCCTCCTGTCTAGGAAACATCGGAGCCCCCCCTCCAATTTAAAAGCACCGGAGGGGGTCCCTCCGGTGCGTAGGCTGTCGGAGGGGGTTCCCCCTCCAGTTTAACACTACCGGAGGGGGTCCCCCTCCCGTCTTTGCGCCATCCGGGAGGGGCAGAAGGGGGATCTACTTTTTTTTTTCAAAAATTTCAGGGTTCAACAGCTCTCAATCACCTCGATCGCTCCAAGGAATTTGTGATTAATGAGGTTTTTGACCAAGAGTCACGAATGCGGAGATAGCTCCATGAAGCGACGATACTGGCTTTGTACCGTATTCTGACCGTCGTCGAAACATAGTGTGATTAACCTTGATTGGCTCGATGAAGTTGCCTCGATTACATCAAGAAAATGACGGGTGCAATAGCCGACTGGATGTTTCTTTTCCATTTCTTTGTCCAGCATCTACCAGGGCTAAAAATTCCACAACCCTGGGACTATTTGGTGGTCATGTAGCATCATTCATGGCTCTCCAGCAGTTTTCTTCATTCAAAACCTTGAAGTACACCGATCCATAGAGGGAAATCGGTCCATGCTCAAGATCTGTCCCCTTAAAGTTTCAAATTATGGATTAAGACCAGCCAGAAATTTGAACACTCTAGCTCTCTGAACATAATGCAAATGCTTCTTTTGATCCTCTACGCATGACCAGTCATTAATGGCATAACAGTCAAGTTCTTCCCACTTGCTCCAGAGGGTACCAAAGTAAGTCGTTATAGACAAGCTTCCCAATTTCAAATCAGGTATCTCATTTGTCAAATGATATACCCGAACAACATCTTGTTTTTGTCCAAACATCTTTACAAGGAGTGTCCACATCTCTTTTGCAGTCTTGTGTCATAGGATGATCGGCTGAATCTCAAATCCAATTGAATTCAAAATCTAGTACATAATGATGCTATTTCCAGATGCCAATGGTCATACCATGGATCTTCAAGGCTTGGCTTCTTAATTTTGCCATTAATACACCCACTTTTGCCACGACCGGCGATGTAAATTTCTGCTACCATGGACCACACCAAATAATTATGCTCCATCAGCTTCATCGGAGTGATTTGAAAAGAGATGTTATCACTACCCCATAGAACTGAACCATGGCTTGTCTTTCAGAAGGTAAAGCCTTATATGAGCCAAATAAAGGCAAGTACCAATGCTTGGTTGGGAGTCTTCTTTATCTTGGTCTCACACAGCTTGATTTGGCCTATGTTGTAAGTGTGGTTAGTTAGTTCATGGATGCTCCTAAAGTGCTGCATATGAGGACTGTTTTATGTATCTTATGGTACATCAAGTCTTGTGCTGGCAGAGGTATCCTATTCTCCAGACCAAAGCACCTTGACATTGGAAGTTTTTCAGATGTTGATTGGGCTATGGTGGAAATATAGTGGCCTAGAGGAGCAATAAGCAAACAGACAAGCTAGATTAAGTGTTGTAAGTTGAATGTAGGGCTATGGCTCACAGTATGTGTGGCTGAAACTTCTTTTACAGGATCTTAGAGTTCAAGTTCATCCACGGATCAGGCAATATTGTGATAATAAGGCTGCCATTAACATTCCCAAAATCCCCATTCAACATGACAGAACTAAGCACATAGAGATCGATCACCACTTCATCAAAGAGAAGTTGGATTCAGGGGAGATTTGTCTACCTTATGTCAAGTCACACGATCAAGTAGCCGATGTCTTCACGAAAGGGCAGACTGTATCTAGGTTTATCTCCAATTTGAGCAAGCTGAGCATGCATGATATTTATGCTCAGCTTGAGGGAGAGTGTAGGAGATAGTGGTCCTAGACGGGCTTTTTGGTCCCAGCATCTTTGCTTCTTTGTATCTGTTTTTATTCAGTCTAATTATTTGTCTTTTTTCCCCTTTTTCAGGGGTATTTCTGTCATGTAAAAGTTTCAAGAAAAAATCCTAACAAAACTAATGGGAAAAGCCTGCAGCAGTTCTGTTTTTGAAACCGCAGGTTCCTCCTGCACATTTCCTTCCACCGCAGCTGTTTGTCACTTCTCTTCCTCTCTCTTCATCGAGGTCTCATCAATTTTCAATAAAATTGGTGCTATAAGCATAACCACTTTCAGTGCAGGTGAGTGATGTGATAAACATTCGTGGTGCCACAAGAA
This sequence comes from Amorphophallus konjac, assembly GCA_022559845.1. NCBI lineage: Eukaryota > Viridiplantae > Streptophyta > Magnoliopsida > Alismatales > Araceae > Amorphophallus > Amorphophallus konjac. The sequence continues at coordinate 432,735,574 of CM040120.1, read as the reverse complement.
AGAGAGATAAACGTGCCTAGTCCACGAGAAGCACACTCACTCTTCAATCAACAGCATTCTTAGGGCTGGCAAGTGGCAACCAAAGAAGTTCTTCCATTTTTATGAGGGTGGCTTTATGACTAGCATAACCACTTTCAGTGCAGGTGAAAGTGATGTGATAAACATTCGTGGTGCAACAAGAAAGAGAGATAAACGTGCCTAGTCCACGAGAAGCACACTCACTCTTCAATCAACAGCATTCTTAGGGCTGGCAAGTGGCAACCAAAGAAGTTCTTCCATTTTTAAGAGGGTGGCTTTATGACTAGCATATACAACGGCATTTGTATATGATATCTACTGAAATATTTTACCATTTTACGCAGTTTTTGGCTGAAATCCAATTTTTTGTGGAACTCATCAAATGCTCGGAAAAGTAATTTGTTAGGGTGATTATAATTCTGCCTTTTCTGAAGCTCTCTGGAGATTAATGGAAGTAGTGTTTTACCAACATAAAGAAAAGGGAAAACACTATGATTCCCAATTAATAGAAAATATAATAAGCTCTTTATATAAAGGAAAATAAAGACAAATCATCACTAGCTCTGAACCGATTCAGTTCATTGAGAAAACTTCCTCATGGACAAGAACTGCAAGATATTGATTTGCTTAGAGAGACACTACCTGATCAAAATCCACCAAGAGAAGCTTGCCAACTCCAGATCTCAGAATCATGGAAGCAGCATGACTCCCAACTCCCCCAAGACCAATGACTACAACATAAGATTCAGTCACTTTCTCTTGCGATTCAATCCCAAAGAATTGGATATTCCTGTGATTAGATAAAATATAATAATATTTGCTAAGCAAAAGTGAATATAGATACTGAATCAGCCACAAAATGATACTCTCGAATTTTTCATCCATTTCAATACTCAAAGTTCTATAGGAAAGATGAAACATTGTTTTAAAAGGCATTGTGAAGCTTGTATTGCCTCACACCTTCAACAATTTTCTAAGACAAAATGCCCCGTGAAGTTCTACAAAGAGGCCACATGGCACTCAGAAACATTAGTCTCAACCATCGACACAAATATGAGGCAAGCCTCTTTCCACATGCATTATAACTTGTAAACATATTTGCTTATCAGCATGGCAAAACGTTATAACATGTTCACGCATTACCACATCAATGTGTTAACCAATTAACGAGTTAACGTGTTCATCATGAAAGAATTTTAAGATGTTCAATAGTTACAAGTTATTAATGTGTTAGTCCCTCAATATGATAATATGTTAACACATTAACCTGTTAACAACATCATATGTTAACGCATTATAATTTATAAACACATTAACTTATTAGTGCAGTAAAGCATTGTAATGTATTAACACATTAGTGCATCAATACATTAACCAATTAATAGGTTAATGCGTTCTACATGACAGAGTCTAATATGCAGTTGACAGTTGCTGACATCCTTCTGGTTACTTAATAAATGTTGACAACAATGGAAGGCAGATACAAAAGCAAGCAATATGGCAGCAGCAAGGCCTGCTTGGCGGTGCATTTTTCAGTTCAAACTGAAAAAGAAACAGAACCGACCAATTCAGTTCAATTTGAAAGAGCATTTGGTTCAGTTTAGTTCCTAGAGTTCCTAACACTGAACCAAACGGAAAACCCGAATTAAAATAATATTAAATATATTTTATACATCATACAAATCATTTTATTTACATTAAACCCTAAAGCTAGCGACTCCAGCCAATTCAATGCGTGAGCATAGCACAGCACCTGGGGCTGGGCTGGGGGTATCTCCTTATAGAAAACCTGGTGGCCAGCAGTTTTCAAAAGCCAATATGGGACTGATGTCACTGAACATTGACTTGCATGTGGCACGGACGACAAGCGCACTGCAGAGTTGCCCAAGGGACAATAGTCCCATATCGCAGAGCAGGGTTTTACAAATCGGTCCGGTACAGGGCGAACCGCCTATACCGGACCGTACAAGTCAGAGACCGGTACGATCGGTCTGTGGTACACAACCAATACGCTACTTATCTTCTTTTAAATATTATGTATATTATTTAGTGTTAAATGTGTCTTCACAAGTAAGTTGGTTTGCAGCGTTCCTTTGGAACATTGAGACCTGGGTTCGAAACACACTAGTCACACCATTTTCTTGCTTTTTTCATTGTTCTTTAAGAAAAATAAGCCAAAAAACTCATGATAATTGTGAGATTCGAACCCTTTACCTCACACATAACTAACACACCCACTAACCACTAAGCTACAAATAATTTTTATTATATTTATTAAATAACTCTTCATTCATGGTACATGTCGGCACGGTATGGTACGATCTTGTATCGCACCGTGCAATATGATGTTGTACCGTACCGTACAGTTCAGTACGATGCTGTACCATACCATACCGACAAAAAAAACAGTACGGCCAATATTACCGGGCCGGCAAACCTTGTCGCGGAGCAAGTTTTTGAAAGCCTCAGAAGTCTTATAAATTAATACACCCTCCCTCCTAAGGATCCAACTCAAGGACACATGGGTCCAGCCTGATCACGCATGGATCCAGCCCATAGAAGATAAAAATTAATATAAATATTTAGCCCCCTATAATCTTTAGTTTTTAGCCCCTATAATATCTCATCCAATCCCGATATACTTTCTGCAACTCCTCAAAATCTCAGGTTATTTAGTAAAATGCCCCATATCATTACAAAAAAAACCCCTCATGTATTTATAAAAAGCTTCCAAAAAAATGTGTTTAACAAATGAATGTGTAATTGTGAGGGCTTATAAACAAATATCTTGATTGGAAGAGCAAATCTGTAAATATGAAAGATTATAGGGGCTAAAAACTAAAAGCCCTGATATTTAAATGTTCATTGAAATCAGCTTAATCTGAATCAAACCAAATTCCCTAGAATGTATTCAAGTTCGGTTCGGTCCCAAACCGAACGATGTTCAGCCCTAAGCCTTCAAACCTGTGACAATGTTGTGGTGTTGTAAAAAACAAACAAGGTTTTTTTTTTTAGAAGTGGATGATACCACAATTGTATTAATTGAAAAAAGGAAGTGGGATGTATAATTATAGTCAAACAACTCCTAAAAAATCCCTATACAAAAAACTCCACACAGAGGCGGTGTACCTCTTGCTATCCTCTCTACAAAGAGAAAATAGAGGAGTTGTGTGACTCTAAATGTTCAGCCCATTCCCTCAATTTCTCACAGATAAAGGAGACAAGCCAATCCTCAATTCTTGCTTCTCCTCTGAAGACTTTGTTGTTTCTCTCTCCCCACAATGCCCATAATGTAGCATGAAGGATGAGCCTCCAGGTGAGTCTATCCCCCTTCAGGGTCCAATTCTTGTGCCATTTGTGGAGTTGGTGCACACTCTCATACAGGCTGATGGTGAGGTGAACCCCATCGACGATCAGGGCCCATACCTCCCTTGTGAAAGAGCATCATGTGAAAAGGTGGTTTCGATTTTCCTCCACCTCCTGACATGAGCAGCAAGTAGTGAATATATCCAGTAAGAAATGAGCAATCCTATCACATGTGGGCAGTCGGTCATATGATATCCTCCGTATCAACCGCTTCACTTTTAGCGGGCTCTTAGGGGTCCAACTTTGCAAAGCAAATAGGTGGCACACTCTCCCATATGCTATGAGTGAGTATGCAGACTTGACTAAGAAGTCTCCCTTCTTCTCCCATCTCCACCGCCACTTGTCAACTCTGCTTTCCACTAGATTGTAGTCTTGAAGGAATAAAAGGAGTCTCTCCAGTTGATCCAACTCCTCGACCACAAGATTCCTCCTGAAAGTGGGCGTCCATGCTCTCCCCGACAGTTGTGTGTCAAAGGTTTGAGCCACCGATGTCGTGGGTGCAGTCGAAATTGCAAAAAGTTCGGGAAGGTTTCCTCCGAGGTGAAGGCCCCACGCCATCTGTCCTTCTGAAAGAGGCACATATATCCATTTCCCAACTAGATCCGAACACTCGATTCGATGATGTCACCACGTTAGAGGGTACTTCTCCAAATGGGCCCGACAATGTGTAGGGATGTCCGTGTCAAGTCCCATTCTCTGGCCCTGCTACAGTATCTCTACCTAACAAGTTGCAACCATAGCCAACTGTCTTCAGCTCCAAGCCTCCACAGCCATTTAGATACTAATGCCAGGTTGAAATGTCTGATTTTCTTGATGCCCACGTGTTGCACCCATTATTCATCTCAAAAAAAATTGGGATGTCACCCTCGCATTGGCCGAGGTCCATATTCGACGTACCGCCGCTCCACGAAGTATTTCCACGCAGGGTTCAATATTCGGCGTATCGCCACCCCGTGAAATATTTCTACACATCGGGGCTTTTGTAGCAGCAAGCGGGATGGTCGGAGGCCGGCTTAAACCACCACGATTGTCGGGATCGCGTGGTTCCGGGTAGAACCCTAAAAAGGGAGAGTTTTTATCTCTCAGGCGCTCAACATGAACAAAGAAAACCCCGTAGCGAGAAACAGGAGAAGCAAAGGATGGTGTACACACCGCCGAAGAACTCCCCCGCACGTGTATCACGGACAAGAGCAAGTCTTCCCTTCGCGGCCCACGGCACGAGGAAGACGGCAAACGAACAAGGCAGCGCGTTCTCTCCTCCCTCCACGCGGCGTGCAACGAGCAAACGAGCCCTAAAAGTCCGGGAGAAGGCCTTTTAATCAAGAAGGGACGATAGAGGACCCGTCCGGGGTCGGGGGGACCCGTACGGGGTAGCCCGACCCCGGGCAGGCCGGCACGCAGGCCGGCAAGGCCGCCCGGAATCGCGTGACCCCGGGGGGGACCGGCCCGGGGTCAACTGACCCGGGAGGGCCTGCTCGGGGTCGTCCACCTCGGGCAGGACCGGCCCGGGGTCATTCGACCCCGGGCGGGTCCGGGGTCATCCACCCCGGGCCGTTCCCTCTCCTGTGAAAAAACAAAACAAAAAAGAAACCTCCCCGGGGTCATTTTCATCATGTTTAACCCGTACGGGTTCAAACACCCCCGAGTAGCCCTCCACTTCTATAAATAGACCGCCAAGGGTCCATTCAAGACACAGCATCTACGGAGCATTCACTACGCACGGGAAGTATCCAGCACAAGGATTTTGTTCGTTGTCTTGACCTGTGAGGGTAAGCCCCAGGTCTTGTGTATATGCCCCTAAGGGGTATTTTTGTAATTATGCCCCCCGGGCGGACCATATTTGTAATTTTTCACACCCCGGGATGACTAAACTATGTAGTTTCGCCTCTATAACGGGGGAATTACGAAAATGCCCTCCCCGGGATCGTGAGAAACAAAAAGTCTTGTTGTTGCTTGCAGTTCTACCCTGCAATTTCTTGTAATTGGGGCTACGCCCCTACCTCCCGCGTTAGTGCGGATCTTTGTAATGTACAGTCGACAACTCGCCGACAACCCTTGTACCTACTCGGGCCATAAATAAATCGGGTGCATTCTACAAAACTCCTTTGTACATTGATCGGGAAACTTTATAAGAAAACCCCCCAACTTGCGAGAATTGCACAAATACCCCTCCTCTGGCAAAATTCACGGATGTGCGCCTTCTACGAAGTCTTCGTCACTCCTTCGGCTCGAGGATGTTATCAACCCATTCCGACACTTGGGTGCCGTCTCAAACCTAGATCCGAGTAAGGTTTGATAAAATTACTAAAATCGCCTTGGGACCTAAAAGTGGCCTATTCACCCCTAAAACCCTCCATAAATGGCATCAACGCCTTAGAAAGTCAGTAATCCTATCCTACTTTCATTCCAACCCAGAAATTTCAGAAATACCCCTGGCCTAATAAAATTACCAAAATATCCCTGGAAAGGTAAAATTACCAAAATACCCTCGGGGTCCAGGAAACCTCTCATCACTTCAAAAATGCCTATGGCTCCTGTAAAATTGCATTCACACTCCTAAATTCTAGAGTTTTGCCTGAACTTAAGAGGCCTTTGACGGAACTCTAGCCTAGTCAGTCTATTGGTAGTAAACGAGTGGTCATCGAGAGTCACCCAAGTGAGCATGCCCTCAACATCCGAACCTATGGAGAGGACTTTGGGATTTCTTTGACAGTCAAACAAAGGTGTTCGGACATTAGGCCGATGTAAATCAACACTGACTATGGTCAGTGGGGAGAGGTCCAGCACCCGAACTCAAATCGTTTGATACTATGCGCACCCACGGAATGAACCTCCACATTTGGGGAAATGTTTCTTTTCAAAAAGAACACATATATTTATTTATCTATATAAATTCTGTGGCCAACACCACGCCTCCTATTTCCTTGCTCTCGTAGACTTTGCCCCATGAGATGTCATGCCAACCCATGCAACTGTCTCCATTGTCATGCCAAAAAAATCTTGCTTGAATAGACTCCAATTTCTTAACTACAAATTAGAGATTTTTAAAATGGAGAGATAAGTACATAGGAAGGTTGTCAAGCCTTGATTCGCATAGCACCATTCTCCTCTCGTATGAGAGAAGCCTCGTTTTCCATCCTGTAAGTCTAGACTCATACCACTACACCACCACTTGCCAATCACTACAATGTAAGGCCCCTAGAGACAGTGGTAGGCCCAAATAGGAGAAAGGAAACTCTCCTATCTGACAACCCAGTACGAATGCTATTCTCTTGAGGGACCTCTCATCCATGTTGACCCCAGCTATTCGGCTTTTGCTAAAGTTCACCTTCAACCTACTAATTTCTTGTAACAACTCCAGCATCAACTTGGCAACATACAGTTGGATCTCCTTCTCAACTAGGAAAAGGATGGTATCATCAGTGTACTATAGATGGCCAATGCCAACACTGTGGGGTCCCATATGGAAGTCTCTAATCAGTCCTAGCGATTCAGCCCTCATCCACATCCTGCTCAGTATCTGTGCAACCAAGACAAACAAGAAGGGGGCATAGGGTGACCCTAGCAGAGTCCTCTGCCACTATGGAAAGAGGCAGTGTGCTACCCATTGACAAGGGTTGAGGACGCCAAGGAAATACACTCTCGGATCCACCAAATCCACATCTAATCAAAGCCCACCTTAGCTAGGGTCACTAGCAAGTATTGCCAGTTGACACAACCGTACGCCATCTCAAAATCCAACTTCAACACTACCCCCTCCTCCTCTAAGATTTCATAACATGCAAGCACTCATGAGCAACAAGAAAGTTTTCATGCATGTGTCTTCCTCTAATGAAAGGCCCTTAGTGTCCACTAACGACTCTGCCAATGACCCTATTTAGTCTCATGGCAAGTAAGTTGGTGATAATCTTGTATTACTATTCCACAAACTAATAGGTCTATAATCCAAGAATGACGTGGCGGCGACGTGGAAATGGATCGACAGCAACTCCTGACGGCACGGACGGGAACGGATAACTTACTACCTCACGCAGCTCGGCCTCACGCCGGACGGTCTCACACCGGGCGACACTCAATCCTCACAAAAGAGAAAAGAGAGAAGGGAAGAACACAAGGGCAAGATGCACCTACGTGATAACAAAACTTGATTCATTCATTCATGTCCAAATAACACACCCTTAGCCTCCTATTTATAGGGAAGGCCATAACAACAATACCCACAATGTTTCACTAATTGTGTTTATACCCTTGCCTAATAAAATAAAACCCACCCACCTAACTTTTGACTTGTGGGTTTTAATCAAATAAAATACACAAAATACACACATGTTATTTGACTAGCCTAATTACACAAATACAGAAAAATACGTGTATCACTCAATACATACAAATACGCCGAGTCTTCAGGAAGTCCGATCTGCGAGCCATAAGCTCGGTGCAGTCGGGGCGGTGCGGCGTCGGCTCCGAGTAGTGGGCCCGGTAGTGGACCCGGTTATTTGACTAGCTTAATTACACAAATACAGAAAAATACGTGTATCACTCAATACACACAAATACGCCGAGTCTTCAGGAAGTCGGATCTCCGAGCCATAAGCTCGGTGCAGTCGGGGCGGTGCGGCGTCGGCTCCGAGTAGTGGGCCCAGTAGTGGACCCGGTGTCCCCACCAACCCTCCCGGGGTGGCTGGAACTCGACTCCGTCGAGTAAGGGGGGACACTGCTGTGGTAGTGCTCCAGCAAATCTGGATCGAGGCGCTGGAGATCTTCCCGACTGATCCAGGAATCATCAGAAGGTGGACGGTCCCGCCAGCGGACAAGGTAGCCCTGGTACACCCTGCTCCGTGTAGTGGTCACCTGCTCATCCAGTATCCTCTCAATATGCTCGCGCGGTACTCTCGAGGCTGTGGGACGCACAGGGGTAGGATCACTCTCAATGGGAGGAGAAGGCTCGAAAGGGTCACTAGGAATTGTTGTGGGTTCCTTGTAGGCCACTAGGTCTGCCACATTAAAAGTCGAGCTAATCCCATATTCGGGAGGTAAGTCCACAAGGTACGCATTGGAGTCAATCTTCCGCAGAATTGGGAAAGGATCATCACTACGGGCTTGCAACTTCTTAATGGCTCCCGAAGGGAGTCGTTCGGGTCGAACCCGTACCATAACCATGTCACCTTCTTGGAATTCATGGTGACGCCTATGCGAATCAGCCAATTTTTTATAAGTCTCATTACTGAGGTTGATTTGCTTGCTAATCGACTCATGCAGACACTTGACATGCTGTGCAAACTCCTCAGCTGACTTGGACATTCTAGACTTGAGGGGAAGGGGAATGATATCCACAGGTTTTCTAGGTTTGTAGCCATGCACGACCTCAAAGGGACTCATACCTATGGACCGATTGACCGAACTGTTGTATGCAAATTCGGCTCTAGGCAAGAGAAGATCCCAAGTGCCAGAATGTTCCCCTACAAGACACCTCAAGAGATTCCCTAAACTCCTATTGACGACCTCTGTTTGCCCATCGGTTTGTGGGTGATAGGCAGTCGAGAATTTGAGTTTGGTGCCAACTAGGTGCCAAAGTGTCTTCCAGAAGTAATTAGTGAACCGGACATCTCGGTCAGACACGATGGTTTGGGGGAGACCATGCAGACGCACGACTTCATCAAAGAATAAGTGGGCTACTCTAGATGCATCAGATGTTTTGGAACATGCAATGAAGTGGGCCATCTTAGAGAACCTATCAACGACAACAAAGATGGAATCATGCTTGTGAGTAGTGCGAGGTAAACCAAGGATAAAATCATGCTCACATCAACCCATGGTCGATCAGGAACGGGGAGAGGAGTGTAGAGACCAGTGTTCCGTTTGACCTGTTTGGCCATCGTGCATGTCCTACACTGGGCTACAATCTTGGCCACATCTTTCTTCAGGCCAGGCCAATAGAAATGCTCCTCCATAGAATGGATGGTCTTGTTGCGGCCAAAGTGACCAGCAAGACCTCCAGCATGCATTTCTCAAATCATGAAGTCCCAAACAGAAGTCCTTGGGACACAGAGTTACTGCCCTCGAAATAGAAAACCATCCTGCAGTAGATAGTCAGAAAAGGCTATCGAGGGTCCGGCAGACAGAGCAGAGTAGGCAGGGCCAAAATTAGGACACTCTCCATAGAGTTCCTTCATGCGATCAAATCCGGTGACCTCTACCCGAACAGTGGAAAGAAGGGAGACCCTTCGACTCAAGGCGTCGGCCACCTTATTTTCCTTTCCAGCCTTATGTTTTAGGACAAATGACTGGAGGAATTCTACCCACCGACCATGCCTCGGGTTCAAGCCCTTCTGTGAGCTAAGGAATTTCAAAGCCTCATGGTCCGACTATAAGACAAACTCTTGTGGTAAGAGATAGTGTCTCCAGTGTTTGAGGGCTTGGACTACAGCGTAGAATTCCTTATCGTAGGTGGAATAGCGAAGCTTTGTATCAGAAAGCTTCTCACTGAAATAAGCCACAGGGTGGCTTTCCTGGCTGAGCACTCCTCCTATTCCTACGCTAGATGCATCACAGGATATCTCGAAGACTTTGAAAAAGTCTGGCAGACGGAGGACAGGGGCTTTGGTCATGAGCTCCTTTATGGCATGAAAAGCCTGGGAGGCGGCTTTAGTCCACTCAAAATTTCCCTTACAAATACAATCTGTAATGGGTGCCATAATGGTGCTAAAACCCTGAATGAAGCGTCAGTAGAAGGTGGCTAGCCCATGGAAACTTCGAACGTCATGGACATTCTAAGGCTCTGGCCATTCTACTAAGGCTTGGACCTTGGATTGGTCCACAGACACTCCTTGACTCGATACCACAAATCTAAGGAAAGCGACCCGGTCTGTCATGAATTCACATTTCTTGAGATTGGCAAACAGGGTTTCTCTCCTCAAAGTCTCGCAGACTTCCCTCAAATGATGGATGTGGTCCCGAGGGTTGTGGCTATAAATGAGAATGTCGTCAAAGTAGACGATAACAAAGCGACCAATAAGGGGTCGAAGGATTTTCGTCATAAGTCGCATGAATGTGCTGGGGGCATTGGATAGCCCAAACGGCATGACGAGCCACTCATACAGACCTTCTTTTATTTTTAAGGCTATTTTCCACTCATCCCCTGGTCGAATCCGGACATGGTGGTAGCCACTTTTCAAGTCAATCTTGGAAAAGATGGTGGCTCCGCTCATCATGTCAAGCATGTCATCAAGACGGGGAATGGGAAACCTATACTTGACAGTGATCTTATTGATGGCGCGACTGTCAACACACATCCGCCATGTGCCATCCTTCTTGGGTGTGAGCAAGGCAGGGACAGCACACGAGCTCTTGCTCACCCTGAAGGAAACCTTTGTGGATAAGGTCCTCGACAATCCTTTGGAGCTCAGCATGCTCCTTAGGGTTCAATCGGTAATGGGGAAGATTGGGTAGGGTGGACCCAGGGACAAGATCAATGGCGTGTTGTACATCACGCATGGGAGGGAGTTGAGAGGATAAGTCCTCAGGGAAGATGTCCTGGAAGTCCTGTAGGATTGACTGGACTTCAGGTGGGACTGAGACTCGAGACTCCTCGGGGGTGATGGTGACAACAACAGCCCAGACAAGGACGCACCTTCGGCAACCTCCCTATTCAGCTCACGAACACCTATGAAGTTAAGGCGCCTAACCGGGTCATAACCAACCTTAGGGGCCTTAGGAACGGGTGTGATAGGTGCAGGGGGAGAGGGAATGAGAAGTTTCCCTTCAGTGGGAGTCCGAGGACTCTCTTGAACCTTGGGGGTTCCAGTGGAGGTGGAGGTGGAACTCTTTCCCGGGGTCACCTTTGGGGGTGCCTGGTACAGCTGTATCTTCTTCCCATTGTAGGAGAGGAACACTGATTGGACCGACCGAATGTAGTAAGGTCAACATCGTAGATCCACGGTCGTCCTAGGATGATGCTCCCGACCTTCATAGGCACTACATCGCATAGGATTTGTCCTTGGTAGGACTGGAACTGGATGGGAATGACACATGTAGTGGTGACTGGGATTGAAGTGTCATCGACCCAAGCCACGTTGTATGGCTTAGGATGAGGATGTGTAGGTAGACCTAGACGGGAGACAAAGTCTGAAGAGACTGCATTGATACAGCTCCCGTTGTCAAAAATCACCTTTCAGGGTTGGGATTTTACCATAATGTATGTTTGGAAGATGGAGGTTCGACGCCAGTCGTCCTCCTGGGGGTGGGTAAGGATGCATCGAACTACACCCAGTCTTCCCTGATTCGAACTCTCGGCAATATCTCCCACTTGCATGTACTCGACATGCATTCCATCATACCCTGCATCCATTTCCTCGAACTGGGCGATGAGGTCAGGATCGACCTCGTACCTCTCAATGGCTTCTCCTTCCTGAGGTGGAAGCTCCATAGACTGAGGGTCGGTGATGACTAAGGCTCGGGTGGGGCAGTTGGAGGCAATCTGCCCTAGGTTATGGCACCTAAAGCAACGAACTCCCGAGACAGGGACTGGTTGGGAGGTGCTAGGGATGACCCCCTTTCCCTTGTCATCCCTCCTATCAGTTGGCGGAGTGTACTCCAACCTGGGCACAGCAGCAGGTGCAGGTAAGGGGTTCCTCGTGAAAGGAACGGTAGGGGCAACGGCCCGAAGAGGGGTAGCGGTAGGGACATAGGAGGTGGAGGGGCCAGACCTCTCAGAATAGCGGACCATGGGGTTTCGGGACTCGGGTTGGCGATAGGTGGAGACCCGAGGTGGGACCACCCTTTGAAACCGCTCGACATCCCGAGCAACCTGATAGGCATGCTCGAGAGTGTTAACTTCCCGTAGGAACAACTCCCGCTGTATGCTCTCGTGTAGGTCAGCCCTAAACCGTGAGAGGGTGACAGAGACATCCTCCATGACTCGACTCCGAAGGAAGAAGTCATCAAATTTGGCGATGTACTCGTCCACGGACTTTCCATCTTGGGTGAGTTTCTGCCATTGGTCTAAAAGACGTTGATGGTAGGAAGGTGGCAGATACTTCTCCCTCAGCTTCTCCTTCATTTCCTCCCACGTGCTTATGGGTTCCTCTCGTCTCCTTGCTAGGAGATTCTCAACGTTACACCAGTAGGTTTTGGCTTGACCTAGGAGTTTCATTTTGGCAAACCTCACCCTTGTAGCAGGGGTCATGCGGCGATGCCAATCAAAATATTGGTCCATCCCGGTCTCCCAATCAAGATATGTAGCGGGGTTGAGGGACCTATCAAACTCGGAGCGTCAATCTTGACGTTCCGTAGGATGATATCCTCATCATCGTGGTCTCTCTCTCGAGGCGTACGGGCCTCTAGTTCTCTACCTTGGGGAACCTGATTTTGGCGGGCTTGCTCTCTTTCCTCCCTAGGATTGGCTACGAGATCGCCGTGGCCATTCACTCGTCCTTCCTTTCCCTTCAGTTGTTCCTCTAAGGTTCGATCCTCTCATCTAGTTCCGCTCGTAGTTGGCCTATGGATTCTTCGAAATGGGTCAGAAGATTATGCTCGAACTGAGCCAACATAGCACTCACGCTCTTCTGATCCATGTGGGATTGTAGAGTTGAAGGGCGCTCTAGACGACCGGATGAATTCCTAGACCAACGTGGCATGCACGACCTTGGACCTAAATGATGCAATCCTGGGACCGAAAATTAACAAGGTGTGGACCCAGCTGATATGCAAAGGGTCAATTTGAAGGGGCTGGTCAGGGAAAGTTGCTTGCCCGTAGGCGGAGTAGTTGTGGAACTACCTCCTGACAATTAGGGGCCCTAATGTGGCAGTTCTAGGGCCTAAGGATAGGTGCATACAAGCTCTCTCTTGCCGTCCACAGCGATGCACTCAGAAGACTGGTTGCATGGATCGGGCTCTCTCTCACTTCGCGCGGCAATTGAAAAGATACTAAATGAGCAAGTGAAGGGGAGCACGTACCTAACTAGACTGAAAAGTCTAACTTCGACCGGAGACGAAGGTGAGCGGGGACGTGCGTGCCCGCACGGCGTCGAAGATGCTTCACGGTTACAACAAATTCACTCCACGCAGGGAGGATTTAACTTATTACAAAACCGCTCTTAAAATTTCCCGCGCAAGGGAACAAATCAGTCCAATTTCTCCGCGCAGGGAGACTCAGAGGTACCCACGTCCCGTAAATTACGGGCCGTCTGTCAGCTTTCGGGCGACTCGGGCATCGATCTCGCCGTCGTGGTGGACTTTGGGTGCCACGATCAATAAGTTAAAAGATATATATAAATATATTTATATATATACATATATATATATATATATTAACTTATTCTTTTTTTCAAACCCCTTTTTTAATCAAATAATATATATAGATATATATATAGATATATAACATTATATATATCTCATATATATATTATATATATTTACCACATTATTTTTCAACTCTTAACTTTATGACTTTTTTTTCAAACTTCTCTTTTTTTTTTCCAACCTTCACCTACCTTTTTTTTTGACTTTTCACACTCTTCTTTTTTTCCACACGTTTTTTTTTAAACATTACCTAATCTCTTTTGACTTTTTTTCCCTTTTTTGACTTCACGCAGGCACGAGGGGGGGGGGGGGGGGCGCTCGCAGACGGTGGCAGGGCGCGGCTGGGCCTTGGCCGGGAACAGGCCAGGCGATGCGGGTGGGCGCAGGCAGGCCGCTGGCGGCTGCTGCCGGCGAACGCAGCGGCGGTCGCGGCGGGGCGCTACGGAAGTGGCTAGTGGGCGCGGGCCCTGGCAGCGACGGACACGGGCTCGGGCACCGGCGGGTGCGGCTGCCGGCAGGGCTGCGACGAGCGCGCTGGGCGAGCGCAGCGGGCGGCTTGGTGGCGTTAGCGGACCTGGTGGCGTGGAGGCCGTCCGGTGGCGTGGAGGCCGTCCGGTGGTCGGATCGGAGGTGGGGCGCGCACGTCGGTGGCGGTTGCAGAGGGGAGGCCGGCGACGGTCGTCGGACGGGGACAGGGTCTCGCGGTGGCCGGAGTAGGCGCTGCGGCTTCCGCTGTGTGCGGGAGGGAGAGAGAGAGAGGGAGGGAGAGAGAGAGAGAGAGAGAGAGAGAACGAACGGGAGAGAGAGAATCCGGGAGAGAGGGGGGGAAACGCAGAGATTTTCTCTCTCCTTAATTTTTTTTCTATTTTTTTTCTCTCAAGATCTTCCTGCTACTCTCTCTCTCTTTTTTTTCAAAACTCTTTCTCCTCTCTATCAACCGTGAGAGAGGAGAGACGATGCCGGGATCGTCAAAGTCGACGGAGGCGCCATGTTGGGCTCTGATACCAAATCTGACGCAGCGGCGACGTGGAAATGGATCGACGGCAACTCCTGACGGCACGGACGGGAACGGATAACTTGCTACCTCACGCAGCTCGGCCTCACGCCGGACGGTCTCACACCGGACGATGCTCAATCCTCACAAAAGAGAAAAGAGAGAAGGGAAGAACACAAGGGCAAGATGCACCTACGTGATAACAAAACTTGATTCATTCATTCATGTCCAAATAACACACCCTTAGCCTCCTATTTATAGGGAAGGCCATAACAACAATACCCACAATGTTTCACTAATTGTGTTTATACCCTTGCCTAATAAAACAAAACCCACCCACCTAACTTTTGACTTGTGGGTTTTAATCAAATAAAATACACAAAATACACACGTGTTATTTGACTAGCCTAATTACATAAATACAGAAAAATACGTGTATCACTCAATACACACAAATACGCCGAGTCTTCAGGAAGTCGGATCTCCGAGCCATAAGCTCGGTGCAGTCGGGGCGGTGCGGCGTCGACTCCGAGTAGTGGGCCCGGTAGTGGACCCGGTTATTTGACTAGCCTAATTACACAAATACAGAAAAATACGTGTATCACTCAATACACACAAATACGCCGAGTCTTCAGGAAGTCAGATCTCCGAGCCATAAGCTCGGTGCAGTCTGGGCGGTGCGGCGCCGACTCCGAGTAGTGGGCCCGATAGTGGACCCGGTGTCCCCACCAAAGAAGCCTTGTACACCTTGTTTTTTTGGGATGAGGACCAAGAGAGTTTTACTAATTTCCCTCAAGTGAGCCCTACCCTCCTAAAACTCTCCTAGTGCCTGAAGCAAGTCCCTCTTGATTATATCCCAGCACTTCTGGAAGAAAATCACAGGAAAGCCATCCGGGCCGAGTGCCTTGTGCTTACAAGGGAGAAAATTGCCTACTTGATCTCCTCCTCTGTAAAAGGGTTGGAGAGAGCCTCACTTTCTACAGTAGAGAGTTGAGAAAGTAGGTCATTTGCAATCCTAGGTCTGCACATCTGATCTTCGTGAAAAGTCTGTAGTAGTAGTCCTTGGCACACCTTAATCTCCTTCTCCCTTGTGAAGATTTGCTCACCCACCTCGATGGAAGTAATGTGATTGATTCTCTTTCTCCTCGAAGCGATCCTCTAAAAGTAAGTAGTGTTCTTGTCACCTTCCTTGAGCCATTTCTCCCTTGATCTCTACTTTCAATAGATCTCTTTCTTTCTATGTGAGGATCTCTTCAAACTCTGCCCTAAGTGTGTATCCCTGTGCAACCTGTCATATCCACTCAATAGCCCTGCCTCCTCCAAGCAATCCAACCCCTCCAATTGTTGAAGAATCTTATCTTTAGCCAATCTATCAGGTAGGGTTTTATTAACACCTCAACCTTTAAGCACCCAGGCTTGATGGTTAAGTTTTCCTACCAATGTGACCTTGGAAGAGTGATCATGTCTCTGTACACTCCAAGCCCTCCTAACTATCTCCATAAAGTATGCCTTCCTGAGTCAGAACCTTTTAAACTTGAAACTCTGTCTCCTCTCCTGTCTGCGGCTGGTCTTCAAAAAAATAGGCCTAGCCAAATAAGATGCTTACACATGAAGGAAGTGATCCTCCCAATCCACCGATACTAGGAACTTGTCCAGTCTAGAGCATGCAGGTGCTACCCTCATATGGATCAGGTGAACTGAGCATTCACTAGGCCAATGTCGATCACAGGTACCTCCTCTATGAAGTCACAAAAGTCCTCCATTTCTCCGGTGTGGGGGTTGTTTTCTGTCCTTTCCCATGCCGCTGTAATTGCATTGAAGTCACTACCACACACCATGGTCGACCCAATCCTTGATGGTAAAGAAACAGCTCCTCCCACAGTGCTCCCTTTCCCTCCCTAGTTTAGGGACCATAGATCCCCAAGAAGTCCCACGAGAAGCCATCTCTCACATCATGGAAGTGAAGGGAGATAACTCCCTGACTAACTTTTCTATCCTCCTTTACCTCCTCAATCTCAAACTGGTTCCACAAAATCATGATACCACTTTCCCTCCCCTCCGCTGAGGAGGCCACGTCCTTAGAAAGTCTGACTTCTCTAATCTCTCTCATGATCAACTCCTCATCCCCTTCACACTTAGTCTCTTGCAGGCATAAGATGTCTATTTTGCATCTTCTTACCAACTCCTTCACCACCCTCCTCTATCTGCTCGCACAGATCCCACTCACATTCTAAGTAACAATCCTCATGTGGACAAAGCAATGTACCTCCCTCCCTCCTCCATCTCATTTCCCCTCTCATCACCTCCTTCACCCCCCCTCACAACCTTTTTCTGTGATTTCCCCCCTGCCTCCCTTACCATGCTGATCAACCATCTCTTCTGACCCATGATGAAAAACCCCCCTGAGATCCCTTTCCAACCCCACAAAGGACACTCCCAACATGTCTGCCAACTCCCTCACATGTGGTTTGCTTACTCCTTCATCGTTGACAGTGGGATGCGCCACAGTCTCGCCCCTCGTGTAGAGGCCGCGGAGTCCACTGAAGGTGAAGTTTCTCACTTGGAGGAATTCTCACAAGAGGTTGCCCACTTGAGACAGGTTGCTCCAGCTCCTTCCGAGTATCCAGCCAACTTACTGCCTTTGTGGGCAAGTGTACGAGACCCTGGATCACTTGTTTGTAGGTTGTGCTTACTCATAGGAGGTGTAGCAGGGGCTCACTAGGAAAGTCCACTGTGTCGTGGTCCCGCAGAAAGAAGTGCATCTCTTCATCGCGTCTTGGGGGAGGAGGTGGCTCCTTAGAGGGGATAGTATTGTATTGTGGTTGATCATGCACGCCACTCTTTGGTCTTTGTGGGTGAACGTAACAATAGAATCCTTAGGAGAGAGGCTAGAACTGAGGACTCTCTTGTTTCTTTTATTTGTAGCAGAGTGAGGGAATGGACGAAGGTGCTTTGTAATGTGAATTCTCTTAATTCCCCTATTTTTGTGTTGCTGGGGGGTTAGAGTGTCCCACACTATCTTGGTGTGTCTTTATACGGGGTTTTTTTTTTGGTAGCCCAACTTATACTTGTACACCCCCCCATTGTTTTCAAGGCGTTGCCTAGGCGATGAGGCACTCCAAGGCACCCAAAACGACTAGACGCCTAGGCAAGCAGCCCATTAAGACACTCACCTGGCTATCTTGGTGCACATAAACCACCTTGGGCCCGCCTAGCCCGCCTTAGCAAGACATCCACTCCTTGATTTGAGATTTGTTTTAGTATTTGGGTAAAAGTTCAAGGATAATTTTGAAAAATTGACAAATGTTATGTCAATATTGGAAAGAGAAGATAAGAGTTCCATTTCCCTTTTCCCTTTCTCCCCGGTTCTTCTCCCTGTTAGTTCCTCTTCCCTCCGCCTAAGGACATTGATTCATATTTGCATGGTGTATTTTTTGAAGCTAGTACCATTTTTGTGTCTCTTTTTGATAATTCACAAGTGGAAAATTATGAAAATATTATGTTGATGTGCTTATAATTTATCCAAAAATGTGTCATATTTATGCTTCCTTTTAATATAAAGAATAACTATTTGAATACCAAATTTTAGATTAAAATGTTTATATTGATTGATAAGTATTTACAAATTCTTATCCGTTTTCTCCTTATTAATTTGTTATTGTTTGCCATTTATTCTGTTTTTGCTTTTAAAATATAGATATATGTTGAAAATTCGTCTATATTAAATTTTCTATTAACTAAAGATAGAACTTATATGTAGGAAATGTATAATAGTAGTTCTCTTGCAACGTACTTCGTTAAATAAACTAGATTTCACCTAGGCGCCTTGCCTTGTCGCCTAAGTAGTAAGGCAGTAGGCCACCGCCTTGGTCGCCTTGGATGCCTTGACAACCATGCATCTCCCTTTTTACATTTAATACACTAGTGGTACTACCGACTTTCAAAAAAAAAAAAGACTCCCTCACTTGTGACTTCGTCAACCTCTCCGCCACCCCCATCAGCTCCCTCACCTCCTCTCTTCCCAACCTTCCCCTTCCTTTAGCTTCCTCTCCCTCCAAGCCACCCTCCTCCGACTACGTCCCCTCTCCCGGTGTATCCGGGACATTCTCACCATCTTCAAGTGGGAGCAAGTCTTCCGCCATTGACTTCTCTTCATCCTGCTGCTTGGAGAATCCTAGGAAGCCTGACGGAGCATCCCGGTCAAAACCCAGATAATCCCCAACCAATTCCAAGCCACCAGGTAGTCCTGGCCACCTCCGGTAGGGAGGCTTCAGGAGCTAGGTGCATTGGTAGCCGTAGACCTCTTGTGCTGCCGTGGACTGATCTCGCCATTAGAAGGGGTCAGTCTGGAAGAATAGGTAGACCCGCCGGGCTAGACAACACGAAAGAAGGGTGGTACTCACCAAAAGCGGCCGCATCCTATTCCGCACTAGTTGCCCACCTCAGCCTCCCTCCGGAATCCCTCTCGCTCCCTTGTTGTTCTAGCACTAAGGGACCCGCCCAGAGAAACTGCCCAGCGCAGTTGCTATCATGTGCCATCCACCGGATTTCCCGAAGGCCTCATAAGGAAGGGCCTGGTACACTGCAACCAATGAAACCACCGGTCCACTAGTCATCCACTGTCCTAGTGATCACTCGGCACCCCGCTACTCCACCTGTTGGAGAAGAACTCGTGCGGGGAAGATTGTTCCAACAGATTACACCGTCACTATCGCCGATATGCCGTCCAAGTTGGATACCCGCACCGTAAGGTCCAAGACTAATCTGCCTTCCCCCGTCACCAGCTTGGCTAAGCCTAGAACCACCGCCCTGAAGCATTAGACGATAAAAGCTACCCCACCCTCATCACAAAAGATGAAGGGGGGGGGGGGCTACTAGCTGGATGGGGACCTGGAGCTCCCTGGGATTCGGGAAAGTCCCTCTGATTAGTGACCAGAGCTTAAGAAGGCTATACCGTCCGTCCACAGGAAATCCGCCGCCATCCATGGTTTGCCATCTCTTACGAGATGTCCGAGATCTCTCCGAGATCTCTATCTCTCCAAAGTTCGCGAGAAATGAAGCCCTTAAGATCGAGATCTTCTCTCCCCCACCCCCCGGTTAACTCCTTCCTCTCTCCCTATCTCTCTCTACCTCGGCCACTTGAGCTCTCTCTCTCTCCCCAGTCTCTCTTTGTCTCTTCCTCTCCCACAGACTCTGTCTCTCCCTTTGTGACACTCTCCCTCAGACTCTTTCACTCTCTCTATCTCCCACCCTCTCTCTCGATATCTCCCTCTGTCTCCCAACCTCTCTCTCTCTCTCCCCCCCTGCCTTCGCCTTCTCTCTATTTGAGAGAGAGGGAGACAGACAGGGGGGAAGATAGAGATAAATGTACCATTTTTTATGATTTTTGATGTATTCTTCAGTTTGTGATTCATGTACCATTTTACGTATATCTTTTTGGTGTAGCTTTTGATGTATATTAACATTGGTGCATGTGAATGGATTTGTTATTCTTATCATTACTCTTTATTTTGTGAAATTGAGTTCTCAATTAGCAAAACATGTTTGTGAAATTGAGTGGTTAGTAGAAAAAAATAGCATTTTCTTAGAAATAGGTTATATATATGAAACATTTTTCCGAAATCACCGAACCCGATCTCCTGAGATATTTCCAAAATCTCTCCGAGATCTCTTCTCTTCCGCCTTTCCGAGATAGAACCGATATTCGAGACGGAAAACCTCGCCGCTATCGCAGCTAATGCCTCCTCTACTATTGGTCTGATAGCCAGGAACCTGGCCTTGCTCAATTGGGAGACTTCCTACTCCCCCTTCCTAATACTCCCCATGTCCAGCAGAGCTTTGACCTGCGAACCGTCCAATCTGCCTTCCACGACGAAAACCCAAAGGCACCATCTTAACCAGGCCATACAGTTGTGGAGGGGATCGGCCGGCGTATGCCCACCGGACAGGCAGCTTCAACTGGCCAATAGATCACACTGAAGAGCATTAGCATAGGAACGCTTGAGAGGCCCTCGCTCCTCCTATGGCCCCTGCCGGACCGTCCATGCTCCCCCTACTAGACGTACCTCCATCGGCAATCTGTAGGTGCATTGTAGATGGCCGATCCGCCCGCAACAGTAGCATTTAGGTCCACTCGAAGAAGAACAAACGTTCTATCTCCCAAAGCTCCGGCAATGGCGAGACCCTCCCCCCAAGGGGGCCCTATTCAGGCCGGAGGTGACCTCCGGGCTCACCCTGTGCACGACACCCAAAACCCAAGAGTTTATCTCTCTAGAAACTGGATAGAAAGAGAAAAAAATAAACCTCTTCATACAAACAAACAAGGTTGCAGGCAGCATCATTAATAAAGAGAGTATGGTGGTGGAAAATGCTAATCTAAGGAAGCTTGAGGAGAGTCAGGGAAGGCAGAGGGATCACAAATGGCCAGTAACAACTCATGACCACTGATGAACTCATGAGCAGGGATGGCAAACTCGGTTTCGGACTCGGTTTCGGCCGGGTCCAAAACCGATACGATATTGGTTTCGATTTCGGCCGAAACCGGCCGAAACCCAATTAAAAGGTTTTAAAAAAAACATATTAATTCTAAAAAATCATAAAAAATTTAAATAATCACTTAAAATCATGAAAAACAATACACATGTATTTGAGTGTATAAGTTAGTGCAATAACCTTGAAGTAGACAATTACGCATTGAACTTCAAACATTGAACATGTGAAAGTTAAACTAATATTCCATTGTACATTTTTTGATGATAGTGTGTTGATGTTTTGATAATAGCAACTCAATGAGTCACCACATAAGAATGATGATGATAGTGTGAATTGTTGTTGTTGTGTGTGCCCCTTGTGCATTCTTGTGCATTGATGATGAAATAATGTCTTCTGTAAGTCGGTGCATGCTAGCAAGTCTATACATCCATTAGCTGATAACTGAGCAAGTCTATACATCCACCAGCAAGTCTATACATACATCCAGCAAGTCTATACATCAGCAAGTCTATACATCCATCAAGTCTATACATCCATCAAGTCTATACATTCTTCAAAGTCTATACATTCTCCATGTATCTTCATAGCAAGTCTATACATCAGCAAGTCTATACATCCAGCAAGTCTATACATCCATCAAGTCTATACATCCAGCAAGTCTATACATTCATCAAAGTCTATACATTCTTCAAAGTCTATACATTCTCCATACATGCATCTTCATAGCAAGTCTATACATCAGCAAGTCTATACATCCATCAAGTCTATACATCCAGCAAGTCTATACATTCATCAAAGTCTATACATTCTTCAAAGTCTATACATTCTCCATGCATCTTCATAGCAAGTCTATACACTCTTGGACCAAGTCTGTACAACCCGTGATTTCCATGCATACAAAGTCTGTA
The DNA here is from genome assembly GCA_022559845.1 of Amorphophallus konjac. Taxonomy (NCBI): domain Eukaryota; kingdom Viridiplantae; phylum Streptophyta; class Magnoliopsida; order Alismatales; family Araceae; genus Amorphophallus; species Amorphophallus konjac. Next base: position 432,713,497 of record CM040120.1, on the reverse strand, counting down.
CATTGTCCATTTACTGTAGCTCAAAGTCTGTACATTGGGTTGGCTGGTCTGAAGCAAAACCATATTGGCAGGGGAATTATGCTGGCTAGCTTGATTAATATATTTTTCAGGATCGATAGTTGTCTTGTCATTTTTCTCCTATACGATTTTCTGTTGAGCATGAATAAGTTACCTAGTTCCTGAAAAAGCATTACTAGAAGTGGGTCCCAACCTTGTAGTATAGGATTGACTGTTGTCTTGTCATTTTTCTCCTATACGATTGACTGTATAAGTTGGTGCAATAACCTTGAAGTAGACAACTACGCATCGAACTTCAAACATTGAACATGTGAAAGTTAAACTAATACTCCATTGTACATTAATACAAGCAGTACAATAAACCAAATTAGACAAAATGAATGTTACAAAAATTCATTGATTCTTACCTAATATGGATAATAATTACTAGAAGAACCTTCTCCCTCATCGTCTGGCCCTTGATGTCGATACCCATAACCAGGTTGCATGTATGGTCTATATTCACTATAACCAAACAATGAGGTAGCCAAGTCCTGCATCCCTCTTTGGATCCCTCTTGCAGTGTTTGGTTGGCTTGATTCGAATCCAGTATCAACATAGGAATCTTGAGGAAGAGAAGAGGAACTGGTCGGATATGGATGGAACTGAAATGATGGTTCATAATTCCACGACCCATAAATAGCTGCTTCCTGTTGGCCACCTTCGTAACCTGGTGAACCATATCCTTGCTGACCTTGACTGTATCCAGTAGTACCACCTGCAACACCTGCATCACCTGTACCACCTGCAGCACTAGTACCACCTGCAGCACCTCCGGGATGATCATCATCATCATCATCAGAACCATAAGAAACCAGTCACCTTTTAGCCTTCGGGGATGCTTTTTTCTCTTGTGGTGCCAATTTTTCAGTGATCTTTGACATGAGTCCTTTATCCCTTGGCGTGTGTCTCACATAAATCTGCTTCAACTGCTCAATTGCCGGGTCCTCTCGAGCAGCAGCATTTGTCCTCTCAGTTTGCCCATGCACTGATGTACTTCTTCTTAAGGAGATTCTAGGAGTGACTGGCCTGCTATCTGTATCTGAGTGTCTAGCTGACTCAAACTCGAACTGCTCCTCAGTGTCATCAACCACCCTAGACTGGTGCGCATGAGTATCTCTGGCCCTCTTTGATTTGCTTCTTAATTCGGGATCTCTTGCCTCATCTTCATCAAGTATGCCCTCTGCCCATCTTCTATCATCAACATCAAAAACGGGCTCATCAACCTGCTCTCGTGTCTCCACCCAAGACTGCAAGGGATTATCATCATCGAATAAGGCATCCACATCAATCTCTGCGGCGGCATCCTCGGCGACGCGTTTGTCTCGCAGCTGTTGTCTCAACCTCATATTCTTTATTCTTAACCTCATATTGTAGTGGCAGTACACTAATTTCTCTAACCGATCAGTCTTTAGCCGATTGCGAACCTTTGAGTGTATAAGGCTGAACGTGCTCCAATTTCTTTCACATTGGCTTGCTGATGTGGTTTGACTCAACACCCTGATTGCAATGAAAGCCAATGCAGAACTGCCCAATTCTCTATTGTTCACCATGATCCACCAGTCAGCTGTTACACCAACCAACCATAAACAAATAAATATAAGATGTAAATAAAAATTAATTAAGGAAGATGTAATTGCAAAGAAAGCACAAAGATGAAGTATACCTGGGCTCACTCTTCCCACTGCGTATTGCAATTAGGAGTCAGAATACGTCCCACTTCTCATTCTATAGGAGTTCATCTACAAAAATTACATAATAGATTAGCATAACTACGTAAGTAAATTCTATACCTCTTATTCATGAAATCAAACAGGCCAACCTCTACTTCTGCCTGAAGCCTCTTATCTTGTGTCCTCGATAAACGACCAATGACTTTTAAAGTGCCTCGAAACACCTCGGCATCAACATGTGCATTGGCATTGTACATTAATTGAGGGTTTAGAAAATAACCTGCATTTGTATATAGTTAATATATGGTCAATAATATATGAATACAAATAATCACTCACCAGCTGCATGCAAGTCGTGGTGTAATGTGGTGTCCCATCTATGGTCAATAATCTTCCACCACTTTGCATGTTCTTTGGGAAGGGACTCCTGCAACTCCAATTTCGCACGGTCCATGGCCTCATACAGATATCCCATATCATTCTTGTCATCGCCATCCACCAATCTTAGGACCTTCACGAGGGGGGTGACTACTTTCATGTATCGTGTTACTCTGCCCCAGAATTTGTTGTCGTCCACGATTTGACAGACATCCAAATAATCCATCTGAGCATCAACATTGCCCTTGTCGATGTATTCCCGCAGGGCATTGTGGTACATGAAAGCTTTCAACTCATTCTTATACCTGTGCAAAGAAATAAAATTTGAATCAAATACGGATCATAACTATAAGGATAAAGAAGTAATAATTGAGTTCAACAGTATACCTATGCAGAGACTCCAAAGAAATAAAATTTGAAGCAAATCTAGTTGGCCCTGCACGGATGATATCCCGCCCCCCACTTGCATGCTCCCTGAACATGTTCAATATCCTAGGATGGCCATAAATATACTGGGTAATCTTTTGTGCCCTTTCAACCGTCTTCTTCACATGTTTGTCCTTCCCTATGTCTTCAAGTATGAGATCAAGACAATGTGCTGCGCATGGGAGCCAATATAAATGCCTGCGCTTATGCATCAATTTCCTCCCTGCAGCCTTATAACTGGCTTCATTATCAGTCACAACTTGTACAACATTTTCTTCACCAATTTCGTCTACCATGTTGTCCATCAAATGAAACAAATAATTGGCAGTTTTTTCAAAATTTGATGCATCTACAGATTTTACAAATACTGTACCTTCGATGCAATACACCAAAAAGTTAATCATAGACTTTTTCGTGGTACCAGTCCAACCATCACACATAATAGTGCATCCTCTCTCCATCCATATTTGCTTGAAGCTTTGAACCCAGTCATGGAGCTCCTGAACCTCTGCCTCAAGCCCACGCCCGTATATGTCCCGACGTGACGGCGCCTTCAAGCCGGGGCCAGCATCTGCTATGGCATCCAACATAGGTTGAAAATATTCACTTTCAGCAGCATGTGCAGGGACACCTGCATGAAAAAATCATTTACAGATGCTTTTAAATGCATGCCCTGCAACTTCTGCAGATTTTTTGACCCCTCTTAATGCACTTTTGATCTTATGTTGTGTAGCCTGGGGCCTTCTGTGGAGATAACTGTCCATGGGGCCTGCTCTCTGCGTCTGCGGGGGCGGGGCAGCAACATCAGGACGTCGTGCAGCTGTACAGCCTGTACTGGAGTAGGTCCCTCCTGAACCCATGGGTGCCTTTCCTTTCCTTCGAGCGGCTTCTTCACGCTCCCTTGCTTCAGTCAGCTCCGGATCAGAATCTTCAGTGCCTTCCTCATCATCATCCCTCCTAACCCTTCTGCCAGAAATCTCCTCAGCAATTTCCTCCTCATCCTCAGCCCTTTGTTGCACCCTCTCCTTTTTCCCCAAAAGGCACTGGCGCATCTCCTCTCGCACCTCTCGTGGACAGTGGTCACATTGTCTCACCTCTCCTCGTACCCCTGCCAAATGTTGCTTGCCTCTGGTAATTCCGCCATACATCTCCCTACCACAATAATTACATTTAACATTCCTTCTCTTAACATCAACTAAGGACATGTGGGCCCAACCCCGGATCCTCCTGCCATTGCTGCTCCTGTGTTTGCTGACGTCTACGCATGATGCTGCATTAAGAAGTTACACAGTCAAAGACAAACAATTGTAAGTACAAAACAAAAGACCCAATTTTATGAATGAATTAGGGCTTAATTACCAAATAACCCTTAATCACCCTTCATAAAAATATAATCCCAGCATGATCCTACCCCACATTCGTCAATGAAACTTAATTAACCTTCAATTGTGACTAAGAAACTCGAATTAGACAAAATGCCCAATTTTTATGAACTAATTAAGTCTTAATTACTAATTAAACCCTAATTACCCTTCATAAAAATATAATCCCAGCATGATCCCACCCCATATTCATCAATGAAACTTAATTAACCTTCAATTGTGGCTAAGAAACTCGAATTAGACAAAAGCCCCAATTTCTATGACCTAATTAGGGCTTAATTAGCAATTAACTCTTAATCACCTTTGGGAAAAACTAATTACCCGCATGATCCCACCCCAAAATCCTCAATGAACCTTAATTTAACTTCAATTGAGCCTAAGCAAACCAATTTAGACAAAAGCCCCAATTTTTATGACCTAATTAGGGCTTAATTAGCAATTAACCCTTAATCACTCTTGAGAAAAATTAATTACCCGCATGATCCCACCCCAAAATCCTCAATGAACCTTAATTTAACTTCAATTGAGCCTAAGCAAATCAAAATAGAGAAAAGCCCCAATTTTTATAAACTGATTAGGGTTTAATTAGCAATTAACCCTTAAGCCCTTAATCACCCTTGGAAGAAACTTAATAAGCAAGGCTTGCTCACCCCAAATTTTTAACCCAACCAAAAGAACACAACAAAATAATCAAACAAAACCCAATGAAATTAACCTCAAACAAAACAATCAAACCCTTGAAGTTGTGTTGGCCCCCGGTGTGCGCAGCAAGAAGGCTCCCTCTCGGCCTCTCCCTATCTGGCCTGTCCACCTCCAGCAGGCGTAGCAGTCGCAGTCGCAGCAGACGCGGCCTTTCACCCTTGGTCGGACAGCTGCTGCAGCAGGCAGCAGCCGCAGGCAGCAGCAGCAGCTCGGCAGCAGCACAGCAGCGGCAGCAGCAGACAGCACACTCGCAGACAGTAGACAGCAGTGGGGAGGGTTTCGGGTTTCGGCCGAAACCTGTAGGTAGTGGGGTTTCGGGGGCATGACAGCAAGCATAAGGGCCATAAGTTCACGTGTTTTGGCCGAAACCAAATGGTTTCGGGCCGAAACCGATACCTCCCTTTAGTTTCGGATTGCTACAATGATTAAGGGCCTTTTCGTATCAGTTATGGCCGAAACCGATACGTTTCGGCCCTTAATCACTGTAGCAATCTGAAACTAAAGGGAGGTATCGGTTTCGGGCGAAACCGATACTGGTTTCGCCGGAAACCGGTCGGTTTCGGCCCGAAACCATTTGGTTTCGGCCGAAACACGTGAACTTATGGCCCTTATGCTTTGCTGTCATGCCCCCGAAACCCCACTACCCACAGGTTTCGGCCGAAACCCTCCCCCCTCCTGTCTGCTGTCTGCGAGTGTGCTGTCTGCTGCTGTGCTGCTGCCGCTGCTGTCTGTGCTGCTGCCGCTGCCGAGCTGCTGCTGCTGCTGTGCTGCGGCTGCTGCCTGCTGCAGCAGCTGTCCGACGAAGGGTGAAAGGCCGCGTCTGCTGCGACTGCGACTGCTACGCCTGTTGGAGGTGGACAGGCCCGATAGGGAGAGGCCGAGAGGGAGCCTTCTTGCTACGCACACCGGGGGCCAACACAACTTCAAGGGTTTGATTGTTTTGTTTGAGGTTAATTTCATTGGGTTTTGTTTGATTATTTTGTTGTGTTCTTTTGGTTGGGTTAAAAATTTGGGGTGAGCAAGCCTTGCTTATTAAGTTTCTTCCAAGGGTGATTAAGGGCTTAAGGGTTAATTGCTAATTAAACCCTGGGGCTTTTCTCTATTTTGATTTGCTTAGGCTCAATTGAAGTTAAATTAAGGTTCATTGAGGATTTTGGGGTGGGATCATGCGGGTAATTAATTTTTCCCAAGGGTGATTAAGGGTTAATTGCTAATTAAGCCCTAATTAGGTCATAGAAATTGGGGCTTTTGTCTAAATTGGTTTGTTTAGGCTCAATTGAAGTTAAATTAAGGTTCATTGAGGAGTTTGGGGTGGGATCATGTGGGTAATTAGTTTTTCCCAAGGGTGATTAAGAGTTAATTGCTAATTAAGCCCTAATTAGGTCATAGAAATTGGGGCTTTTGTCTAATTCGAGTTTCTTAGCCACAATTGAAGGTTAATTAAGTTTCATTGATGAATATGGGGTGGGATCATGCTGGGATTATATTTTTATGAAGGGTAATTATGGCTTAATTAGTAATTAAGACTTAATTAGTTCATAAAAATTGGGCTTTTTGTCTAATTCGAGTTTCTTAGCCACAATTGAAGGTTAATTAAGTTTCATTGACGAATGTGGGGTAGGATCATGCTGGGATTATATTTTTATGAAGGGTGATTAAGGGTTATTTGATAATTAAGCCCTAATTCATTCATAAAATTGGGTCTTTTGTTTTGTACTTACAATTGTTTGTCTTTGACTGTGTAACTTCTTAATGCAGCATCATGCCTAGACTTCAGCAAACACAGGAGCAGCAAGGGCAGGAGGATCCGGGGTGGGCCCACATGTCCTTAGTTGATGCTAAGAGAAGGAAGGTTAAATGTAATTATTGTGGTAGGGAGATGTATGGCGGAATTACCAGAGGCAAGCAACATTTGGCAGGGGTACGAGGAGAGGTGAGACAATGTGACCACTGTCCACGAGAGGTGCGAGAGGAACAGCATGGGCAGGAGGATCCGGGGTGGGCCCACATGTCCTTAGTTGATGCTAAGAGAAGGAAGGTTAAATGTAATTATTGTGGTAGGGAGATGTATGGCGGAATTACCAGAGGCAAGCAACATTTGGCAGGGGTACGAGGAGAGGTGAGACAATGTGACCACTGTCGACGAGAGGTGCGAAAGGAGATGCGTCAGTACCTTTTGGGGAAAAAGGAGAGGGTGCAACAAAGGGCTGAGGATGAGGAGGAAATTGCTGAGGAGATTTCTGGCAGAAGGGTTAGGAGGGATGATGATGAGGAAGGCACTGAAGATTCTGATCCGGAACTGACTGAAGCAAGGGAGCGTGAAGAAGCCGCTCGAAGGAAAGGAAAGGCACCCATGGGTTCAGGAGGGACCTACTCCAGTACAGGCTGTACAGCTGCACGACGTCCTGATGTTGCTGCCCCGCCCCCGCAGACGCAGAGAGCAGGCCCCATGGACAGTTATCTCCACAGAAGGCCCCAGGCTACACAACATAAGATCAAAAGTGCATTAAGAGGGGTCAAAAAATCTGCAGAAGTTGCAGGGCATGCATTTAAAAGCATCTGTAAATGATTTTTTCATGCAGGTGTCCCTGCACATGCTGCTGAAAGTGAATATTTTCAACCTATGTTGGATGCCATAGCAGATGCTGGCCCCGGCTTGAAGGCGCCGTCACGTCGGGACATATACGGGCGTGGGCTTGAGGCAGAGGTTCAGGAGCTCCATGACTGGGTTCAAAGCTTCAAGCAAATATGGATGGAGAGAGGATGCACTATTATGTGTGATGGTTGGACTGGTACCACGAAAAAGTCTATGATTAACTTTTTGGTGTATTGCATCGAAGGTACAGTATTTGTAAAATCTGTAGATGCATCAAATTTTGAAAAAACTGCCAATTATTTGTTTCATTTGATGGACAACATGGTAGACGAAATTGGTGAAGAAAATGTTGTACAAGTTGTGACTGATAATGAAGCCAGTTATAAGGCTGCAGGGAGGAAATTGATGCATAAGCGCAGGCATTTATATTGGCTCCCATGCGCAGCACATTGTCTTGATCTCATACTTGAAGACATAGGAAGGACAAACATGTGAAGAAGACGGTTGAAAGGGCACAAAAGATTACCCAGTATATTTATGGCCATCCTAGGATATTGAACATGTTCAGGGAGCATGCAAGTGGGGGGCGGGATATCATCCGTGCAGGGCCAACTAGATTTGCTTCAAATTTTATTTCTTTGGAGTCTCTGCATAGGTATACTGTTGAACTCAATTATTACTTCTTTATCCTTATAGTTATGATCCGTATTTGATTCAAATTTTATTTCTTTGCACAGGTATAAGAATGAGTTGAAAGCTTTCATGTACCACAATGCCCTGCGGGAATACATCGACAAGGGCAATGTTGATGCTCAGATGGATTATTTGGATGTCTGTCAAATCGTGGACGACAACAAATTCTGGGGCAGAGTAACACGATACATGAAAGTAGTCACCCCCCTCGTGAAGGTCCTAAGATTGGTGGATGGCGATGACAAGAATGATATGGGATATCTGTATGAGGCCATGGACCGTGCGAAATTGGAGTTGCAGGAGTCCCTTCCCAAAGAACACGCAAAGTGGTGGAAGATTATTGACCATAGATGGGACACCACATTACACCACGACTTGCATGCAGCTGGTGAGTGATTATTTGTATTCATATATTATTGACCATATATTAACTATATACAAATGCAGGTTATTTTCTAAACCCTCGATTAATGTACAATGCCAATGCACATGTTGATGCCGAGGTGCTTCGAGGCACTTTAAAAGTCATTGGTCGTTTATCGAGGACACAAGATAAGAGGCTTCAGGCGGAACTAGAGGTTGGCCTGTTTGATTTCATGAATAAGAGGTATAGAATTTACTTACGTAGTTATGCTAATCTATTATGTAATTTTTGTAGATGAACTCCTATAGAATGAGAAGTGGGACGTATTCTGACTCCCAATTGCAATACGCAGTGGGAAGAGTGAGCCCATGTATACTTCATCTTTGTGCTTTCTTTGCAATTACATCTTCCTTAATTAATTTTTATTTACATCTTATCTTTATTTGTTTATGGTTGGTTGGTGTAACAGCTGACTAGTGGATCATGGTGAACAATAGAGAATTGGGCAGTTCTGCATTGGCTTTCATTGCAATCAGGGTGTTGAGTCAAACCACATCAGCAAGCCAATGTGAAAGAAATTGGAGCACGTTCAGCCTTATACACTCAAAGGTTCGCAATCGGCTAAAGACTGATCGGTTAGAGAAATTAGTGTACTGCCACTACAATATGAGGTTAAGAATAAAGAATATGAGGTTGAGACAACAGCTGCGAGACAAACGCGTCGCCGAGGATGCCGCCGCAGAGATTGATGTGGATGCCTTATTTGACGATGATAATCCCTTGCAGTCTTGGGTGGAGACACGAGAGCAGGTTGATGAGCCCGTTTTTGATGTTGATGATAGAAGATGGGCAGAGGGCATACTTGATGAAGATGAGGCAAGAGATCCCGAATTAAGAAGCAAATCAAAGAGGGCCAGAGATACTCATGCGCACCAGTCTAGGGTGGTTGATGACACTGAGGAGCAGTTCGAGTTTGAGCCAGCTAGACACTCAGATACAGATAGCAGGCCAGTCACTCCTAGAATCTCCTTAAGAAGAAGTACATCAGTGCATGGGCAAACTGAGAGGACAAATGCTGCTGCTCGAGAGGACCCGGCAATTGAGCAGTTGAAGCAGATTTATGTGAGGCACACGCCAAGGGATAAAGGACTCATGTCAAAGATCACTGAAAAATTGGCACCACAAGAGAAAAAAGCATCCCCGAAGGCTAAAAGGCGACTGGTTTCTTATGGTTCTGATGATGATGATGATGATCATCCCGGAGGTGCTGCAGGTGGTACTAGTGCTGCAGGTGGTACAGGTGATGCAGGTGCTGCAAGTGGTACTACTGGATACAGTCAAGGTCAGCAAGGATATGGTTCACCAGGTTACGAAGGTGGCCAACAGGAAGCAGCTATTTATGGGTCGTGGAATTATGAACCATCATTTCAGTTCCATCCATATCCGACCAGTTCCTCTTCTCTTCCTCAAGATTCCTATGTTGATACTGGATTCGAATCAAGCCAACCAAACACTCCAAGAGGGATCCAAAGAGGGATGCAGGACTTGGCTACCTCATTGTTTGGTTATAGTGAATATAGACCATACATGCAACCTGGTTATGGGTATCGACATCAAGGGCCAGACGATGAGGGAGAAGGTTCTTCTAGTAATTATTATCCATATTAGGTAAGAATCAATGAATTTTTGTAACATTCACTTTGTCTAATTTGGTTTATTGTACTGCTTGTATTAATGTACAATGGAATATTAGTTTAACTTTCACATGTTCAATGTTTGAAGTTCGATGCGTAGTTGTCTACTTCAAGGTTATTGCACTAACTTATACAGTCAATCGTATAGGAGAAAAATGACAAGACAACAGTCAATCCTATACTACAAGGTTGGGACCCACTTCTAGTAATGCTTTTTCAGGAACTAGGTAACTTATTCATGCTCAACAGAAAATCGTATAGGAGAAAAATGACAAGACAACTGTCGATCCTGAAAAATATATTAATCAAGCTAGCCATCATAATTCCCCTGCCAATATGGTCCTGCTTCAGACCAGCCAACCCAATGTACAGACTTTGAGCTACAGCAAATGGACAATGTACAGACTTTGTATGCATGGAACACACGGGCTGTACAGACTTGGTCCAAGAGTGTATAGACTTGCTATGAAGATGCATGGAGAATGTATAGACTTTGAAGAATGTATAGACTTTGATGAATGTATAGACTTGCTGGATGTATAGACTTGTTGGATGTATAGACTTGCTGATGTATAGACTTGCTATGAAGATGCATGGAGAATGTATAGACTTTGAAGAATGTATTGGTCCAAGAGTGTATAGACTTGCTATGAAGATGCATGGAGAATGTATAGACTTTGATGAATGTATAGACTTGATGGATGTATAGACTTGCTGGATGTATAGACTTGCTGATGTATAGACTTGCTATGAAGATGCATGGAGAATGTATAGACTTTGAAGAATGTATAGACTTTGATGGATGTATAGACTTGCTGGATGTATAGACTTGCTGATGTATAGACTTGCTGGATGTATGTATAGACTTGCTGGTGGATGTATAGACTTGCTCAGTTATCAGCTAATGGATGTATAGACTTGCTAGCATGCACCGACTTACAGAAGACATTATTTCATCATCAATGCACAAGAATGCACAAGGGGCACACACAACAACAACAATTCACACTATCATCATCATTCTTATGTGGTGACTCATTGAGTTGCTATTATCAAAACATCAACACACTATCATCAAAAAATGTACAATGGAATATTAGTTTAACTTTCACATGTTCAATGTTTGAAGTTCAATGCGTAATTATCTACTTCAAGGTTATTGCACTAACTTATACACTCAAATACATGTGTATTGTTTTTCATGATTTTAAGTGATTATTTAAATTTTTTATGATTTTTTCAGATTTTTTAGAATTAATATGTTTTTTTTAAAACCTTTTAATTGGGTTTCGGTCGGTTTCGGACCCGGCCGAAACCGAGTCCGAAATCGAGTTTGCCATCCCTGGTCAGAACCCTATAGGAAAGAAAGAGTGCTCTCTCTCTAATTGATGAAGCCATACCCTAATATATGGCCAATTGTCATCAGGGCATCTCCTAGTACAGTGTGAGTCACCACACTTGAACTTCATAGATCCACAAGTCATGTATACCCAATACATTATATGCCCACTATCTAACATGCTAACTTGTTGAAAGCTATAACTTCAAGGAAATTGCAAACTTGCCACTAATCCATTGTGGCCTTACATTTATGAAACAAGATAAGTTCATTCTTCTCCTATCTTCATCAAAACTTCAACAATTTCCTATAAAAGAATTGGAAAAATGGCAAGTTTGCTTCATGATCAGTGATTGGCGACCTATGATATGTTGGACACTTCTATTTACATAAGGACGTAGTGTTCAACACCTGGAAGCGACACAACATTCAAACGCGTGTATGGAGATCCATTTTAGGATTTTGAATGAGCACCCTAGCATCTCTTCAACTTCTTTTGAATGTAAGGTTCAATCATTTAAATAACATTATACTCCTTTATGCATGGACAAATTTAATCTGATTCCACGTCACTACATCATGTATAAAGTACACACGAAAATCTCTAAATATATATAGGTCATGTTCTCATTTGTCTTATTCCTAAAACTTTCTCCCTTAGAAGCCAGATAACTCATTTTGCCATCACCTCCACTCCTTGTTCCTACTCCTAGGGGTGGGTTAGGAGTTGTGGTAAACTGTTTCAGGGAAAAGTTGCTTTACCAAGATTAGTGGTTTAGGAAAATAAATGGTTAAAGAATTTTTTTTTTGTTCCTTGGGTGGGAAAACTACTACCTGAAAATTTTTCCTAACTCTGGACCAAAAAGGTTGGCCAACTCGGCGGGTCAAACCGACCTGGACTCGGCCTGGTATGGTACGAATCGGACCGACTCGTACCGACTCAGGCCAGGTGGCTTGACTTCTTCTTTGTCCACTTAAACCGACTCGATCAACTTCGGACCAACCTAGGATCTCCATGGTATGGTACGAGTCGGCCAACCCTATTTGGACCTAAGAAATCATTTTTTCTGAGGGAAAAAACAGGCTTCTCTCTTCTTATTCTCTCCCTCACTCAACAATGGTTGAGATTTAAGATTAACCGACATAAGATTTGACTTTTCCTAGCAGCATCTAACTATGAAAATTTTATTTTTCTCTCAGAACATTTTTGAATCTGGGGAAAAAAAGTTTTTCTTTTTCTAAGGAATAAAAGATTCAAAAAACAACTAACACAATTTAAAGAAAATTTTCTTATTCCAAGGAATAAAATATTTTAAAAAACCACTAACACAATTTAAAGAAAATTTGAATGGTGAATTAGAGATATCCTATTCCCATCTCGTTCCCATTACTGCCACAATGCCTGCTCTGCGCATCTAAACTTTTTCATGTTTACCATGTATGCCCATGTCAATACTTTATGCCGGTGCATGCCCTTATGCTGGTACATGCCCTACAGATTCCAATACCAACAAAGCAATGAGAATTGTCAAGAAAATATATCCACTTATTAAGATTTCTCGTTAGTATTACCCAATAAAATTTTCCTCATATAGTAAATCTAGGCTTCATTAAGATCCAGGTGATTTTTGAAAAGTATTATTGGCCAACAAAGAAAGGAAGGTCATTGTTAAATCAGGCACAGAAATCATGAGTGTATTGAAGTGAGGCTACACCAATGTAAATAAAGGAAAGTGTTACTTATGTCAAAACACCTAAGCAGATAAGAACTAAGATACAAGTGCCAATTGATACTCCCATCAAGGTTTAATGGATGTATGAGCTCTATTGGCAGCCACAAAAAGAATTAATAATAAAAAAGAGAACATAGCAATTTGTCTGTGTAAAATTATAGTGGCAGGTTTAATTATTCAATGCTCTCAACAGAGGAAGGCAGTCTGCCAGCACATTCGTAGTCAAAGAAAATCATTCTAGACTAAAACCAATATGCATTAGTTCTCTATGATTTCCCAAAAAAATCCCAAAAAAAGTGTGGATCACACCACCAACTTTATATCAATAAATAGAGATAGTACAATGGGGAGATGAGGAGAGGTTCCTCAACCACAGATGGGAAGGGGAAAAAAGATAAAAAAGGACTATATCCTAATGTAATAGCCCTCCACTCATCAGGTGGCATATACAGCAAAAATCTAGACCATTGATGTAAGAAAGACTCTGCTCGAAGTGTAATGTTCTCACCATAAGCTTCACTTCCCTGAAAAATAAGATCATTTCATTCCCGCCAGATGCTCCAGCAAATAGCATGGGGAATGAGGCAAGTGTGGACGCACTTTGACCCATGAGGTAGCCTTTAAAACTGCTGAAATAATTTTACATCTGCTGAACATTTGCAAAAGATACTGAGAATTGGAATACCTGGACAATTACTGCCCGTACCTCCTTACTAACCAGGCAGATACTCATCAAGTATCCAACATCCTCCGAATCAGAACCACAGAGAAAGCACATGATATCACAGTCCGGTTGCCACTTTCGATGATATACTTTGCTGATAAGTCTTTTGGCAGATAACAGCCACATGAAAGCTTGCACTTTTAATGGAGACTTCACCCTCCAGACTTGTGAAAAAAATGGGTAAACAGACTGTGATACTTCCATGCATTCTGAGAAACTTTTGACAGAGAAAGCCTTGTTTGAATTGTTCCACATCAGTCTATCCATTTCCTTAGGATAAATACTGACAGTGTGCAGCAGGTCCATCAATCCTGCATACTCTGCTTCCTCCTCTTCCTTGAGATCTCTTCTCAAATGAACATCCCACAGAATTACCCCCGCCGCAAAATGATAGTGCCGATGTACTATGTACCAGTGTTATCAGAATCAGACCGGACCGGCCGGTCGGACCGGTCCGACCGCGAACCGGTTCAGGAACCGGTCCGATTAAGGCCGGTCCGGTCTAATGTTAAAAAACCGGACGAACTGCAGTTCGATCGGTGAACCGGTCCGAACCGGTCCGACCCGATTCACCCTTTAAATCAAAAAAATGAAAAAATAAACGTAAAAATATTTAAATATTCAAAATGATATTTATGTGTGAACAAAATTATCTTATTGTTATTGATTTGTTGTTATTTATCATATTATTTTAGATATATTTTAAGTTTAAAATTTTAAAGGAGCATAGATGTCAATTGTGAAGAGTGAAGACCAATGAAATATTACAAAATTTTAAGGTCAGTTTATTTAACCATGTTATTGTTGTTTTTTACCTGTATAGTTACATAATCATGACTAATAATTATACATGTATGCTTTTTTATTTTGATCATTATATCTTATTTCTTATTGTCTTGGGCTATAGAATCGGGTCGGACCATGTATCAATATTATGATGATGTCACGATTCAAACCAGTTCGATTGAACGGTCCAACCAGTTCGAACCGAACCAGCTCATTGGCCGGTCCAGGCACCGGTTCGGTTCTGATAACATTGCTATGTACCACTTATCTCTGGATGGCTGAAACATCCATGGGAAAGCATGCTTCAACAGTTGGTCCCTGCACCATCTATCCATCCAAAAGAGGGTGTTCCAACCATTGCACAACTTGGTCCTGATCACTGGTTCCTTTAGAGGAGCAGCATTTGAAATACCGTTCCATACCAGTGACATGTAAGAGCTATTCTCAGTATCCACATAATTTCTTTTGTGCCTCCTATAATGTTTCTGTACCATGATTGCATTCCATAAAGAATACTCATCCCCCACGAGTTCCCACAGCCGGTCCAGGCACCGGTTCGGTTCTGATAATATTGCTATGTACCACTTATCTCTGGATGGCTGAAACATCCATGGGAAAGCATGCTTCAACAGTTGGTCCCCGCGCCATCTATCCATCCAAAAGAGGGTGTTCCAACCATTGCACAACTTGGTCCTGATCGCTGGTTCCTTTAGAGGAGCAGCGTTTGAAATACCGTTCCATACCAGTGACATGTAAGAGCTATTCTCAGTATCCACATAATTTCTTTTGTGCCTCCTATAATGTTTCTGTACCATGATTGCATTCCATAAAGAATACTCATCCCCCACGAGTTCCCACAGCCACTTTCCAAGAAAAGCTAGATTCTATCTTTGTAAATGTTTGCCACCGAGACCCCCTAATTTCCAAGGTCTGCAGATAACTTCCCATTTCATTAACGGGATGCCTAAAGCAACAAGAGAGACTTATCATATTATTTAATGCTAGTCACATTCTCTTTTGTGCAGCTACATATCCATGAACCTAAATGATTTTACTTCCCTACTTCTTGCACACATACACACACAAACAGAAAAACCCCTCTTTTTATCGTCCTTCGCAATATTTTTACTTTCTCAAAGATCAGGGCACTTGATATCAAAATCAGCCATTAAAAATATCTCAGAACTTTTTGTTCAACAGAACCATAAAGAAATTATCTAATGAAAAATTGCCAAAATCAAAACACAAGTCCTAACACCAGCATTGTTTAGTCATAAGAAATGAAAAATAGGATTTACTACCTTGTGAGTTGTTCAGAAACTATTTCATCCTGAAGGCTGTCTCCACCAATTAACTTGTCTGTAACCATGGTGCTCTGTTGAGACAAGCTGACTTTTCCTAACATGAAGTAATAAAAAAAGGCATTGATAACATCTCTTGGTCTACCACTGAAGAAGATAAACTTCAGACAAACATATTCAGGGAGAGAGACAAACACAAAAGCATTTTATGTTAATTGATGGCTAGAAGAAGGAACAAATAGTTACGACTTCTCATGCTGTATGCAACAGCCTCACTGTGTAATCAAAAGTCACAAACAAGGAGTCAAATAAGTACGATTATCCATCCAAATCCAAAAATGAGAACCAGACAGAATATGACAAGAAAAATCTTGGGTTTTCGGATCTTAACCCCAATAAACATAGCAACTTATTCATAGTCCATGTATATCATGTATGGGATATATCCCCCCCCCAAAAAAAAAATAACTTAAGTCCCTCTGATTAACGACCATCCAGGAGATGAAAACATTCATTGAATATTCTCAGAAATTATGTCAAAGTTAACAAAAATATATAGCATAACTCTATTACACTCCCTAATAGTTAGAAAACAGGAAGGAAAGAAGGGGGAGAGGGTGGCAGAGAAGGAGAAGAATGGCAGGAGGGGGGATCTACTCCGACACTGGCAACCCCACCCAACACATTGGGGCCTATGGGCATTGTAGATAGATAGACCCGTGCACACACACACAGAGAGAAAGAGAAGAGGGAGGACGATGAGACAGGGAAGATCCCCCCCCTCTCCCTCTGACACTAATGCCTTCACACACTCAGGTGCCAGAACATCACATGCATGTGCACACACGCATGCACTCACACTAAACACACACACAAACACATAGACAGAGGGGTGCAAAAGATGGAGGATCTCGAAGGTAACTGCTACAGTGGACATGTCTCAGGGGAGATGAAGCCTTTGATGTAGACATTGTCACCGTCATCCAGGCCATGGGTATCCTAGAAAATCTCTCAAAATTCCTCACTCTACCTGCCTCACTTGGTTATGGTTTTTCAAAGGTAAGATCACCATGGTAACTGTCAATCAGCCTTCCAGAGAAGCATATTTCCAAACAGGTAATCATATATCAGAAGTGAAGATACTAAGAGCAGACATGTCCTCTGCCACTTATAGGCCACAGCTAAGCTACCACAGTCCCAACTGGGCTTTAGTCTAGGAGGCCCCAATTATAATAATAATTTTAACAGTTTCTAAATCTAACCCTAGCTCCACTAGGATCTGCAGTAAAATAGATAAAGTTATTGATTCACTTAGTTTCTAAAGTTGTTTTACGAAAATTGAGTTGTAAATATCCTAATAAAGTATAAGAAGTCCATTTGCTTTAGTGGCAAATACAATGCAGAAAAAAAATAAAATAGGCTGTGAAACTCATAGGGGCATCAGAATCCAACTTGGTGTGGGAAATAATCAAATGCAATGCTTATACATAATGGAATTTGTACTTTTAGTACAATCAATAACTTCAATATATTTTTGATAAATTAGTTTCCAATTTTTAGCATCCCTCTTTCTATCTTCTTGTGGGTTATCTCTGATTCTTAGACTTTGACTGCTTATCCGCAAGATACCAAAGTTTCTTAAAATGTAAAAAAAAAAAAACAAACAAGAAGCCTTGTATAGCATGATGGATGCTCCAAATTTTTTGCGAAGTCGTTAGTTGCTGATGGCCAGAAAATGGCGGTGCAAGAGTTAAGGTTGCTATAAATAATCAAGTGATTCTCAAAGAGTTAAGCAGAAATGGACATTTTCATGTTTCAAGGTGATTCCCAAAGAGTTAAGCAGAAACAGGGATTTTCCTGTTTCAAGGTGAGAACTATTATGGACTTTGGAGTCTATGTTGCACACCCTGAAACTTTCATGAATGAGCAGGAATGACCTTAGGATTAAGCAACCGGTCACTTTGGACCAGAACCAGCCCGGAGTGATCCGATTCTGGTGTCTGGTTTTTGGCCAGAGCCAATCAGTTTTGTCCAAAACAGGCCTGAAAACTGGAACTGGCCTCGACCGGTCCAGTTCCTAAAACCAGTTTTTCTAAACGTTGCTCAGGAACAGTTCATGCAAGCCGATGAGGACCACAGAGTCCTATTGATCATGGGGGGCTCAACTATACAGGAAGAAATTCACATGACACTGTTTTTTTTTCTGAAAGTAATTGTGGGTTGCACCATTGAGGGAAGTACAACTGGGGGGAGGAGAGATTCCCCCACTATGTTACAACCCCGCACCCAAACAAAATATAATAAAACAAAAGGAAGACAACACTACTAGACTAGAGGAATGTCCAAATGTCAGATAAATAAAACTCTGCCTCCACACCACTGGAGAAAACAAAACTGGCAAGAGACATTCTACCGAAATAATAAAGAAAGAGCAACATCGCCAGCTTGAAGCACCCAATTCTGACACATCCATTGTGTCAAACTGATGCTCTAACTCATTACATCAACTGAACAACTCAACTCAGCCTGAAATTACTTTTGTAAGATCCAATTACCATCACTCATTTACAGGTCATGGAAGTTGTTGGAACTGGTTGCTTCTCATGAGCTCACGGTGGGCAATTTACAAAAGAGCAAGGTCCTTACGGCTAGATCTGGTCATGGAAATTGTTCAAACTGGTTGCTTCTCACGAGGTCACGGTGAGCAATTTACAAAACAGCAAGGATCTTAAGGTTAGATCTGGTTAGAAAGCAAGGGTTTTGATGCCGCACCTGTTGTGAACTTGGAATTGGTTTTGTTCAAGGAAATTCAAGAGGCAGAGCAAGCCTTTGTATCTGTAAGATGGAATGATATGAGTGTGGAGTCCCCAAGTGTCAGAGAGTAAATTCCATTAGGTGCAAGCTAACTTTCTGGTGCTCGGTCGTCCATTCCCCCTAAAAAGAATCGATGACAAAAAAAGATTGTTCAGCTCTATTGGCTGAAATGTTGCAGTTGGCATTTGGATATTCGTAGTTGTATGTTTTCTCCAAGATCACCAGAATACAAGCTTCACACTGTGTAATGAAATGAGTGTTTATGGATTGCCCTGAATTTGGAAAATACATGGACTAACTTCAAACTCACAAAAACAGTTACCAACCCTACGCAGTGGAAAAGTTGAAAAAATACACGCTCTTGCTGAAGCACCACACAACCTTACAGATGCCTACTGTTGGGTTGCTCAAGGATTTTGCATCATCTAAAACAGTTTTGGTGTTAAATAAAATTGTTTCAAGTGAATGTGTTTACATAGAGAAGGTGATCTGTTACATAAGTATCTTCAAAGGCTTTGCTGGAGAATACATCTTTGACCCTCCCTTGTAGCCGGACACCTCCCCCATGTTACTGGGGACATAATTTCTTCTTCTGAAGTGGTTTATCGATGACAATCAGAAGATTCTAGCAAAGGCAATTTTCCCAATGGATGTTTAATTAAGAAATTAGCATGAAATTACTGAAAAATAAAGAGGTACAGCTTTGGAGGCTTTGTAAATTGTTGAGTTCAGATGAAGAAGGGATCTTTTGCTTCAAGCCTTCAAATACAGCTCCTGAATCTAAGAAGGAATCATGGTGCAGGGAGCCATATAGCTTGAATGAAAGAGAGGCAGGGAGTCATAAAGCCTAATCTTTTTATGAAAGAACTTTAAAGTCCAACCTTTTATTTTTCTTTTTTTTAAAGTGGGTAAAGCCTCATCATTAAAAGTATAGTGAGGATTAGAGATTAATATTACTAAATAAAAACAGGAATGGCAGTCATGAATTGCATTCGGAAAAATAATTCAACAGTAAGTAAGCATGACTGCCATGAAACAGTCTACATTTCAACGCTATTCAATGGTGATAAACTCCAATATAAGGTACAAGAAAATAACATGGGCAGCCTATTAGCATCTCAAAACCAGTACCATCGGCCATTAAATAGTCAGCTGGTAGCCTCTGTGATTTGACTGTGTTCATATTGTCAATACATCTGCAAATACAAAGAGTACATGGCAGTTCAGAAGATGATTCGGGCAAAACACAAGCTAAAATTCTTCCTAGACACTAACCCGCTAAGGGTAACAGTTAAGTTGCTAAACTAGATTGTTAGAACAACCATCTAGGAATACATGATGAAAATAGATGTAGAGTTAGATGTAGTCAAACTGTAGCATTAATAAAGGCCCCAGTGGATCAGGATTTGCTTATACATCCCTTCATTATTACCTCTTCCTAATTCAACTTATCTAATCTCCCTTAACTACTGACTTACAATATCTAGGTGACAACTATAAAGCTGCTTCCTGCGAAAGATAACTCAAACTATATTTTCATCAACTTTTGGCAAAACTTCATTATATGAAAATTTGCTGGTGGAAATTAAGAATGGCATACTTTCAGGATTTTAAAATGATTTTGTATAATGATTTTGCGATACAAAGTTGATGAAATAAGTTTACACTGCATTCATCATTGTCAAAAATGCCTTTAATGTATTGGATTTAGGGTGTCCATGATGTAATCAGATGTATCTGACCTTTGTTTCTTTGAGCTGGATGTATCATCTCTTTTTATTGCATTGATAAAATCAGCAGTGCACCCAATCCCCTGTAAAAACAATGGAAATGCTTTTTTTTCTGAGAGTCATCTAACATTCCCCAAAATTATCGAATAACTCATCTACAATGATGCATCTAAAGGCTCAATCTATCAATGAACATGCATGAAATCAATAAAGGGCTTAGAGACTAGAGACATAACAAAGGCACATTTTCTTTTAGAGCAAGGTGCCAGCAAACCATTGGTTTGTCCATTAGATAGCTTGTCACTGGTGGTGATTAATGATAGTGACAGATGTGGCCGAGGGAGGGTGTTCACCAATGTTTAGGTAGGGTGAAGATGCAGGTAATGCGTGCTGATAGAATGTAATATTCGGTTGTGAAAGTGCTTGCAAGTATCAATGATATACCACAAAGTACTGGGCTGATGGTATCATCGTCACAGTGGTGGTAGCCATGTGATGGTTATGGCAGTCACGGAGTAAGACAGTAGCAGCAATGATCGTGGGGAGGACTCAGCAGAGAGGGGTAGCTGCAGCTCTGGTGGTCATAGATGCTGCAACAAGGAAACTCATCTGATTATTGCATCGCATCTTAGGCAAATTACTCAAGCAGGCAAACCACTTTTGCCATTTCTGGACCCCTCTCTTCGCTAAACCGGGATACGGACATAGAAAACAAGAAAGCAAGATTGATGCTTAGAAACTCTGCCGTTTTAATGGGACTCAGAAACATGACTCTGTATTGACTGGATGCAAGGCGACTTTTACACAAGACCGATATATTGCGCCGGTCTAACACTGGCTTTTATTTCAACCTTTTTCCGTTATAGATCATGAGCCTTATCAAAAGTTTGAAACAACAGTTTGCACGCACCCTAGTGTCATCGTCCTTCACAGCTCCGCCTTTATCACGATTATCCTTCCTGTCTCTTGGGTTTCTTAGAATCCCATCAACAAAAGCAGGTGTCTTTAGTTCTCTCGACTAAAAACATAAGTCACAAGCCCCAAATCCCATAAGTCTCTCAATCGTTTAAAAAAAAATCATTTGCGGAAAGTCCTCCACATGAACAGTAGAATGTTTCGTCCATTTCTACGAGCATATGGTGGGCGTTAAGGTAAACGATACAGACAGCCCAAAGGAGGGCGGTGAAGGGGAGACGGGGCCAGAGGGAAAGCACCTGGAGAAGAGCTTCAGCAAGGCAACCGTGGAGACGGAGCCCAGAACAACGCCGGCACCAATCAGGAGCAGCTGCCTTGACCGCTCCGTCATCTCCACACGTCTCTGTCTCTCACTCTCTCTAGCACGGTCTGGCTGGGCACCGCTGCCAACGAAGGAGGCGCCGCGCTCCGCGGCTGGAGTGGGAGAGTAACGGGTCGCAAACCTTTGTTTCAAATTTTCAAATGCCGGTGGAAGACGAGAGCTCATAAGTAGGGTTGCAAAGTCGCGTCAGGTCAGGGCCGGGGAGTGGAGTTCATGCGGAATCCATTTGGTTTGCGTAAAATGTTATCAAAAAATAAAAAATAAAAAAAATCACATGAAATTTATTGTTACATTAGAATTCGTAAAAAAATATTTTTATAAATATATTAATAAATATATTTCTATATAAATTTAAATTATATAAAAATGTTATATTTATTCACGTACATATCACCTTTTATCAGAAATTTGTATAAAAATTATACTCAAATCATATTTATACATCATTTGAATTAACCTAGTGATATATTTGTTAATATATTTTAAAAAAATATTTATAAATTCATCTCTAACAATAATCTTTACGTAATCAAAAATAAAAACTATTCCAACTCTCCAACCTCTGTGGAATAAATTGTACAGGGAAATGTGTTTTCCAAGGAGACTGTTGTGTTTTTTTTTCTGTACGAGAATAATATCTTTGAGTTTTAAGAGTATTGGTATAAACATTGGCGGAGCCGGGGGGACAATTGCCCCCCTTTGACTTGGGTAAATTTTTGGAGTTCTTTACATTTGCCCCCCACCCAAAGTTGGGTTTTTTGGGCTCATCCAACCCATTTGGTGGGCCTTGATTCTAGAATATGTTAAAAGGAGGGGTGGGGTGCATTATACCCCACCACATCTTAAATTAATGTCTAACAACGTGGACAGCCTTCTCGGTGGTGGGTCTTATGCGAACCTGAAAACAGGAAACGCAGCGGCAGCGATTCTCATCTTATGCAAACCTGAAAATAGGAAATGCAGCATGAGCAGCGTCCTTCTTGAAGGGAGAGAAAGAGAGAGAGTGAAAAAGGAAGAAGAAGAAAGGGAGAAGATGAAGAAGAGAAGGAGCTCGATCTTGTGAGCCATATTTCTAGTGTTGTCTGTTCTCCTGAAAATTTTGATTTGGAGATTTATTCTATGTAAGATAATCCCGTATTCTTCCACTCTCTTATTTGTATTCTTCAATATTTGGGCAAATCTTGAGAGAGGAAGTTTCTCTCTTCTAAGTAACTGTGTACTACTATTTTTCATAGTAGAGTGTTGCCGGTTTGCCCTGTGATTTTTTCCCCTCCATGTCGTGGAGGATTTTTTGACGTTAAAAACCTAGTGCATTTTGTGTGTGATTGTGATTGTGTTGGTTTGGTGATTTTTCGACTCGGGTACTTACATATGGATGGCATAGAAATTATTGTGATTGTACAGGGACGCCAAAAGGTGTACGAATAAATGTATTTCCGTGTTGATTCTTCAACTACACATATTGCCTAGATTTATTGTTTCCGCTCCCCAACAAGTAGAACCGTAAAAGGGCATTGCAACTGCTGGCTGAGAAACTTTGTCTACAGCCGTGCATGGTTACTTTTTTATGGTTGAGTAGAAATACAAAAGGCTAACGGGCTGTGCACAGGGTTGCTTTGCAGGTTTGCAGCAAGTCTCTCCGATCCACACGTCCGGCTCCCACACCCCACTCCACTCTGAGGAGCTTCTTTGTCAATACGGTGAGTTTTCTCCTTGATCAGTTCTATTGTTATCTATTTGGTGGCTTGTTCTGGAATCGTAGGGCTTTACCATGTAATTTAACCTGGAGAAAGTATTTCATTGAGGACTTTGATTTCATCTTTCTTTTTAATTCGTGTTTTATGATTATATTGGCATTTCATTGAGGACTATTTTTCTACCCACTTGATTTTCTTATTTCAATCATTACACTGCAGATATTGATTCCCACCAAAGTGTCATTTAGGGAAAAAATTACAAAAGCACTTAGTAAAGAATATAATTGGAGAGTTTTGATATGGGTAAGATGTAAAGTTTAAATATATATATATATATGAAAATTTTTATTTTCACTATAATGCTAACTTAAAGTAATTATATATTTTTTTATAGATAAATTTTTGAAGAGAGGGATAACTCTAAAAGCAGCACATGACAAAGTAAATGACAATGTGACTATTGAGATACCGACTTCATCCAAGAGACAATCTGAAGTTGTAGACATTGAAAATCTTTCGTCAGATCTAGGATTGAGAAAAAAGATTATTGATTACCATCCAAATGATGGAGATCAAATTAGAAGAGCATATTTACAAAAGGGTCATTTTCAACCTAAGGATATTAAATTTCCACATACTTAGTTTGGTAAAGTAGAACGACGATTTAATCCTGCATGGTATAATGAGTACAAAGATTGGTTGGAGTACAGTAAAGAGAAAGATGTTATTTTCTATTTATACTGTTATTATTTTAGACCTGAGAAACAAGAGGGTAGATGGGATACATTTGTTACTGATGGATTTAAAAATTAGAAGAAAAATGAGAAAATAGGAAGTCATGTTAGAGGACATAACAATGCACATAACGAGGCTAGAAGAAAGTGTGAGAGCTTATTCAAGCAGAATCAAAATATTCAGTCAATTTTGATTAAGCAATCAGAGCAGGAAAAATATGCTTATCGAATTCATTTAGAGGCATCAGTTGATTGTGTTCGTTTTCTCCAAAGACATGGTTTATCTTTTAGAGGACATGATGAATCTGAATACTCAAGAAATTAAGGTAACTTTCTTGAATTGCTATACTTTCTTGCTAAGCATAATGAAAGTATTGCTCAGGTTATTTTAAATAATGCTCTAGAAAATTTGAAACAAGTTGCACCTGAAATTCAGAAGGAAATAGTTCATGCAAGTGCTGTGGAGACAACAAATGCTATCATTGATGATCTTGGTGATATTTTTTTCTCAATCTTAGTAGACGAATGTCGAGATATGTCAAATAAGGAACAACTAGCAGTTGCTTTGCGATATGTGGACAAAAGCGGACATATGATAGAACGTTTTCTTGGCATTGTACATCTTCTAAATACTACAGTTCAAACACTCAAGGAAGGCATTGAGTTATTGTTATCCAAACATGGATTAACTATATCAATAATACGTGGTCAATGATATGATGGAGCAAGTAATATGTGTGTTGAGTTGAATGGGCTTAAAACACTTATTCTGAGAGAGAATGAATGTGCTTATTATATCCATTATTTTACACATCAGCTTCAATTAGCAATAGTCGCAGTTGCTAAATCTCATGTAGAAATTACTCTATTTTTTAATTTGATTGCTATGTTATTCAATGTTGCTGGAGCTTCATGTAAACGGTATGATCAACTCCGAAAAAAATAAGTTACAGAAATTGCTAAAGCTCTTAAAATTGGTAAACTTGAAAGTAGGAGAGGTTTAAATCAAGAGAGAAGCTTAAAAAGAGCATGGGATACTCGTTGGGGTTCTCATTATAATGTATTGGTTAACTTGATCTCTATGTTTGCATCTATACTTGATGTGGTTTAGATTGTGATGGAAGATGGTGTAAATTCAGAGCAAAGGGTTGAAGCATATATGTTATTGGAGTCAATTAAGACTTGTGATTTTATGTTTAATCTCCATTTAATGAAAAAGATCTTAGGAATAACAAATGAGCTATCACAAGCACTGCAACGGAAAGATCAAAATATTGATAATGCTATGAAGTTAGTTCACATCTCAAAACAACGGATGCAAACAATGAGAAGTGGTGGGTGGGATTCTCAATTGTTAGAGGTTTAATCTTTTTGTGCAAAATATGAGATTGGTATTCCTAATATGGATGGTATTTTTATGCCTCGAGGACGTTCAAGATGAAGAGTTCAACAAATTATAAATTTGCATCACTATCGTGTTGAATTATTTTATTCAATTTTAGATATGCAACTCCAAGATCTTAATAGTCGATTCACTGGAGTAAACACTGAGCTATTACTCTGTCTATCATGCTTGAATCCAGAAAGATCATTTACAGCTTATAATAAAGAAATGTTAATCAAATTTGTTTAGTTCTATCTAATATAGTTCTCTTATGTGTAATTACAAGCACTTGATAACCAGTTAGAGACTTATATAATTGACATGCGATCTGATGATGATTTTACTCAACTGGTTAGAATTGTAGAACTTGCTGAAATGATGGTTGAAAAGAGAAAAGACATTATCTATCTATTAGTTTATTTGTTGTTGACATTGGTATTGACTTTACCAGTTGCTACAGTCACTGTGGAGAGAGCATTTTCAGCAATGAGAATTGTGAAGAATCGATTACGCAATAGAATGGGTGATCAATGGATGAATGATAATTTAGTGACATATATTGAGAAAGAGATATTCGATAGCATTGTCAATGAGGCAATAATGCAACACTTTCAGAATACGAAGATCCGTCGTGGACAACTCACTTGTAAAATATCTTCTACTTGAATGAAAATGAATAATTTTTATTACATTAGTTTTATTTTGTCCCCTTCCAAATATTCCTAGCTAGCTCCGCCACTGGGTATAAACAAAGATAATACTAAAAAAGAGTATAAATATAATTAAAATTATAGAAAGAATGTGTTTAAGATAGTTTTAAGACGATGATTTTCAGTTAAATTCCATAGAAAATGACAAACTCATGACGAAAGGTGTGGCACTATGAGATAGCATTGTAAATATAGATCAAATTATGAAATTGAAAGTTAAAATTTAATGATTACATAATTAAAATTAAAAAAAAGATAAACCTAATTACATCAATATACCATAAATGGAATACTTGCAACATAACTTTGCTAAGATGGGATTTATTGTAAAGGGATAACATGTTAGGTTAATTGTAAAATGTATAATTATAGAACTATTTTTCTTATTTTAATATTATTTTTAATAATCTTACTACATTGCAATACTCGCCAAAATATCCATGTTGTTACTAGTTGTTAACTCTGCCAAGCCTTTAACTAAATTAAAAAAAAAGTCAAAATACCTTAACATATTTATCCCATTATCCGTCTCTCTGGCAAAATGCATCGAGCAAAATAGCACTTTTTATGGAGATATTTTCATCCAAAATTTTAATTTTAAGAATGTCAACAAAATATTCTTTACATATTCAAAAGAGTTTAACAATAAATATATTTTTACAAATGGTACAGTATGGCGAGGTTATTAAAAATAATATTAAAATATTAAATAGAATTCTATAATAAGGTTACATTTGCAATTATCTCTCGAATATTAACATCTTTCTAAAAACTATTGTCTCCCTGTCTAGGAATATTAAGTCTTGCAAATCATATCGGTTCGTACACGTAGAATTTGATAAATTGGTACGATACGTTTCGTATCACACGTACTAGACCATATCAGTGGGTGATCAATACGATCGGTGCGTGATATATAATTAGTACGTTACTTATTTTTTTAAATATTATATATATTATTTTATATCAAATATCATTTTATAAGTTAGCTCGTAACGTTTCTTTGGAATGTTAAACCTTGTGTTCAAAACTCAGGAGGACCCATTTTCATTTATTTTTTTATTATTTTTAAGGGAAAAAAGTAAAAAACTTATAGCAATGGTGAGTTTTGAACTTTTATCTTCGAGAATATAAAACACTTCTTAACCATTGAATCACATATAAAATTTTTATCATATTTTAGTATAATATATATTTATTTTATACTTTTTTATTTATGATACATAATAACATAATGCGATATGATGTTGTATCGTATTCTATCGACAAAATATTAATATGATTGATACGACCGAGATGATAAACCTTACGTACATGAATGACAATGTCAACTCGTGTTGACGTGATCTAGAAATTATCACGGTTGTGCCACCATAATCATAGATAGGCTCTTATCCTCATAAGATCAAATAAAATTACTTTGTAAATAGAGTAAACGAGTAATCAAGCCATGCCACCGGTCACATCCATGTATGCTTGACCAATGGGATGTGATTGTGCATGAATAATTTTTCAGTTTTCTTGAAATGAGATGGATGATTCTGCATGGTCAACTATTGAAAGCAAATCTCATTTGTTTTTATTATGGAGATGGGATTTCAAATGAGCATCCAAATGCCGACCATAATGACATTGGAAAAGAAGTTCACTTACAATTGTTGTTCGTTGTCCAATTTTTTTTCCAGAGGTATAAAAAAGTGTTCTCGTCAATTGGTGTACAATGGATGGGATTTTGTTCATATCCAACTTTTTTGGATAAAACGGTAAGTAATTTATGGATCTTTGTGTATCTAACAGCATGCAATTATCTATTCCTTGTGAATACATCAAAAAAAATTAGAGAAGCAAAAATCTTGAAATTGGTGGAAAATGGCAACCTTAGGTCATGGGCTAAAGGTAAGAAACTTGATTCTAATCATGCTATGAACATGGAGGACAAAAGGAGGACAAGTAGCTTAATATTGTACAATGAGATTTTTTTTTAAAAAAATGATTTCATAAATGTTTTGAGAGAAAGGAAGAGAAAGAGTATTTTTATAAAAAAAAATCGAGTAAGGTGAGATTTAAGCTTTGGAGACTCCCACGATGTGAGATTTTATTACATATCAATTTTGACGAGAGAAATCATCCATTTATAGGGCCTTATCCACACCTCCCCTCTATCTCAAACCCGCGTAACTTACCCTTAGATCCATTTTCCATTTCAACATTTTATTCTTCTATTTCTATAATTATGTTCACATTGCTCTCCTCTTACGATCCGCACTTTCTTGTGCATTTTAATTCCATTTCAATTTTGGCCGGATTTATTGGTCATTATTCTTCCAACAAACCATTATACTTTCATTATCATTGAGTAGTGTTGAAAAAATATCTTTTCGCACAAATTAATTATTTTAAATTTATGATAAAATAAATATATTTAATATCTAAATTTTCATGTTAGAACAAATATGTATAAATAGAAAGTTGGCTAAGTTTAATTTACATGTTTAACAACTAACATCAGGTCTCCCAAATACGTAGCTTAAAAATAAGTAAAGATTAAGTTCTTACGAAACAGGTGAACTTAGACGATAATGTGTCTAAGTCTAAGGCTTAGAAGAAATAACGTCTAAAAGATCTTCCGCGCGTCTAAGCTTAAAGATAGACGATGCATTATAGAAGGTGCAGTCTAAAAGTCTTTTGCCTATGTGTAAAAAGCTAAATGATACTTCATCCACAAAATCGGCTTAGACAATGCAATGGCTAAGTCCCTTCGTCTAAGTGCTCAAAGAGCTACAACGAAACATAGGTGAAGCATCGTTTACTTTGAAAAATAAGATGATGCTCTGTCTATCTTGAAGGGCAAATGATTTCTACCTAAGTCTCTCTGTCCAAAGGCAAAAGTTGGACAATTCATCGTCCAAGTCTCAAATGTAGATGGAAGATCACCTAACCCACAAAAGTAGAAGAAACAACTCATTGTTAGGCGATACATCCTCAACTTATGAAAAATAGATGGAACCACGCCTATGTGCTAAAAGGTAGATAAGTGGAAAAGATAGACGATACATTATCTAACCCTATCGTCTAACTCTTCAACATAGGCGATACTTTGTCCAAATTAAAAAGTTGGATGAAGCATAATAAATAGAAGCACTTTAAAAGAAAAATAGACGATACATCATCCAAGTCAAAAGTTAGATGATGGAACATCTATCTTTGTAAGGTTAAAAGATTTTGTCTCAGTGGCTTCGCCTAAAAGGGAAACATAGATCACGAAACATCGTATACTTTGATAAGTTAGACGATGCTCTATTTACTTCTATAAGTCAACATGTTCCATCTAAGTTCTTCTATCTAACAACACAAGTTAGATGATATATCATTTAAGTCTCAAAAGTAAATGAAAGTTCATCAAAGTCACAAATCAGTCAAACATTAGACGATACATCAACCAAGCTAATAAGTTGGATAATGCAGAAACTAATACATTATGCTTTGTCTAAACCCAAAATAGGTGATACAAATAAGTTGGACTAGACTTCGTCCAAGTTTCTTGAGTAGACGATAAAGACGTTAAATGGAGAAAATTTGATGATATATCATCTAAAGTCACTAAACGACAAAAATTGTTGTCTATCTTACAAAATCTCTTAAATCTGAACATAGATGATAGTAGTTGTAATACCATGGATTCTTTCGGATCTTTATCTGAGAGCTTTCGGATCGCTTTTGTAGGTCCTGAGTTATGTTTTATGATCCACGTAGGTTTTTCTCTCGTACAAGTTACGGAACCCAATGGTGAATTTACTGTTGAGTTCATCGACTCGAGAATGCTACAGTTGCGTTATGCTCCTTCCGAGGATCGCTTAGACTATGTTTTCGTATTTTTCTGAATTAGTGAATTTTCGGGCTAAAAATCGGATTTCATGAAAATTAAGAAATCCCTAATTTCCTATTTCTTTCTTGACCATTTTCCTTCCTCTCTCCTCCCTCACGTCTCTCACTCTCTCCCTCTCGTTCTCTCTCCTCTCTTCTCCTCTCTCCGCGGGGCGCGCGACCGTGGCGAGGTGGGCGAGACAGGAACGTCGTGGAGTTGTCGTGGAGCATGCTGGTGTGAAGGATGGAGCGTGGCGTTGACGCGATCCCTCTGTGGATTCAAAGCCAACGTGACATGGTTCGTGTGATAGTTTCGGCGTGATTTAGTCGCTTCGGCGCGCGAGAACTTTGGTGGAGGTAGGGAGATGGATACCCTACTTCTCTTCTGCGTTCCCTCGCGATTTGGAGCCAAACGGTGTGAGTATGAGCGGGTTTTGCCGCGTTTGGGTAAAATCATGCTTCGAGGGGTGTGAGACAAGTTCGCCTTTCCCGATGACGGTTTCCAGCCCAATTAGTGTTATTTGAACCCTGGCATGTTAGCATTTCATTCCTGCCAGTTTTGTTGTAATTGGTTATCGTTTGGGACCGGTATGAGCCTGGGAACCCACGTAACTCATTTTAGGTCGATTCGTTGGAATCGCCCGTTTCTTGTCATTTTGGCATCGAATTGATCCCTTCCGGACTGTGGAAGGTTTATATCATCATTAGGATTGTTTCCCCTCCGTTTTAGAGCGAACGGGGCGTGGAAAGGCTGGGTTTTGGCCATTCCTACTGTTTTCCCGCCGTAACGCCTTACTGGTCCTTCCAGAGACCGTTTTCATGCCTTAAGCGGTCCAGTGGCGACCGTTTTATGTTAAGTCGATTCAAGTTTTAAGCAGCCTTTCGATAGACCGTTTTTGTTGGCTAGCGGCCCAGGACGGACCGCTAAGCTCAGTGAAGCGGCCCAGGTAGGACCGTTGCTTCTTAATTAACGGCCCATCGGTGACCGTTACTTTCCGTGTTGTTTTGGCTAGGTTGGTTCGCTGGCTAAACGATCGTGCGATAGACCGCAAAGCTAGCTGTGGCGGTTCGTGGACGATCGCTAAGCTTCCCTAGAATTTGGTCAACTGTTTTAAGTCGATTCGGGCTAGCGGTCTAGCTCCGACCGCATGGTGTCCTTGGCGGCCCTTGGGGAGACCGCCAAGCTTCGTGAAACGGTTCAAGGTAGACCGTTTAGTGGTTTGACTGGTTAAGTCGGTTCGGGGGTTGACTGGGTTAAGTGGCCAGGTCCATGACCGCTATAGTCACCTTGCGGCCCTGAGGAGACCGCCTTGTGTAAGTAGCGACCTCAGATAGACCGCATACCCCTATGCTTTTGTAGTTTTGTTCATTTGAGTCTCTGAGTGTGTAGCGGCCTTATCCTTGACCGCTTAGTTCAATGAGACGGTTCATGTATAGACCGTTTTTAGCTTTGTGCGGCCCTTTTTATGACCGCCAAGCGTCTGTGTTCTTTGTGTGAGGGTAGCGGCCCTTTGGCTGACCGCTAGGCTTGCCTAGCGGCCTGGCATGTGACCGTTTCCTTCCTGGAGTATGTTTTCCCAATATTTTGGCCTCCAATTATCTTGGCTTGACCTAGTGGTTTGTCCGTTGTCCCGTGGATCTCTTGGATATCCTATGAGGGCTATGACCAGGTTGTAGGGTGGCCAGAAGTGCCATTATATCGAGTAGTATTCCGTACTGTTTCATAGTCATGATTGATTTCTGGTCAACCCGGTGTGATCCAGTGGTTGACATGTAACCTCGTGAATGCCTCGGTAGTCCTGTATGGATCGAGACATGGTTTTGGATGCCCTGAGGTGCTGCCTTACCTCGGCTTACGTGTCCATGTGCTTTGAGAGTTTTTAGTAATTTCTTAGGTCTCCGTGATTCATGTTATATGCATGTGTGGATCCGGCGATCCTGTGCCGTTTCCCTTATTAGTGTTTTACCGTGACTTTGGTTTAGGGATTAGGCTGATTGGCGGCATGTTACCGCCTTTGTGCGACGATCTTGACCCGAGTCGTGAGACTCAAGGATCGTTGTGTCAGCAGCTCTAGTTGTTGTCCTAAGTCCGATGGCAGTTTGGTGTGATGTCTTGTGTCTTGTGCTTGGTGTTCCGTGGTACGTGCGACAGTGCGTGCTTAGCCTGTTCGTACTCCAGCACTGATGTTTCGGAGTCTCTATGTCAAGTGAGCCTCCACTAGTCATAGCCTGACGACACTTTCCTGTGTGTCGGCCCACCTAGGAGTGTTTGCGGGGTGAGTTCCCGATATACGGTTTTTAGGCTAGTTTCCGTGAGCCCCCTTACCTTGCGGTAGCGTCCTACTGGGGGGGAAAACTAGCTAGAGGCCTGGCTCAAGGCATTGAGCTTGTGTGTGCACACGTGGTCAGGGGCGTTTGGACGAGTGCCGACGGGCGTGACCCTGACTAGTCACTCGTTACTGTTGTTCCTTGTACTTGGTTCTGTCAGTATCTCAGATACCGCCGTCCTAGGCGTGTGGGAGATACTTCTCGCGCAGTGTAAAACGTCAGTAGACGCACTTGACTGTTCTTCTAGTGAGGAGGTACTTCTGTCACCTGACACTTAACTCATTGTGTTTTTGTGACTGGTTCCCATCATGATTGACGTGACTTGTCGGGTAGTCTGCGTTGGCTCCACTCGCGGTCTAGTCTTGTGTAGCATACATGACGGTGAGCTCGTGTATGTATGTGCCGTTGACTATGTAGGTCTTTTCTCGGGCTTTTGCCTGTTATTGTAGGCTTTTGCTTTGGAGCTAGTGCTTTGTCGACGGATCGGTAATGTTTGACTTTGTGAGATCGGGGTTCGCCTTTCTGTTGTGGTTTGGAGTGGCTTAGAGAGCCGATGTTCGTTCGGCAGCCGTGTTTCTGTTCGGTACGGCTTTACTGTTTCCTTTAGCTGTCCTTACTCCTGTTTTCACAGCTTTACTGTTGTAGTTTAGCACTGCTATTACTTCTGCTCCTGCTTTACTGTTTAGCGCTGTTGTCTTGCGTGTTGCTGTGTTGTTTCTAGTGGGGATCTGCGGGACCCCTACTGAGCCAGTGACACGAGGCTCACCCCTGCTTTTCAGATGTGGTCGTTCTTCTTCCTTGTGGTTCGAGACGTTGTCCGGTAGTTCGTGATCGCCAGCTTTGCCAGTATCGGGCTTCCCCCGACTCGAGAGTACGTTCTCTTTCCTGTTGGACTGGACTCTGTTAATTTAATTTGTTAATTGAAAAAGTAATTTTATTTCTACTACTTTAGCAAACCTGATCATTGAAATATTATTACTTACTGTTTTATCTGGAACTTCAATGTACTGTACACACTCCTTTTATCCCTTTAGAGTTTTACCGCTCTTGGGAGGCCTCGCAGGATCTAAGTGGTATCGGGTTTACTCGGTATCCGGACTCTGGGTCGTCACAGTTGGTATTAGAGCGTGTTGTGTGAAAGTACATGGGAATTCGAGATATTACAGTATGCAGAGACCTTGAGGTCCAGTACAGTCGGCAGCTGGCGTAGGTTTTACGATTGTTTATTGCTTTGCTTTCGCGTGTGGTCTTGTGCGTGCTGTGTTGGCACTGTGCGAGATGGTTTTACTCTCGTCAGGATGCGATGGGATGTTCTTTTTTGTCATGGTGTTTTGTCTCGATTATGCTGTACTTGGCAGAGTTCGCCGGTGGGCGTGAATCTGGGGTGCGGTGTTCGAGATTTTTTCGTGGATTGTTCAGGTGGCTAGTGACTTTATCGTTGATGTGATGACCGTGCACATTTTTATGTTGCTTTGGTTATCCCAGTTTGAGATTTGTTTAGCCCCTGAGATGTTAAGCTTGTGTTGAGGTGATTGATTAGATGCCTTATTTGAGATAATGCTCGGGCGAACCTAGGATTTTTCTTCCTGGTGAGCTACTACTAGTCGAGCTTGATTCTTCTCATCTTGTCTGGTGGTGCCTTTTCGAGATAAGCTTTGGAAGTGCTGTCTTGGTGAAGCATTTGTCCTGTGTTTGCTTAAGTGTGGACAGTGTTAATTCTGAACCCGAATTACCTTTGTTCGACGGTTGCTTGGCTTTGGACCCAAATTTTGGATTTGGAGGCCGTTGTGCACCGTGTACGACGTGCCATGTTTGGCGACTGTTGTGCCGTGAAGGTTCAGTAATTGTTGTAGGACGTGAGGATAAGCTGAGACAGGTGTTCTCTGTGCCTTGTGCTGAAGCTGATGCTCTTCATGGTTTGCACTATGGCGACTTGTGATTGATAGTTAGCAGAATCGGTACTCGAGGTGTGGTACGTTGCACTTTGTGAATTGCGATGGCGCCGAGTGTGTGCTGAGATGCGGATGCCGAGTTATCCTTGATGTCTGTGTGCGTTGTGTTGAGTGCGCAGCAGAAGCGTGTGGGCTGATAACCCATAGATCAGGATCGTGAAGTTGGAAGATTCTGGTTGGCCGAGAGGTTTGTTTTCCCTCGGTGTGATTATTGTCTTGGCTATTTATGCCTTGATGTTGTTCATTGCTGTTGACACCCGTTTTTATCCCGCAAGTTGCGTCATTTCTCTTATTCACCATTTTGATGTCCCGAATTACCCATTATTTTGGAGCCTTCCTTGGATGGATTTCGAGCTCATTTCATTGTTCCCTAGCCTTTGAACTTCGGAGATCATGATTTCTTATAACCATGGAGTTTATCTGATCAGCTTCCGGCTTCCAAGTCAGCTTACGGCCCATTTAGGCCGGCTTCCATCAAGCATTTGACTCTTTTTGCTACGTAGTCTTGAAAGTGGTCTTTTTTCATCTCCTTCTAGTCCTATATTCAAAAAGTGCCCTTCATTAAAGTTGTTCATCTTTCAATGCTCTACAATTTCTTCTTCTACGCCATTGGCCAGTTCTACACCGATTTCAAGTTATTCGTATTTTTCCGGTGTGCTGATCACCTATGTCCTAGAATTTTCTCTCTCTATTCTAGCCCCATTTTCTCCATCTTTTGATTATCTTTTCACCTTGCTCTATTCATTAAAGTTATTCATTTTTCAGTTATCTACAATTTCTTCTTCTACCACTTTCACTAATTCTGCACCGTTTGGGAGATATGATTCAATTTCCAAAGTCGTGCGAAGTAGCAGCCAAACGGTCATGCAAATGACCGTTTCTTATTGCAAACGGTTCCTTAGCGGTCTTACGATAGATCGCTAAGCAAACCGAGAGTCCAACCTGCGCTGGACTCTGCTCCGTTTCTGTGCGCCGTGGCCCCCTTGCAGAGCCCATAACTTCTTGAATTCTACTCCGAATTGAGCGCCGTTTGTTCCTATGGCTTCTCCTTTATATTATCTTGAGTTTGATCCATAGATCTCAGATTTTCATTGTCTATCTTGCTCAGAAACATGGACGAAAGTTGAGAGTTTATGCATCCTAGTTCAACACAAACTCTGCAGATTAAGCTCTGTGGCTCTCTTCCAGAGGCCATATCTTCCAGATCCTTCCACCAAATTGAGTTCCACTTGTTTCTACCTCTTATCCTTAGTATTATCTCGAGATTGATCCATAGATCTCAGATTTTGGTGGACTATATCCTCTGGAATCGTGGGAGAACTTTCTGGGTTTCCAGTAGTTTTCTATAGAAAGAGCCATGTGCAGACCTCGCGACGGGGGCGCGTTTGCAAGGCGACGGCGAAGCCATGCTGCACTGTCTTCATCCTCCTTCGACCATAGCCTGAAGAGGGAAGTATTGGCTTCGTTTTGGTTCCTTATTTGCTCAATTCCATCAACGTTTGCTCTCTTAACTTCGCCCCTACTTTTGGCAAATCATCACAGTTTGCTGATTTTCTGCTACAACTCCACGATGGGGGCCTGTTCATCAAGCCGGGGTTGGAGCCATGCTTCATTCTTTTCGTCCTCCTTCAACACCATCTTGAAGAGGGGAGTATTAGCTTCGTTTTGATTATATATGTGTCTTATTTCTCCCATCTTTTCCCCCTCTTCCAAGCCCCAACTTTTGAGGTTTCACCACTCTGTTCTACACTTTTTTGAAACCTAGATTTCTTGCGACGGGGGCACGTTTGCGTCACCGGAGCGAGGCCATGGTGCACTTCTGATCCGTCCTTTCAACTCCAGGCTCTTAAGGGAAGTATAATCTTCGTTTTCATTCATTATGGGCTCATTATGTCGTCATCTTCATACACATTTTTGTCCATGAGTTTTGCACTTAAATTATGTTTTCACACTTAGTCTTTGTTCTGTCATGTTCTGTACCCCATTATTTTCTTATGTTTTCCACCCCGTTTGTCACTGTTGTCTTCTCCGTTTTAAACCATTCTTTTTGCCCTAGTTTCACCACAATATTCCCACCTTTCCATAGCATCATCTATTTCCTTTTTTGGTGACCTATTTTGTGAGATATTCATCATTCTTTGGGTCCATTTTGTGCACCGTTCTATATTTTCTGCACAGTCCACGTTTTTTCCCAAATCTCCGACGTCATAACTTTCTATCCTGACCTCTTTTTGGAGTGATTCTTGTTCCTACTTCTTCACAACACTCAAGTCTTCTGTCATCCCAATTTTCTCCCTATTTGGACTTCGTTTGCCCTACTGTTTGCATTAGTCTTAGCACCCAATTTGCACTGTTTGCATAATTTTTCTTGTGACTGCACTTTTGCACCTAGCTCGTCTATGTTAATCATGGCATCTTAAAATAATTTATACATTCTGATCTCATCACAATATATACATCTATTATTTCCATCCTTCCACAGGGGTTAAAAACCCTCCCCCGATACGTTTGCCCTCAATCTTTCATGCTAGTTTATGCACTTGTGCAGATTTCTACACTTAGCATTTTCTAATGGATTTTGCCTCTTGTTTTATCTTTGTTTCGCAGGAAAGTATGAAAAGTGAGGCCCTTACCTTCTAGCCGACTGGAGTGCGAGGATATGTAATCCACATAGTTCCCGCATTATTTATATTAAGCCCGATCATCCTCTTTTTCCAAGGTACACAACGCGCACATAGCCTTCTTTCATATTCTTTGGCGTTGTCTTTCCTTGGTGGCGATCACGGTATTCTTCTACATCTTTTATTACCTTTTCATTGCTATATGATCATGCTTCCATGTTTACATAGTCACATGTTCATGATGTTCACTTGATTGGTACATTATGTTATTACTTATACATATGCTTGTTCATGTGACTTGTGACGCCGTGTCCCACATTTCTACACCCACAATTGCCGTGCCATTGCTTGAAGCATTATGGTTGGTGCTGTGAACGTGTCACATGGTGGAAGAGAGATGGGGTTTCCCTCTCTTTTAAAAAGAAATGAAACGCGCACGTAAAGGGGGTGACGTGGGAAAGACGGTGGAGAGTAGGACCTAAAGGCGATACTCTGTAGGGGAACGCGGAGAAGAACTAGACCTACCGAGTTTCCGGTACAGGGCGGAGATGGGGATCCGAAGATCCTCTTACGCAAACTGACTTCCTTCTAAGTAGGCATGACCTACCGTTTCGGAAGTAGCTTTCTATATACCGGGTACGGATCCTGGGACTCTACGTAGTAGAAGTTGACACGAACGGTGAATGAGAGACACACAATGTGGACATGAAATTTGAACGGTATATCACTCCTCACACAATTACAGCAATATAAACGAAACAAGGAAATCACCGCAGGACATTGGTCCTTACAGGATTTTAACAGTAATATAATAAAATACGAAAAGGAAGTGCTGAAAGTAAACGACCACGGTGAAGTAACTCACCGCGGACAATTATAGTACAAGCCAACCCATGCGGGATTTAACTCTCCGCGGGTATTATTAACACAAAATAAAAATTACTACAAGCGCGCGATTATGCTGTTGTGATCGCCAGAGGCCGAGGGTCCCGAATTGAATGATCGCTTCGCCTCTGCAGGGATGACGCGGGCTCCTTCTTCCTCTTCGTTCGACAGGCCGAAGAAGAGGGCTTTCAGGTGGTTACCCTTGCAAAAAGAAACAAACACAAAAAAATTAAGTTAGAGCAGTCATATAGTAGCAATTTATAAAATAAAATGGTAATAACGTAAATAACAGACTAGAAATATTATAAATGACAAAGGTGAGAGGGAGTTTATTCAGAAGCCGAGAGGCTTCGAGCAACGCGGAAAGGGCACGGGCGAACGATGGGCATCACGACTTTCCTCGTGTACGAGAACACGTGGGAGCACTAACTGAGTCGAATGTTGGCTTTTCTTTCTGAATTTTGAGAAGAATGACAAACTAACATGAATAAACAAAACGGTTACACATACATAAATACACGCAGATACATGTGTTTAATTATATGCATATACATAAACATATATATATATATATATAAACATATACGTATGTATATATATATATGTATATATATATATATCTAAAAGATAAATATATATGTATATGAGTATATAATATATATATATATGTATATATATTGTATATAATTAATATATATACGTGTGTGAATATATAATACAGATATGTATATATATTATATATAGGCTCTTCTCACTCGTACATATATAATATGTATATATAATATACATGCTCTACGTACATATATAGGCTTCTGCATGCATGAAAGCGTGGGTGTGAAAAGTGAAACTATGTGCATGTGTGTGTCGTGTGAAACGGTGTGCATGAACGTGGCTGTGTACATGTGATGAAATTGTGTGAATGGGCACAGCTATATGCTGTGTGTGCATGAACATGGCTGTGTGCACGTGAAGGATGAAACCGTGTGAGAGGGAGAGAGAGAGAGATCAGAGAGGGGGAGGAGAAAAACAATTAAAGAAGAGAGATGGAGAAAGAGGGAGAGTGAGAATAATAAAAAAATAAAAAAAGAGAGGGATTGGGAGGGGAGAGAAGAGACGAGAGGTGGGATGGGA
This sequence comes from Amorphophallus konjac, assembly GCA_022559845.1. Taxonomy (NCBI): domain Eukaryota; kingdom Viridiplantae; phylum Streptophyta; class Magnoliopsida; order Alismatales; family Araceae; genus Amorphophallus; species Amorphophallus konjac. The sequence continues at coordinate 432,674,502 of CM040120.1, read as the reverse complement.
TAGATGAGACGGAAGTGAAATAGAAGAATAATAAAAAAAGAAGTGAGAGATCTGAAGAGAGAGGGAGGTCGAGTGAGAGATGAGCGAGACGGTGAAAGACAGAGAGCGTGAGAGAGAGAAAGAGAGAAACAGATAGAGTGAGAAAGAGAGAGGGCGTGTAAGAGAGATCGGGAGGGGGATGAGAGAGACCGTCAGAAGGGGGAGAGAGGGTTTTAAAAAATAAATAAATAAAAGAAAATATGAGAGAGATCAAAAGAGAGCAGAGAGACGGGGGAGAAAGAAGAAGGCCGACGGTGGGCGGCCGGTGGCGACAGGACTCTGGACGGAGGTGGAAGCGGCGAACAACGGCGACGAGGTGGAGGTGCACTGGCGGGAAGGCGACGGGGGCCGGACGCCGGTGGGGGTGCGACGGACTCGCGGGTGCGGCGGCGTACGGTGCAGCGGTGATGCAGTGGGGGGCAGCCGGTGCATGCACGAGGGCTCGGCGGCAGCGACGGACTCGCGGAGGAGGAAGAGGACGACGGCGACGGCGGTCGCGGTGGAGCAGGTGGGCAGTGCAGCGGCGGCCGGAAGGAGGAGATGGCGGTGGAGGCGTCCGACGGCGAGGAGGTCGAGCGGCAACGGCGACGGGCTCGCGGCGGGTTCGCGGAGGTGGGCTACGTGCATGCAGGGGCGAAGTAGCGTGGGAGGTGGCAGCGGACGTGGCACAAGCGACGTATGTAGGGGGAGCTGCGGCTGCGGCGTCCGGTGGAGGGTGGCAGCAGGGTGGTTGGCGGACGGTGCCCACGGGGTGCTCCGGTGGCAGCGGCGGTCGCGTGGGGGTGCTCGGACGCGGACGTGGGCGGCTCTGCGGCAGTCGGAGAGAGGTGAAGCGGCGGTCGCGCAGGGACAGCGGTGCGGCAACGGTTGGGGGACGACGTCGGCTAGCCGGAGGTGGAGGCGACGACGACGGCGACGGTGAGGGAGGCTCGCAGCGGCGGGCTTCGCGACAGGGGGAGTGGGGTGCTCGGAGGCGTGAGGAGGTGGAGAGGAGGTGGGTGTTGGCTGGGAAGGATGAGAGGGAGGAGACGGGGTTGGCAGTGGGTTTGTGAGATCGAGTGTGTGTGAAGAGAATGTGCCTCGGTGGAGTTGAGAAAGTTAGAGATAAGAGATGGGATTTCGATGATTGGGAGTGGTTTAGAGAAAGGTAGGATGTGTGTGATTGGAGTGGGTGTGAGAGAATAAGTGTGTGTAGGTGAGATGTCAATTGTAGGGTGGGGATATGAGAGAGTGAAAGGGAGATGAGAGAGAGACGTAAGAGAAGGGTGTTTGGCGTGGGTTCAGTGAGAAAGAGATGGGACGAGAGAAAGTGACGTGAGAGTGTAGTGTAATGTATAATTATGTGGAGATAATCATATAATAGGGGGGAGCAAGATCCGGGAATTTAGGGAATGGGGTAAGTAATTAGGATATTTAATATTATTTTATTTAAGTTGATTAAGAATCTTTTGTTGTTTTGTTTAAGCTTATTAAAACAAAACTAAGTATACATATATACATCTACGTATATATATTTACAACAATGTATATATATATATTTATATTATATATTACACATATATATATTTACAACACGTAATATATATATTTACAACCTTACATATATATATATATATTCGGGTTTTATATTTGTTTCTTTTTTAACCTTTTTCTCAATTTTTTATTTTTATTTTTATTTTTTATTTTTATTTTTTAATTTTATATGCCATCAAAATTATGAAAATCACGCAAATAAATCAAATGCGTAAACCACTCTAGGGCATCACGGGATAATATGAGATTTACCCATGTAAATGTCAAAATAACGTGTCTACATGTGGCACTGGCATGTGTGAGGATTAGGGGAATCTATCGGCATAATTGCTGGTTGAGTACCCTTCGCTTCTCTGTAACTTTTTCTTGGATGTTGTGTTCTCAGGACGTGATTGTGGTCCTCGAGATGCGCTCTCCGAGATTGTTCTTGTTGTTGTGGGTCCTTGTTGGTGAGCTACTCGTAGTGTGGCTTGTATATCTTAGCCGTGTGTTCAGCTATAATTTTACCTCGATGTGACCTAACTTGTAGTTGTGTCCCGTGGTTCTGTGTTGAGAACGGAGCCAGGATTTTACAGGTGTTGTTGTTGTTGTTGCTGTGGTTGTGTTCAGCATGGGAGGAGTCCCCTATGAATTTGATTTGGCATTGTATAGACCAAGGTCTTGTCGGTTAGTTTTGTTGTACTCTTCTGTTATGGTAGAGTTGGCATGCATCTCGAATCAGATGCAATGTCTGGGTGAGGACTGACTTGATTATGCTCGTGGTCCAGTGCTGTCGTTGGCGTTCTGCGTGCTAGTTTGGTTGTTCTTGGCGCGGAAGCCGATGGTTCGAACAGTCAGCTGAGAGGACTGTGTTTCCTTATTTAAACTGCTATTTGTTGTGTTGTCGAATGTTTTATCGGTAGCTGTTATCGTGGCATGAGTCGTGCCTCCTTTCCCTGTGAGACGGAAGCGACGTTACCTTGTTTCGGAGGTGTCAGACTTGTGTTTTCGTTCAGTGTTGTGCTCATTTCGTGGATCGATTTATCTTAAGATTTAGAGCGTGTGCATGTAATTGTGGTATGGCAGTGTCCCTCTGAATTATGTTTTTCGAGATTTATGTTGCTGCATTCTAGGTGTTGGTGTTGGCTGGAGCTTGGTGAGTATTGCCAGCGTTTGGGTTGTTCTTCCCTACTTCTTCCTGGTTGACTCCTTTAATTTCGAGGTCGAAATTTCCTAAGGAGGGAAGGCTGTAATACCCTGCATTCTTTCGGATCTTTATCGGAGAGTTTTCGGATCGCTTTTATGAGTCCTGAGTTGAGTTTTATGATCCACGCGGGTTTTTCTCTCGTACAAGTTACGGAACCCAGTGGTGAATTTACTGTTGAGTTCATCGACTCAAGGATGCTACAGTTGCGTTATGCTCCTTCCGAGGATCGCTTAGACTATTTTTTTCGTATTTTTCTGAATTAGTGAATTTTCGGGCTAAAAATTAGATTTCACGAAAATTAAGAAATTCTTAATTTCCTATTTCTTTCTTAACCCTTTTCCTTCCTCTCTCCTCCCTCGCATCTCTCACTCTCTCCCTATCATTCTCTCTCCTCTCTTCTCCTCTCTCAACGGGGCGCGCGACCGTGGCGAGGTGGGCGAGGCAAGAACGTCGTGGAGTTGTCGTGGAGCGTGCTAGTGTGAAGGATGGAGCGTGACGTTGGCACGATCCCTCGGTGGATTCAAAGCCAACGTGGCGTGGTTCGTGTGATGGTTTCGGCGTGGTTTAGTCGCTTCGGCGCGCGAGAACTTTGGTGGAGGTAGGGAGATGGATACCCTACTTATCTTCTGCGTTCCCTCGCGATTTGGAGCCGAACGGTGTGAGTATGAGCGGGTTTTGCCGCGTTTGGGTAAAATCATGCTTCGGGGGGTGTGAGACGAGTTCGCCTTTCCCGACGATGGTTTCCAACCCAATTAGTGTTATTTGAACCCCTGTCATGTTAGCATTTCATTCTCGCCAGTTTTGTTGTAATTGGTTGTCGTTTGGGACCGGTATGAGCATGGGAACCCACGTGACTCATTTTGGATCGATTCGTTGGAATCGCCCGTTTCTTGTCATTTTGGCGTCGAATTGATCCCTTCCGGACCGTGGAAGGTTTATATCGTCATTAGGATTGTTTCCCCTCAGTTTTAGGGCGAACGGGGAGTGGAAAGGCCGGGTTTTGGTCATTCCTACTGTTTTCCCGTCGTAACGCCTTAGCGGTCCTTCCAGAAACCGTTTTCATGCCTTAAGCGGTCCAGTGGCGACCGTTTTATGTTAAGTCAGTTCAAGTTTTAAGCGGCCTTTCGATAGACCATTTTTGTTGGCTAGCGGCCCAGGACGGACCGCTAAGCTCAGTGAAGCGGCCCAGGTAGGACCGTTACTTCTTGATTAACGGCCCATTGGTGACCGTTACTTTCCGTGTTGTTTTGGCTAGGTCGGTTCGCTGGCTAAACAGTCGTGCGATAGACCGCAAAGCTAGCTGTGGCGGTTCGTGGACGATCGCTAAGCTTCCCTAGAATTTGGTCAACGGTTTTAAGTCGGTTCGGGCTAGCGATCTAGCTCTGACCGCATGGTGTCCTTGGCGGCCCTTGGGGAGACCGCCAAGCTTCGTGAAACGGTTCAAGGTAGACAGTTTAGTGGTTTGACTGGTTAAGTCGGTTCGGGGGTTGACTGGGTTAAGTGGCCAGGTCCATGACCGCTACAGTCACCTTGCGGCCCTGAGGAGACCGCCTTGTGTAAGTAGCGGCCTCAGATAGACTACATACCCCTATGATTTTGTAGTTTTGTTCATTTGAGTCTCTGAGTGTGTAGTGGCCTTATCCTTGACCGCTTAGTTCAATGAGACGGTTCATGTATAGACCGTTTTTAGCTTTGTGCAGCCCTTTTTATGACCGCCAAGCGTTTGTGTTCTTTGTGTGAGGGTAGCGGCCCTTTGGCTGACCGCTAGGCTTGCCTAGCGGCCTGGCATGTGACCGTTTCCTTCCTGGAGTCTGTTTTCCCGATATTTTGGTCTCCAATTATCTTGGCTTGACCTAGTGGTTTATCCGTTGTCCCGTGGAAGTCTTGGATATCCTATGAGGGCTATGACCAGGTTGTAGGGTGGCCAGAAGTGCCATTATATCGAGTAGTATTCCGTACTGTTTCACAGTCATTATTGGTTTCTGGTCAACCCAGTGTGATCCAGTGGTTGACATGTAACCTCGTGAATGTCTCGGTAGTCCTATATGGACCGAGACATGGTTTTGGACATCATGAGGTGCTGTCTTACCTCGGTTTACGTGTCCATGTGCTTTGAGGATTTTTAGTAATCTCTCAGGTCTCCGTGATTCGTGTTATATGCATGTGTGGATCCGGCGATCCTGTGCTGTTTCCCTTATCAGTGTTTTACCGTGACTTTGGTTTAGGGATTAGGCTGATTGGCGGCATGTTACCGCCTTTGTGCGACGATCTTGACCCGAGTCGTGAGACTCAAGGATCATTGTGTCAGCAAGTCTAGTATTTATCCTGAGTCCGGTGGCAGTTTGGTGTGCTGTCTTGTGTCTTGTGCTTGGTGTTCCGTGGTACGTGCGACAGTGCATGCTTAGCCTGTCCGTACTCCAGCACTGATGTTTCGGAGTCTCTGTGTCTAGTGAGTCTCCACTAGTCGTAGTCTGATGACACTTTCCTGTGTGTCGGCCCACCTGGGAGTGGTGGCGGGGTGAGTTCCCGATATACGGTTTTTAGGCTAGTTTCAGTGGACCCCCTTGCCTTGCGGTAGCATCCTACTGGGGGGGGAAACTAGCTTGAGGCATGGCTCAAGGTATTGAGCTTGTGTGTGCACACGTGGTCAGGGGCGTTTGGACGAGCGTCGATGGGCGTGACCCTGACTAGTCACTCGTTACTGTTGTTCCTTGTACTTGGTTCTATCAGTATCTCAGTTACCGCCGTCCCAGGCGTGTGGGAGATACTTGTCGCGCAGTGTAAGACGTCAGTGGACGCATCTGGCTGTTCTTCTAGTGAGGATGTACTTCTGTCACCTAACACTTAACTCATTGTGTTTTTGTGACTGGTTCCCATCATGATTGATGTGACTTGTCGGGTAGTCTGCGTTGACTCCACCCGCGGTCTAGTCTTGTGTAGCGTACACGACGGTGAGCTCGCGTATGTATGTGCCTTTGACTGTGTAGGTCTTTTCTCGAGCTTTTGCATGTTCTTGTAGGCTTTCGCTTTGGAGCTAGTGCTTTGTCGACGGATCGGTAACGTCTGACTTTGTGAGATCGGAGTTCGCCTTTCTGTTGTGGTTTGGAGTGGCTTAGAGAGCCGAGGTTCGTTCGGCAGCCGTGTTTCTGTTCGGTATGGCTTTACTCTTTCCTTTAGCTGTCCTTACTCCTATTTTTACAACTTTACTGTTGTAGTTTAGCACTGCTGTTACTCCTGCTCTTGCTTTACTGTTTAGCGTTGTTGTCTTGCGTGTTGCTGTGTTGTTTCCAGTGGGGATCTGCAGGACCCCTATTGAGCCAGTGACACGAGGCTCACCCCTGTTTTTCAGGTGTGGTCGTTCTTCTTCCTCATGGTTCGAGACGTTGTCTGGTAGTTCGTGATCGCTAGCTTTGCCAGTGTCGGGTTTCCCTTGACTCGAGAGTACGTTCTCTTTCCTGTTGGACTGTACTTGACTTTATTTAGACTGGACTCTGTTAATTTAATTTGTTAATTAAAAAGTAATTTTATTTTTACTACTTTAGCAAATCTGATCATTGAAATATTATTACTTACTATTTTATATGGAACTTCAATGTACTCTACACACTCCTTTTATCCCTTCGGAACTTTACCGCTCTTGGGAGGTCTCGCAGTATCTAAGTGGTATCGAGTTTACTCAGTATCCGGACCCTGGGTCGTCACAGTAGTTTTATCCAAGTGGAATATTGGATGATGCAGAGCATACATCTAAATTTGGTCATATAACTATTTGACCGTGCGTTACCTAAAAGCATTAAATGACAGAAACACTCGTAACATGAAGCACTTCTACACACACACAGCGCAGTGCCATGCAATATAGATGAAACCCTTATCATCCATATTACATAAATACTTAGACGATATAAGATTGGACAATACATTGCGCTGATTGGTTTACAATCTAAACTCTATAAAACCATGAAAAATTACATAACGTTTCAGATGGAAGAATATTGAATATGGATAATATTCGGCCAAGTAAAATCTTTGGAACGGTGTGCGGTTGACAATTCATCCTGCCTCAAATGGTATGTATCCATTAGGGGTATGTTATTCCATGGGGGTGACTTTAATTCTCAGTTAGGGTAGGGGTGAATGCCCCACCCGGGATAACACGTCCACTCCAACCAAGGTCGAACAAGTCATTCGACCCCTTGACACGAATGACTTGTTCCCCAAAAACTCTCCTTATCCCCATTCGACCTCGAACAAGGAGCATGCATCTCAAAGCTGAACAAGGTCGGTTAATACGCACCCTAACCGACCTTGTTCGGTTACCAAAATGTGCCTAGATGTATAATATAAAATATTTTTCTTATCTAATACACTTTATTTATGCATCTAAAACTATTTTATTTATGTATTCAAATACTAACACTTAGGATCCGTTTGGTTAGACTTTTATCCTTTGAGATTTTTTTAAAATCTCTATCACTGTACAGCTCTAACAAATAAGGTGATTTGAATAAAAAAAATAAAGAAGAAAATTTGCATTTGTCTTGAATCGTTGAAGTGGGTGAGAGAAAAAGGTAAATGACCTAAATACCCTTGGAACAATGTTTGAGAACTTTGCCCAGCACTGTTCATTTTATCGCATTATTATAGCTTCTCTAGTGTTCTGTCAGTGAAGAAAATGAAGAAGACGATGCGGCGTGTGGCCGGCGATGGCAACAGAGGGGATGGCAACGGCCAACGGCGGGGTGGGGGTGAGGGCAACGACGGGATGGGTGGGGTGAGGGCGACGACGGGGTGGGTGGGCGGGCGGCCGTCTTCTCCTGCAACGATCGGAGAGGAAGAAGACGACGAAACAACACGGTAACAAAGCATGTCAAGAGAAGGCGTGGTGGCACCTGCAAGCATTTGGACAGGGGTCAGCGGCGAGTTGGGAGAACGACAACGGCGTGGGCAGTGGAGCTTGGTGAGCAGAGGGGTAAAAGAGGTATTTGCTTTCAAAATCTCTCACGGTCTCGCCGAAAGCTCCTCTTGAGGAGCTTTTTCATATTCAAACCTCTGATCTCCGATGAATCTTTATTCTCTCACTTCAGAAAATTTTCATAGCGCGTAAGCCGATGTCTTTATGTAACATTTGGTTGGCCGGTGATTTTGCAGAGAATTTCAATGATTGGAATCCTCCCCCCCCCATCCGAATCAAACGATACCTTAGTACAAATACATCAAGTATTTAATGCTCAATATCTATCTGGGTAATTTTACTCGCAGGACATATAAAATAGAATATTGTATGCTTAGTATGTTCTTTCTCTTCACTCTGTAAGATACATATTTTATGTGTGAGCTCAACATTACTTTACTATAAAGGCAGGAAAATGGTTCCTATGTCACATATCACTTTCTCTATTTATTTGTTGGGGAAGTCACCTTGCACCCGTGGAGGTCTGCAATCACCAGAAACTAGAAAGACGTCAGAAGGAGTCTCGGGTGTTACCTTAGGGGACAACCCTCCGATGTTTAAGTCAGCAACGGATTAATGAAGAATAGAGAAGAGCGAGGAAGAGGGAGAGAGGGGGGAAGGGCCGTGTAGATCCTCCGGACGAGTGCTCGCCGCTCCCAGTGTCCACTCAGAGAGTGCTCGCTGGGTGGTAAGGTCGTCGGAGGGGCGCTTCCCGTTCAGCGTAGATCGTTAGTGCTTCCCCCTCGTAGCGCACTATAACTAGTAGCTCTATTCTCTCGTGTAGTAAGGGCAGAATCATCCACCGTGTGTCTCTTCTCTGTCGTTCCCCTTCTTATAGGGGTTGTCTTGGAGCGAGGAGCCTTATCCCTTGATAGGGAAGACGTAGGTAGTGGAACAACTCATTTCCGCTATAGCGGCGGGACTTTCTCATTGGAGGGCGAATACCCCGACATCGGCTGATCCCGGGGCGAGTCTTACGGCGCTCATGGGACGTGCTCGTCCGTTACGGGGTCAAGGCCGACGTGGTAGGAGGCAACGGTCGGTCGCCGAAGAGTCCTCTGGCGACTAATACGCTTTCCCGTGTTGTAGAATCCCATGTCGAAGTTGGGTTGGGCCGCGCCTTGGCGGGCCGTTGACCTCGAGCGCCTCTTGGACGCACTAAGGGGGCGGGTCCGATTTAGGTCTGTCGCTATTGGGCTGTCCATAGACCAAATCAGATTTACCCTCCTCATTTACCATTAATTATAATACTCATAACTGCACTTGAAATTCAAATGTATATGTCTTTCTTTATCACATGTCACGCGCGATAACAACTCCGTGTAGAAGAAATATTTTAGGAAACCTTTTCAGGGAACATAGACAACGTGATTGGGATAGACAAGACATCCAAATACTCTCAACATGACATAAGCTCCGGTCGTCAAATAGACCTGGACTGGTGAACGTTGTGAGGTGGGATTAGACCAATGTTATCAGAATCGAACTGATACCTAAATCGGTCAATGAGTTGGTTCGGTTCAAACCGGTTGGATCGTTCAATCGAATCAGTTTGAACCGTGGCATTATCTTAATATAATTATGATGTCATAAATTTTTAATAATTTTTAATATATATAAATATTATAAATTTTTTGAATAATATATAATCATGAATAATTATTATATTATGTATGAAGTAATGATTCTAAAGACTAAGACAATGAGAAATAAAATATAATGATCAAAATAAAAAAACATGCATGCATAATTATTATTCTTGATTACGTAACTATACAAATAAATAATAATAATAATATGATTAATGCATATTGAGTACTGCCCTTAAAATTTTGTAATACCCTATTGGTCTTCAATTTTCACAATTGACATCTATGCTCCTTTAAACTTTAAACGTGCCTAACCCATGGGTGATCCACCAACAAAAAAGCCTAAGACACAGAGTTTTATTAACTCCAACGTAAACAGGGTTGTATTAACGTGTATAATTAATTTTGCTTTGATTTACAATGTTAACGAAGGAGAGCCCACATATATACTTTGAAATATCATCATGTGAACTATATACCGCAAGAACACAGAGAGAGAGAGGGGGGAGGGTGGAGATTGTACTGGGGTCTGTGACGGTGGCAGTGCCGGCGAAGTCGCAGGTGCCGTTGCTGCGCTGGTAGTAGCCGTTGAAGGCGTAGGAGGCGTGGGCCTGCACGGTGTTGGGAGGAGGCCGCAGCCGCGCAGCACCTGTTCGCGCCGGCGAGGAGGCCGCAGCCGCGTCGGACTGGAGGCCGCAGCCGGAGAGGAGGCCGTAGCCGCACCGGAGAGGAGGCCGCGGCCGCGCCGGAGAGGAGGCCGCAGCACCTGTTCGCGTCGACGAGGAGGCCGCAGCACCTGTTCTCGGAGAGGAGAGCCGGAGAGGATGCCGCGCCGGAGAGGAGGCTAGAGCCGGAGATGGAGGCCGCGCCGCACCTGTTCGTGACGACGGCCGGACACGGGGACACGGGTGCGGCCGGAGAGGAAGCCTGGGGTGCGGCTGACCGGAGACGGAGAGGGAAGAGGGCCGCCGGTGACCGGAGACGGAGAGGGCGGGGGAAACCGGAGACGGCAATGGCGGACGGGAGACCGAGAGAGGGCGGACGGGGGGAGACTTGGGACGGAGAGGGGATTAGGGCACGGCCGCGCGGGTGAGAGGGGGTTTTGTGATTTTAGAATTTCGATTTAGTATTTTAGTATTTTTATTTTTTATTTAGTTTTTTTTAATTGACGAACCGGGTCGGACCGGGTTACCGATTCGGACGGTTTTTACGCTTCAAACCGAATCGACTATAATCGAACCGGTGGTCCAACCGGTCGGCGGTCGAACGGGTCGAACTGACCTGTTCGATCCGATTTTAATAACATTGGATCAGACTATTAAAAGAAGGTAGCGCGGCTCTACGCATTCACTCACATCATTCGAGCAAGCCATTAAGCAATCCTGGCGTACACACTGAGATCCTGCACGTTCAAGTCTAAAGGGTGAACTTTACCACACTGCAAATCCCTGTAGTCTTTCACATATGGAAGTAGATCAAGAGAAGGAGGACGAACCACACATCAACAATATTCTTCATTCCCTCCTCTTTGTGTCTCTCAGTATATTTATTTGTGCCATGTAACGTCCACCATCTTCTCATCGAGATGCATTGTTGGGAAAATATCTTTCTTACAAATTAATTATTTTAATTTTATAACTAAATGAATACTATGATAAAATAAATATATCTCAATTTTTCATGAAAAATGATTAAGTGTATTTACATGTTTAACTTATATGAGGTCTCCCATATACTTAGCCAAAAAAATTAAGGTTTAATTTAAATATGAAATAACGTAGCAAGATTAGGAAAGATATTGTCTAAATAGCCAATAGGCTAAGGACTTAGACGATATTCTGCCTAAAGTCTCCAGGATAGACGAATGGATAGACAATATATATTCTAAGTGAAAGTAGATAGGTGATATTCTATCTAAATATTCAGGATAGATGATAGGTTAGACGATACATCGTCTAACGTAAATAGGATAGACAAAAAGATAAATGATGCACCGTTTAAGTGAAAGTAGATAGATGATATTCAATCTAAGTCTTTAGGTTAGACGATACATCATCTAACATAAACATGATAGATAGAAGATTTGATGATATATCTTCAAAGAGAAAGCGAATAGATGATGCTTAACCTAAAAACAAAAGAAAAGGAAAATTAGCAATAGATAATGCTTCATCTAAGTTACTTATTAGACGGAACATTATATGATACATCATCATAGATTGAAAGGATAGACGATGTAGAAGTTGACAGATAATTTTTAATCTAAGTGGAAAACGATAAAAACTACGATAGAGAAAATTTTATCTAATCCATAAAAGTTAAGTGATAGACGATATCTCATCTAAGGACTCTGCGATAGACGATACTTCGTCTATCCAAGAAAATAACAAAACTAAGGATAAACAATACTTTCTCTAAGATAAAAGATAAACATAGAATGGTTAGACAAATAAATAGATGATACTTCATTTACTATTAGAGATAAAACTATATCGCCTTACTTTAATCTTCTATTTTAATAGGTGATATATCTTATTCTTCTGACTTGATCAAATATATATAAATATATCTGTTGATTGTGCTAAATGACAAATTATATAGTGAAACACCTACACAATACTTAAACTCTACGGCGCCATGCATGAGCATAAACTATACACCTATTTTTTTAATCTTACTAACACCTTTTTTATGGTAAAATCACAAATGTTGACACCGTCTTAAATATGCTGTTGAATAGTTAACTTAAAAATACGTCCACATTAAATGCACAGTATTTGTTGGGATACTTTTTTATTTTGAGGACGTATAAAATACTTTACATAATCTTCTTTTGCACTGCCTAATACTATGAGATATATTTTTATGTATGAAATCCACATTACTTTTGTATATTTTACTCACACTAGCATTTGTATTTCGAATATATTTACTTTATCTCATATCCTTGTATAGGAGAAATATTTTTAGCATTATTTTAAATATGTAGAGAGCAATAGCTAGGGGTAGTTTGCACAAAATAAAAAAGACGTCAGACATATGTATCTCCAATAGCAAAAGATCTGATTCACCTAATACCTTGAGAATGATGTACATACACTCACAAAGTAGGGGGAAGCTTAGCAACCAATTACATCTACCAAACGTTGTGACTGGGATCCGACCGTTGAAGTCGAATATATCTAATGTATATAAGGAAACTAGGAGTTAAATAATTTGGAGTTCAAGAAGAACTCGATCAATTATCTTCAGGCATTTTACTACAAGCAAAGCGATCCCTGAGCACAAGCTTCTTGTACATTCAAGTCAAGGAGAGACTTCACCGCACTGAAAGTATCATCCAAAAAATCTCTCATCCTAGGAAACATTAAAGATGAGGAATTTGCACTTCTATGACATTCCTACTATCTTTCTCCTCCATCTATCTATCAATTAATTTATTTTTTTTGTACATTGTAATTTTCACCATCTTCTCATCAAGGAACACAACTGTGGAACCTTAAATCTGTCTAACTAACAGTGTATGGAGCATTAGTTGCTGTGAAATAACCAGCACTGAGTGTGCTAGGCTGATTTATTGATACCGTGGAAATCAGCTGGATGACTAGCTCTGGAAAGATAGTAGGTGTGAAATCACTGAAAAAATTACGTCACTTGAGTGAATGTTGGTTCGATGTGACCGCAAGAACAGTTGGGGTTGCTAGTCTTAGAAACTAGTAAGGTTCGCACAGAGCTGGTAAGATCAGTTAGGGAGCTAGGCCCTAGAAAACTAGCAGATGCAACCTTAGTTTAAAATGTTAGTAAAGTCCTTGTAGGTTACAAAGGGACTAGACGTAGGTCTGTCAAGTAGGACAAATCTAGCGAATATAAAAATATCTGTGTCTACGTGGTTGCTTGTAATTCTACCTGCATTTTAATGTTTAAGTTTTTATACTCTATATTTTTATTTGGCACACCTATTCACCCCTCTTAAAGGTGTGCTCAACTACTAACAATCACAAGTTGTGGAATCTAAATCTGTCTAACCGATGGTGTGAAGAGCATTTGTTGCTCTAGGATACCATTGTCAAGGGTGACTGGTTGGTTGTTGAACCTAATCAAAATCAGCTAGGTAACTAGCTCTTGGAAAATTAACTGGTGCGAGATCACCAAAAAAATTAAAATCACTTTGTGTGATTAGTTGGTTGTTGAATTGATCAAAATTAACTAGGTGATTAGCCACTGCAAAGCTAGCAGGTTTGCTGAGACCGGTAAGATCGGCTGGAGAGCTAGACTCTCAAGAAATTAGCTAATATAACATTTGAGAAGGTTAGTGGAATCCTTTGCAGATTAGCAAAGGGACTACATATAGGTTGGCCTAGGAAGGCAACCGAACCAGGATATATAAAAACATGTGTCCTTGTGGTTTGCTTGTTCTTATACGCTTTATTTTCCATTACACATAGCATTTAATTTTATTATGTATTATTTTTAAATACATATCTATCGATCTCTCTCTAAGGTGTGCTCGACTACTAACAAATATTATAATATATTTCTTCTGATATGCTCTGAATATCCATAAGTAGTATTTTAATATACTCCCATTATCCATGAGATATATCAGTATTTTTATTATCCATAAAAATATTTCTTTGTGAATTATATGTTCTTAAAATTTATTAAACTAACATACTTATTGAAATTTTCTCTCGAGATACTTTTCATTGAGATCAATAATCATATCACTAGTTGAAATATAAGTCACATTTATTTCTTCTTCCTGTATAATATCTCAAATGGAATGATATTACATTTCAATATGCAGTCCGTTTCAACATTCTACATTGTAGTATATTTCCTTTTCCTTTGTGATTAGGCGGCTGAAGGAGAGACACTAGTGAAGTAACTAACCCCTAATGCCCCCTGACTAACTAGAAACTAGAAATAAATTATACTCCTAGATGCTCCACCTTCCACAAATTGAACCCTCACACCTTCTTCCTCCACTCTCTGGCCATGCCTCCTGCCTGCTCTCGCACAAACCCCTCCGGCGTTGCTGAACATATGGATTGCATACTGTGACATGGACATGAAGCTGAGAAGGTCGAGACACGTCCTCATCACTATTAGACCATTTCTCATCCTCGTGTAAATTGGCATACGCCGGAGATGATTCGTTCCTGAGCCGTCCTCCTTGCTTCTTCCATGCATTGGGTCTCAACTCTGACGCCCCGTAGGTGTTCGACCATTGTAATTTTGATTTCTATAGGCACATTTGGACAGCCAACAACTTCATTATATCCATCTCCCCTCTCTATTATCAAATGCTTCTACAAATAGATGGCACCTCCTCCCTTGTATAGCTGGTTACAATAACTGCACAGAAACTAGTGTCTATTGCCCTTAACATTACTCAATGTTGCATTATGTCATGGAGTTACGCTCTCAGAGACATCTACATCACAACATGAAGTATAATAAAAGCATGCATGAACATTATAAAAGAGCTTAAAGAAGCAACTCCTAGATTCCCAATGTCATTAAGGAATGAGGATTATATATAAATCTTAAAAGAGAAAGGCTTGCTAGACACACCCAAGTCATTTACACAGTATTTTGGGTGTATATCAATTTTTTTATTTCTCTATTTATTTCAAAAATATGGTGAGATGGGAGTCCACCTCACCTATCTATATATATACACTCTAACCCCCCAACGGTACGGTCTAAAAATAAAAAAATAAAGAACAAATAGTTTTTTATTGGGCCCACAAATTTTTTGGGTCATTCTTTATTATTTTTATATTTTTTAGGCCGTCTGACTGGGGATTGACATGTTCGAGAAGTGGACCCCACCTCATCATATTTCAAAGAAAAAGAGAGAATATTTGGCTTTCGTGTGCACGGTGAGCCAAACTCATCTTAAAATAATCTTTTTTGCAGGTTGGCAAAGATTTTTAAGGATCTTAATATTTTTAAAATTGTTTAAACATTTAGTAAGCTCAATATTTAACAATGCATAATAATAAAACCACTCATTAGGCAAGCAAATTAATTAGATTACTAGGATACGAAAATACACATAAGATTTCTAAATTGACATTCAATTTTTAAAATTTTCCACTATTTTTAAATATTGTAATATTTATTTAATAATTAAAATACATTCAGTCTGAAATTTAGATTCATACAATGTGATCTATATGAGAATGCAAGATCTATGCCCATATGATGTGTGTGCATCATTGGTATAATTTTACCATTTTTTTAAAAAAATATTATATTATTGATTTTTAGAACCCATTAAATCTACCTTAATCCTTGTAGATAATCCACCAAAAACACTCTCCAATCTGCTTCACATCACCTCTAAATGCCTCTCCAAGTGCTATTTCTTCCCCTCCAAATGCTTCCATTGACCGCCGTTGCGGATAAGCACGCTCGCTCGCTCTCTCTCTCTCTCTCTCTCTCTCTCTCTCTCTCTCTCTCAGGCGGTTGGTCAAAAGGAGGTTTTAAAAAGAGTTTTTTTTCTTCTTTTTTTATCTCTTCAGATGAAGGAGGCTGCTTCAGAGTTCAGACATGCACGTAGCTGGCAATCAATCACATGTATCTTGACTTTGACTTATCTGAGATGTGATTATCTAATTACTTGATGAGTAAAACTTATATAAAAAAAGAGTAAAACTTTCTGCACATCAGGATTTGCTTCACATTATAATGGGTGTGTAGTGTGTTTTGCACTAAAAAGTGTGCAATGTTAGTTGTTCTATATCAATTTTAATGTTATCATGTTAAAAAGAGTGTAACGTTATACTAAATGTCCAAACCTGCATTGAAATGATACAATCCTAATATTGAGAGTCCAAAAAATAGCATTTCTCCTCTTCCTCCAATTTTACTTGCATTATTCCTCTACCAATTTGATAGTTTTAATAATTAATAAAAACCACTTTAATTTAAATATTTATTTTATTTTTAATGGGTTATTATATTTATGGTTGCACATAGGATCTATTCATCACTCTCTGCTCTATATTTATAATACGTTAAGTTTAATTCAGGAACATGGAGGCCATTTGATTTGTTGGTCTCCGAGATTGGGTGGATCGTCCAATGACTCACAAAAAAAGCCCAAATGTGTAGAAGATTAAGGCTGCGATTGATAGGACTTCTGCTCTGGGTAATTTTTGGAAAAATTCGTCCACCGTATTGACCAATGAGAGGGGGTGAATCCTCCTGAAGTTCATCCTACCCAGTTTTGAAAGATCCGGGAACTGGTCCATCACATGTCTGCTTTCTCTTTCCCGTTGAATTTTTGACAGCCCAAAAATAGAGACACAATTGGAAGACATTCGATAATGTGTTAAAATATGTTGTCGAGAATTTTAATGATTAAAATTTCCAATCAACGTGTTACCAATCGCGCCCTGACACGAGGCCTCTAAAATACACTTCCAGCTCTTCAAATATCGTTGTCGGTGTCCCTTGCTTCCCACTTTGAGCGTGGATTAATTAATTAAAACTTCCAGCGTCATACATGCGGAATATTGGTGATCAGGAATGTATCACGGGCACGTTGGTTTACCGATCGATATCTCCAAAACAAAAATATTAATTCTGCAAATTTGAACTCTCAAGAAGGGTACTTAACGCAATTAAATTCCATTAACTTAATTACCGGATCAACCTATATAGATTATAGATCTAGCTGGTTAGTTTTCTAACGTACATTTTCTTTTTTTGCGGCGTATCTGATCTGATAGTCGATGAAGGTAAGAAACAGGAGAAAAGAGACGGATATTATATAAATTTACTACTCAAACAACATTCTTAATCTAATTATAACCGTTATTACATATCCATTAACTTCCACCGTGCACTATGCTCCCTATAGGGTGGGGAGTGCGGGTGTTTTAATTAAGGACCCGTTTGATAAGATTAATTAATTGGGTGGCTTTCGATCATTGAACGCATCCGACAGGTAATAAACTTTTCCTAACGGATCTTTGTCGGTGTCAGTGCATATATGGCTTTTCACGGAGGAGAGAGAGACACACACAAATTAATCGGTAGATCCACATCCTAGAAAACTTGTGGGAGCGAGCGTTTGGGTGACGGGAAAGGATTTTTGAAAGGAAGATACATTTTTACTCAAAAGTTGCCCACTATATAAACGGTCGCCCTTAAAAAATGAGGGGTATTTAAGTAATTGAGTTACTATGAACATTTAATGTAATGTTAGAAATAAATTTTTTTGAGATTTTTGTACGAAAATTATTATTAGAAGTAAATTTATAAAAAAATATTCTTAAAAATATATTAACATACGTATTATTGGATTAATTTAAGTAGTACATAAATATCATTTAAATATAATTTTTTTTCACATTTTGATAAAAAAGTGATATATCTGTAAATAAATATGATATTTATACACATTTACATTACACGGAGATATATTTGTTAATGTATTTGTAAGAATAATTTTTTTACAAATTAACATCTAACAATGATTTTTATTTAAAAATTCTAAATTTTTAAAAATGCCCCACATAACTTGAGTGTGTCATAAGCATTGTCATAGGTAGGTTTCTTCCAATTTTTTAGATAAAATCTGTTGGAGTTCCGAATGGGAGATAAATTTCATATTAGAAAACACACGTGGACGTGGGTTCCTTGAGTTTATAGTCCTGAGCCCCTTCAGTCTTAGCTCTTAGGTTTTAAGATTTGTAAGATGATATCAGAGCAGGTCAATACTCAGTATGGTATTTACGTTACCTCCCTTCTAATCTAATTTTTACTCCAGAACGAGAGATAAATCTCGTATCAGAAAACACATGTAAATTTCTTAAGTTTATAGTAACGAGTCCCTACAACCATAACATCTAAATTTTAAGGTCCGTAAAAAAACTCATAAAGACGGCCCTAAGTGTAAGGATGTCCTAACGTGGGTGGTCTTGAGTGGGGCGTCCTCTTCTGTCACGGGTGCACATGTGACTCCTTTTTAGAGATGTTAGGAGACTTATCTAGATAATAAAGTACAGTAGAGTAGGATATTCCGCACCCCGCCCCCTCTGTCCCCATTCCCAACTAACAAAAAAAAAAACAGAAGAAGACAAAGAACATCAAACCAACACTGTTACTAGCTTCAACGACAAAGTCGTCTCGACAAAGATGGAGAGACACCGAGCTGACAAGTCATCGAGCTCCTTATTGCAATATCATTTTCTAAGGTGTAACTAGCGGGCTCGGCCATTTTATTCAGGAGCCCGGGGAAGTAGTGCGAGCTACCGAGCCTCAGCACTTGCCCAGCTTGACGACGCGGACGGCGTAGCAGTTGGCATCCGGGCAGCCGCAGCCGTAGGTGACGCCGTTCACGCCGCAGACGGGGTCGTAGCGGAAGCACCGGATGGCGGCGCAGTTTCTGCCGGGGCGGGCGTGCGGGGGGAGGCCGCAGAGGTTGGGGAGGCCCTTGGACTCCACGGCGGGCGGGGAGAAGAAGGAGAGAGCCAGGAGGAAGAGGACGGCCCAGCGCAGAGCGGCAGAGGTGGAGCAGGCCATGGCGGGCGAGATCTGGGAGCTGAGCACTCCTCCATGGTGCCAAGCTGGTGTGTACATATAAGAAGGGGAAGGGAAGGTAGGTGGCGGAGGGAGGGGGGTGAGGATTCGCGTACGTGGCGGATAAGCTCGGCCGTCGGCATTGTCTTCTCAGAGGCAACTAGTCAAAAGCAGGTTTTAAAAGGAGTTTGTTTTTCTTATCTCTTCAGACGAGGGAGGCCGCTTCAAAGTTCAGACACGCACGAAACCGGCAGTGCAGCACATGGATCTTGACACTGACTCTTCTCAGATGTAATCTCATCTAATTACTCGACGAGTAAAACTTGCCGAACAACAAATTTGCTTCACATCATCGTGGCCGTGCAGCGGATCTTTTATTTATTATTTATTAATTTATGTCTCGATCTTGAGACCTACTCTAAATACATGTCTATATAAAACACACCATAATCCGTTGACTAAAATAATTTGCAAAAAAAAAATGTTAATGAGTTGATTATACTTTAGACCCATGAAGCATATCTAATCTTCTCTATATATATATATATATATTAATTTTTTAAATCATTCGATCGTGGTGGTGTGTATACGGGGATGTAGCTCAGGTGGGCCCCGATATCGGGACATAATTTAAAAAGCCGAAAACAAATCCACTGCACACACCATGGTATGCGCGCAGTTGAGTCCGAGTATATAGAGAGTTTTACTCTTACTTAGATATATCAAATATTAAAGGGGTGTTCAAATAAGAGTTTGTCGACTCGGTGTGGGTCGGTCTCTGTACGACTCGATCTGACCCAGACTGTGGGTGAGACGTCCGGGTCGTGAGTTGTCATCGGGTCATCCTATTAATTTAATATTATATTATATTATATTATATATACAATATCTTTTTCTATTTTATTCTATTATTATATATATTATATATATATAAAGTCTTTTTTTATCTACACTTGGAACGAGATGAATCGAGACGGACCGAGTGAGGACTGACCCGACCCGTCCCACCCCGTGACCAGGACAGGCGGGTCGGTCGAGACGACAAACCCTGATTCAAATACCGCCACCAATATCAGTTTTGATACTGATATTGGCAGAGGGTGTTTAGTTGTGCTATATCAATTTAATATTAGACATTTTTGTTCAAAAATTATTATTAGAGGTGAATTTATCAAAAAAGTATTCCTATAAATATATTAGCGGATATATCGCTGAGTTAATTTAAATAATATATAAATATCATTAAGCATGATTTTTTTATAATTTTTTGACAAAAAGAAGTCATATGCTTACAACTAAATATGATATTTTTGTACAATTCAAATTTGCACAGTGATATATCTACTACTATATTTATAAGAATATTTTTTTATAAATTTCTGTTTAATAATAATTTTCAAGCAAGAAACCCTTGATATTATTATGTTAAAAAGAGAGTAATGTTATACTGAATTTCATACACGTCAAAACCTATATTAAAAACGATACAATCCTAATAGTGATCCAAAAACTAGCATTTCTCCCCTTCCCCCATCTTTTAATTGTACTATTCCTCTTCACTTGAAACTCCTAGGTTGATATTGATTATTGATTTTCTATACTCCAAAAATACTAATTTCAAAATTAATTAATACTTTCGAACCAAAAAGAGACTAAAAGATCTAGATATAGATGACTCAAATTTTGTTATTTTTAATTAAATAAACATGATTATATTAATAAGAGATTGTCGAAAAATACTTTTCTTGCCATAATTAGTGCCACTAAAATCTAGCTTGAAAATGAGGTTGATCTTGTTGTTGGGATGTCTATTAATTTGAAAACTTTAGAGCAACTAAAAGAAGAGAAGTCTATACATCACCCATGAAAGCTCCACAAGGCGGCCGGTGGAGATTTTGAGACTAATTTGAATTCTAATTGAAAAGGAAAAGGAAGGAAGTGACCAGCACACTGAAAGTAGAAGTAAAAAGCAGTGAGATGGCTGTTTTATGGAACACATTCTTGGAGTTATGCGAATTATGCCCCAGCTAAAAGATGTTAATACGATAATTAAGAACCAAGGAAGGAATTAATTAAGATGCAGGGCATCTTTAGTGAAACTTTGAGTCAGAAGTTATTTTAATTTTTATTTTTAATTCAAGTATTGAGTGAACATGATTTTACTTGCTTGTGGACCGTTGCATGAGCCAAATCTTTCTTATTAATAACCATTGAAGGGATGATGTCTGTATCTTGAAATGACCGTGCTGAAATCCGTTAAAAGGCTAAAAATGCCTTGAATAAAAGTTGTGCAAAAGAGAGGCGGTAATACATCCTGGCTATAAGTCTTTTTATTTAAATTTAATAATAAATTGACCCTACGGTAATCCGACAGTCAACTTTCTCGGCGATGATATAAGTAGAACTCTAGCCCAACAGTCAGGAGGTACGCAGACCCTTCCCTCGAGTTCACTCACTCTCTCTCTCTCTCTCACTTTGCCTCTCTCTCTCTCTCTCTCTCTCTCTCTCTCAAGTGCTTCTCTCCTTCTCCACAGTTTCCTGACTTGACCGTCGTAGGATTGTCTCTTGAGGTAACTCTCAGGGCTCCTTCTGACCTCTAGTTGGTGGTTGTAGATCTCTCTCCCAGTGAGACTCTCTTTCCCCATCAAATAAATCTTTGAAGGTGTAGATCGTGAATTGGGTAATCATTTCCCGACCGCATCATATATATAATAAGGTGGTTGTTTTTTATAAGTACTTTTTTTTTTGGTTGCAGGAAGAAAGCTACTTAACTGTCTCCCACGCCTGGAAAATTTTATCTTCAAGGCACAAATGAAGAACCTCCCGTGGGAGGTCTACTATCCACGAACTTGCCTAAGACCTCGGATAAATAATCAAGAATAAAAGTATTCAAAAATGAAATAATCAAGTTATATACTATATATATATAATTTTCACCCATTTACATATCAAAAATGAGCCAAAAATAAATAACACCTCTATCTAGGTCGTTATTTAAATAAAGACCCCCAAGCAGACGCCAATTTAAAAAGAGACGTCTCCTTCCAAGGCGTCATATTAAGAAGTGACGCCCACAAGAAGTGGCGTCATTTTTATATATTAATAAGGCAACCATATCTCTACAATAAGCCAATAAAGGCAATAATAATTAACTCCCCTTTGTGAGACGTCATTTTATAAATTTAAGGACCCTTGGGCAGGCGTCATTTTTAAATTAACGCCACAACCTGAGACGTCATTTCTAGAAGATGCTGTTTAGTTCGAACAAGGATGCTAGCTGGGGAAAGGATCCATACGTGTGATGTTAAATTTGATAAGGACTCTGATGGGTAAGTTTTAGTTCCCAATCGAACTCCAACCCTATAGGGTCTCCAGAACCCTATAAATACCCCTCCTATCGAGCCAACCTAAAGGCTCTTTTCTTTCCAAACGCTTGTTGCTGCTGTCGACTATGGATATCTGGCGACTTAGATATCTGGCGACTTATATATATATCTGGCACTATATTTCAATCCGTGAGTATAGTCCCACGTTTATCGACGTTTTATCGATTGCCCCAAATTCTCGGTGATAGATGAACTCTCCGCGGGACATTCCGTTCCTCCGGACTGGTGACTTTATCATAGAGGCCTCCGTAAGACTCCGCACGCTTTGGATTCCCTCAAAGCAGCCGAGCTGGTTGTACCATAAAAACCCATAATACTACTTGATTGCCATGTCACTCTAAAGAAACATGGTAAAACCGGCCCTTATGACATTCATGATGATGATGTCATGAGAATATCCATGAATAAATGGAATGGGAAACCATGCCATTAGTGACCTTGTGATTAGGTGCCATACTTGGGGACCTCAATTCTATCTAACTTAAGAACGAGCGACCATCTTCATGTGGGCGATTACTCTTATTGTCATGGCGCCCAAGATAGGGAACCAATTCCACCTAGTTTTATCGGTAATCGTGATTATAACGTTACTAGCGTCATGATACTACGTGTTCAAATCCTTGAAATGCTATCTACCTTAAGTTATACAAGTTTGTTCCTTGAAACTCCATATTGGCTATACTTTAGTGGATGTCGAAAATACATGACCAATGCCTGCGCATATAGGGCCCGATCAGATCCTGGGAGGAGCACCCGAAAGTACTAATGCCCATGGGAGTTGTAATGATCACGGTATGGCATTGTACCGAAGTGCATGACTAGCTTGATTAAGACATTCCACAAATCTCGTACTTGACATGGCATGACTTGCGTGGCCCGAAAAATGGTATTTATATACTTGCTTGAAACGTGTAGCCAATTCCCGACATGACATGATGAATATACTTACTTTAATATCTTGACATTCATTGATATAAGTTTTTGAAAGACATGTTAGTTTACTCGATTACCTCTTGTTATACTCTCTCTCTCTCGTCGTTTTACACAAACATGCATAGTTTTATTGCATTCATGAAACATGTAATTACTTAAACCAATTGCTAGTTCTTGAGATATAATTCCTACTGAGCGTTTGCTCATTCAGTATTTTTTCTTACCTTTCAGGTAAGTCCGATGACGAGACTCACTCAGATGGGGAAGGTCAAGAGTGAAGAGATTAGAGCTCTCTATTTATCAAAGCGTCTGCTAGTCCTATCTTTCAAAATTTCTTAAGTCAACCATTGTACTTTTCTTTTATTGAGTCTTAGCACTTTCAGCAATTGAATTGTAATAGAAGTACCCTTTTAGGTCGTGATTGAATAAAGGATTGGGTTTATCTTTACTTTTGCGCACTCTGTCTTTTGTGTTGAATACACTAATGCTCTGATTGACATGATTGATATAAACTCATCACGCGTCTCCGGGTATCTTCCGCGCTCGGGGCGTGACAGTTTTTGTGGTATGAGAGCCTATGATATTCAATTCCTAGGAACCCAAGTCCAAGGATAGGTTTAAAAACTTTTAACCGGTGAGATTAGGTAGAACCAAAGGTTAAGTTAACTTAGAATCAAAAACCTTTGAACATTATCACATATTAATATAGTTATTGTAATTATAGGACAATGGCTGCCGAACGTGCCCAGTGACGCAACATGCAACGCACTCTGCAAGGCATGACCCAGGCACTTCAACAAGTGGCACAAGGAGGTGCACTTCGTGGAGCAGGAAATCTCCACCAAAGCTTCAGGAACATGAACCCTCCTAAGTTCATGGGATCCACTGATCCGGATGACGCCGAGCACTGGATCCGGGAGACCGAACGTATATTTCGAGTTATGCAATGCACGGACCAAGAGAAGGTCTTGTTAGCAACATTTCAATTGGAAAGGGACGCCCGCTGTTGGTGGGAGTCGGTTGAAGCTACCTTAGACCAAGACCAGGTTACTTGGGAAGAGTTTGTTGAAAACTTCAACAATAAGTATTTCTCAGATCGAGTTCAAGAAAAGAAAGCCGCCGAGTTTGCCGCACTTAAGCAGCAATCATTATCGGTGGCCGAGCATGAGGCGCAGTTCTCAAGGCTGTCTCGGTACGCTAAACACTTAGTTAGCACTGAGAAGATGAAAGCTAGAAGGTTTCTAAACGGGCTCAGGCTCCAGTTTATCACTCAGCTGGTGCTAGGGCTGTCAATGGGCCGGGCCGGCCCGATAGGCCCGCGGGCTTGGCCCGATTTCGGGCCGGGCCACAAGGTCATTTTCGGCCCGCGGGCTTTTAGTCGGGCCTAAAAGCCCGGCCTGTAACGACCCGAGAATCCGATTACCGGGAAGGCCCGATAACCCGAGACTCGCACCGCCGCCCACGAGCCGGGAGGGCTCGGAAGGGCTAAAAGGAGTGTGGAGGCACAAAGAAATAGGAAATAAAGCAGGACAACCAACGACAAGCTGAAAGAAAGAACAGCAACAGCTACAACAGAGTCCAGTCCAACCGAAAGTACAGTCTAAAGCAGTAAAAACGTACCACATGCCAAGTGAACACTCGGCCCGGCAAGCTGGCAACTGAGAACCTCCGCTCCGCACCCTCGAACCACGAGGAAGAACCGCTACACCTGAAAAGCAGGGAATGAGTCTCCAAAACAGAGACTCAGCAGGGATCCTGCGGAACCCCAACCGGAAACAACGGCGGTAGCGGAAAGGAAGCTACAACTACAGCAGGAACAGCAAACCGGTGGCCGGTCAAAAACTCGGCACTACAGCTACTCCTACTGTACCAGAAGGCACACCTCGGTCACGCAGACGAAGCTACCGAACCACACTAGTACCACCTACCGAAGCAAGAACACACGGCAACCACGCCGTAGAGGCCTGTCCCTCGGACACAGCCGACCTGGACACGCTGTCCAAGGTGCGACCCCGACCATCCGATCGCGGGTACCGCACAACAAGACCCAACCTCGGTAAAGCCACTAGTACTAATCTCACGGCGCAAGAACCGACACACTCGCCACGGCGAAACAACCGAACTCAACGGTCAACACGACCGAAAACCCGAAGGTCGAAATCACGGAAACTGATAGTCTGTCACTCCGTACTCGACAGGAGTACCACCCACTAGAAGCACAGCCGGTAGCGTCCCCTGACGTCTTACACCGCACCGCAGGTGAACCGCCTGACATGGTAGGTCCTACCCGAGGCGCGAACACCGAACAAGTAACCACAAACAAGTGACTAGCTGGGGTCACGCCCGTCGACGTGGGTCCAACCGCCCCCAACCACGTGTGCACACACAGACCACGCGTCCCTGGTCTGGTCCTCTGACCGGTTTTCCCCTCAGCCGGACTCTGGCTGCAAGACGTGGGGCCCGACGGCAACCGGTCCACAAACCGCCTCTAAGGGTAAGCCCGTACACCACTCCCTGGTGCGACTAGCACACGCGTACTAGTAGGCTACGACTAGTGGAGGGTCACTGAAGGAGTAGACTCTCAAGTCAACGGAAAACAACGTCCGCATCCGACAAAGTACGGGGACCATCCCACGTACCAGCACCGTCGCACGATGACCACAGTCGGAGAAGAAACGGGACTCACAGTCCACAGCCGCGCACACACCCTGCGCGAGAGTCGAGAAAACCCAAGTGACGCTAAGTCACTGGGCTCTGGACAGTCCTCTAGACACACTACAGCCAACGGTCCTTGAGTCGCAAGACTCGGGGTCAAGACCGTTGCACGCAACAGCACAAGGCCGTCAATCTAGTCCAAGCTCTAGGTCTAAAAACCACGGTAGCACGAGTACCGAGACCATTCCCTGGGAGGGGAACGCAAAGGACTAAGGCCAGTCACACGGGCCACACAAAAAAACACAGAAGCACGATTCCCAAGGCAACTTGCACACCACCAAGCTGCAGCCCAACTCAAGGAAAAGAGGGAAGCCTCCAGCCCCAGACTGGACGACTGGGCTCGCAGCCCAAGGCCTCACACAGGACCCACTCGGGAATCGCTTTTCGGAGAAACCGATGACACACGTCAACACACGGTGACACGAGTCGAGAACTCTACATCCGGGACTCCAACGTACCATGACACCTGGCCCCAACGACGTGCACAACATCCGTCAGGCCACAGGTCGGCACGTGGTTCGAGAACCACACACCCGGGACTCGAAACAGTCAAAACGGAAACACCGGGTTAGACTGGCACATGTGCGGTTCACCCTGGGCCGCTCAAGGGATGTGCGGCTAGGGCACAGCCGCTCAAAAGGACATGCGGTCAGGCAGGAGCCGCACAAGGCTCTAATCGGACTAACCCCAAATGGAGGATGGACGGTTAGGGCTGGACCGCCCAAGGGGATGTGCGGCCAAGGATCGTCCGCACAACCTAACCGACCTACTCCAGTGCCGGTCAAAACGGTTTTGACCAAACCGCACAACCCAACCGACACTAAACTGTTGACCAAGGGTCAACTGGGATATGCGGTCAGATCCTGGCCGCACAAGCCCACGGAAGGACAGACGGCTGGGTACCAACCGTCCATGGGGGAGACATGCGGTTCTCACCTGGCCGCACATCAGATGTGCGGTCTATCGTGCGACCGCACAACCCCAAAACCAAGAGAAAATGAACGGGCCAAAGGCAACCGCCCTCGCGATGGACGGGCCCGGTTCGACCGCCCAACCATCACGGCGGGTAAACCCGGGGGGTCTCCCGATCGTAGCCTTTCCACGCCCCGTTCGTGCCGAAACGAAGGGGATACAACCACAACCACCCTGGCAATCACATGGACTCCGACCGGAGTCAAAACGACGCACG
Source organism: Amorphophallus konjac (assembly GCA_022559845.1). Lineage (NCBI taxonomy): Eukaryota > Viridiplantae > Streptophyta > Magnoliopsida > Alismatales > Araceae > Amorphophallus > Amorphophallus konjac. The sequence continues at coordinate 432,647,438 of CM040120.1, read as the reverse complement.
AATCGCGAGAAACGAGCGATTCTACCGAAGTTACCCAAAAAGGGTTACCGAGCTTCTCGGAGCTCTACCGGTCCAACGGGACCACCAATCGAGACGAAATCAGGGGGAAAAGAACGCTCTCGCCCCAAGGAATCCGTTGACAGTAACCGATCTGGAAACCGTCGCCGTTTCCCGACCGACCCTACGAAACCCACAAAACCACAGTTTCGCTAGAACGGACCCAAACACAGCTGTTTCCGCGCCGAACGACGTGCAATGGCAGGGGAAACGAGCAGAACGCAGTGGTGTTCCGTCACCCTACCTCCACCGAAGAAACCGTGCGCCGAAGCGACTAATCCACGCCGAAAACCGCCCGGAACGCGAACGACGCCATCTCGGAATCCACCGAGGGATCGCGCCCGCCTCCGCCTCGATCCTCATCCATCCTCGCCCGCGCCTCGCCCGCGCCGTCCCCGCCTCGCCCGTACTCCGCCCCGTCGGCCGCCGGAGAGAGAGGGAGAGAGGAGAGAGCGTGAGAAGAGAGAGGGAGAGAAATGAGAAATGGGAGGGGAGAGAGAGAAAAGCTATTTATAGGGAAATCCGGAAAATCGGAAAAATCCAGAAAAATAGAAAATCACACCCTCGCGATCCTCGGAACGCACCGATCGCAACGGTACCACTCGCGCCCTGGTGAACGGCCCGGTTCACCCGCAACGAGGTTCCGAAGGGAAAGCCGAAACCCACGCCGGGAATCGGAAAAACACACGCGGAAAAAGCCGCGGAACGCCTCCGGGCCTCCGAAACGACTCCGGATCGCACCGATCCGAACACGAAAGATGTCCGAAACGAAATTTCAGACAAAACAGAGTTGGACAATCCGAGAAACCAGATCCGGAGCCCACGAAAAGGATCCGAAAAATCCGGGGCATTACACGGCCCGACTTGACCCGCGGGCCGGGCTCGGGCTTTGAGTTCGGCCCGCGGGCCGGCCCGGCCCGTTCTTTTTTTTTATTCTCACATCAAAATTTAAAAATTATTTAGTTAAAACTATATTATTTTACTTAATGATAAATTTTAAAACTCTCTTTTTACACAAATTATGTAATTAATATCAAAATTTTGATTAATTTAGTGAGATTATATGTTTTATATTATTATTTTTATTATTTTATTTAAGTTGTCGGGCCGGGCCGGGCCTTAGTCGGGCTTTGAAATTTTTACATAATGTCCGGCCCGACCCGGCCCGGCCCGACTTAAGTCGGGCCCGGGCCGGGCTCGGGCCTTAATGTTGAGAAGTCGGGCCCGGGCCGGGCCGACCTAAGCCCGGCCCGGGCCCGGCCCATTGACAGCCCTAGCTGGTGCCGATGGACATACAGGTCTATTCAGAAATGGTACGCCGAGCTCAGTTACTTGAGGATGCCACGGAACTATCTGATAGGATCCGTGGGAGAGACAAGAAGGAGCATGTTACCAGCTCCGGCACTTTCAAACCCAATTTCAAGAAAAGGCCAAGTAACGGAGGAGAGTCTTCTCAGGAGAAGAAAGTCAAAAAGATTAACAAGCCGTTCTCCATCACCACCACACCTTCTAAAGTGGTGTGTAGACACTGTGACAAGGCCGGACACAAGGCCGAAGAATGTTGGAGGAAACTTGGAGCATGTCTCCGTTGTGGGAGCCGTAATCATCGGATTCCCGACTGTCCCCTACTCAATGATCAAGCCGGTGACGGAAATTACCCGGTGACAAAGAATGCTCGTCTCCAAGCTATTAAGGAGGCAGAACAAGACGAAGGCGGACTAGTAGAAGGTACACTGAAAGTTTGTTCCAAGTCTGCACATGTCTTATTTGATACGGGTGCATCGCATTCTTTTATTCCAAGAAGTTTGCTGATCCATTACCCATGGAACCAGAATGGATGAAAATATTTTTATCTACTCCTCTCGGAAACGAAACCGATATTACTCACCATTATCAAAACTGTAAAGTCTTGGTAAAAGGAAGAAATCTTCCTATCGACCTCTTAAGGAGGCAGAACAAGACGAAGGCGGACTAGTAGAAGGTACACTGAAAGTTTGTTCCAAGTCTGCACATGTCTTATTTGATACGGGTGCATCGCATTCTTTTATTCCAAGAAGTTTGCTGATCCATTACCCATGGAACCAGAATGGATGAAAATATTTTTATCTACTCCTCTCGGAAACGAAACCGATATTACTCACCATTATCAAAACTGTAAAGTCTTGGTAAAAGGAAGAAATCTTCCTATCGACCTCATATGTTTGGACCTAAGGGAATATGATGTCATATTGGGAGCAGACTGGTTATCTAGGTATCATGCAACTGTGGATTGCCGTAACAGCAAAGTTGCTTTCAAAGACTTCCCGGAATTAGCATATACTTGTCCAAAGAGTCGGAGCAAGTCACCTCTTATTTCGGCCCTCCGAGCTAGCAAGCTAATAAGGAAAGGATGTGTATCTTTCCTTACGTTTGTCACCATTAAGGAGACTAAGGAGACTAAGCTAGAAGACATCCCAGTTGTGCAAGAATTTCCGGACGTGTTTCCGAAAGATTTACCTGGATTACCCCCACAAAGAGAAGTGACCTTCACCATCGACTTGGTCCCTGGTGCTGGACCAATTTCTAAGGCACCATATAGGATGTCCCCTGCCGAACTCAAGGAGCTGAAGGAGTAATTGATGGAACTTCTCAAGAAGGGATTTATTAGACCAAGCACTTCCCCGTGGGGAGCACCTGTGCTATTTGTAAAGAAGAAAGATGGATCCATGAGGTTATGCATCGACTATCGACAGTTAAATCATCTCACTATCAAGAACAAGTATCCACTGCCGAGAATCACTGAGTTATTTGATCAAATATCTGGATCCATGTATTTTTCGAAGATTGATCTCAGGTCGGGATATCACCAACTAAGGATCCAAGATGAGGACATTTATAAGATCGCATTCAGAAGCAGGTATGGGCACTATGAATTTGTTGTAATGCCTTTTGGACTGACAAATGCCCCTACTGCCTTTATGCAGTTGATGAATAGTATATTCAGGCCTCATATAGACCAGTTCATAGTGGTTTTCATTGATGATATACTGATCTATTCAAAGACCAAGGAAGAGCACGAGGAGCATTTGAGGATTGCATTACAGATATTGAGGATGAATCAGTTATATGCAAAGCTCAGTAAATGTGAATTCTGGTTAGAAGAAGTATCTTTCTTGGGGCATGTTATATCAAAAGATGATTTATCCGTAGATCCATCAAAGGTTGAAGCTGTAAAGGATTGGGAAAGACCGACCAATGCTAGCGAGATCCGTAGTTTCTTGGGTCTTGCGGACTACTATCGACGGTTCATCAAGGATTTCTCCAAGATCGCCGTACCACTCACTAGGCTAACTCGTAAGGAGATCCGTTATGAATGGAGTGAGGAATGTGAAAGAAGCTTCCAAGCTCTCAAGGATCACCTAACTACAGCCCCGGTTTTAGCTTTACCAATTGAAGGCGAGAGATTTGAAGTATACACTGATGCATCTGGCATTGGCCTCGGATGTGTTTTAATGCAACAAGGGAAAGTTATCGCCTACTCTTCTCGCCAATTGAAGAAGCACGAGGAGAACTACCCAGTTCATGACTTAGAATTGGCCGCGGTAGTGTTTGCACTGAAGATATGGAGACATTATCTATACGGAATACAGTTTATTGTATACTCTGACCATAAAAGTCTTAAGTATCTCTTCTCTCGGAAGGAATTGAATATGAGACAAAGACGTTGGTTAGAATATCTCAAGGACTTAGACTTCACTATACAATATCATCATGGAAAGGGTAATCCTGTAGCCGATGCCCTCAGTTGAAAGCTGAGAGCACTATTAGCCAATTGTATGATTCAGGAGTGGAAGTTGCTAGGATAATTCTCTAAGCTCAATATAAGCATGGACAAGGACAGTAGGTGTGTCACATTATCCCATATGAGCATACAGCCAGACTTGCTATCCGAAATACAAGGACTTCAAGATAGTGACCCAGTATTAGTGGAAATCAAGGGAAAAATGGAAGAACAACCTGATTTCAAATTAGCATCCGATGGAAGATTGATGTTCAGGAATAGAACATGTATACCGAATTGCCCAGAGCTTAAGAAGAAAATCTTAGATGAAGCTCACAGATCAAGGTACACGATTCATCTAGGATCAACTAAGATGTACCAAGATTTGAAAAGGACCTTTTGGTGGCCCAATATGAAAAGAGAAGTAGCAGACTTTGTGTCTCGCTGTCTCACATGCCAACAAGTCAAGGCCGAACACCAAAAGCCTGCCGGTAAGCTACATCCTCTAGATATTCCCAAGTGGAAGTGGGAGGAAATCGGTATGGACTTCATTATGGGTCTGTCCAAATCAAAGGGAGGACATGACAGAATATGGGTTATCATCTACCGATTGACCAAATCGGCACACTTCTTGCCAATCAAGAGCCGATGATCAGTTGATGTTCTTACTGCATTATACACTAAGGAGATAGTCAGGTTACATGGAGTACCTATCTCAATCGTGTCTAACAGAGACCCCCGTTTTACTTCTCACTTTTGGAAGGGTCTACAACATTCGCTAGGGACGAGACTTAACTTTAGTACAACTTTTCATCCTCAAACGGATAGTCAAACCGAGAGAACCAATCAGGTAGTTGAAGATATGCTCAGAGCTTGCATCATTGATTTTGGTGGAAACTGGCATGATCACTTGTCTTTGGTTGAATTTGCATACAATAATAGTTACCGGGCAAGTGTACAAATGACACCTTTCAAAGCTTTATACGGAAGGAGTTGCCGATCGCCTTTATGCTGGGACGAAGTTGGCGAGAAACAACTGTTAGGTCCAGACATGGTAAGAGATACCACTGAAAAGATTCAGTTGATTAGAGAAAGACTTCAAGTTACTCAGTCTAGACAGAAGGCTTATGCTGACACAAGAAGAAGAGATCTCGAATTCTAAGTCGGAGATCACGTATTTCTCAAGATATCACCTGGACGTGGAATAAGGAGATTTGGTGTGAAGGGCAAGCTGACACCAAGGTTTATCGGACCTTTTGAGATACTAGAAAGAGTTGGCGAGGTTGCTTACCGCGTCGCATTACCACCTCAATTGTCCGAAGTTCATAATGTGTTCCACGTATCTATGTTGAAGAAGTATGTGCACGATCCGTCACATATCATTGATCATGAAGACCTGGTGATTCAAAAGGATCTCACCTATGAACAAAAGCCCATGAAGATCCTCGATCGCGAGGTACGAACATTAAGGAACAAAGTTATTCCCATGGTTAAGGTGCAATGGAGTAAATGCTCAGAACACGAAGCCACATGGGAGACCGAGGAATCTATGAGGAAACGATTCCCAAAATTATTCTAAAGGGTATGTACTTTACACTCTCCATGTTTATATACGATTGAATTTGGGGACCAAATTCTTTTAAGTGGGGGAGGGTGTAAGACCCCGGATAAATAATCAAGAATAAAAGTATTCAAAAATGAAATAATCAAGTTATATACTATATATATAATTTTCACCCATTTACATATTAAAAATGAGCCAAAAATAAATAACGCCTCTATCTAGGTCATTATTTAAATAAAGACCTCCAAGCAGATGCCAATTTAAAAAGAGACGCCTCCTTCCAAGGCATCATATTAAGAAGTGACGCCCACAAGAAGTGGCAACATTTTTATATATTAATAAGACAATCATATCTCTACGATAAGCCAATAAAGGCAATAATAATTAACGCCCCTTTGTGGGACGTCATTTTATAAATTTAAGGACCCTTGAGAAGGCGTCATTTTTAAATTAACGCCCCAACCTGAGGCGTCCTTTCCAGAAGATGCTGTTTGGTTCGAACAAGGATGCTAGCTGGGGAAAGGATCCATACGTGTGATGTTAAATTTGATAAGGACTCTGATGGGTAAGTTTTAGTTCCCAATCGAACTCCAACCCTATAGGGTCTCCAGAACCCTATAAATACCCCTCCCATCGAGCCAACCTAAAGGCTCTTTTCTTTCCAAACGCTTGTTGCTGCTGTCGATTGTGGAGTTTGTTCTCCACCCTGTTTTGTGTTACGAAGAAGGATTACTATCATCTTCCTCTTCGTCCTGCCGTGAAGTTCCTCGTCTTCCTACTGATTGCTACTGCTACGTGAAGAATATAGCAGTTCTTCATCAGGGTCTTCATCTTCCTCTTGCTAAAGAACGTGAAGGTTCTTCATCATCATCTTCCCCTTACTGCACGAAGGTCCAAAAGGAGGGGGAGGCCAGTGCTGTTGCTGTTTTCCTATTTTCTTCCTAAAGGGAACGACGGTTGCTGTGTTATTGCTGCATATCATCATCCTGAAGGTGTGCTGCTAATACAGTTGCAAAAGAGCTGATGCTCTTGTTGGCAACCCAGTTACTCTGTTAGAAACAGAGTATCGTATTTTCTTCAGATTCTTCACGTTCCATCATCCAGATCATCACCAAGGTAGGTTATCTCAAGACCCGTAGCCCAAACCATCATAAATCATGCTATGCATATATGATAGTTCATGAACGAAGTTTTTGCTGAGTTTGGAAAAGTTCTGAAAAATTTTGTAAATGGCGACCTGTATAAGGGCGTCCATTTTTATTTTGACGACCGGGAGAACAGTCGTCAATTTCGAATGAATTAATAAATACACATGTTAAAATTTTAATATCTATCTAAACAGTAATCTGATTTAATGCATGATCACATATTTCAAATCCTGCTATTTTTCTTGACCTGTCCATGTACTTGTTCCCTGAAAATATTTATCCTGGAAAAGTGCTGCTGTTGATAGTAAAAAATCTGGAGAAAGGGAAAATGACGACCCTCAATATGTCGTCTATATTGTATATGACGCCCCAGGTCAGGGCGCGTTTTAACAAATTAAAGACTTAACCTAAGTCGCCAATTCCTTGAATACTGGAATTTACTTATTTTCAGCTAACAGAAATATGAATCGGACGACTGTTCTGGAAGTCGTCAAATCTTGAAATGACGACCCAGTCAAGGGGGTCAATTCTTTAAATGAAGACTTTGGCTAAGGTGCCAATTTCCTGTCTTGTTATTTTCCTATGATTTTTCCTATGAACCGTGGATTTATATATATATATATCTGGCACTATATTCCAATCCGTGAGTATAGTCCCACGTTTATCGACGTTTTATCGATTGCCCCAAATTCTAGGTGATAGATGAACTCTCCGCGGGACATTCCGTTCCTCCGGACCGGTGACTTTATCATAGAGGCCTCCGTAAGACTCCGCACGCTTTGGATTCCCTCAAAGCAGCCGAGCTGGTTGTACCATAAAAACCCATAATACTACTTGATTGCCATGTCACTCTAAAGAAACATGGTAAAACCGGCCCTTATGACATTCATGATGATGATGTCATGAGAATATCCATGAATAAATGGAATGGGAAACCATGCCATTAGTGACCTTGTGATTATGTGCCATACTTGGGGACCTCAATTCTATCTAGCTTAAGAACGAGCGACCATCTTCATGTGGGCGCTTACTCTTATTGTCATGGCGCCCAAGATAGGGAACCAATTCCACCTAGTTTTATCGGTAATTGTGATTATACCGTTACTATCGTCATGATACTACGTGTTCAAATCCTTGAAATGGTATCTACCTTAAGTTATACAAGTTTGTTCTTTGAAACTCCATATTGGCTATACTTTAGTGGATGTCGAAAATACATGACCAATGCCTGCGCATATAGGGCCCGATCAGGTCCTGAGAGGAGCACCCGAAAGTACTAGTGCCCATGAGAGTTGTAATGATCACGGTATGACATTGTACCGAAGTGCATGACTACCTTGATTAAGACATTCCACAAATCTCGTACTTGACATGACATGACTTGCGTGGCCTGAAAAAGGATATTTATATACTTGCTTGAAACGTGATAGCCAATTCCCGACATGACATGATGAATTTACTTGCTTGAATATCTTGACATTCATTGATATAAGTTTTTGAAAGACATGTTAGTTTACTCGATTACCTCTTGTTATACTCTCTCTCTCTCTCTTGTCGTTTTACGCAAACATGCATAGCTTTATTGCATTCATGAAACATGTAATTACTTAAACCAATTGCTAGTTCTTGAGATATAATTCCTACTGAGCGTTTGCTCATTCAGTATTTTTCCCTACCTTTCAGGTAAGTCCGATGACGAGACTCACTCAGATGGGGAAGGTCAAGAGTGAAGAGATTAGAGCTCTCTATTTATCAAAGCGTCTGCTAGTCCTATCTTTCAAAATTTCTTAAGTCAACCATTGTACTTTTCTTTTATTGAGTCTTAGCACTTTCAGCAATTGAATTGTAATAGAAGTACCCTTTTAGGTCGTGATTGAATAAAGGATTGGGTTTATCTTTACTTTTGCGCACTCTGTCTTTTGTGTTGAATACACTAATGCTCTGATTGACATCATTGATATAAACTCGTCACGCGTCTCCGGGTATCTTCCGCGCTCGGGGCGTGACACATTACCTGCCCTACCTCATCGAGGTAGCCAGTGACATACCTTGTTGTTCTTTCTCCTTTTGAACACAATTTTTGTATATTTCACCATTTTGAGAAGATTTTTAATATCCTATTTTTTCATACATATACATGATCAAGAGATCACTTAATAGCAATGTGAATGTGAATTAGTCTATAATTATAACATTCCACCATAGGTGAAAAAAATTACTGTACACATGATCATAGAAGTGATTGAAAATAGAAATAACAACTTACAAAAGGGAGGGTAAAAAAACAGTCACCATGCTGTCTCTTTGAATTCTTATATAGATGTTTGTGTTGCAATACTCCCACATTGGAAAGGAGATAAAGTATGATGTGCTTAAAATATTGGCTTCCTCTCCACTCAAGGTAACAGGATGTTTGAGTTGCATGGTCTAAGAGCTCTATATGCTATCAAAGCCCATGGGTGTAGTTTGAGACATTTTTTAAGATTTTGAATTGAATGACTTAATAACTCTAATAATTTATTGTAAAGGCTGCAGCATTTTACTAAAAGCAAGACGTTAAAACTGGAATAACTGAATTGAATGACCTAGTAACTCTCATACTTTATTGAAAAGGCTGCAGCGCATTTTACTAAAAGCAAGAAGTTAAAACTGGAATAACCATCCTCTGTTCCTCAAATCCTGCAGGCGTTTGCAGTAGGAGCAGTGGCATTTCGCCAAATTAAGAGCTTAAACTTGGAATGAGGCCTCCAACAGCCTCATCAGCTGTACGGCCGCCCACTTGGCACTCACAGGAAAGACCAAGGCCAAGACCAAACCCCTGTCTGACATCTCTAATCTTTTTCCTTTTCTTTATTTTATCTCTTTGTTTGATTGGTAAGGTAAGGTGGACCAGCATACAATATTATTATTATTCATAAAATGGAGGACTGAGGTACACATCTTGAAGTATGTTGCATATATGTCTATTACACTGTTTTTTGAAATGAGGTCTATTACACTGTTTGAATTCAAATCTTCTCTCTAGTATGTGAAAGATAAAATATGTTCTATGCATTTTTGAAATTTATGTTTGATTGCTTTTCTCAGGTCATGATAAAGTATATGAAAAGATTATTGCTCCTTGTAGGGAAAGAAAATAGATCGTTGCGTAGATTTGAGCGCTTCAATTTAGATAGATCTTTGTAAATATTTATAACTGAGTTGAACCACCCTATACAAATCATGTATTATTTTTGAAATTTTCAATAGTGCTTATTAATAGAACGCGCGCGTGTGAGTATTAATTTTGGACAGGGAATGTTTCACACATGGTCATCAAATACTTATTTGTGAATATATAATCCATGTTATGTATGAATGTTAATTTAATTAGTGTTGTATCTGAAGATAGTTCAATTTGGAATAGATTTTAATCATCACAGAATAAATTCTCCTCTATTCCTGAACTAGCCGAGGTTAAATAATTTCAAGAAAACAGGGGAATAGACAAAAAAAGAGATAAGAAAAAGGGGTGATTAATTTCTTTTGAAAAAGGCAAGCAAGCACATCATGAATAGTAAATGTTGCTTTTCCCATTAGTTCATCATCCACTGATAAACAATATTTTAGAAGCCGATTAAAGAGCAAGAGTATCAACAATATTTAAACTGAAATCTATTGTCTTCTTCAATTCCACTACTTCTGTATGTGCAAAAAGACCACTTAAAATAGTGCAAAAGAGTACCATTCCATGGACTTTTTTGCATGATATTAAGATTTTTGATGATATGTATCTAAATACAAATGAAATAATAATGAATCTTTAACTTTTATTTTAACAATACTTTGTATGCAGAACCCACTTTTATTTTTCATACTTGATATTTTTCTGAAGGAATTAAACAGATCCAAGAAGAGAGAGGATCGAGGTAGTGATAAATTTAGCACTCGGCCAGAATCCTTCTTTGCAGCACTATGTTTATGAGATGATGAGTACATCAGTTTCTCTCACAACACTGTCACACCGAGCTCTCCACTTCTACACACCTTGTTAGAGAGCTCGCAGTGGCGGAAGAACAGTGAGCTAGCAGCTGGTTGGGACTGATGTCATCTGGCTCGTTATTCTGGTAACATCTTAATATCTTACCTGTAGCAGTAAAGAGCAACACGAGGTTATTTATTGGTTGAGTAGCCCGCGGGGTGCGAGCTCCCCGCCTCAGCAGGCGCCCCGCTTGACGACGCGGACGGCGTGGCAGCTGGCCTCCACGCAGCCGCAGCCGTAGGTGACGCCGTTCGCGCCGCAGACGGGGTCGTAGACGAGGCACTGGATGTTGCAGTTCCTGCCGGGGACGGCGTACGGGGGGAGGTTGCAGAGGTTGGGGACGCGCTGGGCATCGACGGCGGCGGGGGAGAAGAGCGAGAGGGCGAGGAGGAGGAGGGTGGCCCAGCGCAGGGCAGCGGCTGCGGTGGAGGAGGCCATGGCGATCGAGCGAGAATTAGTGCGTCCCCGACTGTGTAATGCTGGGGGGGGGGGGGGGTATATATATATCTAAAAGAACAGGGAAGCGCCTCTTATGTCTTTGATAGACGTGAAGGCTACTCTCGTTTGTAGTCTGAACGCGGGTGCAGAGAACCCACCGGTCATACTCGTTGATTAGGCACACATTGCCAATTTGATTTTTGTAACTTTCTTCCTCTTTTTCTTCGTGTGGATCTTCGGATGCACCCACCAAACCAGCACATCTATTTTGACCTTGACTCAGTCTCCCTTTTTTTTTCAGTCAAATAAGATGTTTGGTTATTATTTTTTCTCTTTTTGTCTGTCAAATTTTAAAATAATAATAATAATATCGGAATAAATTATAGTGAGAATAGATGTAAATCATTCTGAGTTAATTTATTTTTATTATTATTCTCATATGCGTTTGATATGCGAGAGAATAAGTATATCTCCGTTTGATAAAAAATAGGGATAAGAACGAGAACAAATGTTAAAAATAGACTATTTTACCTTTCTTATTCTGAGTTAAAAGACATTGTTATTCTTCGTTTGATTGGAATTAAGATGACTTATTTTTTTAAATCTTCAACTTATATTTAATTAATAATAATAATTATTATTATGATTAATGATAAACCTAATTAATTATATTTGATGATCTTGATTTTTAATAATAAAAATATTATCAAATTATTTTTTTGATTAGTTATGATTAGCACAAATGAAACTAGCACTTAAGATATTTTTTAGTTTTTAATAATAATTAATGACAATGATATTATTGTGTTAAAATTATTTTCTTTTTAATAATGATTAATTAATAATATCATGGGATTTGTTAACGTGTTTATCAATTTTACTATTTATTATTAGTATCGTTAAATTAATAATTTTATCCAATCATCATCAATAGTAATAAGATTCTTTAATGATAATTAATGATAATGATATTATTATTTTAAAATTATTCCCATATTATTGATGTCTAATTAACAATACCATGGGATTTATTAATACATGTATGTATACTACTCTTGATTATTAATGTTGTTAAATTTATAATTTTAGCCCATCATCATTAATAATAATAATATTTTTTATAATAATTATTACTAATTATATTATTTTATGTGGGATGTAGAGGGAGGGAGGAGAGAGAGAGGACGGTGATAGGGAGAGGGAGAGAGAATGAGGTTAGAGGTGAGGGATAACTCATTCTAACTTTTTGTTGGAATGAGTTATCCCCGTATTAATATCATATTTATGGTTATCCTTATTTTTCTTAACCCCGTATATCTCCGTCAAATTTTACCATATCAAACGAAGAATGGAGTTGAAACGGGGATAACCCCGGTTTAACCCCGTACCAAACATAACCTAAGAGACTCTCTAATTTTATTTGGTGTTATTTTTTTAAATTTTAGGGAGATAATCTCATCATGTATAAATCTTCCTACAAAAAAAAGTCTAGACCAATTTTTGTTTGAAAGCATCCCTCCTTCTACCGCCCCTCCCACCCCCCGCAAAACCAGTTCCCCCTCGGCGCGGTCGATCACTGTCCGGATCCGGGCTGCGTTGACAGGCGTCGTGACGAATGTGACGGCAACGCCGCACTCGGCCAGGAGGTGGCACCTCCATCTCCACCGGCTTGTCGTCCCTGCCGCCCTTCTCCCGACGGTAGTACGAGGACGCGGAGGACCTGACATTGGCATTCGCGGCCGCGGCGATAAACACGACGGACGGGGATGGGCTGTCGGGTGGGACGACGTCCTCTCGGAGGAACCTCTAGAAGGCCCACTCGGAGGGGCTGCGGTTGATGGCCTTGGGATCAGAGGAGCCGGTGGCAGAGTGGGGCGACGAGGAGGAAGAAGCCCAGAAGGAGTGGTGATCTCCTCCATGGACGGGGAGTTCAAAGCCACCGGATCCATCAAAGTGGGGGTATGTTCCCACCTCTGGTTTTTTGATCGAAACAGGAAGAAAATTTCCTACTTTGATGTCCTCTGGAGTGGATTTCTTCGTCAAGCCCAGAAGGAAGAACTCCAGTGGGCTCAGCAACTTATTCAGAACTCTCGGAGTAATCAAAAATTTAAATTTGGGCTACCAGACAGGTATAAACAAAATTAAAAAATTATAATATTTTTATCAAATATATAGTTATCTGTTCTATCAATTTTAAAAAAGAAGTTAAAAATTCGACATAATATATATTTTTAGATTAAAAAATTTTTATTTAAAAAGTGTTCCAAAACACCTTATTAACCTCTTGGTAAAGAAAGTATCGGGGAGAAACAAAGTTTACATGACCACTGCTTGGAAAGCTAGCGAGATATAATCGGACATGACGGTCGGTGTTAGTGGCCAATGGAACCACGCGGCCATAAGGTTACTCCTTCGAACTAATTACCAGTAACCCAAGAGCACCGATGAGTATGTACTTGATAATTGGTTTTTCTCTCATTATGATAGGTTTTTCTCTCATTATGATAGTGACCCAACCAACATATGGTAGAAACCCGACTGCCCTCCCCATGATATGATGCTGCTGAAGCCAGAGCTGGCCAAGAGCATATAGAAGCCTGTCGTCCCCAAAATTGTTATCTCCTTTTGTAAGAACATCAACCTCTCCTGTGTCTTGACGCTCGTGAACCTTAATCACCCGATGAACAATTGGAATGTCACGTCCATCAACATTAAATACGACAATTTCACCAGCACGAATAGGATCCTTACTCACGTGCAGAAGAAATAGGATGTCTCCCCTCTTGAACGAACCCAGGCTCCATACTCCCAGACCCAACAACCACAACAGGTGATTCACTGCCAGTGACGCACATCAAGCCTTTCCACATTATCAATGCAGAAGTGACAATCGTGCCAAGGCTGACGATTTGCGTGAGGACGTGCCTGATCTGAAGCGATCTGATGGAATCCATACTCTCGCTGCCCAACCCATCCCTCTGTCGCTACTGCTTTTTAGGGTTTAGGGTTTAGGGCCTCGCAACGGCGGCAGTCGGCAATGGCTGATTAGCGGACGACGCCGGCAAGGCAGCGATGGTGGACGGCGTTGAAGTTGGAACCAGTGCAGCAGCTGCAGCACCAGCAGCAATGGGGGCGGCTGCTGCTCTGCCCTCTAGGCTCCTTGACTTGCCTCTCGATTGGCACCCCCCCCAAAAAAAAAACATAAATACTTCTATAAATATTGATTATATCAAATATCTATCGCATGTGAGTAAATTATCAATAATATCATCCATTTAATCTTAAATATTATGATTATACCCTTGCGATTAATTTACTACCGTCGATCAGAGATGAATATTCCATAAAATATATCATATACTATCATTAAGTGTAATAATAAAATATCTAAAATATCTTTAGAGAGAGAGAGAGAGAGAGAGAGAGAGAGAGAGAGAGAGAGAGAGAGAGTTGCTCTCTACTATCCTCCCTGCTCCCTCTCTCCCCCCACCTCATCGCCAGCGCCCTCTCCTCCTCTCCCCCCACCTCACCGTCGGTGCCCCCTTCGCTGCCCTCCATGCTGCTCTGCCCCCAGCCCCTCCCCCTCTGTCGTCCCTCCATATTGCTCCACCCCTCACAGCTGGCTCCCCCCCTCTCCCCCTCTATTGTTAGCTTTCATCGTCTACGCCCCCTCTGCTACCCTCCCTACTGCTCCGCCCACACACCCTCACAGCTGGCTCCCCCCCTCTCCCCCTCTATTGTTAGCTTTCATCGTCGACGCCCCCTCTGCTACCCTCCCTACTGCTCCGCCCACACACCCTCACCGCCGGCACCCCCTTCCCCTCTCCCCCTCTACCGCTCCTCCCTGCTCCTCAACCACCTCATCGCTCGCTCCCCCCACATCCTCACCGTCGGCACCCCCTCCCCCTCTCCCCCTTTGGCGCCCCTCCCTACTCCTCCACCGCCTCATCGCTGGCTCCCCCTTCCCTCTACCCCTCTGCCGCTGGCTCTCACCGCCGACTTCCCCTCTGCTGCTATCCCTACTACTCCGCCCCCACACCCTCAACACTGGCAATCCCTCCCTCTCTCCCTCTCTCCTCCTCTACCGCCCCTCCATGCTACTCCACCCCCTCGTACTGACTCCCCCTCCCCCATTGTCACTAGCTTTCACGTCGGCGCCCCCTCTACTACCCTCCTTGCTGCTCCACCCCCACACCCTCACCACCGACACCCCCTCTATCACCCCTCCATGCTACTCCACCCCCTCACTATCGGCTCCCCCTCCTATTGCCCCTCCCTACTACTCCATCCCCTCACAGTCAGCTCCCCCTCCCCCTCTCCCTCTCTGTCGCCCTCCCTGTTGGCTCTCACTGTCGACTCCCCCCCTCTCCCCCTCTACCGCCCTCCCCGTTGGCTCTCACTGTCGGCTCCCCCTCTCCTCCTCTACCACCCTCCTTAATTACTACTCCGCCCCCACCCTCTCACCGTGGCCCCCTTCTCCCCCCACCTTGAAGCAGGCATCACTGCTCCCCCCTATCATAGGGTCCCCCCCCCACACACACACACACACAGAGAGAGAGAGAGAGAGAGAGAGAGAGAGAGAGAGAGAGAGAGAGAGAGAGAGAGAGAGAGAGAGAGAGAGAGAGAGAGAGAGAGAGAGAGTTAATAATTTCACCACTTAACTCACGTCTAACTCAAGTTAAACCGACGAGGGTTACGGTAGGGTACTACTGTAACATTTAATGTTAAACGAGAAATATTATTGATAATATGTTCAAATGAGAGGTATATTTGACATAACTGATATTTATAGGGATATTTATATTAAAAAATATAAAAAATCTTGACAAGTATATCTTAGTGGCTGAGGTCACTTTATTAGACCAATTTGAGAAGAGTTTCAATTGTCACACTGTCTGGGATGTACCTATTTTTTTTTTAAAAAATAAAACAAATGTGCATATGAAAAATTATACAAATATCATTTTTTAGAATATATTTAAATATGTATCATTACTTTTGTAGAAATGTTACAAAAATACATCACCGAAACCGTCACTTTACTTACCATCTATCTATCATGGTTACTTTTAAATGTAGTTGTAGAATGACATAAACGCTCCCCCCCCCCCCCACAACACTCAACACACACAATTTGCTGGCGTGCTAACGTCGGAGGTGTCCATGAGCTTCTGCATGGTGACATCGTCGGAGCCCGCCACGAGGGGGAAGACGAATGCAAGCCCTCAGTGATTGACCTAAGGGCCTCATGATCCATACAGCAAGGATGGGAAGCAAGTCGACATATTCTCTCTCTCTCTCTCTCTCTGCGCGCGCGCGAGCGCGCAGGTACGTGCACGCGCACGCGTGTATACCCCACACTCCCACCATACTAAGTGGGGGTGCCAACACTGAAAGGGGAGACCCCCTCTGATGTACTCCTTCTCTCTCACTCTCTTCCACCCTCCCGCCCCCCTCTCTCTGCATAGTATGAAAGGTGTTTGAAGCCCACACTATTTAGAACCCACCAATAATCTCATCTCTCTCTCTCTCTCTCTCTCTGCCTACGTACCTGCCAAACCTATTTTTGCCTTCTTCTCACCCACCTCAGTCTATCTCTACCATATCTCTACACTTATCAGCACCATTCCATGGACTTTTTTGCATGATATTAATATTTTTGTTGATATGTCTCTAAATACAAATGAAATAATGATGAATCTTTAATTTTTATTTTAACAATACTTTATCTGCAAAACCCATTTTTATTTTTCATACTTGATATTTTGCTGAAGGAATTAAACAGATCCAAGAAGAGAGACGACCGAGGTAGTGATGAATTTAGCACTCGGCCAGAATCCTTCTTTGCAGTACTATATTCATAAGATGATGAGTACATCAGTTTCTCTCACAACACTGTCACACTGAGCTCTCTACTTCTACACACCTTGTTAGAGAGCTCGCAGTGGCGGAAGAACAGTGAGCTAGCAGCTGGTAGGGACTGATATCTTCATCTGGCTCGTTATTCTGGTAACATCTTAGTATCTTACCTGTAGCTGTAAAGAGCAACGCTAGGTTATTAATTTATTGGTTGAGGAGCCCGCGGGGTGCGAGCTCCCCGCCTCAGCAGGCGCCCCGCTTGACGACGCGGACGGCGTGGCAGTTGGCTTCCGGGCAGCCGCAGCCGTAGGTGACGCCGTTCGCGCCGCAGACGGGGTCGTAGACGAGGCACTGGATGTTGCAGTTCCTGCCGGGGACGGCGTACGGGGGGAGGTTGCAGAGGTTGGGGACGCCCTGGGCATCGACGGCGGCGGGGGAGAAGAGCGAGAGGGCGAGGAGGAGGAGGGTGGCCCAGCGCAGGGCAGCGGCTGCGGTGGAGGAGGCCATGGCGATCGAGCGAGAATTAGTGCGTCCCCGACTGTGTAATGCTGGGGGGGGGGGGGTATATATATATCTAAAAGAACAGGGAAGCGCCTCTTATGTCTTTGATAGACGTGAAGGCTACTCTCGTTTGTAGTCTGAACGCGGGAGGAGAGAAACCACCGGTCATACTCGTTAATTAGGCACACATTGCCAATTTGATTTTTGTAACTTTCTTCATCTTTTTCTTCGTGTGGATCTTCGGATGCACCCACCAAACCAGCACATCTATTTTGACCTTGACTTGTCTCCCTTTTTTTTTCAGTCAAATAAGGTGTTTGGTTATTATTTTTTCTCTTTTTATCTGTCAAATTTTAAAAAAATAGTAATAATATCGGAATAAATTATAGTGAGAATAGATGTAAGTCATTATGAGTTAATTTATTTTTATTATTATTCTCATGTGCGTTTGATATGCGAGAGAATAAGTATATCTTCGTTTGATAAAAAATAGGGATAGGAACGAGAACAAATGTTAAAAATAGACTATTTTACCCTTCTTATTCTGGGTTAAAAGATATTGTTATTCTTCGTTTGATTGAAATTAAGATGACTTATTTTTTTTAAATCTTCAACTTATATTTAATTAATAATAATAATAATAATTATGATTAATGATAAACCTAATTAATTATATTTGATGATTGTAGACACGCCAAAATTGACGCTATGTTGATCAAATCTCATGTCACTATGTTGACACCCCAAAGTGAACTTCAATACATTCATAATATGAAGTTTTTCTATTTTTGTGTGTATTTTTGATTTGATCCTTGCATTTTTGTGATTCGCGACCTGAAGAGGGGCGTGTTTTAAAAAGCGACCTTATCTAGGGCGTGTTCAAAAGAAAGGACGACCAAATGTCAGGGCGTTAATTTCTGGTATTATCCGGTTTCAAAATAAATTCAAATTATCGATTAACGTCCTTCTTCAGGGCGTGTTTTCAAGTAACGCCTTCATCTCAGGCGTTTTCTCATAATTTTTAAATAAAGTAAGTTTTATTACCAAAATTTAATCTAAGAAGTGACGCCCTTGATCATGGTCGTGTTTTTGAGTAACGTCTTGATGTAGGTCGTCAATTTGTGATTTGACGCCCTTTTGAAGGTCGTGTTTTATCCTTCGGTGTCCTGCTTAAACTCGTCTTTCCTGGAGAGTTCCCTGCCTTTAATGGTCTCCTTTCTCGAATTGGAACTAGAGTCCTGCCTCTTTTGATCATTGCCCGTTCTTATCCTTCCGAATCTGAGGTTATCTTGGATCTGGAACCCTATATAGGGATGTCTTGATCGACCTCGCGCGAGGTTCGCAGGTTAGGTTGGCAGGTTACGAGAGCAGGCTATCGAGATCAGAGTTTTTATGCATAGATGCTGATGCTATCCATCTTCTTCCTGCGCGGTCTTTAAAGCTCTCTGCTTCCTTTTTCTTCCTGTCAACAGCATCAGCTTCTGTCCCCTTTACTGTCATCAGGGACAACATGGTTTTTTTCTTGCTTATCTAACTGTTGTTTTTCCGTCGATCATCATACGTTTTTCTCATTTTGCATTAGTTTCATCATATCTTCTCCTTCCCTAACTCTTTAGGGGTTTTAAAACAAAAAAAGGTGCGCATGTTTTATTCTCTATTCATCATCACATCATCTACTTGGGATTGATACTACATTCACTTGGCTGATCCACCTCTTTTGTTTGTTTGTTTTATCTTTTTTGCAAGGGTAATCAATAAAGAAAAACCCCCTTCATCGGCCGGCCGATTGAAGGAGGAGGAAGGAATTCACAATCCATCCCGCGTTCTATTTTCCACCAGGTATTCGCGATCTTCTTTGTTTCTTCTTGAGGTAATGTAACGACCCGAGAATCCGATTACCGGGAAGGCCCGATAACCCGAGACTCGCACCGCCACCCACGAGCCCGAAGACTCGGAAGGGTTAAAAGGATGGTGTGGAAACTACACAAGCATCACAAATAATTGCAGAAATTAAACAGTTAAGATATTAAGCAGGAAATGAATTAACATTTTACATGGTCCACAATAAAATAACAACAACAGCAACAGTAGTCCACGACTAGTACAGTGACAAGAAAGAAAAGTACAGCTACACGGGGCATCCCCCGGCTCTGACCTCTGGCACTACCTCTGGGCACCCGCACCACGCTTCCGCTGCGCTCCTGACACGCTCCCCGAAGGTGGCGCCTCACCTGAAACACGGTGAAAACACGCAGGGAATGAGTCTCGGAACAAGACTCAGTAGGGATCACTCGAACCCTACCTCGTAAAACGAGAAACCACTACCCTAGCGGTAGGAAGGTACCTCGGAAAGGAAAGCCCTGTACTCTACAGAACTAGACCCTAACGGCACGCAAACCGACACACGTGCCACGGTACGAGAAGACCGAAACTCAACGGTCGAACCGTCAAAACCCGAAGGTCGGAAACACACGACTGACAGTCTGACACTCCGTACTCGACAGGAGTACCACCCACTAGAAGCACAGCCGGTAGCGTCCCCTGACGTCTTACACCGCACCGCAGGTGAACCGCCTGACATGGTAGGTCCTACCCGAGGCGCAAACACCGTACAAGTAACCACAACAAGTGACTAGCTGGGGTCACGCCCGTCGACGTGGGTCCAACCGCCCCCAACCACGTGTGCACACACAGACCGCGCGTCCCTGGTCTGGCCCTCTGACCGGTTTTCCCCTCAGCCGGACTCTGGCTGCAAGACGTGGGGCCCAACGGTAACCGGTCCACAAACCGTCTCTAAAGGTCAGCCCGTACACCACTCCCTGGTGCGACTAGCACACGCGTACTAGTAGGCTACGACTAGTGGAGGGTCACTGAAGGAGTAGACTCTCAAGTTACGGAAAACAACGCCCAAGCCCGACAACGTGTGGGAATCACCCCACGCACTAGTCCCGTCGCACGGAGACCACGGTCGGAGAAAAGCGAGGTTGCCACCCTCATGGGGCAACACAGGAAGTGGCGGTCCGACCCTGGACCGTCACAGCCAAATGGCGGTCCACTCTAGGGCCGTCACTTACAAATGGCGGTCTAAGGCAGACCGTCACACGGCCAGAGGGGTAGGGGAAGTGACGCGCCTGCTCCAGTGCGTCGCTTGAAAGTAACGCGCCTGAGACAGGCCGTCACACGGCGCCCCACACCCTCCAAAACCACAGGGAAAGTAACGCGCTTACCCTGGCGCGTCGCTTGCAAGCAACGCGTCGGGCTCAGTGCGTTACTCGCATGTGACGCGCCTAGACCAGCGCGTCGCATGGCCCTCACGCTCGGGATGGAAAGGGAAGTGACGCGCCTGCCCCAGCGCGTCGCTTGTAAGTAACGCGCTGGGCCCAGTGCGTCGCTTGGCCCATCCACATGGGGGACAACAGGAAGTAACGCTCCTGCCCCAGTGCGTTACACGCATGTAACCCGCCTATCTCGGTGCGTTACATGGCCTGACCCCCAACGGTCAAAACCAACGATCGAAAGCATGTGACGGCCCAAACCAGGGGCGTCACAGGCAAATGGCGGCCAGTCGCAGGACCGTTACAGCCCTCGACCCCAAAGGCCAACACCCAGGGAAGTAACGCACCCCTCTAGGGGCGTTACAAGCATGTGACGGTCACTGGAGTGACCGTCGCTTGCCCCAGAGCACGCTACGGCGGGAAAACCCCAAAAACACCAACCACGCCCCCGTACCTCCACCGGAGAGGGGGAAAACAAGGGGGAAGACCCCTGGGGACCCCTAGCATGCATCTAAGCCACCAAAACGTAGAATCATGGGCTAAAACCATAGATCGGGCGGCTCACCCCCAAAACATGGAAAAACCCCAAAAACACCCAAACATGCCTCTCTCGGCCTCCCCGCGGCCTACAAACCACGGAAAAGAACGGCGAAGAGCTAGGGAACGTCACCCTACCTCAATGGAGCGAATGCTCCGCCGGATCGTCCACGAATCGCGAAGAACGCTTGAAAACCCTCGTTCTTCCTTAAGCTTCCCACGCTCGCCGCACGCCCCCACGACCGCCTCGCCGCCGCCCACGTCACCGCGCCGTCGCCCCGCCGCCGTCTGCAGCCGGAGGGGAGCTCGCCGTGGCCAACCGGGAGGAAGAGAGGGAGAGGGAGGGAGACACGGTGGAGGAGGAAGGAGGAAGAAGAAGAGAGGAAGAAGAAGATGGTGGGGGGAGAGAGAAAAGAAAAAGGGTTTTATAGAAAAACCCGGAAAATCCGTAAAATTCCAAAAATTAGGAAATCACACCCCCGCGATCCTCGGAACGCACCGATCGCAACGGTACCACTCGTGTCCGTGTGAACAGCCCGGTTCACCCGCAACGAGCGTCCGAAGAGAAAAGCCGAAACACACACCGGGAATCGGAAAACACACGCGGAAAAAGCCGCGGAACGCCTCCGGGCCTCCGAAACGACTCCGGATCGCGCCGATCCGAACACGAAAGATGTCCGAAACGAAATTTCGGACACAACGGAGCCGGACACTCCGAAAACTAGATCCGGGACCCATGAAGAAGGATCCGAAAGGTCCGGGATATTACAGCCCTCCCCCCTTAAGGAATTTCGTCCTCGAAATTGAGAACAACCCAAGGGGAAAGAAGAGGAAGACTCACTCAAACAGGTACGGGAACTGCTGACGCATCTCGTCCTCACGTTCCCACGAAGCCTCACCACCAGAGTGTCGTTGCCACACGACCTTTACCAAGGGAATGACCTTGTTCCGCAGGCGCTGCTCTCGCCTATCCTCCACGCGGATCGGAAACTCTGGGAGAGAAAGATCTGGAGTCACCTCAGGCCAAACGGAAAACTCGAGCACATGAGAGTCATCGGGCATATACTTCCGCAACATAGAGACGTGGAACACGTCATGCACCGACGCCAACTCAGAGGGTAACTGCAACCGGTAAGCAACCTCACCGATGCGCTCCACAATCGCGAAAGGACCAATATAGCGGGGACTCAGCTTCCCACGCCGTCCAAACCGCATCACCCCCTTCATCGGAGAAACTCTCAAGAACACATGATCGCCCACGGCGAACTCGAGGGGCTGCCGCCTACGGTCAGCATAGCTCTTCTGCCGACTCTGGGCCGCCAACATGTTCTGACGAACCAGGTGCACAACATCCACACATTGCTGCACCAATTCCGGTCCCGTCAAAACACGCTCACCCACCTCAAACCAATCAAGTGGAGTCCGACAAGGACGCCCATACAATGCCTCATAAGGAGCCATGCCGATGCTCGAATGAAAGCTGTTGTTATAGGCAAACTCCACTAACGGTAGGTGATGAATCCAACTCCCCTGCCACTCCAGGCAGCAGGATCTCAGCATGTCCTCCAAAGTCTGAATGGTCCTCTCAGACTGACCATCTGACTGTGGATGATACGCCGAGCTAAATGCCAACTCCGTGCCAAGAGCTCGCTGGAAACTCCTCCAGAATCCAGAAGTGAAGCGCGGATCCCGATCCGACACGATCGAAATGGGAACCCCATGCAACGGCACGATCCGCTCCACATAAAGACGAGCCAACTTAGGCACGCTCCAGCTGACTTTGACCGGTAGCAACCGCGTCACCTTCGTCAGCCGATCCACCAGCAACCAGATACTGTCCTGCCCACTCGGGGTTCTGGGCAACCCCACCACAAAATCCGTGGTCACATGGTCCCACTTCCAAGCAGGAACATCCAAGGGCTGGAGAGTACCGCCTGGTCGCTGATGCTCTGCCTTCACCTGCTGGCAGATCAGGCACCTGGCCACAAACTCGGCCACATCTCTTTTCATGCCAGGCCACCAGAACTGCCTCCGCAAGTTCCGATACATCTTCGTCGCACCCGGGTGCACAGTGTACCTGCTCCCATGAGCCTCGCGTAACACCGCAGGACGAACCTGCTCCTCCGCTGGGACGTACAGCCTGCCACGAAACCTCGCAGCACCGTCCTCGCCGAGCTCCACATCAGCCATCGCAAGAATCCGGGGCAACTCAGGGTCCGCATGCTGAGCCTCTGTCACCTGACGACGAATAGCAGGAGTGACAGTCAGACTCGCAAGCACTGCCAACCCTGGCTCCTGGGGAATCTTGAGCCTGAAAGATACTTCGGGCACCTGTTCCCAGAGCCTCCACTTCCTCAGCATCAAGGTACTGACCGCAACCTTCCTACTCAAGGCATCGGCGACGACATTCATCCTGCCCGGCTGATAAGACAGGGTGAAGTCATAGTCCTTCATGAACTCCATCCAACGCCTCTGTCTGAGGTTCAGATCTCTCTGCGAGAACACATACCTCAAACTCTGATGGTCAGTGAACACCTCGAACTTCTCACCGTACAGATAATGCCTCCAGATCTTCAGCGCGAAGATCACTGCCGCCAACTCAAGGTCATGGGTAGGGTAGTTCTCCTCATGGGGCTTTAGCTGCCGAGATGCATAAGCCACCACTCTACCATGCTGCATCAGAACAGCACCCAATCCGACGCCGGAAGCATCTGTACACACCACAAAACCTCCCGATCCAGAAGGCAAAACCAACACCGGAGCCGAGGTGAGCAATCTCTTCAGTTCCCTAAAGCTCTGCTCACACTCCTCGGACCAGACGAAAGGCACATCCTTCCGCGTGAGCCTCGTCATCGGGGTCGCAATGCGGGAAAAATCCTGGATAAACCGGCGATAATAACCCGCAAGCCCCAAGAAACTCCGGATCTCCGTCACCGACCTCGGCCTCGGCCATTGCATCACAGCCTCGACCTTGGCGGGATCCACGGAAATGCCATCACCAGAAATCACGTGCCCCAGAAAGTGCACCTCACTGAGCCAAAACTCGCACTTGCTGAGCTTCGCATACAACTGGTGATCTCGCAACGTCTGCAGCACCACACCCAAATGGTACGCATGCTCCTCAGCAGACCGCGAATAAACAAGGATGTCATCCACGAAAATGACCACGAACTGGTCCAAATACGGGTGGAACACCCTCTGCATCAAGTCCATGAAGGCTGCTGGGGCATTGGTGAGCCCAAACGGCATCACCAGAAACTCATAATGCCCGTACCTCGTACTGAACGCAGTCTTCTCCACATCGGACTCGCGAATTCTCAGCTGATAGTAACCGGACCGCAAATCAATCCGCGAGAACACTCGCGCGGACTGCAGCTGGTCGAACAAGTCATCAATCCGCGGCAATGGATACTTGTTCTTAATGGTCACTTCATTCAGCTGTCGATAGTCAATGCACAACCGCAGACTACCGTCCTTCTTCTTCACAAACAACACGGGCGCACCCCAAGGGGAAAAGCTCGGACGAATGTACCCCTTGGCCAACAGTTCCTGCAACTGCGCCCTCAACTCCCTCAACTCCGCGGGGGCCATACGGTAGGGAGCCTTCGCCAAAGGTCCCGTACCAGGTACAACCTCGATCACGAAATCGATCTCCCGCTGGGGAGGTAATCCAGGCAACTCCTCAGGAAAAACATCGGGAAACTCGCACACCACCGCAATGTCCTCGACATTCGGCTCCATCCGGTCAGACACAACCACAGACGCGAGAAAACCCTGACAACCTGAATCAAGCAATCGACGGGCTCGAATAGCAGAGATAAGAAATCGAGAAGAGGCGGAACGGATACCTTGGAAATAGAAGGTCCTCTTGCTCGGATGTTGGAAGTAGACCCTCTTCATCCCACAATCCACCACCGCTCCATGAGTCTCGAGCCAATCCATGCCTAGAATCACGTCGTAATCCCGAAGCTGCAACGCATACAACCTGCCTGGCATACTCCGCCCATCGATCCACACCGGAACCTGGTCGAAGCAATACGGAGTGACCATAAAGTCACCCGAAGGCAACTCCACAGCCAAATCACAGGACAACTGGGTCACCGGCTCCTCGACGCTCGACGCGAAATCCTCCGAAATGAACGAATGAGACGCGCCAGAATCAAATAAAACCCGAGCCGCACAACCCAAAATCTGAACGGTACCTTCCACGAGCTGCGACGCCATTGCCTCTGCCCTGGTCAAGTGCGTGATCTGGCCACGAGCTCTCTGCCTGCCTCCCACACTAGCTGACCTGGGTAGCGGCGGATACTGTCCCTGCTGCTGCTGCTGCTGGGAAACCTGCTGCTGCGGCGGCCTCTGAGGACAGTCACGCGCCATGTGCCCTGGCTGGTCACACCGAAAACAGATGATCGGCGCCGTGCACTGCCTGCCTGGGTGGGTCCCACTACACCGTGGACAAGGTCCTCGCGATCCACCCACCGATCCCTGCCGCTGCAAAGGAAACGGCTGCTGCACACTGCCCGATGAAGCCTGCCCCTGATCCCTGGACTTCTTCTTGCCGAACCCTCTCTTGAAGAACTTTTTGACCTTCGTGCCAAAGGACGCAGATCCTGTCACCGAAGCTGCCGATGCCGGTACTCCTGAACCACCCGACGCAGACTGAAAGAAACCCTGCTGCTGAGTAGCCGACTGCTGGCTGCGACCTGACACAGACTGCCCCTGGCTGATCGGTCCTCGAGTCCTCTGCATATCCATCTCCAAGGAAATCGCAACATGAGACGCCGTCTCGAGATCAGTGGCCCCATTCGCGATCAGATGGTGCCTCAGCTCCAGCCTCAAGCCCTGCACAAACTGCGTCGTCCTCACCCTCTCATGCTCCATGATATGAGGTGCGTACCGACCCAGCTCGACAAATCGGGCCCTGTACTGCAACACGGACATGTCACCCTGCACCAGCTCCAGAAACTCCCGCATCCGCTGCGTAGCAACAACATCTGGACAGTACGTACGCTCGAAAGCACTGACAAAGTCATCCCACTCGATCTGCTCAAGCGGACGAAGCTGAAAGGACGTCTTCCACTCGGAAGACCACCACCTCCGAGCCGTACCCTGCAACTGGTTGTAGGCCAACACCACTCTGTCCTCGACAGCACTCTTCGCAGAACTGAACACCCGCTCCATCTCATCAAGCCAATCACGAGCCGCATCAGGGTCTGCCTGGCCGCTAAAGTAAGGTGGATGGAACTGCATGAAATCCCTCACTGCTCGGCCTGGCCCACCCCTGACTGACGAGCCCTCACCGGCCTCTCCGCCGAACTGCTGAGCCATGAGATGGTACATGCCACGGAGAAAACCCTCGGCCCCCGGAGCCCTCGCAGCATCCGCGGCCTCGGTAGCTCCCGGAACTCTGCTATGCTCCTCCTGGTCCCTCTGGACCCCCTGCTGGATCTCCTGACCTCCAGCCGACTGCCCCTGCTGAGAGCGAGAACTCCTCCTCGGCGCCATCCTCGCTCCTGAAGCACAAGACAGAAAACTCAGAAACGGAAGGTCAGAATAAAACACGCGGTGCCCCATGCCAGCGTCACATGTACATCATCGTTGTGGACTAGTGGACCAATACAATTACCTATAATTCCCATGTAATTCCACGACCGCGCTCTGATACCAGCTGTAACGACCCGAGAATCCGATTACCGGGAAGGCCCGATAACCCGAGACTCGCACCGCCACCCACGAGCCCGAAGACTCGGAAGGGTTAAAAGGATGGTGTGGAAACTACACAAGCATCACAAATAATTGCAGAAATTAAACAGTTAAGATATTAAGCAGGAAATGAATTAACATTTTACATGGTCCACAATAAAATAACAACAACAGCAACAGTAGTCCACGACTAGTACAGTGACAAGAAAGAAAAGTACAGCTACACGGGGCATCCCCCGGCTCTGACCTCTGGCACTACCTCTGGGCACCCGCACCACGCTTCCGCTGCGCTCCTGACACGCTCCCCGAAGGTGGCGCCTCACCTGAAACACGGTGAAAACACGCAGGGAATGAGTCTCGGAACAAGACTCAGTAGGGATCACTCGAACCCTACCTCGTAAAACGAGAAACCACTACCCTAGCGGTAGGAAGGTACCTCGGAAAGGAAAGCCCTGTACTCTACAGAACTAGACCCTAACGGCACGCAAACCGGCACACGTGCCACGGTACGAGAAGACCGAAACTCAACGGTCGAACCGTCAAAACCCGAAGGTCGGAAACACACGACTGACAGTCTGACACTCCGTACTCGACAGGAGTACCACCCACTAGAAGCACAGCCGGTAGCGTCCCCTGACGTCTTACACCGCACCGCAGGTGAACCGCCTGACATGGTAGGTCCTACCCGAGGCGCAAACACCGTACAAGTAACCACAACAAGTGACTAGCTGGGGTCACGCCCGTCGACGTGGGTCCAACCGCCCCCAACCACGTGTGCACACACAGACCGCGCGTCCCTGGTCTGGCCCTCTGACCGGTTTTCCCCTCAGCCGGACTCTGGCTGCAAGACGTGGGGCCCAACGGTAACCGGTCCACAAACCGTCTCTAAAGGTCAGCCCGTACACCACTCCCTGGTGCGACTAGCACACGCGTACTAGTAGGCTACGACTAGTGGAGGGTCACTGAAGGAGTAGACTCTCAAGTTACGGAAAACAACGCCCAAGCCCGACAACGTGTGGGAATCACCCCACGCACTAGTCCCGTCGCACGGAGACCACGGTCGGAGAAAAGCGAGGTTGCCACCCTCATGGGGCAACACAGGAAGTGGCGGTCCGACCCTGGACCGTCACAGACAAATGGCGGTCCACTCTAGGGCCGTCACTTACAAATGGCGGTCTAAGGCAGACCGTCACACGGCCAGAGGGGTAGGGGAAGTGACGCGCCTGCTCCAGTGCGTCGCTTGAAAGTAACGCGCCTGAGACAGGCCGTCACACGGCGCCCCACACCCTCCAAAACCACAGGGAAAGTAACGCGCTTACCCTGGCGCGTCGCTTGCAAGCAACGCGTCGGGCTCAGTGCGTTACTCGCATGTGACGCGCCTAGACCAGCGCGTCGCATGGCCCTCACGCTCGGGATGGAAAGGGAAGTGACGCGCCTGCCCCAGCGCGTCGCTTGTAAGTAACGCGCTGGGCCCAGTGCGTCGCTTGGCCCATCCACATGGGGGACAACAGGAAGTAACGCTCCTGCCCCAGTGCGTTACACGCATGTAACGCGCCTATCTCGGTGCGTTACATGGCCTGACCCCCAACGGTCAAAACCAACGATCGAAAGCATGTGACGGCCCAAACCAGGGGCGTCACAGGCAAATGGCGGCCAGTCGCAGGACCGTTACAGCCCTCGACCCCAAAGGCCAACACCCAGGGAAGTAACGCACCCCTCTAGGGGCGTTACAAGCATGTGACGGTCACTGGAGTGACCGTCGCTTGCCCCAGAGCACGCTACGGCGGGAAAACCCCAAAAACACCAACCACGCCCCCGTACCTCCACCGGAGAGGGGGAAAACAAGGGGGAAGACCCCTGGGGACCCCTAGCATGCATCTAAGCCACCAAAACGTAGAATCATGGGCTAAAACCATAGATCGGGCGGCTCACCCCCAAAACATGGAAAAACCCCAAAAACACCCAAACATGCCTCTCTCGGCCTCCCCGCGGCCTACAAACCACGGAAAAGAACGGCGAAGAGCTAGGGAACGTCACCCTACCTCAATGGAGCGAATGCTCCGCCGGATCGTCCACGAATCGCGAAGAACGCTTGAAAACCCTCGTTCTTCCTTAAGCTTCCCACGCTCGCCGCACGCCCCCACGACCGCCTCGCCGCCGCCCACGTCACCGCGCCGTCGCCCCGCCGCCGTCTGCAGCCGGAGGGGAGCTCGCCGTGGCCAACCGGGAGGAAGAGAGGGAGAGGGAGGGAGACACGGTGGAGGAGGAAGGAGGAAGAAGAAGAGAGGAAGAAGAAGATGGTGGGGGGAGAGAGAAAAGAAAAAGGGTTTTATAGAAAAATCCGGAAAATCCGTAAAATTCCAAAAATTAGGAAATCACACCCCCGCGATCCTCGGAACGCACCGATCGCAACGATACCACTCGTGTCCGTGTGAACAGCCCGGTTCACCCGCAACGAGCGTCCGAAGAGAAAAGCCGAAACACACACCGGGAATCGGAAAACACACGCGGAAAAAGCCGCGGAACGCCTCCGGGCCTCCGAAACGACTCCGGATCGCGCCGATCCGAACACGAAAGATGTCCGAAACGAAATTTCGGACACAACGGAGCCGGACACTCCGAAAACTAGATCCGGGACCCATGAAGAAGGATCCGAAAGGTCCGGGATATTACAGGTAACCCCTCTGGCGATCACCCTCCTTAGTAGCACCACGTGCTTCTTTTATTCATTATTATATCATCTCTCCCCCTTGTGTTTTCCTATATTTAAACTCTTCTTCATGTGTGGATTTATCACGATCTACAAATTGGCGATCATGGTGGGACATCCACTGTTTTTCTTTTGATTACCATCTCCTATTGGCACCCACGTGTGCCCTTTCCTATTGGCACCCACGTGTGCCCTTTCCCCTCGGTACCCACGGTACCCCTCCTTTTGTGCCCCACGCGGCCATAAGGTTACTCCTTCGAAGTAATTACCAGTAACCCAAGAGCACCGATGAGTATGTACTTGATAATTGGTTTTTCTCTCATTATGATAGGTTTTTCTCTCATTATGATAGTGACCCAACCAACATATGGTAGAAACCCGACTGCCCTCCCCATGATATGATGCTGCTGAAGCCAGAGCTGGCCATGAGCATATAGAAGCCTGTCGTCCCCAAAATTGTTATCTCCTTTTGTAAGAACATCAACCTCTCCTGTGTCTTAGACGCTCGTGGACCTTAATCACCCGATGAACAATTGGAATGTCACGTCCATCAACATTAAATACGACAATTTCACCAGCACGAATAGGATCCTTACTCACGTGCAGAAGAAATAGGATGTCTCCCCTCTTGAACCCAGGCTCCATACTCCCAGACACAACAACCACAACAGGTGATTCACTGCCAGTGACGCACATCAAGCCTTTCCACATTATCAATGCAGAAGTGACAATCGTGCCAAGGCTGACGATTTGCGTGAGGACGTGCCTGATCTGAATCGATCCGATGGAATCCATACTCTCGCTGACCCAACCCATCTCTCTGTCGCTACTGCTTTTTGATGCGAAGGTAACGGCGGCCGCACCTGCAGCTATGGCTGCTGCTGGCGACCGCGCAACGGCGGCTGTTGGCAATGGCTGATTAGCGGGCGACGCCGGCAAGGCACCGACGGTGGACGGCGGTGACGACCCACGACCCGAGCGACCCACCTACAACTTGGGTCGGGTCGGGTCGTGCTGGTCGGGACGACCCGCACCGAGTCGACAAACCCTGGTTGAAACTAGTGCAGCAGCTGCAACACCATCAGCAAGGGAGGGGCTGCTCTGCTCTCTATGCTCCTTGACTTGCCTCTTGATTGGCACTTCCCCCTCCCAAAAAAAACACATAAATACTTCTATAAATATTGATTATATCAAATATCTATCTTATGTGAGCATATTATCAATAATATTATCTATTTAGTCCTAAATATTACGATTATACCTTTACGATTAATTTACTGTCGTCGATGAGAGGTGAATATTCCATAGAATATATCATATACTATCGTTAGGTGTAATAAAATATCTAAAATATCCTTGTAGAGCGTGCCCGTACAAGAGGGAGAGAGAGAGAGAGGGAGGGAGAGAGAGAGAGAGAGAGAGAGAGTTGCTCTCTACTATCCTCCCTGCTCCCTCTCTCCCCCCACCTCATCCCCAGCGCCGCCTCCTCCTCTCCCCCCACCTCACCGTCGGTGCCCCCTCCGTTGACCTCCTTGCTGCTCCACCCCCTCCCCCTCTCCCCCTCTATCGTCCCTCCATATTGCTCCACCCTCTCACCGCTGGCTCCCCCCTCTCCCCCTCTGTTGCTGGCTCTCACCGTCGATGCCCCCTCTGTTACCCTCCTTACTGCTCCACCTACACACCCTCACCGCCGGCACCCCCTTCCCCTCTCCCCCTCTACCGCTCCTCAACCACCTCATCGCTCGCTCCCCCTCTCTCCCCCTTTGTCGCCAGCTCTTACTATCGGCACCCCCTTTACTGCTATCCTTGCTACTCCGCCCCCACACCCTCACCACTGGCACCTCCTCCCCCTCTCCTCCTTTACCGCCCCTCTCTGCTACTCCACCCCCTCACCACTGGCTCCCTCTCTCCCTCTGATGCTGGCTCTCACCATCGATCGACACCCCCTCTGCTGCCCTCCTTGTTGCTCTGCCCCCACACCCTCACCACCGGCACCCCCTTCCCCTCTCCTTCTCTACTGCCCCTCCCTACTGCTCCACCCCCTCACCATCGGCTCCCCCTCTCCCCCTATGTCGTTGGCTCTCACCGCTTGCTCCCCCTCTGCTGCCCTCCTTGCTCCTCTGCCCCCACACCCTTACCATTGGCACCCCCTCTCCCCCTCTATCGCCCCTCCCTGCTACTCCACCCCCTCACCGCCAACTCCACCTCTCCCCCTATGTCGCCTTCCCTACTGGCTCTCACTGCCAACTCCCCCCCCTCTCCCCCTCTGCCGCCCTCCCCGTTGGCTCTCATTGCCGACTTCACCTCCTCCTCTGTCGCCCTCCCTGTTACTCCGCCTCCACCCTCTCACCGTCGGCCCCCCCTCCCTCTCTCCCTTCACCTTGAAGCCGGCGACGCTACTCTCCCATGCCCTAAGATTTTACACACACACACACACAGAGAGAGAGAGAGAGAGAGAGAGAGAGAGAGAGAGAGAGAGAGAGAGAGAGAGAGAGAGAGAGAGAGAGAGAGAGAGAGAGAGAGAGAGAGAGAGATTCACCACTTAACTCACGTTTAATCTAAATTAAATTAACACGGACTACGTACGGTAAGAATACAACTACAACATTTAAGACTAAACGAGAGATATTATTGATAATATTTTTAAATAAAAAATATATTTGACATAATTAATATTTACAAATTATTTATGTAAAAAATCTTAAAAAATCTTGACAAATATATCTTAGTGGCTGAGGTCACTTATTTGACCGATTTGAAATGAGTTTCAATTGTTACACGGTCTCATTATGGGATGTACTTATTTTGTTTGAAAAGTAAAACAAATTAGCATATAAACCATCCTTAAGTGAAAATTTATACAAATATTAATTTTTAAAATATATTTAAATATGTATAATTAAATATGTAGAAATGTTACAAAACTACAACATTTAGACAAATTCACCCCTTAACTCACGTTTAATCCAAATTAAATTAACAGGGGCTACGGTAAGAATACAACTACAACATTTAAGACTAAATGAGAGATATTATTGACAATATTTTCAAATAAAAAATATATTTGACATAATTGATATTTATAAATTATTCATGTAAAAAATCCTAAAAAATCTTGACAAATATATCTTAGTGGCTGAGGTCACTTATTTGACCAGTTTGAGATGAGTTTCAATTGTTACACGGTCTCATTATGAGATGTACTTATTTTTTTTGAAAAGTAAAACAAATTTGCATATAAACCATCCTTAAGTGAAAATTTATACAAATATTAATTTTTAGAATATATTTAAATATGTTTAATTAAATATGTAGAAATGTTACAAAACTAACGTCACCGAAACCGTCACTTTACTTAGTATCTATCATGATTACTTTTAAATGTAATTGTAGAATGACATAAACGCCTCATATCAATTAAATCTGCACGGTGACGTCGTCGGAGGTGTCCACGAGCCTCTGCACGGTGACGTCGTCGGAGCCCCGCCATGAGGGAGAAGTCAAATGCAAGCCCCTAGTGATTGACCTGAGGACCTCATGTCAAACCTATATATAGTATGAAAGGTGTTTGAAGCCCACACTACTGAGAACCCACCTGTAATCTCATCTCTCTCTCTTTGCCTACCTGCCAAACCTATTCTTACCTTCTTCTCACCCACCTTAGTCTATCTTTACCATGGAAGGATGCCATCTAAGGAGGGAGAAGCAATGGAGTAGAACCGATCCATGGTGATGCTTTGTGAAGGACTCCGACTATGTGAAGAAGAGGTATGACGAGTACGTTGGCATCTTCGCAGGGCTACTAGAGGAGGAGGGCAAGGTCTGAGACATCTTCTATGTAACGACCCAAGATCTAGATACCAATCGAGTCAAACTCGATATCATTCGGATTCTACGTTGTCACCCACGAGTTGGGAAACTTGGAAGGGTTCAATAGGTGTCACGGGAGTGCACAGAAATCTAAAATAAATGTAAGAATTAAAGAGTTGAAATTAAAATTTATATTTATAATAGATTTACATAATTTTA
This sequence comes from Amorphophallus konjac, assembly GCA_022559845.1. NCBI lineage: Eukaryota > Viridiplantae > Streptophyta > Magnoliopsida > Alismatales > Araceae > Amorphophallus > Amorphophallus konjac. Next base: position 432,613,836 of record CM040120.1, on the reverse strand, counting down.
CATAGTTTTTAGTCTACATATACAAGTCCCCAAGGTTAAGCTCAACAAAAAAAGTACAAAGCCTTGGGACATACTCCGGTTAGTAGAATTGGCTGGCGACGCTAGGGCACTCGGGCGCTGTTGAAGGCCTCCAGACGACGGGGAGGTACACAGAATCTGAAAAGAAAAGGGGTGAGCCTCATCTCATTGGCTCAGTAGGGGTCCCGCGGATCCCCACCACAACGAAACATAACGAACAACACAGTAAATAATAAGGCATAAAGAACAGTAAAATAGGAAAAGCAGTAAGACAGAAAGAACATTACTATAACATAAATGTTCACTACAAGAAAAATGTGAAATATCGACGGTATTTTTCGACTAAAAATTTTTCATCGGCAATACGTCGAAATGTTTTATCTTTCTGACGGACGAATATTATGTCAGAAATTCGTCGATAATTATAGCCTATTTTTCGACATAATATTGTTGTCGGAAATATGTCCGAAACTTTCGACAGAAAAAATTAATGTCGAAACTACGTCGAATATTTCGGACGTATCTCCGACAAAACTATGTTTCGTCGAAAATAAATAAATGCATGTTAAAATATATGAATAGTTTACAACAGATAAAATAGTTTCGTCGAAAATAAATAAATGCAGGTTAAAATATATGAATAGTTTACAACAGAAAAATTTAAGGTCGAACATTCATCGAAAACTTGTCGACGTATCTCCAACAAACCTTTATCCATCGAAATATTTTGATATATCTCTCGAAAAATGATTAAATAGTTTTCCACCCTTCCTATTATTAATAAATATTATTATATTATTATATTTATTAATTAGCACTTTTATGGTTTTACGTCAGTTTTGTAATTATTTTATGGTTATTGGCAAGTGGACCAATGGGAATTCAGAAAAATAAAATATTTTATCCACTTAAATTTCCTTTGATGTTGCTTGAGTCACCTTCTTCTCATAGACACACGATAGTCACCCTAGTTTTTCTGGTTGCACGTCCTTTCTTCTCATTACATGGTTTTCTCTTCGTTATGTAAGCACTCCTAGAGATTGTTATGACAAAGAAGGACTCTTGACAGAATCCTGATAAAAAAACTCTTTCATCTGTAAACATAGTATTTTAAATGTTCAGACGCTTATCAGGCACTGTAAATTAGTAGAACTGGAGATAATCTCGTTCCTTGATCTTAGATGAGTTTAATCAGTGTCATTTGATGACTAGGAAAGTTTCAGATCCGTGTTGGTAGAGTTATTAGGAAGCCCATACACGGTTAAACCCTACAAACGAACTTGAGTTTATTCAAGTTTCACTGCCATGAGCTATTTGTCACCGTTACATAGTTATTTGTCACTTCTAATAGGCTATTTGTCACTCATAACGAGATATTTATCACCCTTATCCTATGCTAGGCGTCGCGTTAATTTGTTTCGCTTCATAACATATTGTGACTTCTGTTATCCATTTATCACCCTTGAGATAGTTATCAGCCTTGAAACCTATTTGTCACCACTGATGACTATTTGTCACCACTATGCGGTGTTAGCCGTCGCGCTTGATTTTGGCTTATCTGACTAACTAACTCTAAAACTTCAAAACATATTCATCTTTCTGTCTAACAGTAATAATTAATAAATATAATAGTATAATTATAAAAAAAGTAAATATAAAAATAACAAAATCTTAAAAATTGAAAACCAAAGGTTGCGATGTTGTCATCCAACTCTCTAAACAGAGTATAAAAATCAAGGGATGTGAGGGTATGCCCCTGCGAAATGGATAATACTACAAGGTGATTATGTAAACATGACAAAAGTCACGAATGAAGGAAATACAACAGAGTAGGTGGATACAACGTAGTCCAAATACAACAGACACACTACATTATAACAAGGTAAGAAATTGAGCAAGTTCACGAAACATATAATAATTCGTAGCACATATCCTATTAGGCCATGTTTGTTCAGAAGTTGTCACATATTTGGAATCCTTTAATAACCCACGACCTACCAACATGTCCCTCAACCTTGCATTTTGAAGACTTTGTTCAGCAGTAGTGACATACTATTAGACTTTTATCATTATTATATTAATTAAATATTATTTTCATGGTTTGTGAGAGAGTCATGTATTTATTGATTATCATTTTTTACGAATTTTTATTATTATTATATTTATTTTCTCTTTTTGGTTTAGCTTCCGCCTGTGAGAGCAGCAAAGTAAAATGTATGATGAGGGTGATGAATGTATATTATTGGTGACAAATAAGTTGACAGAGGCAACAAATGCACATTAGTGTAGACACGCCGTTCTTGACATTACCATGAGTAAATCTCATATTACACCATGTTACCCCAATGTTACCTTCACATTTTTAATTACTTTGGTGATTTCCTATTTTTCTTATTTTTTTTACATTTTTTGATTTTTTTCCGTGAAAATCTTTGACGTGTCAAGATGGTTAGACGCCTTCTTCAGAAACCTCGTGCAGTGCGCACGCGGCGCCGTTCCGGCAGTTTAGTTTGACGTTTTCGAATCAATCCAATCATAGAGACGTCTTGTAAGGTAGACGCGCCCTTCGAGAGTCACGGTTACCCGCCGAAACCACGCGTCTTCTCCACTGTCGACAGCTTTCGGCGGCGATTTGGTGGGCGAAAATAAGCGCGTCCAGGGTCTCGGACGTTTCAAAGAAATTAAAAAAATATATATAAAATTATTGAGGCGTCCATATGGTTTGACACCTCAAAGAAAAAATAATATAAAAAATAAAAAAATAAAAAAAATATTTGTTGAGGCGTTTAAGGTCCTGGACGCCTCAATCAACATTCCCTCTATAAATAGAGGACCCCCTTCCTCGAAGGGATGGGGTTTCAGATTCGACAGAGGAAGGAGAGACTCTACCGGATCCCATTTCTAACTCGTGGGTCTTTTACATGGGGAGGTTCTGCCGGCTTCTCGGGTGCCCGCGCTCGCGAGAGGAAGGCTAGCTCCATCCGTTCTGCTTCCACGTCGTCCCCACGCTGCCGAAGCTCCGCCGGATCCCGCCATCGGCACCTTCAATAAGTCATTCTCTCCCCTTCTCTTTTGCCATTTCTATCGCATGCATCATCCCATCATCCGTCATCTCCTTTCATAAGGGAGATCCGTTTTTATGCACGTTTGCACGATCCCCCATTCATCATAGCATTTTCCTCCTACTCGTGTCCGAGAGGGGTTTAAAAATAACACCAACTAGGTGTGTGTCTTGTCACGATTTCATTATTCTTCATCAAGGGACTAATACTACACTGCCATCCTTTCTGATCCACCTGTTATTTGTTTGTTTCTTCTTTTGCAAGGGTAACTAAAGAAAGCCCTCTCCATCGGCCGGCCGAAGGGAGAGGAAGAAGCAACCTGCCATCTCCCGCTTTTGAGGTAGGCGCGATCACTTTCTTTATTTTGGGGTCTCCGGCCCCTGGAGATCACATCATATTCTTGAGACCGCAGAGAGTCATTTCCCGCAATGACCGTTTAAATTTTCGTCACTTATATTCTGTGCTGTTCTTATATCTGCTATATTCTCGAGACCGCGGCGAGTCATTTTCCGTAATGGCCATTTAAATTTCCGTCACTAATATTCTGTGTTATTCTTATATCTGTTATATTCTCGAGGCCGCGACGAGTCATTTCCCGCAATGGCCGTTTAAGTTTTTGTCACTTACATTCTGTGCTTCTCATATCTGCTCATATTCTCGAGGCCGCGGCGAGTCATTTCCCGCAATGACCGTTTAAATTTATATCACTTAAATTCTGTACTTTTCCCATCCCCCGAGGTCGCGGAGAGTCATTTCCCGCTATGACCGTTTAATCCTCATATCTTGTTACGCTACATCTATTCAGCACATCCCGCCAGAGTAATCTCCCGTGGTGGTCCTCCTCTCTCTCCTTTTTTTTTGTGTCGCAGCAAAACGAGCCTGCGCCCTCCACTCGCCTCCACACCAAATCCGCCGCGTGACGTCGCTCACATCTTGGCGATCACGGTGGGACTTCTTTCACTTTCCCTTGGTGACTCTTGCAACTTCGGTACCGCCTGTGCCTCTCCACCTTTGCGCCCTCGCGCACTCCAGTTGTGCTCACAATATCACTTTCAGTTCTTATCCCTCGTGCACCTCGTGCACTTCGCCCCTAGTCCCTTGTGATTCATTGGGTGTTGATTATATCTTTGGTATCTCTGTTGTTTTCTTATGTTCTGTATATCTGTTCAGCACTTCATTGCATGCATCCACCCCTTTTCTAGTTTTTGTCATTTTTTTTCTAAGGATCACTGTAATATCCCGGACCTTTCGGATCCTTCTTCATGGGTCCCGGATCTAGTTTTCGGAGTGTCCGGCTCCGTTGTGTCCGAAATTTCGTTTCGGACATCTTTCGTGTTCGGATCGGCGCGATCCGGAGTCGTTTCGGAGGCCCGGAGGCGTTCCGCGGCTTTTTCCGCGTGTGTTTTCCGATTCCCGGTGTGTGTTTCGGCTTTTCTCTTCGGACGCTCGTTGCGGGTGAACCGGGCTGTTCACACGGACACGAGTGGTACCGTTGCGATCGGTGCGTTCCGAGGATCGCGGGGGTGTGATTTCCTAATTTTTGGAATTTTACGGATTTTCCGGGTTTTTCTATAAAACCCTTTTTCTTTTCTCTCTCCCCCACCATCTTCTTCTTCCTCTCTTCTTCTTCCTCCTTCCTCCTCCACCGTGTCTCCCTCCCTCTCCCTCTCTTCCTCCCGGTTGGCCACGGCGAGCTCCCCTCCGGCTGCAGACGGCGGCGGGGCGACGGCGCGGTGACGTGGGCGGCGGCGAGGCGGTCGTGGGGGCGTGCGGCGAGCGTGGGAAGCTTAAGGAAGAACGAGGGTTTTCAAGCGTTCTTCGCGATTCGTGGACGATCCGGCGGAGCATTCGCTCCATTGAGGTAGGGTGACGTTTCCTAGCTCTTCGCCGTTCTTTTCCGTGGTTTGTAGGCCGCGGGGAGGCCGAGAGAGGCATGTTTGGGCATTTCTGGGTTTTTCCATGTTTTGGGGGTGAGCCGCCCGATCTATGGTTTTAGCCCATGATTCTATGTTTTGGTGGCTTAGATGCATGCTAGGGGTCCCCAGGGGTCTTCCCCCTTGTTTTCCCCCTCTCCGGTGGAGGTACGGGGGCGTGGTTGGTGTTTTTGGGGTTTTCCCGCCGTAGCGTGCTCTGGGGCAAGCGACGGTCACTCCAGTGACCGTCACATGCTTGTAACGCCCCTAGAGGGGTGCGTTACTTCCCTGGGTGTTGGCCTTTGGGGTCGAGGGCTGTAACGGTCCTGCGACTGGCCGCCGTTTGCTAGTGACGCCCCTGGGCTGGGCCGTCACATGCGTTTCGACCGTTGGTTTTTGACCGTTGGGGGTCAGGCCATGTAACGCACCGAGATAGGCGCGTTACATGCGTGTAACGCACTGGGGCAGGAGCGTTACTTCCCCTTCCCACCCCGAGTGTAAGGGCCATGTGACGCGCTGGGCTAGGCGCGTTACATGTGAGTAACGCACTGAGCCGACGCGTTGCTTGCAAGCGACGCGCCGGGGTAGGCGCGTTACTTTCCCTGTGGTTTTGGAGGGTGTGGGGCGCCGTGTGACGGCCTGTCTCAGGCGCGTTACTTTCAAGCGACGCACTGGAGCAGGCGCGTCACTTCCCCTACCCCTCTGGCCGTGTGACGGTCTGCCTTAGACCGCCATTTGTAAGTGACGGCCCTAGAGTGGACCGCCATTTGGCTGTGACGGTCCAGGGTCGGACCGCCACTTCCTGTGTTGCCCCATGAGGGTGGCAACCTCGCTTTTCTCCGACCGTGGTCTCCGTGTGACGGGACTAGTGCGTGGGGTGATTCCCACACGTTGTCGGGCTTGGGCGTTGTTTTCCGTAACTTGAGAGTCTACTCCTTCAGTGACCCTCCACTAGTCGTAGCCTACTAGTACGCGTGTGCTAGTCGCACCAGGGAGTGGTGTACGGGCTGACCTTTAGAGACGGTTTGTGGACCGGTTACCGTTGGGCCCCACGTCTTGCAGCCAGAGTCCGGCTGAGGGGAAAACCGGTCAGAGGGCCAGACCAGGGACGCGCGGTCTGTGTGTGCACACGTGGTTGGGGGCGGTTGGACCCACGTCGACGGGCGTGACCCCAGCTAGTCACTTGTTGTGGTTACTTGTACGGTGTTTGCGCCTCGGGTAGGACCTACCATGTCAGGCGGTTCACCTGCGGTGCGGTGTAAGACGTCAGGGGACGCTACCGGCTGTGCTTCTAGTGGGTGGTACTCCTGTCGAGTACGGAGTGTCAGACTGTCAGTCGTGTGTTTCCGACCTTCGGGTTTTGACGGTTCGACCGTTGAGTTTCGGTCTTCTCGTACCGTGGCACGTGTGTCGGTTTGCGTGCCGTTAGGGTCTAGTTCTGTAGAGTACAGGGCTTTCCTTTCCGAGGTACCTTCCTACCGCTAGGGTAGTGGTTTCTCGTTTTACGAGGTAGGGTTCGAGTGATCCCTACTGAGTCTTGTTCCGAGACTCATTCCCTGCGTGTTTTCACCGTGTTTCAGGTGAGGCGCCACCTTCGGGGAGCGTGTCAGGAGCGCAGCGGAAGCGTGGTGCGGGTGCCCAGAGGTAGTGCCAGAGGTCAGAGCCGGGGGATGCCCCGTGTAGCTGTACTTTTCTTTCTTGTCACTGTACTAGTCGTGGACTACTGTTGCTGTTGTTGTTATTTTATTGTGGACCATGTAAAATGTTAATTCATTTCCTGCTTAATATCATAACTGTTTAATTTCTGCAATTATTTGTGATGCTTGTGTAGTTTCCACACCATCCTTTTAACCCTTCCGAGTCTTCGGGCTCGTGGGTGGCGGTGCGAGTCTCGGGTTATCGGGCCTTCCCGGTAATCGGATTCTCGGGTCGTTACAGCTGGTATCAGAGCGCGGTTGTGGAATTACATGAGAATCATAGGTAATTGTAGTGGTCCACTAGTCCATGACGATGATGTACAGGTGACGCTGGCATTGGGCACCGCGTGTTTATTCTGACCTTCCGTTTCTGAGTTTTCTGTCTTGTGCTTCAGGAGCGAGGATGGCGCCGAGGAGGAGTTCTCGCTCTCAGCAGGGGCAGTCGGCTGGAGGTCAGGAGATCCAGCAGGGGGTCCAGAGGGACCAGGAGGAGCATAGCAGAGTTCCGGGAGCTACCGAGGCCGCGGATGCTGCGAGGGCTCCGGGGGCCGAGGGTTTTCTCCGTGGCATGTACCATCTCATGGCTCAGCAGTTCGGCGGAGAGGCCGGTGAGGGCTCGTCAGTCAGGGGTGGGCCAGGCCGAGCAGTGAGGGATTTCATGCAGTTCCATCCACCTTACTTTAGCGGCCAGGCAGACCCTGATGCGGCTCGTGATTGGCTTGATGAGATGGAGCGGGTGTTCAGTTCTGCGAAGAGTGCTGTCGAGGACAGAGTGGTGTTGGCCTACAACCAGTTGCAGGGTACGGCTCGGAGGTGGTGGTCTTCCGAGTGGAAGACGTCCTTTCAGCTTCGTCCGCTTGAGCAGATCGAGTGGGATGACTTTGTCAGTGCTTTCGAGCGTACGTACTGTCCAGATATTGTTGCTACGCAGCGGATGCGGGAGTTTCTGGAGCTGGTGCAGGGTGACATGTCCGTGTTGCAGTACAGGGCCCGATTTGTCGAGCTGGGTCGGTACGCACCTCATATCATGGAGCATGAGAGGGTGAGGACGACGCAGTTTGTGCAGGGCTTGAGGCTGGAGCTGAGGCACCATCTGATCGCGAATGGGGCCACTGATCTCGAGACGGCGTCTCGTGTTGCGATTTCCTTGGAGATGGATATGCAGAGGACTCGAGGACCGATCAGCCAGGGGCAGTCTGTGTCAGGTCGCAGCCAGCAGTCGGCTACTCAGCAGCAGGGTTTCTTTCAGTCTGCGTCGGGTGGTTCAGGAGTACCGGCATCGGCAGCTTCGGTGACAGGATCTGCGTCCTTTGGCACGAAGGTCAAAAAGTTCTTCAAGAGAGGGTTCGGCAAGAAGAAGTCCAGGGATCAGGGGCAGGCTTCATCGGGCAGTGTGCAGCAGCCGTTTCCTTTGCAGCGACAGGGATCGGTGGGTGGATCGCGAGGACCTTGTCCACGGTGTAGTGGGACCCACCCAGGCAGGCAGTGCACGGCGCCGATCATCTGTTTTCGGTGTGACCAGCCAGGGCACATGGCGCGTGACTGTCCTCAGAGGCCGCCGCAGCAGCAGGTTTCCCAGCAGCAGCAGCAGCAGGGACAGTATCCGCCGCTACCCAGGTCAGCTAGTGTGGGAGGCAGGCAGAGAGCTCGTGGCCAGATCACGCACTTGACCAGGGCAGAGGCAATGGCGTCGCAGCTCGTGGAAGGTACCGTTCAGATTTTGGGTTGTGCGGCTCGGGTTTTATTTGATTCTGGCGCGTCTCATTCGTTCATTTCGGAGGATTTCGCGTCGAGCGTCGAGGAGCCGGTGACCCAGTTGTCCTGTGATTTGGCTGTGGAGTTGCCTTCGGGTGACTTTATGGTCACTCCGTATTGCTTCGACCAGGTTCCGGTGTGGATCGATGGGCGGAGTATGCCAGGCAGGTTGTATGCGTTGCAGCTTCGGGATTACGACGTGATTCTAGGCATGGAGTGGCTCGAGACTCATGGAGCGGTGGTGGATTGTGGGATGAAGAGGGTCTACTTCCAACATCCGAGCAAGAGGACCTTCTATTTCCAAGGTATCCGTTCCGCCTCTTCTCGATTTCTTATCTCTGCTATTCGAGCCCGTCGATTGCTTGATTCAGGTTGCCAGGGTTTTCTCGCGTCAGTGGTTGTGTCTGACCGGATGGAGCCGAATGTCGAGGACATTGCGGTGGTGTGCGAGTTTCCCGATGTTTTTCCTGAGGAGTTGCCTGGATTACCTCCCCAGCGGGAGATCGATTTCGTGATCGAGGTTGTACCTGGTACGGGACCTTTGGCGAAGGCTCCCTACCGTATGGCCCCCGCGGAGTTGAGGGAGTTGAGGGCGCAGTTGCAGGAACTGTTGGCCAAGGGGTACATTCGTCCGAGCTTTTCCCCTTGGGGTGCGCCCGTGTTGTTTGTGAAGAAGAAGGACGGTAGTCTGCGGTTGTGCATTGACTATCGACAGCTGAATGAAGTGACCATTAAGAACAAGTATCCATTGCCGCGGATTGATGACTTGTTCGACCAGCTGCAGTCCGCGCGAGTGTTCTCGCGGATTGATTTGCGGTCCGGTTACTATCAGCTGAGAATTCGCGAGTCCGATGTGGAGAAGACTGCGTTCAGTACGAGGTACGGGCATTATGAGTTTCTGGTGATGCCGTTTGGGCTCACCAATGCCCCAGCAGCCTTCATGGACTTGATGCAGAGGGTGTTCCACCCGTATTTGGACCAGTTCGTGGTCATTTTCGTGGATGACATCCTTGTTTATTCGCGGTCTGCTGAGGAGCATGCGTACCATTTGGGTGTGGTGCTGCAGACGTTGCTAGATCACCAGTTGTATGCGAAGCTCAGCAAGTGCGAGTTTTGGCTCAGTGAGGTGCACTTTCTGGGGCACGTGATTTCTGGTGATGGCATTTCCGTGGATCCCGCCAAGGTCGAGGCTGTGATGCAATGGCCGAGGCCGAGGTCGGTGACGGAGATCCGGAGTTTCTTGGGGCTTGCGGGTTATTATCGCCGGTTTATCCAGGATTTTTCCCGCATTGCGACCCCGATGACGAGGCTCACGCGGAAGGATGTGCCTTTCGTCTGGTCCGAGGAGTGTGAGCAGAGCTTTAGGGAACTGAAGAGATCGCTCACCTCGGCTCCGGTGTTGGTTTTGCCTTCTGGATCGGGAGGTTTTGTGGTGTGTACAGATGCTTCCGGCGTCGGATTGGGTGCTGTTCTGATGCAGCATGGTAGAGTGGTGGCTTATGCATCTCGGCAGCTAAAGCCCCATGAGGAGAACTACCCTACCCATGACCTTGAGTTGGCGGCAGTGATCTTCGCGCTGAAGATCTGGAGGCATTATCTGTACGGTGAGAAGTTCGAGGTGTTCACTGACCATCAGAGTTTGAGGTATGTGTTCTCGCAGAGAGATCTGAACCTCAGACAAAGGCGTTGGATGGAGTTCATGAAGGACTATGACTTCACCCTGTCTTATCAGCCGGGCAGGATGAATGTCGTCGCCGATGCCTTGAGTAGGAAGGTTGCGGTCAGTACCTTGATGCTGAGGAAGTGGAGGCTCTGGGAACAGGTGCCCGAAGTATCTTTCAGGCTCAAGATTCCCCAGGAGCCAGGGTTGGCAGTGCTTGCGAGTCTGACTGTCACTCCTGCTATTCGTCGTCAGGTGACAGAGGCTCAGCATGCGGACCCTGAGTTGCCCCGGATTTTGGCGATAGCTGATGTGGAGCTTGGCGAGGACGGTGCTGCGAGGTTTCGTGGCAGGCTGTACGTCCCAGGGGAGGAGCAGGTTCGTCGTGCGGTGTTACGCGAGGCTCATGGGAGCAGGTACACTGTGCACCCGGGTGCGACGAAGATGTATCGGAACTTGCGGAGGCAGTTCTGGTGGCCTGGCATGAAGAGAGATGTGGCCGAGTTTGTGGCCAGGTGCCTGATCTGCCAGCAGGTGAAGGCAGAGCATCAGCGACCAGGCGGTACTCTCCAGCCCTTGGATGTTCCTGCTTGGAAGTGGGACCATGTGACCACGGATTTTGTGGTGGGGTTGCCCAGAACCCCGAGTGGGCAGGACAGTATTTGGTTGCTGGTGGATCGGCTGACGAAGGTGACGCGGTTGCTACCGGTCAAAGTCAGCTGGAGCGTGCCTAAGTTGGCTCGTCTTTATGTGGAGCGGATCGTGCCGTTGCATGGGGTTCCCATTTCGATCGTGTCGGATCGGGATCCGCGCTTCACTTCTGGATTCTGGAGGAGTTTCCAGCGAGCTCTTGGCACGGAGTTGGCATTTAGCTCGGCGTATCATCCACAGTCAGATGGTCAGTCTGAGAGGACCATTCAGACTTTGGAGGACATGCTGAGATCCTGCTGCCTGGAGTGGCAGGGGAGTTGGATTCATCACCTACCGTTAGTGGAGTTTGCCTATAACAACAGCTTTCATTCGAGCATCGGCATGGCTCCTTATGAGGCATTGTATGGGCGTCCTTGTCGGACTCCACTTGATTGGTTTGAGGTGGGTGAGCGTGTTTTGACGGGACCGGAATTGGTGCAGCAATGTGTGGATGTTGTGCACCTGGTTCGTCAGAACATGTTGGCGGCCCAGAGTCGGCAGAAGAGCTATGCTGACCGTAGGCGGCAGCCCCTCGAGTTCGCCGTGGGCGATCATGTGTTCTTGAGAGTTTCTCCGATGAAGGGGGTGATGCGGTTTGGACGGCGTGGGAAGCTGAGTCCCCGCTATATTGGTCCTTTCGCGATTGTGGAGCGCATCGGTGAGGTTGCTTACCGGTTGCAGTTACCCTCTGAGTTGGCGTCGGTGCATGACGTGTTCCACGTCTCTATGTTGCGGAAGTATATGCCCGATGACTCTCATGTGCTCGAGTTTTCCGTTTGGCCTGAGGTGACTCCAGATCTTTCTCTCCCAGAGTTTCCGATCCGCGTGGAGGATAGGCGAGAGCAGCGCCTGCGGAACAAGGTCATTCCCTTGGTAAAGGTCGTGTGGCAACGACACTCTGGTGGTGAGGCTTCGTGGGAACGTGAGGACGAGATGCGTCAGCAGTTCCCGTACCTGTTTGAGTGAGTCTTCCTCTTCTTTCCCCTTGGGTTGTTCTCAATTTCGAGGACGAAATTCCTTAAGGGGGGAGGGCTGTAATATCCCGGACCTTTCGGATCCTTCTTCATGGGTCCCGGATCTAGTTTTCGGAGTGTCCGGCTCCGTTGTGTCCGAAATTTCGTTTCGGACATCTTTCGTGTTCGGATCGGCGCGATCCGGAGTCGTTTCGGAGGCCCGGAGGCGTTCCGCGGCTTTTTCCGCGTGTGTTTTCCGATTCCCGGTGTGTGTTTCGGCTTTTCTCTTCGGACGCTCGTTGCGGGTGAACCGGGCTGTTCACACGGACACGAGTGGTACCGTTGCGATCGGTGCGTTCCGAGGATCGCGGGGGTGTGATTTCCTAATTTTTGGAATTTTACGGATTTTCCGGGTTTTTCTATAAAACCCTTTTTCTTTTCTCTCTCCCCCACCATCTTCTTCTTCCTCTCTTCTTCTTCCTCCTTCCTCCTCCACCGTGTCTCCCTCCCTCTCCCTCTCTTCCTCCCGGTTGGCCACGGCGAGCTCCCCTCCGGCTGCAGACGGCGGCGGGGCGACGGCGCGGTGACGTGGGCGGCGGCGAGGCGGTCGTGGGGGCGTGCGGCGAGCGTGGGAAGCTTAAGGAAGAACGAGGGTTTTCAAGCGTTCTTCGCGATTCGTGGACGATCCGGCGGAGCATTCGCTCCATTGAGGTAGGGTGACGTTCCCTAGCTCTTCGCCGTTCTTTTCCGTGGTTTGTAGGCCGCGGGGAGGCCGAGAGAGGCATGTTTGGGCATTTCTGGGTTTTTCCATGTTTTGGGGGTGAGCCGCCCGATCTATGGTTTTAGCCCATGATTCTATGTTTTGGTGGCTTAGATGCATGCTAGGGGTCCCCAGGGGTCTTCCCCCTTGTTTTCCCCCTCTCCGGTGGAGGTACGGGGGCGTGGTTGGTGTTTTTGGGGTTTTCCCGCCGTAGCGTGCTCTGGGGCAAGCGACGGTCACTCCAGTGACCGTCACATGCTTGTAACGCCCCTAGAGGGGTGCGTTACTTCCCTGGGTGTTGGCCTTTGGGGTCGAGGGCTGTAACGGTCCTGCGACTGGCCGCCGTTTGCTAGTGACGCCCCTGGGCTGGGCCGTCACATGCGTTTCGACCGTTGGTTTTTGACCGTTGGGGGTCAGGCCATGTAACGCACCGAGATAGGCGCGTTACATGCGTGTAACGCACTGGGGCAGGAGCGTTACTTCCCCTTCCCACCCCGAGTGTAAGGGCCATGTGACGCGCTGGGCTAGGCGCGTTACATGTGAGTAACGCACTGAGCCGACACGTTGCTTGCAAGCGACGCGCCGGGGTAGGCGCGTTACTTTCCCTGTGGTTTTGGAGGGTGTGGGGTGCCGTGTGACGGCCTGTCTCAGGCGCGTTACTTTCAAGCGACGCACTGGAGCAGGCGCGTCACTTCCCCTACCCCTCTGGCCGTGTGACGGTCTGCCTTAGACCGCCATTTGTAAGTGACGGCCCTAGAGTGGACCGCCATTTGGCTGTGACGGTCCAGGGTCGGACCGCCACTTCCTGTGTTGCCCCATGAGGGTGGCAACCTCGCTTTTCTCCGACCGTGGTCTCCGTGTGACGGGACTAGTGCGTGGGGTGATTCCCACACGTTGTCGGGCTTGGGCGTTGTTTTCCGTAACTTGAGAGTCTACTCCTTCAGTGACCCTCCACTAGTCGTAGCCTACTAGTACGCGTGTGCTAGTCGCACCAGGGAGTGGTGTACGGGCTGACCTTTAGAGACGGTTTGTGGACCGGTTACCGTTGGGCCCCACGTCTTGCAGCCAGAGTCCGGCTGAGGGGAAAACCGGTCAGAGGGCCAGACCAGGGACGCGCGGTCTGTGTGTGCACACGTGGTTGGGGGCGGTTGGACCCACGTCGACGGGCGTGACCCCAGCTAGTCACTTGTTGTGGTTACTTGTACGGTGTTTGCGCCTCGGGTAGGACCTACCATGTCAGGCGGTTCACCTGCGGTGCGGTGTAAGACGTCAGGGGACGCTACCGGCTGTGCTTCTAGTGGGTGGTACTCCTGTCGAGTACGGAGTGTCAGACTGTCAGTCGTGTGTTTCCGACCTTCGGGTTTTGACGGTTCGACCGTTGAGTTTCGGTCTTCTCGTACCGTGGCACGTGTGTCGGTTTGCGTGCCGTTAGGGTCTAGTTCTGTAGAGTACAGGGCTTTCCTTTCCGAGGTACCTTCCTACCGCTAGGGTAGTGGTTTCTCGTTTTACGAGGTAGGGTTCGAGTGATCCCTACTGAGTCTTGTTCCGAGACTCATTCCCTGCGTGTTTTCACCGTGTTTCAGGTGAGGCGCCACCTTCGGGGAGCGTGTCAGGAGCGCAGCGGAAGCGTGGTGCGGGTGCCCAGAGGTAGTGCCAGAGGTCAGAGCCGGGGGATGCCCCGTGTAGCTGTACTTTTCTTTCTTGTCACTGTACTAGTCGTGGACTACTGTTGCTGTTGTTGTTATTTTATTGTGGACCATGTAAAATGTTAATTCATTTCCTGCTTAATATCATAACTGTTTAATTTCTGCAATTATTTGTGATGCTTGTGTAGTTTCCACACCATCCTTTTAACCCTTCCGAGTCTTCGGGCTCGTGGGTGGCGGTGCGAGTCTCGGGTTATCGGGCCTTCCCGGTAATCGGATTCTCGGGTCGTTACAATCACCCTCTCTCGGTGAAGGAAGGACTCTCCGTTCGGGAATTCCTCTCGACGGATAAGAATCTCCTCCACCGGGACCTCCGTAAGTCCACGACAGCGAAAGATTCTCTCTTCGTTCACTGGACTGGTTGTACTATTGAAGTTCCCCGGAGTTAGTCGACCCATCCGTGGTGAGACGAGAGACCCTAGTTGACACGGCGGTGAAATAAAAACTAACTAGGGTCCTTATTTTTTTGTGAACTTCAGATCTGGTTAAAAACACAAAAAAATTATCAAAATCAAAATAAAAAAGGGGGCGTAAAGACATTCACTTGTTTGATAATCTTTGCTATCTGCGTGTTGGTGTATGTTTTTACGTTCCAGAAAAACTCTAAGCATGGCTCACGAGTCCTTTGAGGAGAACCACCCTGGTCGTTGTCAGTCAGTCAAGCCGCAAGTCCATGCTATGGACTCGGGTCCTTCTTATGAACCCTCACGTGAGGTGCAGGTTACCGCAGGGGACACATCCCCACCACAGGACATCTCCTCTTTGCTAGGTGTCCTCGCCAACACGGAACTTACCTCTGAGCAGCTCCGAGCCTTCCAGGCCATTCTGAAAGGGAAATCCATCTCCCCCGCCCCCCAGGAGTCAACTCCAGTCATCGCACCCCTCCAAGAGTCGATGCAGGCCATCCCATCTCCCTCACTGGCGCAAGCCATCCACTCTCCCTCGCTTCAAGGGCAGGTGAGCCAACAACCACACTCGTTCCAGTTCCCTTCACAATCTCAAACCCCTGCTGTTCCCCACATACCGCTCCAGCCGGGGTCAACTATCGGCGGCCCGGCAGCTCCCTCTCATTCAGAGTTTTCCCCTCAAGTCTCTTGGAGACATTTTCCTCCCCAGTGGCAGGTGCCACCTTCACCTCCCGAGGAGCTCGCCCAATCGCTCCTCAATAGGTTCAATAGAATGGACGAACAGTTTCAAAATTTGAAGAAAATGGTGGACGTGAAATCCACCCCGGAGGTTACTTTACCAATCCTTCCGGTGATCCATCTTCCTCCCTCTGAAATGCCCACGTACTGCAGGTACAATGGCACTGGCAACCCCTTTATTCACCTCAAAGACTTCATGTATGAATCCTCCTATTGGCAAAACGACCAGAGATACCTGGCATACCTCTTTCGGAGATCATTGGAGGGTCCTGCGCTAGAGTGATTCTATTCCCTGGAGCCCAGCGAGGCCGAGAATTTTGATACAATGTAAAGAAGATTCTTGCCAAAGTATCGGGATAGGGTTGGTCCCTCTATTTCCATTACCGACCTAGTGGCCGAGAAGATGAGGCCGGACGAATACTTTGTCCGCTATGCTTACAGATGGAGGTCTCTGGCAGAGAGGATAAGAGATACCCTCTTAGAGCCTGAACAAGTAAAGATGATTGTGTCCAATGCAACCTCACAGTTCAGGCACGTCCTGGCCATGAACAAGCTGACCACAATGGAAGAGCTCTATGAGAGGGCCCGGTATATCCAGACCCAGTTAAAAAACTCCCCTATTATGCACATGTTTGAGCCGCCGAAGCCCAAGGTAGTCAGAAAGACAGGCACTAGTGTCCCAAGTGGAGCGACAGAAGGGATTGTAACAAATGAGCAGGTGAGTGCAGTCAACAACGCCAACTATGCAGCCAACCCAAGATATCAACAAATGCCTCGACTTCCCCTCCAGCAAGGTCCTTTCCCCTCTCGTCCTTCACCTCAAAATAATCCACTCCACAACAACATGCCTCAACCATTTAACCCCCAGCAACAACCCCGACCCCAGCAACAACAACCACCACCTCAATACATCCAAGTTTCACCCCCAGGGAATTACGGACCCCCACAGCAACAAAGGAGACCGATCGGCCCCAAGAGAGCCCATTACCCGCCATTGCCAGAAACTTTTGCAGATATTTTTAGCGCCCTCATGACTTCAAATACACTCATCCTACCCAGGGAGAAGCTTGCATGGCCCCCGAATGTTGATACCTCCAGATACTGTGTCTACCACAGGCAGCCAGGACACACAATAGAGAACTGTTTCCACTTCAAGGACTATATCTATGACATGAATGATGAAGGCAGAATTGACTGGGATGAAATGAGGCGATACATCGCCACTCTCAAAGTCAGGAGACCTCCTCCTAGACCACAGTTCCAACAATAGCAGTAGTTACAACAGCAGCCACAACAACAACCATAGCAACAATAGCCTCAGCAGGCCCAACCACAACAGCCCAACATGGGCATAATCCAGAATCTATTACCGGAGCACCAACAACCCAATCACCAAGTCAACCCCATCTCCTCCTTCCCGGAAGTCGGGAGAGAGCAGGTGTGGCACCCAGAAAGTACCTCTGTTCTTGCTGTCGCCAACCCTATCATCAGGCAACCCCCTCGCCTTGCCCGAGTAGCACCTCTCTCTCATCAACCCGCATCGCAACCTGTAGTGCATCCTTCATCATTTCCACAGCCATTACGTCCTCTCATTCGCACCCCTCCCACTAACTCACCAAGGACCTATCAACCAATGCCTTCCACTATACCCTCACACCCTCTCATCTTCTCTCACCCCTCCATTTTACCATCCACCCCTACTACATCTACCCCTATGCCTTCCAAACCTCTTATCATTCGTCACCCGTACCTGACCCCGCCTGTTTCCACCATACCTCCACCAACGCCCTTAAAGCCACTTATCACCCACCATCCATCTCAGAACCATTATCCATCTCAAGCCTTATCCACTTTGCCTCCGCCTCCACCTTCCGAACCTCTTACCCTCCATAGCCCGTATGAGATCCCCTCTACCTCCACCATACCTCCACCTAACAAACTTCTCATCAGAATCCCTACTCCCATCATCACCCCTGCTTCATCAACCATTCCTCCACCATTACCCCTCAAACCCCTGCTAAAACCCACATCTAACCCCATAGAGGTGCAAAAGTCGCAAGCCATGGTGCTCCGTAGTTGATGGATTTTCCACAGGGTTTTCCTCCAGAACAGTCAGAACCCCGAGCAGTCTCAGCCAGAGAAAGACAATGGAGAACAGCTAGAAAAATCCATCTCGGGAACACATTATAATTTGTTAAAACACCTGGACAAGACGCCTGCTCGGATCTCCATACTGGAGCTGCTTCAGAGATCCACATCCCATCAGGCAGCCTTAATGGAATATCTTCAAAAGGTTATGGTGAATGAGGACCTTCATGTAGAGAAGATTTCGGCCATTCTGACGCCAACAGACACACAACCAGCTATTGTATTCCACAACCACGAGCTCGCCCCCAAGGAAACTCGAAAGTATGCGTTGTGTGTTTCAATAAAAATCAATGGAGTGTCCATACACCCGTGCTTGGTGGACACGGGCGCGTCCATAAATGTGATCTCCATGAGAACCCTCCAGTTATGTGGAGTCGGTGAGGAACAGATAAGACCGTCTCCAATCACAGTCACAGCATATGCCAATAGCAAAAGGTCGCCACAGGGGATGATTATCCTGAGGGCAGAGTTAGGCCCTGCGTCAGTTTCTACGAAATTCCATGTCCTCGATATGGATCCCACATTCAAGGCTATACTAGGCCGCCCCTATATTGAAGTCATGGACGCTGTACCCTCCACCAACCACCAATGCCTAAAGTTTCTATACAATGAGAGGATTATTAAAGTAGTCAGCACACATGTCCTTCATTCAGTGGACGCTATTAACATCTCTCTGCCGTCTGTTTGGCCGTCTCATCAACCCATATTGTCACTACTGGATGTGTATGACCCATCCCGCATTCCGCCAACACCAAAGAAGCCACTTTCGGTACCGATGTCACGTCTCCCTTCTCATTCTAAAGGATGGGAGATAATGAGGAATATCAGCTATCAACAGGGCAAAGGCTTGGGCGCGTAATTACAAGGAAGGCTGAAACCGCCAAAGGAAAAAAGGTTGAGTCACAAGTTTGGTCTAGGTTTTGAAGGATCACTCGAGGTAGATGGGAAACCCCTCACATGGACCCTATCCTCCCATTTTAAAAAGGGGGTCATTATTCAAATGGGGGATTATCCGCAAGAAACACATGGGGGATCACATGTTGTATACTTGGCTGAAAAATGTTCAAAGGCCGCTAAGAGAGGTAAGATAAGAGATCCGGAATGCGAATGGAGCAAATGGTTCGACATCTAAGATATTTTCATTGCACTAGAAAGAATGTTCTCGCCCTCGCAGCTGAAGGAACCGCCATTGATATATGAAATACCAGGGGATATCACTACTGTTGCCAGAATTCCAAACCATCCTCGCCAAAAGGACTCTGATACCGACGGATCTTCATCCGTCACCAACATTACCATCGACGGCTCATTAGCCATCGTCTTCTCCATTCACTCACCGCAGCCCTCGTTGCTGTGTCCTTCCTGGGCCAGACGGTTGTCTGACGATCTTCCCAGGTCCCCTTCTCTACTTACATACCTACGCGGGTTTCTCAACCTGCGCCAGGTTTTCAATCATGATCTGCTCTATGAGCCTCCCAACCCTTTAGCCATGATCACTTTCCCCCTTCCTCCGATCTCTTTTCATTGCTTTGTCATAAAAAATGAAAATGAAAAAAAAAACGTCGATTTTCAAACCCCTCAACAACACATCTTCATTGAGGAAACCTCCTACATCTCCCGCGAGTGCGTCCCGACCTACGGGCCACTCATCCAAGGTCCTATGAGTGACCTTTTCTACCCCTCCTCTGAGGGGTCCTTCCCTGTACATTCTTCGGCATCTTCTTTAGCTTCTTCTTCGTCCGTAAGACAACCCAGTCAACCTAGGAATAATGGGTCAAGGGTAATATCCAAAAAGAAATCCAAGGATAAGCAGATCCCTCGTTGATTCCTTCTGGATTTAGCCACCAGGTGTCAAGCCCTTCTTGCCATCCCCCAGTTGCTAGAAAATCCCATCCAACTATCGGAAACAGAATGTGAGGACAATTGTGTAATTGATGAAGGATATGGGGTTTATGAAATCACCGATGAAGAATACCCTATTGAAGATGAGGATGAAGAATATGAGGATGCGGCTGGCGCATATGCCAGTGGAATAAGGAGATTCGACGAGCCGTCAGCTGCCATAGAAGAGTCCACCAAAGAAGTCAACTTGGGAACTGAGGAAGACCCTAGGATCATCCTCATAAGTGATAATTTACCACCCTCTGAAGAAGATGCCTTAATTGAAGTTCTCAAATAGTATAAGGACACGTTTGCATGGAGCTACGAGGATATGTCGGGCCTGGATTCCACCTTGGTCGAACACCGCTTAACTCTAAAACCAGGGTCCGCCTCGGTAAAATAAAGGTTAAGGCGTTTCCACCCTCATATGGCTTTGAAAATGAAAGAAGAGGTCGGCATGCTCCACAAAGCCAGGTTTATCAGAGTCGTTCTTTATCCTCAATGGGTGGCGAACATTGTCCCGGTCATGAAGAAGGATGGGAAAGTCAGGATTTGTATCGACTTCCGGGACCTTAACCGCGCATGTCTAAAGGATGATTTTCCCCTGCCTCACATTGATGTGTTGATCGATAACACGGTAGGCTATGAAACCCTCTCATTTATGGATGGATTTTCGGGATATAATCAAATTAGTCTGACAGAAGAGGATCAGGAAAAGACGTCATTTACTACACCTTGGGGAACATATTGTTATGTGGTCATGTCGTTTGGGTTAAAGAATGCCGGAGCTCTTTACCAAAGAGCTATGATGGCCATATTTCATGACATGATGCATATATATCTGGAGGTGTATGTGGATGATTTATTGGTAAAATCAAGAACCAGGGTGGAACATTCAAGAGTTTTGGCTAAGGTGTTGCAGAGATCAAGGGAGTTCCAATTGAAAATGAACCCGAAGAAGTGTGTGTTTGGCATATCATCGGGCAAATTACTGGGTTTCATTGTAAGCAAAAGGGGGATTGAGATAGATCCCAACAAAACTAAGGCCATCAGGGATATTCCGTCTCCCAAAAATTTGAGGGAAGTTCGAGGTTTAATTGAGAGGTTGCAATTCATTCGTCGGTTTGTGTCTTAGCACTCACAAAGGTGCAGACCTTTCTATGAGTTGATCAAGCCAGGAGTAGAATTTCATTGGGATTCTAAATGCCAGAAAACTTTTGAAGGGTTAAAGGAATACCTGGCTAATCCACCAGTTCTCATTCCACCCAAGTCAGGAAAATCTCTTATCCTTTATATCTCAGTCTTGGATGACTCCGTGGGAGCCGTCCTCGCACAAGCCGATGAAGAAGGCAAGGAACGGGCAACCTATTACTTGTCCAAACTCCTCAATCCCTGTGAACAGAAGTACACAGCCATGGAGAAAACCTGTGCTGCCCTCGTTTGGGTAGTACAGAAATTGAAACACTACTTCTTGGCTCATGAGGTCCATTTGATTGTCTGCATGAACCCTATCAAGTTCCTCCTGGAGAAATCCGTCCTTACCGATAGGCTAGCACGCTGGCAGAGTTTTCTATCTCAGTTTGACATCACCTACATCCAGCAAAAGGTAATCAAATGCTATGCTATAGTCGAGTATCTCGCTCACCATCCTCCCCCAAGTTCGATCCTGCCCAATCAAAGTTTCTAGATGAGAAACTAATGTCCATCACTCAATCTGACGAGCCAATGTGGACATTATATTTTGATGGAGCTATGAATTCCCAAGGGAAGGGTATAGACATTGTCCTTTTGACGCTCGAAGGCATCACCAGAAGCGTTTCATCTCGCATTCCCAGTCACCAACAACATTGCTGAATATGAGGCTCTTCTAGCTGGTTTGGAACTAGCCCATTCTTTCTATATCACTGAATTGCGAGTCATGGGTGATAGTCAACTTGTTCTCCGCCAAGTGCTTACCAAATATCGCACTCTTGATCCCAAGCTCAAGCCTTATCAGGAGCTGGTCTCCGCTTATGCCAAATTGTTCACCAAGCTGATCTTTGTCCATGTTCCTCGTGAACAGAACATTCTGGCCGATGCCCTCGCCTCCTTGGCAGCATCTTTTAGATTCCTTTTTAGGTGTATGGTCTGAATCCATCACCATCTACAAGCGTCTCGTCCCTGCCGTTCAAGACCCTTACCTCTTAAGAATCAAAGAAAGTGTCATACGGATGATTCAGGACGGAGAAATTCTTGAGAAGAGGGAAATCATGTTGGCAGAATTTGAAGAAGAACTGGCTGATGAGGAGAAACCTTGGTTCTATGAAATCATCAAATATTACAAAGATCAGTCTTACCCTGAAGGAGCCACCACAGAGGATAAGAAAGCCATAAGAAGGGTGGTCCAGAAATACACATTGGTTGGAGGTCTACTCTATAGGAGAGGCCTTACTGGTGTTCTATTAAGGTGTCTTGATGACGATGAGGTCTGAAAATGCGTAGAGGAAGCACACTTGGGTGTGTGCGGTGGCCATGTAAATAGCCAAATGCTCGCTAAGAAGATCATTCGGCAAGGCTTTTACTGGCCCACTATAGAAGAGGATTGTGCTGTCTATGTACGTAGGTGTGTCAAGTGTCAACTCCACGCCGATAAAATTCATTCACCATCTTCCTCACTTCATCCAATATCCTTTCCATGACCTTTCTTCATGTGGGCATTCGACATCATTGGTCCCCTAGGTGATCCCAATTCCCTCACCAAGCAGAAATCTTTCATCCTCACTACGACGGAGCACTTCACCAAATGGGTCGAAGCTGAAGCTTACGCGAAAATCAAGGCATCAACTGTCTGCAAGTTCATCATGAAGAACATCCTCACCAGGTTCGGCGTCCCAAGCACAATCGTCACCGACAATGGGCCACAGTTCATTTCTCAGGACCTTCAAGACCTATGCAAAAGGTACGTAATCACATTGCATCATTCATCACCTTATTACCCACAGGGTAATGGCCAAGCAGAGGCCACCAACAAAATATTGATCAAAATCATAAAGAAAACCAGCGAGTCTAGTAAGTTTTCAGACTGGCCAGAAAAACTTATCGAAGCTCTATGGGCCTATCGCACTTCAATCCGTACCCCCACTGGGCAGACTCCGTTTGCCCTTACTTATGGGATGGAAGCGGTAGTCCCGTACGAGACTCTGATTCCTTCTCTCATGATACAATTGGATAATGAATTTCCCCTCGATGAACGTCGTAATTCACTCCTTGCCCAGTTGGAACTCTTAGACGAGAAGCGATTGGCCGCTGCCGAGCATGCGCGTGTTTATCAAATAAGACTCGCTCGTTTTTACCAAAATAAAGTCATTGAGAGAAAATTCAAAGTCGGTGAGATGGTCGTAAAAAGAATTTTTGTCAAACCTGGAGGGTCGCGTTCTAAACTCCAATCCAATTGGGAAGGACGCTACGTGGTTCAAGCTGTGTACCCTGGCAACCCTATAAGCTAGTCAATGCCGAAGGGACCGAGTTATCCCACCCCTGGAACGAGCTTTATCTTAATAAATACTACCCTTAGATAAGTGTAACAACTAGCATGGTACGAGGACCATCGGAGCTGAGAATTCACTCTTTGGTCTTTGTAGTTTAACTCAGGGTTAACCTGCGCATACTCTCACACCTCGCTTTCGGGATCAAACGAAGCGGAACTCGAGGGAGGCCCAACACAAAAAAAAAAGATTGCCTAGTGTTCATCATGCAGTCAAATCTTTACATCTGTCCTTCATGTAGGATAGGACCCATTAAAGCTCGATAGGTCTCGGGTCTTGGCCCGCCAGAACCGTGGAGATTTTTATCCGGTCATGTTGGCTTACGCCCACTAAAAGGAGGCAACACGCGTACACGCAGCTGTTTTAGCCAAAAAATTGGTCGTATTGCTTATTGTGGGGCCATACTCGAATGTCTCCAGGAAAGTCGTAATCTTTGTTCTCTCCTTTCTCGGCCCAATGAGACAGCCGGCGCCCTTAAAACGCTAAGCATAAGGAAACCAAAATACTACACCCTGAAGGCGAGAGTGTGATTCATCTCCTCGCATTCGAGTCAGAGCACGAGAAGAGGGCAGTGTCCCCGCAGGCATACACGAGCGATTCCTACATATCAAATCATCATGTCTCCCTAAAAAAAAAAGAGCCTGGTTGTGGCCGTGCTTGAGTTCAACCAGCGAAACCCCTCAAAACAAAAAGCTAAATTCCACAAAGGGGCAACGTAATTATGTTCGAGGTTTGGTCCGAATTCGCCCAAAAGGGAGAGGTCGAGTAGGCCCCGGTTAGCACGTCGGGTTAACGGTTTTGTCGGTCCTCTCGGAAGGTTTATCCCACTACTCTTCTTCCTCCCCTCAAAGATGAAAGCTCAACGAAAATCCTGAAAGGCACGCCCCGCTAAGGCAAGCGACCTCATTTTAGCAAAACACACATATAATTATCTACTTCGAAAGGCAAAAGCCATCGTCGTAAAGGAGTCTCGGTGTTTCTGGCCGGTCAAGACCTCTATCTACCACCTCGGTGGATTCTCACTTTAACCTCGGGCTTAGGTCAATGCAAGCGCGTCACCAATAGGTGCGACGGCATCTGATTCCAGGTCAGCGTCGCGCGATTGACCGTTAGGGTTCCAGGGTGTTCCATCCTATACCATCTAGAGTTGTGAGGAAATAGACCCGGGTCGGGCAAATCTCTTACCTCGAACACTCTTTCGGTGTGTCCTTGCGGTCGGAAGCGACTGGGAGCCTAAGCATGGCATGACGGTTTTGTCATCAGGTTAAGTCTTAACCGGCAGGATTATCATTTGAGGAGTCTAGGGGCCCAAATCAATTTAGATGTGCACATAGCATACATGGGAGGTTAGTAAGAAACCTTGTAGTCATAAAAGTCAGGTGCCACAAGAATGATCACTAGGCATTAGCAGCTCCAAAAAAAAAAAGAAAAAAAAGAAAAAGAAAGAAAAAGAAAAAAACACAATATTATGAAGTGGCCCTCGGAAGACACCGTCGGTAAAAATTCTCTTAGAGCGCGTTAACCCCGCATTAGGCTACTCTAAACACCTTTGGTCCAAGAACTATGCTGGTTGTAATAACAAGTGTCTTTAAAAAAAAATAAAAAAAAAATTTTAAAAAAAATTCAAATTTTAAAAAAAAAGAAACAAAAAAATGCATCCGTGTGATCTCATTTGTGTGCTACATTTCTACATTCTGTTCCCATTTGTTTGCCCGTATGTTGCATTCATCATCTTTGCTCTTGCCTTAATCGATAAAGGCTTGACCCCTTGACTCGTTATCAAGGCTAGTCTCAAAATAATCACCCACTCTTGAGCAAGGGGCCAAGTCAGAACAAAAAAATTGACTTATTTCATTGAGCAATGTGTACATGATTGAAAAGTAGGAATGAAGGAAGAAGGCATGAAACTGAATATTCCTTCCTTTATTTCCTTCTAGAAATTGTACATTAAGCCCTGTCCTCTCTCTCAGTGTTACCCCTTTCCCCACTCTCCAGGCGAAGAACCCTGGAGGGTGTTGCTAAACCATGCGAGGCGGTGCCTCTGCTGCTCTGTACCCCTCTTCCCGTCTCTGCTCCCCGTCGATCGACAGGGGCAGCAAAGAAGCTGCTAACACGAAAGCCACGCTCTCATGCTCTACTGTAGCGCTCTTCACCATCTCTCAGCCATTGTTCAGCAAGACCGAGGCTGGTTCGGAGTTCAAACAGTTGGGCCTCCATGGCCCTCCGCTCCTCCCTCTCAGCCAATCTGTCGGCTCTCTCTCTTTCAGTGTCTCTTTCCCTTTCCGCGCGTTCTCTCTCTCTATCCTCCCTTTCCAGCTGAAGGGTAATCCTCAGCTCCACGGCGTCCCGAGAGGAGCCATCGTCTGGGCGATGCCGCAACTCTTCCTCCAGTTCCGCTATTCTAGCTTCCCCTTGAGCGGTGCGAGCAAATGCATCTTGCACCTCTTTTGTCTGCCATAACCATCATTTCAGATATACGGAGGCATGGATAAGTGAAATTCAATGGCAAGACTCTCACCTGGGCGGAGAGCATGCCTTCTGCCTCCGCGGCTCGCTGCGTAGTATGAGCAAGCTGCTCATGAAGCAAATCAAGTTCGGAAGTGGGGATCCACAAACTGGAAGAGACACCATCCGCCCCCATTGCTGAGGAAGCCGCATCAAGCTGGGCGCGTTGCAACACACATAAGGTGACATTGAGGACCTAACGCCAGAAATCTTGGTCGATGATCGTGTGTATGTAGGCTTACCGAAGAACTCAAGGCTGCGCGAGTATCATGTAACTATCGCTCTGTGCCTACCAGGGAAGCTTGCAGGTTCGCTATCATAGTGTCGCGAACATCCTGTGGCCAGGACATAGGTTAACATAAAAAAAAAAGAAAATTGTGCTCACCTCCACAGTCCCCTCGGGATGGAGTCGCTCTGCATACATCGTCTTATAGAGGCGTAAATAGTCCTCGCTGTCTTGAGCATGTGACTCCACGGGAGTGCCACCCCGTTGCCAGTCCTCATATTACTCGGGGAACCGCACTCTCCAATCAACGGAGGTCATCGGCCCCCGCGTCTTTCTCCCCACACGCGGTGTTGTAGTCATGTCCACCTATTCTTCGGCGAGCCCTAGAGTCCTCATGGCCAATCGTACCCGAAGTGGCTCGATTTCGTTCTAACAGTGCATCCAGAGGTCGCGTCCGAACCGGGCACGGCTAGTTATGACCCATGGCTAGTCGGCATCAGTCATGCCCGCATAAGGCCTCCATACCACCTAGGTCAGGTCACACACATCTTCTTAATCATTAAAAAGAAAAAAGAAAAAAAGAAAAAAATGATGAAATAATAACTACCATCGCCATAGGGAACTCTTGCAACTCGCGTCTTAACACCATTAGCTGGTAGGATAGGGGGGTTGGGCTCGTAATAGGTTGCCACCGCCTCACGAGCGGCACCGCCATTGGACGCCAAAGACGGACTTTTCCCATTGGGAGGTAATAATAGCTCCACAACTGCACCATCGTGTGTCATTAACTCAAAAAGAAGAAGAAGAAGAAGAAGAAGAAGAAGGATAAGGGGGATACCTTGATGAACGGCGTAAAACCGCTCACTGTTATCTCTCTGTCTGCCTTTTCAGACAGACCCGCCAATAGATGCGCCAACATGGCTGCTCCCCAAGCGTATTGTCCCACTTTCTCAGGGTCTACCAGGAATTCGAAGAAGCGACAATGAATGCTGTCTCCTTTCGAGCCCAGCAACAATTTCCCAAACAAGAAAAAGAGGAATCTACTCAAATCCATGTTAGCTCTCTTGCTCGCATCTACGCAGTAGACGGCGCGGCATTCTCTTTCAGTCCTCTCCATGAACTCTTCCAAGCACTCATCATCACGGGAACGAACGTCAGTAAGCCCCAACGTCTCTATGATAGGCGTCTTGGCTACGGACCTGTTCTTACGATCATCCACATCCACTCCTAGTAACCTCTGAGCAGCCTCCCTGTAGTCGGAGTATGTGATACCAGTCAGCGCTTCGCCATCCACTTTTAGGCCCGTGATTCGGACCACATCTTCCAGGCTGGGCACCATGTGCCCCCAAGACATCAAGAAGGCACGACTCATTGGATCTCACCTCTCACGTAATGCTTGGACGAGGGCAAGGTCGAGCTTGACTGGCTCGATCCGGAGAAAGGCTCCAAGTCCCATCACGTCTAGCCTGGCCTTCTGAAAATCCGGGAGACCCCTGTATGCTGCCACTACTAACTCCCATGAAATATGTGATTTCATCACACTCTGCGCATACACGAGGAATGGAGAGGGGTTTTGTTAAAAGAGAGAAAAGGAGGAAAGAACAAGAGAAGGGGCAAGAAAGCTCATCTTACGAGTTGTGATTGGGTCCTTTCACTGAAGTGCCCTTCGAGATCCGAGAGTTTCCTGGAACTGCTACCGCTGGACCTGCTTCTCTTCGAGGAGTGAAAAGATTCGCCCTCTATTCTGCAACCTCAGAACTCTTAGTTCCTTCTTCGTCTGTGGAAACTTGTACTCCTCCAGTTGGCCCTCGATGCCCCTGAGAGAACGAACGAGGGAGGTATAGAAATGAAGGAAGTGCGAGCCGAAGCTGCCTCCGTCACTTTTAATGATAGCCCTCGCTATAGGGCACCTGCCCTGCGGTCCCATGTGTCACTCCACCGCTCGCGCAGGATAATTGATTGGATGGTGTAAAGTGACACTCTCTCCCTACGTAGCCTAGGGACGCCCTGTCATTTTGTAGAGGTTGTCCGGGAAGATTGAAAGGTCATCCGGGAAAAGCGGCTAGAGCCATCATTGTTGACTTCGACGGTAGATTTTCGTGCGAAAGGTGGTCGGAGTAAGATACGATTCCCCGTTTTGGGCAGGGTCTCGGCAAGCACATCACATGGGAATAGTGAAGAAGTGTAAGGGAGAAGGAACGCACAAGAGAACAAATAAGCAGCAGGAAATCGAATCACTCCATTCATAGGTCTACATAAACTGTCATAAACATCACAATCGTAATGAGGAGGCGGGTCCAGTAGCTCGCTAATTCTCGCCAACACCTTCATGCTCGTCCCTCTAGGCGTCCCTCTCCTCTCCCCCTGAGGTGAGGGTCCCTCAGGGGCCTTCTAGGGCTCCGTGAAGCAGTAGTCCCGTCACCCCGTGATACCTGCTCCACAGCAGCGGCTCGCTGTTGCTCCCCTGGCGTGGCGAAGAAGCCACTGATAGAAAGGTGGCCAGACTGGCGGAGTCGCGCCCCGAACTCTCGTGCTCTCTCGTAGCACATCTTCATCACTCCTAACCTTTGCCCCATAACCTGAAGGCCTAGCTGGAGTTCCCTCACCTGGGCCTCCAAGGCCTTCCTCTCATCCCGATCCTGCTGTCGCTCGGCCCTTCTTTCCTCCCTCTCTTTCTCCCTCTCCTCTCTCTCTCTCTCTCTGCGTCCCTCCTCGCCACCTGGAGGAGGACCCTTAACTCCAGGATGTCTGGAGACGGCCTCCCTTCATCACGACGCTGCAGCTCTGCTATGGTCGCTGCCTAAGCATCACACTCCTCTTCAACCCGGGTCGCGCGGGCCACTACACTGGCAAGTTGCTCCCGAAGGGAGGCGATCTCCAGAAAAGGAGCCTGAGAGCTGGAAGATGATCCGCCGGCCATCCCTGCCATCGCTGCCTGCTGGGCACGCTGGAACAGATAAACAACAGCCATCGGTTAAGCTCCGAGATTTCAAAAAAAAAAGAGAAAAAAATAAAAACTGAAAATAATAATAATAATAATAAAATTGGGGCCCTTCTTTCACCTCTGTCCGTCTCCCGAGCTGAAGAGGCCCCACTTGGCTCCCCCTGCACTGCCGCAAGTAGCCGGCACTCTCCTGCGTGGGCGCACCACCTTGCTGCCCGTCTTGGAACTGAGCAGGGAGGCGTATGCGCCAGTCTTCTGGTTATGTCTTGCCGCGTCTCTCTCCCTCGACGCGGTTCGGCTCATCCGCACTCGCCCAGTCATTGGCCAAGCCCAGGATCCTTGTCATATCCTGCGCATCAAAGGAAGGGCCACATCATTAAAAAAAACGTGTCACCTGTCGAAGACGCGTTCATCATTCAAGTGCAACACTCACCGAACCCTCTTCTCCCTCTCTACTTGTTCGCTACGAAACCAAAAGAAATGGAGATCGAAGGAGCCTACCGGGCCGTGCTCGCCTCCCTCCATGCCTTCGGGCCCCTCGGGTCCCTCGAGTGCCAGAAGAGGCCCTTCCTCTTCCGTGGCCGCCTCACTCTGCTCTTGCACGACCCTTCTTGGGCGAGGAGTTCCTCGTCCCCCTCTCCCTTCACCACGGTTTGTCTCACCGTACTCCATGGATCAAGGATGGAAGAAGACGAAGCTAGGCGAGGAAATCTCGGCGGGAGGAGGAGTTGTTTATGGGCAAGATAAGAAAGGAGAAAGACCGGCCCGCGATTCTCGCTGATTTAAATTTGAATTCAAAAGCTTAGAATGCGTCTTCGCGCCTAGACGTCTCAAAGGAGGGAAGATGGCATACCCTCCGCACAAGCATATTTCTCCGCTTTCGGGGCAAGGTCCTGTAAAGCGTGTCACGAGGAGATAAGTAAAGAAGAAGAGGCATGAGGGAAGAAACGTGCACAAAAGACAGTCAAGTGACAGAAAAGAAACCATTCCATATAACAAACTGTCTGTCATATACATCATAAGTGGGGATGGGGGGGGCGTACAAATCACTCTCTAACTCTCACCACCACCCTCCTGGTCATCTCTCTGATCATCCCTCTCTCTCCTCTGGCGCGGATCCCTAGGGGGCCTCCGCGAACTCTGAGAGGCGGTGCTCCCGTCGCCCTGTGGTGCCTGGCCGGCCTCGAACGCACGGCGCCGCTCCTCGGCTGAAGAAACGAGGAAGCTACCTACAGAAAAAGAACCAGACTGTCGAAGACGCGCCCCGCGCTCCTTCGCTCTCTGGTACCACTCCTCGCTCTCTCGCAGCCTCCCCTCTGCCGTACCGAGACTCACTCGGAGCTCCGTCATCTGGGCCTCCAGAGCTCTCCTCTCTGCCCTCTCTCTCTCCGCCTCTCTCCTTGACACCTCAAGGGCAATCCGCAACTCTAGCACGTCGCGAGGGAGCTCCTCAGCCTCCCGTCGTCGTCGGTCCTCCTCTAGCTCCGCAATCCGAGCGTCGCGTTCCGCCATCCGAGTCGCCTGGTCGCGCTCGGCCTCCTCTGCACGGACCGCACGAGCCAGTGCATCTCGAATCTCCGCCACCTGCAAAGCCCACATTGAAGTCAACAAAGGAAAGGGAATACGCGGAAAGGGAACCTGTGTCAAGCAAACACTCACCCGAGCCACCTGGTCATGCTCGGCCTCCTCAGCACGGGCCACCACGCCCGC
Source organism: Amorphophallus konjac (assembly GCA_022559845.1). Lineage (NCBI taxonomy): Eukaryota > Viridiplantae > Streptophyta > Magnoliopsida > Alismatales > Araceae > Amorphophallus > Amorphophallus konjac. Next base: position 432,583,539 of record CM040120.1, on the reverse strand, counting down.
CAACTGCTCCTAGAGAGAGGAGACCTCCGGAGGAGGGGCTCGCGAGCTGGAGGTCGCCTTACCAGTCATCTCGGCCGCCGCCGCTTGATGGGCACGCTGAAACACAGAATAACACACGACAACAAGAGGCTAAGCACCAGGAATCCAGGTGACAAAAAAATGATTACGCATTGCATAAGCTCACCAGGATGTCCAGCTCCTGACGGGTGACTGCCAACTGCTGCCTGGCAGCTGCCAGTTGGGCCTGCAGGTCAGTGATGATAGTGTCACGAGCATCCCGCATTCATAAGCATATAGATTAATGTCACATGCATGCATTTGCATAAAGAGAAATCCGCGTTTCATACTTACCCCTGCTGGCCTCCCTAGGTAGAGGCGATCCGCGTACGTGTCCCGGTACCGCCGTAAGTAGTCGGCACTGTCCTGCACATGGGACTCCACCGGAACACCACCCTGCTGCCAGTCCTAGTACTGTGCAGGAAAGGGCGTACGCCAGTCCACGAGCTTCGCCTTGCCCCGGGTCTTCCGCCCGACATGGCTCGGCTTGTCCACCTCCACCCACTCCTGGGCAAGCCCCAGGGTCCTCATGACTAGCCTGAGCCGTAGTGGCTCGATCTCGTTCAGGCAGTGGACTCACAGGTCCCGCCCGAAACGAGGTCGGCCCGCTACAACCGAAGGCTGGCCAGCATCGGCCATGCCCAGGTAAGGCCTCCATACCACCTGCATCACCATACATGCATCATATCAGTCCCCACTCTAGTAGACAAAGTGAATGCACAAAAGATCATATACATCATACCATGGCCTCAGGATACTCAGTCAGCTCACGTCGAAGCGATGTCAATTGGTAGCTGCGCAGTGCCGCAGTCGTGACCGATCTCCACCGCCGCGCTAGGGGCACGGCTGTCCGGTTCCCTTGCCTGGCTCTCCCCATCGAGAGGTAGTAATAACTCCATACCTGCATCCATCATACATCATTAGTACCAAATAATTGCATGACTGTAAATTAGGAATCATTGTAAAATACATAAATGAAATGTTCACATGGAGAAAAGGCGGGAAGCCGCCGACTGTCGTCTCCTTCTCTACCCCCTGAGAAAGATCAGCGATCAAGTGGGCGAGTAGGGCTGCTCCCCACGCATAGTGCCCCACTCGGTCTAGGTCCGCCAGGATCCCGAGGAAACGATAGTGGATGTCGTCCCCCTTCATCCCCAGCAGAAGGCGGCCCAGTAAAAAGAAGAGGAACCTCCGAAGGTCCAGGTCTGCCACCTCTCGGTCGCCCGGGTCCTGGCTAAAAGCCGCCCGAGCTGCCCCGTCCAGCCGTGCCAGAAATTCTGCACCGCTCTCACTAACCCGCTGGCGCGGGTCCTCGAATCCGAGCGCCTCCATGATGTCCACCCGACCGACTGTCCTGCTGTCTCTGTTAGTGGCGGTCGTCTCTAGCCATAACAGCTCTAGGGCGCTCTCTCTGTAGTCGGGGTAGGTGACCCCACTGACAACCTCCCCGTCCACCCGTAGTCCGGTGATCCGGACTACGTCCTCCAGCGTCGGCACCATGTGCCCCTAGGGCATCAAGAACGCTCGACTCGGCGCGTGCCAGTGCTCCCTCAGCGCCTGGACGAGGGGCAGGTCGAGCCGGAAGGGCTCAATCCGCAAGAACGCCCCGAACCCCATGGCGTCCACTCGGGCCCTCTGGAAGTCCGGCAACCCTCGGTACGCCACCACTACCAGGAACCAGCTGATCCGGCTCCTCATCACACCCTGCACACCAAAAACAAGAAATCACATCAGAGCCACAAATAAAGAACAACACGATACATATATATATATATTAAAAAAAGAAAAAAAAGGAAAAAAATTGACGCGTCAACACCCTTGGATGCCTCCATATATTTTTATTTTATTTATTATAAAAAAATATTTTTGAACACGTCAACAACGTTAGACGCCTTCACATATATATTTTTTTATTTATTATTATTATTATTTCTTAAAAAAACCTTTTTAACACATTAAAGGGCTTTGACGCCTCAACATTTATATATATATATAAATATATATATATATAAAGGGGATTAAAAAATATAAAAAAAATTGAGGCGTCCAGGTACCTGGACGCTTCGACCGTTCCATAGCCACCAACCCCAAAATCCCATTTTCTGGCCCATTTTCCGCATAAAATCACAAAATAATGCAACAAAAGAAAGTTCTAGGCGGCCTACCGGGTCATGCTCCTCCTCTCCCGCTCCACTGGGCCCCCCTGGGCCCTCCACGGCCAAGGGAAGCGCCTCCTCTTCCACGTCGGCCTCCTCCTCCACGGCGGTCTCCTTAGTGCAATCCCGGGACCTCCTTGGTCGACGAGCAATCCGCTTCCGCTTCGCACCTCCCTCACTCGATCCACCGCGTTCCATGGACTCAGATTAAAGGGGGGAAGGTCGAATGGGGAGAAATGAGAGGTTTGGGAGAGAGGAGGGCTGTTTGTTGGTTGGGAAGAGAAAAGGTCGCGTAAGCGGCCTTTTAAACATAATTTCAAATTTTTTTGACGCGTCCAGGCGCCTGGACGCGTCAATTAAAAAAAAAAACTTTGGGGCGTCCAGACGCCTGGACGCGCCCATTAATATATATATATATATATATATATATATATATATATATATATATATATATATATAATTTGGGGCGTCCAAGCTTCTGGACGCGCCCATCAAAAAAATAAAAAAAATAAAAAAATAAAAAATTGGGGCGTCCAGGGGCCTGGATGCGTCCATAAAAATAAAAAAAAACAAGGGGAGAGAAATAAAAAATAAATAATAATAAGAGGGGGGACGAAAACTAAAAAAATAAATTAAATAATAATGATAATGATAAATTAAAATTAAAATAACTAAAATATTTACGTGTCCATCACATTAGACGCGTTAAAAAAATGAAAAATGAGGGCTGAAAATTCAAAGAAAACTTTTTACAAACAATAACTTCTCATTTATTTCATTAAAACAGCAAAGTGAGTTACATCAGGGGTTTAGGCACTTTAGGCCTTAACTTTCTCAGTTCGGTTACATAAGTCCTCCACAGCTCGTATTCTTCCTCTACATGCACTAATGCCTTCCCCGGGGTGCTCGTCTTCCACGGCACTTTGACGGCCTTCACTTCCTTTGCATCGCCCTCCGCGCCCAACTCACTCTTTCTTGGAGGAGCGATGCCAGATAACGGTGGGAACGAGTGGCGGGGAAGGCCGATTTGAATGTAACACCGATGCGCGTTGTAAAGAACAAACTCAGTCGCGCCAATAAGTTGGAGTTCAGCTTCGGGGGAAGACCTCGTAAGAAGTTCGCGAGAAAGTAGACATGCCGGTGCACAAGTGAAGAAGCTTTGCATCATAGTTCTAAAGTGGGGCCTCCAGTCTTCACGCTTCCTTAGCCATGGAACGCGGTTCACTATATTACCACCAAAGCCTAACACATCGGCTATGTGGTAAAGGGGGTTTTGTTCAAAAATCTTCGAGACAGTTGGCATCCCCTCACGGTGATCAAATTTGAAATGTAAATCAACCCAGCAATTCAGAAGAAGTGCGCAACCAAAAGGAGGCTTACCCATGCTGGAAGCAGTAAGGCCACTATAGAGGTAAGCAAGAACGGCAGGTCCCACCCTTTTGCCATTCCAAATGCCGCAAATAGCACTCAGCTGATCTTCCTCCACTATGTTGTCGGTATGAGGGAATATGAGAGCACCCGCCAAACAGATTGTGAATCCCTTCATGATTTCTTCCAAATGATCATCATCTGGCAATCCTCTCAGGGCATCCATGACCCATTCCCGCGAGCTTTTGCAGGTTAATTCCCTTCTGAGTCTGGACGTTTCTAACGACACCGGATGACATGAAGCTTCCAAGGACGTCCTCGAAAGTCACCTTCTTCAGCATCGGCATGATCTTTATCCTGCCATCCCTTTTGAATCTCTTCAACCCAAGCAAGAGTTCCACCTCCTAAAGAAGGATGGATGCCTCGAAGGTGGGGAAAACGAAAGTGTGAGTCTGAGGATGCCAGATCTCCACCAGTGCACCCATGGCCGCCCAGTCCATGCGAATCTTTTCATAATGCTTGGCATGAATCAGGAGTCCCTGAAGATGCCACCTCGTGAGTATGGCCCTCATGCCGATGGAGATGTTGAAAGTTAGCTTCGAAAGTCACGGCAGTTTGGAGAACTTCCTCGGGCCTGGGAAGAGTGGATACGGCTGGAAAGAAGAAGAAGAACAAAGGAGGAAAGACGTGAAGGAAAGATAATACATGAAATTTTAAATGAATCAACGCACCATACGCGACTGGATCATCCCACTCAGATGTCCTTCGAGGTCGGAGAGCTGCCTGAATTCACTGTTAGGCCAGCTCCTCTTTGTAGGGCTGGAAGACTCTCCTTCCATCTTGAAGAACCCAAGATCCTTCTCTTCCTCCTCTTAAGTTTCAAGGCTCTCCTTGGTGCATTTGGCTGAACTAGACAAATGGGGATACTTATAGGAAGGGAAATGTATATAAGTCCGAATGTGTCACATCGATGTCGAGTCGTCGTCGTTAACTTTAGCAAAAGACATTTTGTCTTGATCTCTCTTCTGATGTGGTGCACTTCTGCTGCTTTTAATGTGATGTTGTTCAGTGCAGGTTTCCCTGGTGGACACCACTATCCCATCACGTGACGCCATTCAGTAACTAGTCCCACCATGTCATGCATTGTATTATAAAATATTTACGCTACTAGAACATGTCAAGGACCTTGCGACCTGGATGACTCTGGAATTTGAGTTCCACTTCAACAAAAATAGTGATGATTTTAGAGGAATTTAAGTTGTGCGGATATGCCGTTAAGTTATGAAAGCGAGGGGACGATGGTTCCATTCGGTGAGTTGGTGCGTGGATAAACGGACCCCGACTCAGTATCAGCTCACCGGATCGGTATCCTGACCCATTCTTAACAACTTGATAATATTATCCTTGGCTATTTTCTATTTTAGTTTGTTTTAAATTTTCCTTTAAACCCAGCATGCATTCATGTAGGACTTTGATTCCATTGCGAAGATCATTCAAGGTAATTTGATTGTGAAGGCCACTGTGCTTAAATTCTTATAATATGAGATATTCCATTCCGAATGAAATACTGAGTTTTCTTGAGACAGCCCTGGGCTGTTCTTCCAAAAGAGACCCTTGTTTGGATTGATCCTCAAATATTCCTTTACTTTTACTCTATTTGACCCACCTTGGCCGCAGCACTTCCACATTGGCTGGTAACTGCTCCCCAAGGTGAAACCTGCAGGTTTACGACCCGGGTACTTCCACACAGAGAAGTTGGTCCCTTTTTCTACTCGTGCCTGAGCGCACATCTTCCCTTTCTTGTTTGATATCCGTCCAAGCAATTGTTGAAATTCAGAAGACCTTCTTCAAGGTCGCCTCATTGCAAACTCTGAAAATATTCCAGACCGTAATGTTCAAAGCGTGTCTCATCACACCTTGGCATCTACTTTTCAGTCCGCTCCCACTCCATTTCATTCCATTTTCATGCCACTCCACTACGTGCCGCTCCCTTGCAAACCAGACGCCAAGGCGGGACAGCTGTAGACACGCCGTTCTTGACATTACTATGAGTAAATCTCATATTACACCATGATACCCAATGTTGCCTTCACATTTTTAATTACTTTGGTGATTTCCTATTTTTCTTATTTTTTCTACATTTTTTGATTTTTTTTCGTGAAAATCTTTGACGTGTCAAGATGGTTAGACGCCTTCTTCAGAAACCTCGTGCAGCGCGCACGTGGTGCCGTTCCGGCCGTTTAGTTTGACATTTTCGACTCAATCCAATCACAGAGACGTCTTGTAAGGTAGACGCACCCTTCGATAGTCACGGTTACCCGCCGACACCACGCGTCTTCTCCACTGTCGACGGCTTTCGGCGGCGATTCGGTGGGCGAAAATAGGCGCGTCCAGGTCCCGGACGTTTCAAATAAATTAAAAAAAATTATAAAATATAAAATTATTAAGGCGTCCATATGATTGGACGCCTCAAAGAAAAAATAATATAAAAAAACTATTCCTTGAGACGTCCAAGGTCCTGGACGCCTCAATGATGAGGCGTCCAGGATCCTAGACGCCTCAATCACCTCCCCCTCTATAAATAGAGGACCCCTCCCTCGAAGGGAGGGGGCTTCAGATCCGACAGAGGATGGAGAGACTCTATCGGATCCCATTTCTAACTCGTGGGTCTTTTGCAGGGGGAGGTTCTGCCGGCTTCTCGGGTGCCCGCGCTCGCGAGAGGAAGGCTAGCTCCATCAGTTCTGCTTCCACGTCATCCCCACGCTGCCGAAGCTCCACCGGATCCCTCCATCGGCACCTTCAACAAGCCATTATCTCCCCTTCTCTTTTGTCATTTCTATCGCATGCATCATCCCGTCATCCGTCATCTCCTTTCATAAGGGAGATCCATTTTTATGCACGTTTGCACGATCCCCCATTCATCATAGCATTTTCCTCCTACTCGTGTCCGAGAGGGGTTTAAAAATAACACCAACCAGGTGTGTGTCTTACCACGATTTCATTATTCTTCATCAAGGGACTAATACTATACTGCCATCTTTTCTGATCCACCTGTTATTTGTCTGTTTCTTCTTTTGTAAGGGTAACCAAGGAAAGCCATCTCCATCGACCGGTCGAAGGTAGAGGAAGAAGCAACCCGCCATCTCCTGCTTTTGAGGTAGGCGCGATCACTTTCTTTATTTTAGGGTCTCCGGTCCATGGCGATCACATCATATTCTCGAGGCCGCGGAGAGTCATTTCCCGCAATGGCCGTTTAAATTTCCGTCACTTATATTCTGTGCTGTTCTTATATCTGCTATATTCTCGAGGTCGTGGAGAGTCATTTCCCACAATGGCCGTTTAAATTTTCGTCACTTATATTCTGTGTTGTTCTTATATCTGCTATATTCTCGAGGCCGCGGTGAGTCATTTCCCGCAATGACCGTTTAAATTTTTGTCACTAATATTCTGTGTTATTCTTATATCTGTTATATTCTTGAGGCCGCGGCGAGTCATTTTCCACAATGATCGTTTAAGTTTCTGTCACTTACATTCTGTGCTTCTCATATCTGCTCATATTCTCGAGGCCGCGGCAAGTCATTCCCGCAATGGCCGTTTAAATTTCTGTCACTTAAATTCTGCACTTTTCCCATCCCCCGAGGTCGCGGAGAGTCATTTCCCGCTATGGCCGTTTAATCCTCATATCTTGTTACGCTACATCTATTCGCACACCCCGCCGGAGCAATCTCCGTGGTGGTCTCTCCTCTCCCTCCTTTTTTTGTGTCGCAGCAAAACGAGCCCGCGCGCTCCGCTCGCCTCCGCACCAAATCCGCCGCGTGACGTCGCTCACAATTAGGGTGACAAATAGGTTAACAGGGGCGACAAATGCGCATGAGGGATGACAAAAGACTCTTAACGGTGAAAAATACACAAAGACGACGTCTCCCAGGAGCAAAGGTGACGGCTACTGCATACTAAGAGTGAAAAATACCTATTAGTGGTGATAAATAGATCAATAGGGGGACAAATGCGCATGAAGGGTGACAAATGGATCCTAGTGATGAACTATATGCATGAAGATAAGCCCTACTAATATTAGAACCATCGACAAACCCTGCTACTTATAGGGGAAGAACTCTGCTTCGTAAAGGTAACCCCTACCTGCGATGGATGTTATGAAGCAAAAAGAAAGGTTACAGAAAATGAAAGTATATTAATAGGGGGAGAGGGTACAAACGGTTACTCGTCCTCTTTGGGACGGAACCTGTCAGGTTGGAGGCTCGACACCCCCTTGTTACAAAACAGGTGGTCCACCTTCGCCAAGGCATCCCGCCACCCTTGCAGGTACCCTTGCTTGTATTCCTCCGAAACATCACCGCCGCTGCTTTCCCCTGATGGCTGGTCCAGCACTGGCAGGGCTTCCTTTCGGAAGCACAGACGTTTGGCAGGAACTAACTTCTCAGACGACGACATCTTCACGAGAGTGTCTTTGACTGCCAAAGGAACTCAGGATGTCCTTTGTGTTCCCCACAGAGTCTCTATTTATAGGAAGGAGGCGAAACCCCCAGAGGGCAAAAGAGTGTTCGTGCCTCCCCAACTTTTTGGAAATCGAAGCGACGGGATCGCGAAGATAGTTCCATCTCCCCCAACTTTTTTGACTCTCGGTTCATCCTTTTTGTCAGTCATGAGATCGCTTGGACCAAGGTTCCTTTCATCCAGATAAATTAACCGCATAGTAGATGAGAGGCTGGAGAGAGATACTGCAACGGCTAACACCGCATAGTGGTGACAAATAATCGTCAGTGGTGACAAATAGGCTTTAAGGCTGACAAATGTCTCGTAAGGGTGATAAATCGATAACAGAAGTCACAATATGTGATGAAGCGAAACAAAGGCGATGCCTAACGAGTAATAAGGGTGACAAATAGCTCGTTATGAGTGACAAATAGCCATTAGGAGTGACAAATAGCTCTGTAACGGTGACAAATATCTCATGGCAGTGAAACTTGAAGAAACTCAAGTTCGTTTGAAGTATTTAACTGTGTCCTAGCGATCCTAACTCTACCAACACGAATCTGAAGCTTTGCTAATCATCAATAACAGAAGTCATAATATTTGATGAAGCGAAACAAAGGCGACGCCTAACGAGCAATAAGGGTGACAAATAGCTCGTTATGAGTGACAAATAGCCATTAGAAGTGACAAATAGCTCTGTAACGGTGACAAATATCTCATCACAGTGAAACTTGAAGAAACTCAAGTTCGTTTGAAGGATTTAACCGTGTCCTAGCGATCCTAACTCTACCAACACGAATCTGAAACTTTCCTAATCAGCAAACGACACTGATTAAACTCTACCTGTCTTTCTAACTCGACATGCCTTTCATATGTTCAGACCTAAAATTGCACATATGCTCAGATCTAAAATTACACATATGCTCAGACCTTAGTGTGTGCTCATGCACATATGCTCAGACCTTAGTGTGCAACAGTGACAATGTGCACTGACCTTTACATGTTGCATTTTGTTCATGTGCACTGACCTGAAATGCAACACTGAACATGTGCACCGACCTTATGTGCTTACATGCAGACATGCACTGACCTCCATATGAGTGCAGGACTGTAGGAGGTTGAGACTTCTTCCAGGAGCCACCATTTTTTCTGTTTGTGAATGTCCCCCCCCCCTCTCTCTCTCGCTCTGTCTCTTTCATTTGTCACCACTACAGGCTATTTTTCACGTTTAGACACCCATTTATTACCTTTAGAAGCTATTTGTCACCCTTAGGACCTATTTGTTACCGTTACGACGTATTTCTTACCCTTAGAAGTCATTTGTTTTTCCCCCATCCCTTGCTTTTCCTCCTGTGTGTAATAAATAACAAAAATAAATATAAATATATCAATAGTTTAGCTAGATTATATTCGAATCCGAATCCGTATTAATTAGCGGATAATATTTAAATAGTATTAATTTTTTCGGATACGGATAATATTCAAATTTGAATTGGAGCGAAAACGGATATTATAATATGCATTTCATAAAATATCAGTTCGTAATATTATATTATATATCTTATGATATATATATATGTAAATAATATATTATAAAATACAATTTTTCTAATATAAAATATAAAAAATATTATAAGATGAAAGATTGTTACACTTTCCGAAACTATAATAACTGACCTATTTTAACAATTTGACTTGTAAAATTAAAACCAGCATTTAGTTGGGAGAGACACTTCGTCTTCCACCGACTTTAGGTTTTCCACTACCTTTAGTAAAATTAAAACCAGCCTTTAGTTGGGAGAGACACTTCGTCTTCCACCGACTTTAGGTCTTCCATTGCCATTAGTAAAATTAAAAACCTCAACTTAGGAGTAGTCGGCAGCACCAGGACTGCAGGACTGCAGGACTGCAAGAGGATGAGACGTGTGCAAGGAGTTACCATTTTTTCTGTTTGTTAATGCCCCCCTCTCTCTCTCTCGCTATATCTCTTTCATTTGTCATCACTACAGGCTATTTTTCACGTTTAGACACCCATTTATTACCCTTAGAAGCTATTTGTCACCCTTAGGACCTATTTGTAACCCTTAGAAGTATTTGTCACCCTTACGACCTATTTGTCACCCTTACGACGTATTTCTTACCCTTAGAAGCCATTTATTTTTCCCCCATCCATTACTTTTCCCCCCTCGCCGCAGACCATCGTCACCTTGTCCCCGTGTGCCCACGGGTGCCCTGCGCACCCTCCCTCTCCTCCGCGAACCAGCACCGCCGTGAGTGCCGACCAGCCCACCGTCGCGCCCCCCCTTGCAGCCACGCCGGTAGAGCACTGCTACCCCTCCGGTGCCGTGCCGTGGCAGCCGACTGGTGTTCCTACCAGACCCTCCCACCGACTGCCGTCTAGCACCGCTGCAGCCGCCGTCGTCAGCCGCCCATCGCCATTCTGCCACCGCCGCCCACGCAGGGCCTCCATAACATAACATCCAAAGTGTGACTGCCAGGGTTTAATCCCTCATCTCTTGATTCCTAATTTCCTCTCAGTTCACATGTTGGATGTATTTATATTTTATTTAATATATTTTTTTAGGATGTTAAAAATTGGAGAATGCTGTCGAATTTCTTTAAGGGAGATGCTGTCGAAATTTTTTAGAATACTTACTCCATTCAAACCACAATTTTGAAATAAGCTCTTTTCTGAAGCATGTATATATCATGATCTCTCTCTTCCGGAGAATCAGCAGCGACCAACCTGTATGTGTAAACCTTCCTCGTCTGTCCTGGTCTAAAAGTAGGACCAATGGCTTGGCGAGATACCAAAGCTATTGTTCGTGCTTTTAGACCAGGACAGATGAGGAAGGTTTACACATACAGGCTGGTGTGGACACTCAAAATTTTTGCGGACAGCGAGCACATTTAGGCTGCAGGGCCCCTAATTTTGACAATTAATCAAGGGTGTTCCCTCGTATGGGAGATGTAAATGACGTCGTGACCTTTATGGCGTGGCGGGATTTGGTCCCGGCACGAACTACACAATCGTCTGATTAGTCAGATCGAGCGCATAATAAATCGTCACTTTGTGACTGGCACGTCCACGCACGTAATAAACTAATAAACGAACCACAATAACCAATCGATCGAAAAGTGCGTCCATAGCTGGTCGATGATGATTCTCCGGAAGAGAGAGATCACGATATATACCTGCTTCAAAAAAGAGCTTATTTCAAAAATGTGGTTTGAATGGAGCAAGTATTCTAAAAAATTACTGTCTCAGAGGATTCTTCTGCAATTGGTGATGGTGGAGGATGATCCAACGGATATCTATTGATTTGTAATTGTAATTGTAAAAAATGACATATTTGAATTAATGTAATTGTAATTTATTTTATTCATTGATTTATATGTTGTGTGGATTACATCGGGGGATGTGTGTTTTATGTTGAGTTGTGTAGGTTGTGTATAAATGGATAACATAAGTAAAATGTTTGATGGATAACAGAAGCAAAAGGTTTGTTTTGTAACAAAACAAAGGCGACGGCTAGCTAGCGATAAGGGTGGCAAATAGATGTTCTGAGTAACAAATAGCCGGTAGCAGTGACAAATAATCTTGTAACAGTGACCAATAGCTCATGGCAGTGAAACTTGAAGAAACTCTAGTTCGTTTGAAGGGTTTAACCATGTATTGGTTTCCTAACTCTACCAACACGGATCTAAAGCTTTCTTAGTAATCAAACGACGTTGATTAAACTCATGTAAGATCAAGAAATGAGATTTACCTCCAATTCTACTAATTTACGGTGGGATCAAGCCAAGTCGTTGATAATGAGTAAAATATCCAGTACATTATTTCCCTACACAGACAACAACAGTAATAATAAAGCAACTAATATGAAGAGGAGCAACACTACTAGAGTACATAATAGAACAACAACAATACAAGGCACATTTGACATTTGTGTAGTCGTCTGCTGGCGTAGCCCGGGACTTGCATGATATGTAGGCATGGGCCTTTCCTAGTTCCTTGAATCATGGTCAGGTCCGGGACTTGCATGATATGTAAGTTGAGGATGATCAACATACGCATGGCTGCTATTGCCAACCCCATTTATAGCATCATGTGCTTCCTCTACCGAGTGAAAATCCTTATAACGAGCTCTAGGGTATCCATTCACTTGGACAAAGCATTCGGGCCAACTATAATATACACCGAGTTCGCGACCAACCCACACTATATAGCATTTGTGCCTTCCCATTTTCTAAACCTCAATTCCCTACATGTAAGGTGTTATAAAAGACAAAGGACCAGTGACGACAAGGGATCGAGAGGAGGACGCAGAGGAGCGGGCTCTTATGCTAGGGAAGCCACCGCTACGTGCACTGATGAAGGGGATGACATTACGGAGGAGCCTTAAGAACTTAAAATAGAAGAGCAGGTGTCACTGTAGGGTCACGAGCGGAATCGGTGTGTCTGTTTAACACATCGCTGCAATGGAGGTGGTAACACATCCCCTCGGGAGTAGAAAAAAGGGGAATGTCAGGAGTGTATTACAGAGGTGATTGGACAAGGGAGGGTGTAGGCGTAATTAGGTTCCCCAACCACCCTTCTGACGTTGCAATCTATCGTGACGATCGCCGTTGACGTTGGCCCCGGGAACGCACATCCACTGTGACGGTGAAGGCAACAAGCTACACCAAGACTGGCGCAGTGAAGCGGCAGTGAGAGTGCGATGGTGGAGCATGGCGTCGAGGGTTTCGTGAGTGGAGAAAGGAGGATAAGGGTGTTACGTAACCCACATGGGGTACCCTGGTTTATACCATGGTTTGACGATAGGTCAGTGGCGATGGGGAGTATAAGGGTGACAAATAGTTACCTAGTGCTGACAAATGTTCGATAGCAGTGACAAATAGCTGCGTAAGTCTGAAAAATAGCTTGCAGCATTTAAATTGTGAAAACCTCAATGTCGACGCATGAAGCAAAGCCAGTGGATAAGGGTCAAATACCCTATCAATGGCGACAACTAGATCTGCATAGTAGCCAAATACACTGGTAAGGGTGAAAAATAGATTCTAGAGCTAACAAATGAAAAGAAGAAGGAGTTGAATGAAGGAGTCAAGTTCACAGGAGGATAAAAATATGCACAGTGTATCAAGAGTTTCTACAGCAATTAGAAGAACAACGAAGGGACTTGGTCAATGCCAAGATAGTCAATGTTGACTGGTCAAGGTCAACGCAAGTCAAAGAAGTCTCCAGCCAAGCTCAACTTTTTGTTGAACAGTTATGAAGTCCCAATCAAAGGCCAAGGTCAATGAATAGACTAGTCACCACTATGCTCCCCAGACAAAGCTAAGCAGGTAATGAAGAGAAGAGAAGGCAACGGCTGCTCATGTACTCATGTGGTAAGAGTGATAAATATGTGGTAAGGGTGACAAATGGCACTTTAGTGGTAACAAATGCACAACTAGCGGTGACAAATGGATAAGGTATAAGGTCTGTGCATGAGGTCTATGCACATTTGCATTTTGCAAAGTCAGGTCGGTGCACGTGTGTTAGAGATAGGCATAAGGTCTGTGCACATGCGTTAGTGTTAGAAGCATCAGGTCGGTGCACATGAGTTAGCGATAGAAACATAAGGTCTGTGCACATAGCACTATCAGGTCCGTGCACATTCACATTCTAGTCTGTGAGGTCGGTGAATGTCTTCATTCCACTCTAGTTGACACTTGTGTAAGTAAACCCTTCATCTTTTCACACTTCAGCCCAGTTCCTTAACCAAACTTGAATCTATCTTCAGAAAACTCATTGATATTCATGAATACACATTATCAAGCACACATTAATAACATTAAAACATATAAAACTTTGAAGATCAAAATGTATGAAAAAATAAATATCAATCAACACATGTATGTCACATTCTGAGGTTTGAGACATGAAAATTTTGAAGATCTTATATTTCCAAAGTTAAGGAGTTGGGCCCCAAACCGGACTCTAATCATATTACAATCACCCTCATTAAATGTCCATGATGTCTCCATCTTCTTTGACAATTCATCAACATATTTCAGTACATAAATGGCATAGTTGAGGCTTCGATCCTCCTGTTGGGGACATTCGTTGTTGAATATAAGTGCCCAATTCTCAACTCCCTTGACTTGCCCATAGTTGTTCATAAACCCCCGTACAACTGCAGCCTGCAAATAAAATATTTGACATTATTAAGGAATAACTAAAAGACACATTAAAGATATCTTTAATACAGGTACATGGATAAGAAAAAGTACCCATTTTCTTGTAGTGGCATCATGGATGGTCATGCCTCTCATGGAATTGTATGAGACAAAGCGGTGATTCTCCGTGTCAACAGCAAGTAGATGCCAGTGATTTGATGAGTGTAACACGAAGAATAAATATTTGTTCTTGTGCAGTTCGATTAATTCAGAAGGCGCACTCCAACAATTTGTTTGATTTTGCGGAGTCAGCCTCTGGGATGACGTTGATGTGATTCACTATAATGGTGGGAAAACAAACCCACTGATGAAAGATGTCAGATTCATTGCGTCTTGATTTGAGGAGGTACATCATGGCGTCAATCACCTGTAAATTAACAATCACGATTTTATTAGCAGTAGAAACACAAGTTCAAGGTAGGGCGAGGCGTAAAATTGTACAATTAATGAAAGAGAGTACCGTATCATCTATCATCCGGCCATATAATAGATCAATGACATGACGACGTCTCAAAACAATCTCGTTCTCTAATTATAATACGGCGTCACTATATTGGACAAAAATTTAGTTATTGACAGTCAGTGTAAGGCAAATCAGGATAATTATAGAAAGTGTAAGAGGACAACTTACTCAATATCCCCCGAGACACAAGTAACAATGAATTCATTCACAGCATTGTTATCTTTCAGATTCAGCCGGCCTTTGCAGGTCCAATCAATATTCTGTAGGAGCATTCTAATGTCGTCGGCTTCATCTCCTTTTTACATGTATGCCAATGTACCAATCTTAGATTCTATACTGTAAGAAGTAGGAACAACGCAAACTCACCTTCTTCTTCCTCCGTCCTATTTTCTTTGGAGGTGCCCACCTTTTCTTCACGGGATTCTCGTCCCGTTCATGAAGGGACTAACAAAAGACACCTGGACGACGGTCACCATGCCCATTGGTCACCTCCACCTGACCTTCGATATCGCCTTGCACATCCTCTTCAGGAGCTGCCTTACATGGCATAGTATCATCCGTAATTTGTGGAAGGGTTCTTAGAGCTGGGACATCGGTGGCAATGTCCACCAAAGTTTGACAGATATTTTTCTCAACATTTTCAGCCCCCTGCACTTCCTCTCCAGGGGGTGGCTGCGGTCACTTGCCATCATCCGTCGCCTGTTCGATGGGGCCAGGAGGTGCTGCATCAGTGGGAATGTGAGCCTCTTCTAGGGGTGAGCATTATTCGGGTTCAACCCGAAAACCAAACCGAACCGAACGATTTGGTTCGGTTTGGTTTGGGTTGAAATTTAAAAAAATTTTGGTTTGGGTTCAAACCGAACCGTATTAAAAAATTTGGTTTGGTTTGGTTTTGAAGTTCAAGAAACCGAACAAAATCAAACCGAACCGAATAACCCGAATTTAAGAATATTTTTATCAAATTAATATAAATGTATATGTAACTATAAATCTGAATTTAAAAAGTCTAATTCCCGCCATTCTAATGGGGTTTCCGACTTTATGAAATAGGTTTCAAATCACATTCTATTTTACTGTAACCGAAGTTCTTAATTTTTTATGTGAAAATATTATGGAGCTTGTTCTTACATGTTACAACTTTGTATGTTATTTTTTTAATATTTACTTTATTTGGTAGAAATTCTTTTATCCTACCTTTCTCTAATGTTGTTTGAATCCAATCTAATTTATAAAATGGGAGATGAATATGGTTCAAACCGAACCAAACCGAACCAAACCGAATTAATTCGGTTTGGTTTGGTTTGGTTTCAAACTAGTTTGGTTTGGTTTGGTTCGGGTTGAAGCCTTAATTTGGTTCGGTTTGGTTTGAGAAAAATTCTCTTTAAACCAAACCAAATCAAACCATGCTCACCCCTAGCCCCTTCCACACTAGTCAGATAGAAGGCCCTCATTTCCTCAAGTAGCCGCTGCTGGATTTTCAATGTAAGAGCAATATCCTGTAGCACAAGCATGTATCTCTCTGATGAGGATGTATAATGGCGGCTGGGTCTGGTCATCATCGTTTCACCGTACACCATCACCCTTTCACTTGGCTCAACAAGGAGCTCTTCGATCACCTGCATTTCAAACCACATCACTCTGGCTATTCATTAATGTTGAATGACAAATAAGAAGTTAATTTTAGTACTCATAATACCTGTTGGTCTCGTAGGGATCCAATGAAGAATTTTAATTTCCTATCTACAAATGTCCCCCACCTAAATAGTCGGGGAAACGCCACCTGCCTTACTGGCTGCCGCACCCGCGTGTGCTCAAAAAATCAGACCTGTAATATGAAATATAGCAAGTTATTTTACAATGTAGTAGAATTAATGATTTACACATTATTACACAACAAAAATAAAAAAACTTACAGCAAGTGCGGCAGAACAACCAAATATGGGGGTATGGGCCTGGGATGCATTCCCGGCTCTTCTCTTAGCACGGTCAATTGTACCTGACCGCCGTTTCTGGACCGCCGACACTAATTCCTCAAACTCGTGCATCGTTACCTGTTGCACGACGGCTGCCCAATTGTAATCTGAAACTCTCTCAATGTCATCTAAGCATGACAGCATCTGTTGTGGACAAGAAGTTGACGACCGTGGGTAAAGAAAGTGGACAGCATGAGTACAATCCACAACTGGACAGTGTCAGCCACATCTGCTCTTCATCGGACCCAACAATTTGCTGGATGAAAGATCACACTTTCTTCCGGTCAAATGTTGCTGCAAATCCAAATCGATTATGTAACTTCGACTTCTGCTTCGCGAATCCATAATGTTGAATCGGCTAACCGGAGCAAGGTAATCCTAAAATTATGCCCACATCTTTCACACTGAATGCGACCTCCTTACTACCCATACGGAAGTAATTTCTTCCACTATGGGCATAAATAATCTCCTCCAATAGTGTCATGGTGATGAATACGCGAGAAACATTGTCAACATATGGACCAAAGGGTGTGGTCCTCATCAATGACTTGTGGCATTCCAGAAATGTCATCTGATCCCTATCCTTCATGTAAATGTCCATAGAACACCGGCCCCAGATGACTCGCGTGTTCACTAGATTCAAAAAATTAACGTGTGAACAAGAAATTCAGTTAATTAATTGACAGATCAAGAAATACAAAAAATATTAACAGTAAGACAAGGGTGACAAATGTATATATAGACCAGGGAGTTTAGGTGTGAAAAATAGGTGCTTAAGGGTGACAAATGTATGAAATACGGTGACAGGTAGGTCTAAATCTGACACAAATAGGTAGATAAGCGTGACAAATAAATAGGTCGATAGGGGGGGGGGGCAAATAGATATGTAAGGGAGATGAGGAACCACAGTACCTTTAACTTGTCGTCCTGAAGTGGAGGCCTTAGAAACCCTAGGTTCCTTAAACGTTTCTTCTTCGGCAGTAGGAACCGGTACAATGTCCTGAGATGCAGGTGGGACATCCACTTTACGGCAGACAGAGCGTTACATGCGTGTCTTCTTCGGCTCTATGGCTGAGAGGTCGCAAAAGGCACCGCAAGGAAGACGAGACGCTGAGCACGATGGAGAGACAAACCGCCTTCTGGTAGGTTTCGTAAGAGGCAAGACATGATCGGAAGGGTATATATGGAATTGGGGATTTTTAGTTTCATGGTCCAGTTCGGCCCTTCGGCGTCATCATTTCTATTGATGTGGCCTGCGGCGTTGGATCGGTAGCAATACGCGAACAACACCCACGCGTGGCCGACGTGTCCCATTTTTCACGTGGGCCAATTGGAGGTTAAGGGCGACAAATGTGTCTACATGTGTGACAATGGGTTAGCAAGGGTAAACAATACCCTGCTAACGGTGACAAATAAGGCTCAATAGAGACAAGCCCAACGCGCGGCTTTCAGGTAGTGGAGTAAGGGCGACAGTTTCTGGAGTTTAGTGGTGACAATTAGGTGAGTATGGGTGACAAATGCTCAACTGGGGTAACAAATAACTTCACATTGGTAAAAAGTGAGAAGGAAGCTGAAGGTGAAAAAGAACAGGAGGAACTTGAGGAGAAAGAGATGTGCTCACTAGATCATGGTGACAAATAACTTCAACTATATGTTGACCGAATGCACCAATACTCTAGGCAAAGTCAAGCTTTTGGAACTGTTGATGTCTAGTCAAAGCATGGTCAAGCTTCGGCCAGCGACAGTGGACACAAAAAATGACAAACGTTGAAGAACAACAGAAGAAGACTGAAGGTAACAAATACTCTCCTAAGGGTGACAAATGAAGATGATCTCGGTGACAAAGAGATATATAAGGCTAACAAATGGATGTTAAGGGTGACAAATGTGGGAACAACGGTGAAAATTTGCAAGACAGCAGCTACAAATAAGTCGCTAAGGGTGAAAAATGAGTTAGCGCGACGGTAATGTTGCAGCACGGAAGGGTGACAAATAGATGTTAAGTTTGACAATTAGCCGTTAAGACAAAGAGTGAGCTTGCAAGGTTGACAAATGGCTCAGCACTTGAGACATAGAAAGGTGCACTAGACTAAGTTCGTTTAGTGTATTGTTGTTAATCGTGACGTGCCGGGTTCGAAAATAGAGTTCTACCGTGTAATCATTTACTTTTTTGAATAAGTTATATTCAAAAAAATTTACGGAAACCTTACGCTGAAGCTAAGATTCGAACCCGGAGAAACCCGTTCAAACGGTTGAACAATTAACCAAATGATACAAGATGTCATTTCAAATAGTTTAATTTATTCCATTATATATATATTATAGTTTTCCGTATCGTTACGCAATGTACCATCCCGTCTCGAGCCGTGGCCGGGATGACCAGTTCGACAGGGACGGCCACACCTGCCCCGAATGATGTGCACGTGACTCAAGGATGGAGTGACAAGTCATTGATTGCTTCCACATGGCATTAATATTCCCCGCGATCGAGGAGTCTATCTCCGAAATGTTGGCGATATATAGATGTGATAGTAAATTCACGGCACATGAGTTTCAGGGGGGCACGGAACAATAAGAAATAGTCAACATGTGACCGATATGGCTCTGAATATATACCTTTTCGCGCGCACCCCGATGTCGGGCTTTCAAGGTAGCTAGGCTTTTCAACATGTTCTCTCTTCTTTTTATATAATCGAATCAAGTTATCGACCATGCAGCCCGATTGCTTGGGTGGTGATTAATCAAACGTTTTCCCCTCTTTTATCGTCGTGAACGACCTTTATGGCACGGCGGGTCGCCAGTCCCGACCGAATGCCCACCATCGTCTGCTTAGTGATCATAAGGAACGCACCTTCAGTTAGTCCAGACCATCCCAGCATTGGAACTTGAACACATTGTCAGACACGTGATTGGCACACCCTATCGTGAGTAAAATCGATGAAAGATACAATGATATTTGACTATTAATTATCTTATATATATCCTGAGTGCTTCCACGTGGCATTAATATTCCCCGCGATCGAGGAGCCCTAGCTCCCAAAAATTCATTATATAAAGACGTGATGGTAAATTCACGACACATGAGTTTGAGGGGGGCACGAACAATAAGGAAATGGTCACAACATGTGACCGATATGGCTCCGAATACCTTTTCGCGCGCACCATGCTGTGGGCCTTTATAGGTAGCTAGGCTTTTCAGCACGTTCTCTCTTCTTTTTGGCAAATCGAATCGACTTATTGGCCATGCAGCCCCATTACTTGACGTGGCGATTAATCAAACGTTTTCTCCTCTTTTATCATCGTGAACGACCTTTATGGCACGGCGGGTCGCCAGTCCCGACCGAATGCCCACCATCGTCGATCTGCTTAGTGATCAGAAGGAGCGCACCTTCGGTTAGTCCAGACCATCCTAGCCTTTGAACTTTAACACATTGTCAGACACATGATTGGCACACCCTATCGTGAGTAAAATCGATGAAAGATACAATGATATTTGACCATTATATATCCTGAGTGCTTCCACGTGGCATTAATATTCCCCGCTATCAAGGAGCCCTAACTCTCAAAAATTCATTAAATATAGACGTGACGGTAAATTCACGACACATGAGTTTGAGGGGGGCACAGAACAATAAGAAAATGGTCAACATGTGACCGATACGGCTCCGAATACCTTTTCGCACGCACCCCGATGTCGGGCATTCAAGGTAGCTAGGCTTTTCAACACGTTCTCTCTTCTTTTTATATAATTGACTTATCGGCCATAAAGAAGTTGAAAATGTTTAAATTATAGATCTTCGCATCTTATATAATAAATAACATTTTTTAGATGTAATGATATTTTTTACTGAGAGAGATTTTATCCGATTAGAAGAAGTGAATGAATGACAAAGAATCACGAATGAATGGAGGAAAACATGGCACCAAATGAAAATATGGCGCCAAATAGAAAGAGACAAGAATTAGAAAAAGTGTCCCCTCTCTTGTCCTCCTTAGTCCTTCCCCCTTCCTCCTCATTCAACCACTGCATCCCCCTCTCAATCTCTCACCGGCGGGTGGTGGAGTGGCGAGGGCGGGCAGGCGCGGCGGAGCTACCCAGGGACGTCGGTGAGGGGCGAGCGGAGGCGACACTGGCAGCGAGGGCACAGAAGCGGCGGTGACCTCCGGCAGCGGCGACAAGCTCCCGCACTTTCTCACGCTCACTCTCACACACACACACACGTAGACACAAACTCTCACACACTCTCACTTTTCATGCCTGGTCTACAAGACGAACTTTTCTCCTTATCACCTGGTGTACTCTTACAACATCAGATAGGGTAGGAAGAGGGATGTGGATATAAATGTGTGTGTGTAAATGTGGATATGACCCTTTGTTCCATTTTTGCCCGTTCAAGCCTTTTGTTATGATATATGTGATTAGTATGCTTGGATGTGAATTAAATTTGTAGACAGGTGTGGATGCCGATATGTGAAAAAATGTGTATGTGAATGCGAGTATGATAATGATTTTTTCCAGAAGATGATGTCAATGTCGATGTCAAAGTGGATGTGGATATGGATGTATATGTGACCAAACATGATGTACAAATGTGGAAAATAGTCAATATTTAGGGGAGATGTTGTCGATATTTTCTTAGAAGTAGTGATAAGACATATTGACATGAATTTTTTAATTTGTTAGGTAAATATGGCTGGAGTTGATCGTTCATGGATGAATCACAGAGTAGTTGACGGAGTGGTGTCCGAGGAGTTTAAGGATGGAGTTGATAGTTTTATTTAGTTTGTATTGGGACATCCAATAGCAGTGGACCAGCCTGGTAACATCCGATGTCCTTGTTTACGCTGTAAAAATAAGAAATTTCTTTCGCTATGGGATGTGCAAGTTCATTTATACAGGAAAGGGTTCATGAAAGGTTATATGAATTGGGTGTGTCACGGTGAGGACTTTTGGGCGCATGCGTCCGGTAATATTGGCGGCACAAGTACCTACGCAGACATGGTAATCGATGCTGCTGGCCCTAACTTTAATGTACAAGGGGAACATGTGTACAACGAAGAACCACCAAACAAGTCGGTTGAAAGATTTTATCAGTTACTTCGGGATGCTGATGAGCCGCTGTGGGATGGTTGTGAAAATCACACTCGCTTATCTGCTGTCTCACAATTGTTGAATTTGAAATCCGAATTTCACCTTAGTGAGAGTTGTTTTGACCGTATGCTCCTCCTTATCAAGAGTATGTTGCCTACGGATGAGAAGCTGCCTGAAAATTTTTACCGTGCAAAGAAGATGGTCAATGATTTAGGGCTCGGATACCAAAAAATAGATGCATGCCCTAATCACTATATGCTATATTATGCAGATAATGTAGATAAAATATCATGTGATATTTGTCATCATGATAGATTTAAACTTAAGAGAGGGGACAAATCAAAGCAGAAGGATGTGCCTTACAAGTCACTGCGATACTTCCCTCTCACGCCCAGATTGCAGCGGATGTATATGTCGTCAAAGACAGCTCGGCATATGATATGGCACGCGGAAAGAGTACGTCGTGTAGATGATATAATCAGTCATCCCGTTGACAGTGAAGCTTGGGCTCATTTCAGTCGTAACTATACTGCTTTTGGTCACGAGCCACGCAATGTTAGGCTAGGTTTATGCACAAATGACTTCAACCCATTTGGAGGTTCAGTAGCGTCTTACTCATGTTGGCCAGTCTTCATGACGTCGTACAACCTTCCACCGGGCATGTGCATGAAGCGTGAGAACCTTTTCTTAACTTTGGTGATACCAGGTCCAAAAAATCCAGGAAAAAAATTTGGACATATATCTTAGGCCACTGATTGATGAGTTGAAAAGATTATGGAATTATGGAGTTGTTACTTAGGATGTGTACAGAAAACAAAATTTCACTATGAAGGTTGCATTGATGTGGACAATAAGTGACTTCCCTACATATGGAATGCTATCTGGCTGGAGCATACACAGGAGGATGGCATGTCCTTACTGTATGGCTGATATCAAATCCTTTGTCCTGAAATATGATAAGAAATCATGCTGGTTCGATTGTCATCGACTGTTTCTACCAAATGACCATCCTTTCTGAAGGCAAAAGGACTCATTCATTAAGAACACAGTTGAAATGGATGAAGCAGACTTGAAACGGATGTATGGTCGATAAATGGCATTAGAGGTGCAAAACTTACCAGATATAGTGCAATTGTCGGGTAGTACACGACATCTTCGTGGATTTGGAGAGGAACACAATTGGGTGAAGAAAAGTATTTTCTGGGAATTACCTTACTGGTCAGCCCTTTTGATACGGCACAACCTGACGTCATGCATGTTGTGAAGAATATCTTTGATAATGTGTTCAACACCATCATGAACGTGAAAGCCAAAATAAAGGACAATGCCAAGGTGCGAGCGGACTTGAAGATACTTTGTAAACGACTAGAGTTAGAATTACAGTCGGTACGGAGCAAAGTTGTGCAACCTAAAGCAGCTTACGTGTTGAAAGACACACAGATCAATGAACTGTGCCAGTGGCTGAAGCAATTACGATTCCCTTATGGATATGTGTCTAACATAGCCCGTTGTGTGAATGTCAATGAGGGTACAATATATGGGTTGAAAAGTCATGACTGTCATGTGGTCATGGAGAGACTTCTGCCCATTGCATTTCGTGACATATTGCCAAAGCCTATATGGGGATCATTGACTGAGTTGAGTCAATTTTTCAGGATTCTATGTGCATCAGAACTCAAACTTGGGGACGTGCAAACTATGGAACAAAATGTGGTCACGACGGTATGCAAGTTAGAGAAGATATTTCCCCCTGTGTTCTTCGATTCCATGGAGCACCTGATTATCCATTTGCCATACGAGGCCAAAGTTGGAGGACCTGTACAATTTCGATGGATGTATCTATTTGAGAGGTAATCATTATGTATTTATTGATTAATTGACAGTAGTTACATGTGTCTGTCATTGTCACTGTATGTCATTGTCATATGAATTGTTGTCATAGGTGTATGCATGACCTGAAAATGAAGGTTCACAACAAGGCTAAAGTAGAGGGTTCGATTATCGAGGCATATATTATTGAAGAAATTTTGAACTTCTATTCGATGTACTTCAAACTCGAAATTCAAACTCGCCGCAATCGACCTCCACGTAATGATGATGGAGGAGAGCTGGGTCCATCCGACCGGTTGTCCATATTTAAGTATCCAGGTCGTGCATTCGGACGTTGTTCGAATCGCATATTAGAGGACAGAGAGTTGTTGGTTGCAGAGATCTATGTTCTCCTGAACTGTGCTGAGATTGAACCTTATGTTGAGTGAGTCCTCAACTCCACAGGTGCTGAAATTTATAAGCATCTTGACGTTCTTCCTCCCATTTACGGTGATGTTGCATTCATCATTGCAGGCAATTGGATTTAGAATTAATTACTCGATGTCCACACCTCAATGAGTTGGAGGTTCAAAATGAACGAGAGAGATCTTTTGCAAAGGTCAAGTAAGTGCTAATCTACCAATTCCACAAAGCTTGAGGTGTATGCAAGTTCAATTTAAAGTAACGTGGTTTATATTCATAGGTTGAAGAAGGTTATGTTACTGATGAAAGAGTCCGGGTGATAAGCTATGGACCTTCCAAGGTCGCGCATGCCTATCCAGGATTTTTTGTGAATGGTTATAGATTTCACACCAGAGATTATGGACGAAATAAGTCTACGATGAATAGCGGCCTATGCGTGAAAGGTAGTACATATAATGAAAATGATCTCATTTACTATGGTATTCTTGAGGAGGTCATAGAATTACAGTATTTCGGACAACACAACCATATATTCCTTTTTAAGTGTCATTGGTTTGATCATAATTCAGTTCAAAATGACGCAATATATGGGATTGTCGATGTCAAACATAGATCCAAATTGAATACCTATGAGCCATTCATTTTGGCCACACAAGCCCAACAAGTGTATTATTCAAGTTATTCATCGTCCAAGAATAAAGATTGGTGGACAGTCTGTAGGGTAAAACCAAGGCTTACGCCTAATGATGAGTTAGATCTGACTGAAGCTGTCTCAGAGGATTCTAGTGCCGAATATTTTCAATCAGACCAGTGTGACACTACATGGTTGGTTGCTTCTAATCTTCATCAGATCGAATCTGACGATCCACTTCAGTTGTGTATAGAGGACGAAGTGGAAGAAGTCGATTCAACTGAGCTAAATGAAGCAATTGTTGGGCAGGAGGAGTCCTCTGAGGAGGAAGTGTATGAATCTAGTGAGAATGAGAAAGATGACGAAGATGACAATGAGGTTGATATATCTTCAGCATCTGAAGATGAAATATATACTGATTGAATATTTTGTAAGAAATTTAACATATATACACTTATCATTATTACTTACCACCTCTCCTCGTAATTAGTTGTCGACTAATATGCACTACTTTAAATGTTGTCAATAATTAGATGGTTCGAGGCCGTAGCGGATCTTCGAGGAGAGGTGGTTCCGGGAGGGGTTCTACTGGTATGTTTATTTAAATTCTTAGATCACAGAGTAGTGATTATGCACTTTGTTTGGGTAATGATATTTTATGTCTCTGCACCAGGTACACAGTCTACACCGCCCCCACCACCTGCTGTGGGTATGTTTATTTCAATTCTTAGATCACAGAGTAGTGAATATGCACTTTCTTTGGGTAATGATATTTTATGTCTCTGCACTAGGTACACAGTCTACACCGGCCCCACCACCTACCGCGGGTATGTTTATTTCAATTCTTAGATGAATGAGTTGTGATTATGCACTTTATTTGGGTAATGATATTTTATGTCTCTGCACCAGGTACACATATTACACCGCCCCCACCACGTGCTGCAGGTATGTTTATTTGAAGCCTTACATAAGTGAGAGTGAATATGCACTTTGTTTTGCTAACGATATTTTTTGTTTACAAGGTTTAGTGCCTCCTACATCAGGTCTACAGAGTACACCCCTTCCATCACATTCTACTGGTATGTTTTTTAAAATTCTTAGTTAAATTATAAAAATTCTATATGTTTACTTGTTGAATAATTTTATTTTTAACAATGTGCTAAATTCTGATTAACTACTTCTATTTTACTTGTAACAGGTACGTCAGGCACACCACCTGCGATAGTTGGCTCATCCGCCCAGCCGGGCACACAACCGGCAGACGATGCTGTTAGCCATCACGAGGGCGAGCAGGTGGTGTTGCAAGAGGGACGCAAGCCATGTTGGATCTCTGGGTAAATATTTAAACTCATGATATATGTTCGTTACCTATCCAACAACTATATAATTGTTGGCTATCATTTTAACACATGTAATTGTAGGGATAAAGTAGAGCGTAGTGAGGCTTCTAATTTTAGTACCAACATTATTGAGCGACATGTTACTGGCCCATATAAGTCATTTCGAAAGTTTACTCAGGATATCCACGATCGATTGTATGACGAGTTCCTGGTATACGATTTAATCTTTTAAATTACATATTTCCCAACTCCACAATTTCAATCCACTAACGTATACAATTTGAATTCTTGACAGCAAGGATATCAGTTTATGAGGCGAGCTGACGCCGGACGAGCTCGACGTGTATGGGAGGCCACAACAACTATAAATTATAAGCTGTTGAGTTGTGATTTTGATGATTGTTGTGATTGTTAAGTTATGATTTTGATGATAACTAAACTTAATGTGTGATTAAAGTGATGATAACTAAACTTGTGGTTGATTGCTCATGCTCTTGTTATCTATGTATGGTTGAGATGGCAAATGGCAACGGTTACATGGTCTTGATCCTTGGTTTGCATATGTTGGTTTTACAAGAGGCAAGAGGTTTCATAACCTCTTTAATGTGAGCAAGCATGGTTGCTAGGTTTGGTGCAAGTATTCAGAGGGGGGGTGAATGAATATGGGCTATAAAAACTTTCACCCAATTAACAATTTGGGCTCACTAACTATTTAGAATGCTAACTAGATAGATTTAATAAATCTGGAAGACTAATTAGCAGATGCGGAATTAAACAAGCAGGCAGAGAGCACTCTAACAAGACAGATTTAGACAAAACGTAGCTCAACTAGAATTTTGCTCTCTTGACAAATTAAAACACTCTAAGAAGACTAATTAACTCTTCTGCTCAACCAGAAGCCAAACACATGGAGCGCCCCTATGCATTCATCTAGCGGAAGCACAATAGAACAAAACAAACCACAATGCACAAGGGGTTTTTAGGTGATTCGGTCCAGCAGACATACATCCACCCCACACTCAACCCGAGTGTGGATTACTGTTGCGCAACACAGCTTGCGTCCGCTGGGCAATACAGCTTAGCCTACAACCGCTGGGCCTCACAGCTTGCCATCCAGTGGAATCCACCACTGCAACCGCTGGGGATTACAGCTTACCCGTCCAGTGGAAATCTCCACTGCCCGCTGAGCAACACAGCTTGCTGTCCAGAGGAGTCCTCCTCTGCAAACCGCTGACTAACAGCTTGAACAAAGATGTAAAATAGAAAACAGAAAAGATAGAAACACAGCAACTAAAAGCTGAACAATGAAGCACGAAATATAGCTCTAACAATGAGCAACCTCAGATCTGGTTTTGAACCAAAGATATGAGGAACGAACTCCTTCTCTCTCTCTCTCTCTCTCTCTCTCTCTCTCTCTCTCTCTCTCTCTCTCTCTCTCTCTCTCTCTCTCTCTCTCTCTCTCTCTCTCTCTCTCTTCTTTCCTCGATCTCACTCTCTTTCTTCACTCTCTCTCTTTCTCTTTCTTCTCTGCTCCACTTCTCTTCCTCTCTCGATATCAATTCTCCTTTTCTCTCTTTCCCTTTTTCTTTTCTTCTGCTAGATCGTGGAAGCTCTCTCTTCTTTTTCCCTTTTTCTTCTCTCAGCTTCTGCTCTCTGGCTTCGATCACAATCAGCCTCCATCTGAAGACGAAGGCTCCATTATATACCAGCAGCAGCATTAGCAGCAGCAAGGGCGCGTGTGGCTTCCACAGTTCCTGCCCTAGAAATTCGGACCACGTGGCAGCATCCTGCTTCACGAGCCAGGCACCTCGAATCACGTGCCCGTCAATTCAATGACATTCGACCAGCAGGACTCAAGTCTGCTGCGTTGACTCCATCAGCCTACTGCGTTGACGCATCTGTGATCCAGTGATCAAGTCTTTAACAGATGGGCGTGCTGCGTCGACGCTATCATCATGTTGCGTTGACGCATGGAGCTGTAGCGTCTGAACTTAGATGGCTTCAGCCCTCTCACGTTTCGTGTGGAGTGCGTTGACGCATTTGTGCAACTGCGTCCACCCTCTGGTCACCTTGTCGATCCATCAACCTGCTGCGTCGACGCCACTTGATGAATGCGTTGACGCACCAGAGTAATCCAGTAACCCATTGGCTCTCCCTTTGTAACTGCTACGTCGACGCTCTCAGCATGCTGCGTTGACGCATGGAGCTGCAGCGTCGATGCTGCCAATGTACTCCAGAGGCTGCAATAAGGGATTCTTGAGCCGCTGCGTCCACGCTACTTGCTCACTGCGTTGACGCACCAGAATAATCCAGAGAAGCTTTTGATTGTTTGAACTGCTGTGTCCACGTGTCAGCATTTCAGCCTCTTGGATCACGTGCCAAGTCTTGATGGCCTGAATCATCTGCAGGCAGACATAGGAAAATGAACTTAGTTCAGACGAATGTATATACTTAAGCAGAGCTGCCAGTGTATGGACTTGAACAGTGCAGCGAGTGTATAGACTTGGTAAAACAAGGTCCAGTGTATAGACTTGCAGATACGAAGCCAATGTACAGACTTAGAAGGATTTGAACCAGTGTCCAGACTTCAGGTGTGAAGACCATTGTGCAGACTTTGGAGAGCAGTGGCCAATGTATAGGCTTTATGGAGCGAAGCCAATGTGTAGACTTCACGCTGTATAAACATTGCCAGTATAAGACACTGTACAGACTTTGTCAAGAGAACGTAACGCTGTACAAACTTGAGGCTTTGAACGTTGAAGACACAAGACGATGTACAGACTCAGATTCTAGACCAGTGGCTGTACAGACTTTGAAGGAGGACCAATGTATGGACTTCAGGAGCATATGACACGGCTGTATAGACTTTGTTACCAAAACGAATGAATAGACTTTGCCACAGTCTAATGTATAGACTTGAAGAACCTGAACTGAAGTGTCGACGTATCAGCTCAAGGAGTTGACG
The DNA here is from genome assembly GCA_022559845.1 of Amorphophallus konjac. Lineage (NCBI taxonomy): Eukaryota > Viridiplantae > Streptophyta > Magnoliopsida > Alismatales > Araceae > Amorphophallus > Amorphophallus konjac. Next base: position 432,554,546 of record CM040120.1, on the reverse strand, counting down.
CACTACTGTGGAGACTGTGCAGGCAGAACACATGCATTCTCCAGATAATATACCAGTCACAGTCATATGCATTATCCACAGAGTATATCAGTTATAAACAATCATGTTGCTGTCATTCAATGTGGTGACTCATTCATGTTGCTATCATTAAAACACCACATCATTAACAAAGCACAAGGGGTACAATAATGGTATTAACCCTGACTATCTTGCTTGCAGGATTAAACTCATGACAGTCACCTGGTGAACCAAATGTGTGGATAAGCACCCTGCTCCTCTACAATCCAAATCAGGGTCTGCTGAACTCAGGTATATAATCTGAAAACCTGACATGTTGTTGCCCCAGTATGATGTGATGATTTTGTCAAATTGCTTGAACCAAATTAAAAATCTTGAGAAATGTGTATGAGGTGATTGACTATTGAATATTTCTCAATTTAAATTGCATGATGGCATTTGAGCTTAATTGAGTATCTGGTATATCAAATACTGAGTAGTGAAAAGGTGGGTCACATCCACTTGGGAACTCTCACTATGCATGAGTTGGTCTTTGGATCAACGTTCTCCGCCTCGTACTAGAACTCAGAGAAGTCAAATGGTTGATTTATGAATGAATCTTTGAACTGAGTTATTCAATTGAAAATATATTTTTTCTCATGATTCAAACATTTGACTTGTAAATGATTTCTAATTTCAAAACCTGTGAAAGACTTCTGAAAATCTGATTATGAACAATTCTGAAAATTAGGTTGCATTGCTTAATATTGATCATGTATGCAGCCTCATTCATAAAGATCAAGTCAAAAAAATATTTTTTTTGATCCATTAATTGAATGTGAATAGTCTCATGTGAAAGTTGTCACATTGGATTGGAAATAAAGCTCTCATCTTGTCAAAACAACTTGAATTCCACTCTCACATAGTTATAGGTTGCATGCATCATATTTCAATGTATAAGGTGCTTTTAGATCATGCAAATGAAAATCAAAAGTCTGAATCACTTTGCACATTGCATCACATTCTTATATGTTCATACGTTGTATTGCATTGGAACTTATGCATTAGTTGCACTTAGTTCATTCAGTTGGCATCCATTCAATTAGTATCAAATTGTCCATTCCATTGGTATCAAATTGACATCACATTGCTCGCATGCATGTCATAGTGCATTTGCATAAACTCCCAATGTGTGCTTGTGTGCTATTATATGCTATTCAACCCCATCCTTTGGCACTTCTATAGCCTTATCCCTTCTTGCTAAATAATGCTGCATTTGAGTCATTATTGGAGTGTTTCATGTCGTACACTCTGGGGGAGTTTATATTTCATAAGTGCATCTATTTAGGGGGAGCTGCACTGTTATGTATTCATGATATTTTCGATATACATGCTGAATTAAATTCGCACACTTCTTACACAAAATGTGAAAATGAATGTTAATGATAAGGATATATGAATTTATTTTCAACACTCCCGAGATGTTAAACTTGCTGCATGTATGTTAAAGAGACAGTTGAGGAAAAAGCTGCCTACCCATCATTGTTGAAAAATCTGAAATAAAAAATGAAAGATAGAGCAATGCTCATCTCACTGAGTAAACTGGGCACATGTCACCTGAGACGTGATGTGATTCATATATGAAAAGTGTTGACTAATATCTCTGTTCAAAATGAGGTGAAATAGTTCAGTATTCTGAGTAACCGGGGATTCTGGCATGAGCTCCATGCATCTACTCGCGTAAAAATGAATTATTTAAACCTGATCACTCTTGAAAAATTCTGACTATCATGTGATATTGGGTGAGTTGAAAAGTATTGGTGAAAACTCATTGTGGTAGAGCGTAGCCTCCAATACGCTGTTCTCAAAATTGAAGTGCAGTCTGTAAAATGTCTCATTGTGTTAATCTGAAAATCTGAATATCCATATTGCAACTATCATTTTTCATGTTACTCACTTACACATCTGGAAATTTGATTCATTATGTATTCAGAAAATTGATTGAGTACTTTAGCGATTGCATGAATATCCTATATGCTTGCACAATCTTTCATGTGCTACACATGTGCATTCTGGTTAGCATGACTCTCTTGCATCTTTCTTATACCCATTCCCTTCCTATATATGTACGGGGGAGATTGCATGTATGTACGGGGGAGATTGCATATATGTAACTGTTTAGTTGCATTGTGTGCACTTCATGAGTCATTATATGCATATACATAGCTTCATGCATTTAAACATAAAATACAAAAATTAAAAAATTTGAAATCAAAGAAAATCCTTTTCATATGCCCTCCTGCTCTTGTTTGCTGTGATAATCTGACATGGGATCTAGATTTTGAATGCTATCATGCTGAACACCTCATCCTGTGCACATCTTGCTCCACTAGTTCATATTCTTGAGGCCAATCACCACCTTCAATTGGTATCAATACATGCTTGACTGTATTTACTTTGGATGGTATCATATTGATTTGTGCGAACAATTACCAATTGGTTTCCTCTGATTAGAATCATATTGCTTTGTTCGTCCATGATTTGCCCTTACTTCTTCTGATTTGATATGATGGGTTATTACTGTTTCAAAGGGAGTTAAGCTTGTTCTTCCTTATTTGGCTTCTTCCAGCTCGCTTGTTACTGTTGTTGTGGGAGATAGAGTTACATTATCCCGCCTTTTGATTATGTCAAAGGGGGAGAAAAATTGATGATTGTATGTGATAGGACATGGGGAGACGAATATATGTGTCATTCTATTGTATCTACTATGTTGTATCATCATTAATAAGTTTATCATTAAGTTTGTCATCATCAATAAGTTTGTCATCATCAAAAAGGGGGAGATTGTTGAATTATGGTTTTGATGATTATTATGATTATTAAGTTATGGTTTTGATGGTAACTAAACTTAATGTTTGATTAAGTGATGATAACTAAACTTGTGGTTGATTGCTCATGCTCTTGTTATCTATGTATGGTTGAGATGACAAATGGCAACGGTTACATGGTCTTGATCTTTGGTTTGCATATGTTGGTTTTACAAGAGGCAAGAGGTTTCATAACCTCTTTAATGTGAGCAAGCATGATATTAACCCTGACTATCTTGCTTGCAGGATTAAACTCATGGCAGTCACCTGGTGAACCAAACGTGTGGATAAGCACCCTGCTCCTTTATAATCCAAAACATGTGGTATATGTCATTTACTGTCATGAACCATTGGTGAGACTCTTACATTATCTTAGCATCGATCTCACCATGTGTATCTCATACACCTCTCCTTAATACACCTCTTTCATGCACATTAAACATGAAACCCTTCTGGCCATTGTGCGCCCTCGCCCGCATATCGACCTGCGCGGTCAGGTCGCGGGGATCGATAAGGACATAAATAAAGAATTGATAAGGACATGAATATCTTAAATTATGGACATGTTTCCTTGAGCTAACACTTCATTTTTACTGGTATAGGTCTTTCTGGTCGACCAACACACCTTGGCCGGTCGGCCAGATTTACCAGAGCCGAAAAACTCCAAGTTCTGCAGGTAGCGGTCGACCGCCCTTGGGCTTCCGGTCGACCAGTTTTCCCAGAGCTAAAAAGTTCTGGCTGTAGCAGGTTCCGGTCGACCGCCCCATGCCTTCCGGTCGACCGCCAGTCCCAAGCCCCCTTTTGTTGACTTCGTGTTTCAAGCTCGTTGAGAGATTCCCTTCCCCAATTATTTATTCCCAATGCACCCAATCACCCCAGAGATTGTGGATCTAGTCTGGAGCTTGCATCCTAACCTTCCAAGGGTTATAAAACCTCTCTTTGAACTCATAAACCCTAAGAGAGACTCCAAGAGAAGAAATCAAAAAGGGAGAGATCAAGGTGGCTCAAGGAAGAGGAGAATCACTGTAGCTGTGAACAGTGATTCGTGGGCAAAGCTTCATCTATAGCTAAGGGTTCAAGATCCATTTCAAGGCCTTCATCCTCCCAAGAACTGAAGAAGCAAGAAATCAACAAGGAGAGATCGAGAGGAAAGCTATTAAATGAAGATTGCTGCAATGGTCGTGAACAACATTCCTTTCAACAAGTTCATCATCTGATCGAAGCCGTTCTAGCACCAACTGAAGCCATTCAAGCATCCTCTCAAGCCAAGGAGTTCCAATCAAGCAATGGTCTCAAGAAAAGCTTAAGGGAAGGCTGTCCAAGTGAAAGAAGAAAGAAATACTGTAACAGTGAACAGTACTCCGTGCAATTAGATCTACATCAAAGACAAGGTCATTCAAGCTGAGTCTCTTCCATTCAAGTGAAGAAGGAATCAACGTAAACATCTTGAGCATACACTCAGGGGGAGCCTAAATCAGGAGCATTCTAAACTGTGGTTTATTTGTTCTTGTGTCTTGTGCTTTGAGTTTCGAATTTGTGTCTCTTATAAACTGTAAACTCGTGTGTGTGTGGATCGTTCTGGATCCGTGTTCGTGTGTGGTTTTATTCAGATCATAGTGTTTGTGTGTGGTGAGTGCTACATCTATTGCAGTAAGTGTGTGTGTTGTTGATTCGGTTGTTGGATCGTGTTGGAGACCTTGTCTCTGTGTGTGTGTGTGTGTGTTGGGGCGGTCCCCGTGTGTGTGGACTGGTGTTGTCCTGCGTGTGTGTTTGGAGCATCATCTTTGTTTGGGGAATTATCCCCGAGTGAAGCCACACCGGGTTTGGTGAGGGGTGGACGTAGGATTGCCGTGGTTGCATCCGAACCACCTTAAAATCCGTTGTGCACTATGGCTTGATTTGTGTGATTTGATCCTTTTTCTCTACCTCCATTCTAAGTAATTGTTAGTGTTTATTGTTGTTCCGGATTTATCTTCGTATATCTTGCATAATCTACATCATCATCTGTAGTGTCCCGGATCTTTCGGATCCTTCCTTGTGGGTCTCGGATCTGGTTTATCGGAGTGTCTGACCCTGTTGTGTCCGAAATTTCATTTCGGACATCCTTTGTGTTCGGATCGGCGCGATCCGGAGTCGTTTCGGAGGCCCGGAGTGTGTCCGTGGCTTTTCCGTGCGTGTTTTCTGATTTCCGCGTACGGGTTTCGGCGAATCCTTCGGAACCCTGTAGCGGGTGAACTGGGTCGTTCACCAACCCGCGAGTGGTGCCGTTGCGATCAGGGCGTCGAGACGGTCGAGGAGGTGTATTTTTCTCTTTTTCGGAATTTTTTTGATTTTCTGGATTTTCTATATATATCAATTCTTTTTCTTTTCTTTTTACCTTTTTGTTTTCTTCTTCTTCCTCCTTCCTTCAACCGTGAGAGCTCCCCCTCCCCCGCGGCCGATCTTCTTCTCCCCGGGGGACCGAGACGCGGCCCCTCTCACTCCGGCAACGGCGTGGCAGCGGCGGCGGCGGCGAGGCGGTCCTGGTGGCGTGCTTTTCGCTGCGAGAGGCGGGGCGTTCGTGGGAGTAAAAGCTTCATCCTTGATTTCGGCGGTGATTCGGTGGATTTCGAGCTTCCTTGAGGTAGGGGGACAGATCCTTGCCCTCTTCATAGGATTCCCCGTGATTTCTAAGTCGTGGAGAGGCCGAGTGGGGTTAAATACATGCCGGGAGGGTCGTTTTCATGCTTGGGGTTTGAGCGCCGGATCCGTCGATTCGTGGAGTTTTTGATCGATTTGGGGGCTCTAGATGCATGCTAGGGCGTTGTGGGGTGATCCCCCGTTATTTTCCCTTCACCAGGGGTGGTGAATGGGCGTGGTTTTGCATTTTCTGGGCATATTACGCGAACCGGGCTCGGCCCGTTATCGCGCTATAGTCCAGTGGCGCGTTCTTGATGAACGCGCCGTGTCGTCCGAGCGTGTCCGTCTGAGAAGACGAACAGTAAGGCGGTGGGGAACGTGCCTGGTTCTGGTAGCGCGATCTCCAGATCGCGCTATCTAAGACTAGCGCGTTCAGGTGTGAACGCCCTAGCTTTGGGCAGCGCGACATGGAAGATCACGCTAGCCTTAGCTAGCGCGTTCTTCGGTGTCACGCTAGGGGTACCTAGCGTGACCATCCCCCTCCCCCGAACCGTGTTCTTGCTGGTAGCGTGACCTCCGGTTGGGTGAGTTATGGACTCGGTTGTGGCGTGTGGCCCTAGGGATGCCGTGGGCACCCAGTGAGAGCCGCAGGGGCGCCCGGGGTTCCCGGAGAGTCAGTTACCTCGGTAGGGGTGCCGCGTCCGGGTTTAGGGGGAAATACCAGCTAGAGGACAGGCCTAGGGCGTACGGTCTGAGTGTGCACATGAGGCTGAGGGTTCGGACCCGCGCTGACGAGCGTTACCTCAGCTAGTCCTTGTTTTGCGGTTACTTCTGGTTACTGAGTGTGTCTGAGTCTCACGCCAGGGGCGTAGTAGCTAGACACTTGTGACGCGGTATAAGACGTCAGGGGACACATCCGGTCGTTCTTCTAGTGGGTGGTGATCCTATTCACTGGCAAGTGTGGACTCACATTTTGTTGGACCGAGGTTCCGTAGTGCGGTACTGTTAGAGTAGTCGGCTTCTCCGTTTATTTATTTTAGCTTGTCGGTTCTACCGTACTCTTGTTTGGCAGGGTTATCTTCTTCTTTCTCGTTTTCCGTGCGAGGTGGGGATTCGCGGGATCCCTACTGGGCCAATGAGATGAGGCTCACCCCTGCTCTTCAGGTGAGGCGGGGTCGAAGGGAGGCGCGGCCGAGTTTCAGCGTGGTTCTTCTAGCCAGGGTTAGTCGCCAGTCTGCCAGAGCCGGGGGATGCCCCGTGTAGTTGTACTCCGGGGGATGCCCCGTGTAGTTGTACTCCGGGGGATGCCCCGTGTTGTTGTACTTTCTTTCCCGTTGACTGTACTTTCCTTTGGACATGAGACACTGTGGACCTTGTAGCAGTTTATTTATTTATCTTATTATGTGCATTTTATTTTAGATTATTGTGCTATCTCTGTGGTCGTTGCAACTTCTCTTGTACCCCCACACCACTCCTTTCTACCCTTCCGAGTCTTCGGGCTCGTGGGTTGGCGGACTGAGATTCGAGACGCGTCGGTTCCTTTCCGGTACTCGGATCCTCGGGTCGTCACAGCTGGTATCAGAGCGTAGGTTGTGGAGCTGCATCGGAACTTGGAACGAATTGCAGTGGTCCAGAAGGTCCATGAATGTCCTATACAGTCGGTGACTGACTTAGGGTCGTGTGTTTTATTGATTTTCGGTTGCTTTTCTTTGATGCTAGGTGTGTTATGGCGCCACGGAGGAGGACTCGTGCCCAGTAGGGAGAGTCTAGTGGTGGTCCAGAGGAGCATAGTAGGGCTTCAGTTTCTGAGGGTGTATCTGGAGATGCGAGAGCTCCAGGGATGGACGATTTCTTCCGAGGCATGTTTGAGTATGTGTTTCAGCGGCAGCAGGGAGACCAGCGGCAGCAGGGAGACCAGCGACAGTAGGGCGGCGAAGCTGGTGAGGATCAGGCTCGTGGTGGTCATGGTCGCGTGCTGAAGGAGTTCTTGCTGTTTCAGCCTCCTTCTTTCAATGGGCAGCCAGATCCTGAGGTGGCCAGAGAGTGGCTGGATGATGTTCAGCGGATTTTCAGTGCGATGGAGTGTTCCGAGGAGGAGCAAGTGGCGTTGGCTACTCATCGTCTTCAGGGATCGGCCCGTACTTGGTGGACGTCAGAGTGGGGTTTAGCGTTCCGATCTCGTCCTCTTCGACAGATTACTTGGCAGGAGTTCGTCACGACTTTCGAGCGTGCCTTCTGCCCGTCTTTTGTCAGGTCGCAGAGGTTGCGCGAGTTTATGGAGTTGACTCAGGGTGACATGACGGTGATGCAGTACCGTGCCAGGTTTATCGAGTTGGGCCGTTATGCTCCTCATATTGTGGCAGATGAGGAGACCGATCAGTTTGTGGGTGGTTTGAGGCTGGAGTTGAGGCATCATCTTCTTGCGTCAGGATTGACCACTTTGGATGCGGCGTGCAAGGCAGCATCGGCACTGGAGAGAGATTTGCAGAAGGTTCGAGGGCAGGGCAGTGCTAGTCAGGTGTAGGCAGGTTTTGGCCAGCCGTCAGCAGTGCAGCAGCAGAGTACCGTCCAGCTCTCGGCAGGTGGTTCAGTGGCGACGCAGTCTGTGGCTCCTGTGCCAGAGTCTTCGTCCTTTGGCTCGAGGCTCAAGAAGTTACTCAAGGAGGCGGGCCTCGGGGGGAGACGCCGAGGTAAGAAGGGGCAGTCACAGCAGGAGTCATCGGCCAGTGATCAGCAGTCCGTGGCTTTGCAGCGTCAGGGTTCGGTGTCAGGTGCTCGGGGTGGTTGTCCCAAGTGCGGTGGTTCTTATCCAGGCAGACCGTGTTCGGCGCCCGTGATTTGCTTCAGGTGCGACCAGCCAGGGTACATGGCACGTGACTGTCCGCAGAGACCGCGCCAGCCGCACGAATTTCAGCAGCAGCAGCAGTTTCGGCCCCAGCAGTCATCAGCACAGCCGCAGCAGTACCATCAGCAGGGATAGTTTCCTCAGTTGTCACGGTCAGCTACTGTGGGGAGGCAGAGATCCCGAGGCAGAGTGACTCACATGACCAGGGCGGAGGCTGAGGCATCGCATTTGGTGGAAGGTACTCTTTCGATTCTGGGTTGTGCGGCTCGTGTTTTGTTTGATTCAGGTGCTTCTCATTCGTTCATCTCGGAGGATTTTGCCCAGAGCGTGGAGGACCCGGTGGCCGAGGTGTCCTGTGACTTGGCGGTAGAGTTTCCTACCGGTGACTTCATGATCACCCCGTACTACTTTGAGAAGGTACCTGTGTGGGTGGAAGGGCGGAGTTTGCCGGCTAGACTCTATGCGTTACCGCTTCAGGACTTCGATGTGATTTTGGACATGGATTGGCTCGAGGCTCATCATGCCTTGGTGGATTGCGGCTCGAAGAAGGTCTACTTCCGACAGCTTCGTGGACCCACCTTATATTTCCAAGGTATTCGGTCTTCCTCTTCCTGCTTGCTTATTTCGGCTATCCGTGCGCGTCGTTTGCTTGATGCAGGTTGTCAGGGCTTTCTCGCATCCGTGGTTTTGGTCGAACAGTAGGGTCTTCAGGTAGAGGATGTTCCTATCATGTGCGAGTTCCCCGATGTTTTTCCCGAGGAGTTGCCAGGGTTGCCACCGCAGCGAGAGATTGATTTCGTGATTGAGGTGGTGCCAGGTACGGTGCCTATGTCGAAGGCCCCTTATCGGATGGCGCCTGCCGAGTTGTGAGAGCTGAAGGCGCAGTTGCAGTAGTTGCTGGCCAAGGGGTATATTCGTCCTAGTTATTCCCCGTGGGGTGCGCCGGTGTTGTTTGTGAAGAAGAAGGATGGTAGTTTGAGGCTGTGCATCGACTACCGTCAGTTGAACCAGGCGACTGTTAAGAACAAGTATCCATTGCCACGGATTGATGACTTGTTCGATCAGCTTCAGTCGGCCCAGGTGTTTTCGAGGATCGATTTGAGATCGGGTTATTACCAGCTGTGGATCCGAGAGTCGGACGTGGAGAAGACGGCGTTTCGGTCGAGGTATGGGCATTATGAGTTCTTGGTGATGCCGTTCGGGCTCACCAATGCCCCCGCATCATTCATGGATTTGATGCATAGGGTGTTTCATCCGTACTTGGACCGGTTTGTGGTCGTGTTTGTGGACGATATCCTTGTGTATTCGCGGTCTGCTGAGGAGCATGTCCAGCATTTGAGAGCGGTATTGCAGACCCTGCGCGATCACCAGTTGTATGCCAAGTACAGCAAGTGCGAGTTCTGGCTCCGAGAGGTGCACTTTCTGGGGCATGTTATTTCTGGTGATGGTGTTTCCGTGGACCCGGCCTAGGTCGAGGCGGTGGTGCAGTGGCCGAGGCCAAGTTCTGTCACGGAGATTCGGAGTTTCTTGGGGCTTGCAGGTTATTATCGGAGGTTTATTCAGGATTTCTCTCGTATTACGGCCCCGATGACCAGGTTTACGTGGAAAGAGGTGCCGTTCGTCTGGACGGAGGAGTGTGAGCGGAGCTTCATGGAGCTGAAGAGATTGCTTACCACTGCTCCGGTTTTGGTGTTGCCATCTGGCTCGGGTGGTTTCGTGGTGTGTACAGATGCTTCCGGGGTAGGCCTCGGTGCTGTGTTGATGCAGCATGGGAGAGTTGTGGCGTATGCGTCGCGGCAGTTGAAGCCACATGAGGTGAACTACCCTACTCATGATCTTGAGTTGGCAGTGGTGATCTTCGCTCTGAAGATTTGGAGGCATTATTTGTACGGAGAGAGGTTTGAGCTTTTCACTGACCATCAGAGTTTGAGGTATGTGTTCACGCAGAAGGACCTTAACCTCAGGCAGAGAAGATGGATGGAGTACATGAAGGATTATGACGTTACTCTGTCTTATCAGCCTGGCAGGATGAATGTCGTGGCTTATGCTCTGAGCAGGAGGGTAACGGTCAGTCAGATGTTGTTGAGGAAGTGGATGCTTTGGGAGCAGGTTCCGGCCATGACTTTTAGACTCAAGGTCCCGTAGGACCAGGGTTCGGCTGTCCTTGCGAGTCTAACTGTCACGCCCGCGGTGCATCGACAGGTGACTGAGGCCCAGTGAGCGGACCCCGAGCTACCTCGTATTTTGTCGATGGCCGAGGTGGAGCTTGGCGAGGATGGAGCCGTGAGGTTCAGAGGTAGGTTGTATGTGCCAACCGAGGGGCAGGTGCGGCGTAACGTATTGCGTGAGGCTCATGGGAGTCGGTATGCTGTGCACCTCGGATCGGCCAAGATGTACCAGAACCTGAAGAGGCAGTTTTGGTGGCCTGGTATGAAGAGAGATGTTGCAGAGTTTGTGACCAGGTGTTTGACCTATCAGCAGGTGAAGGCTGAGCACCAGCGACCAGGAGGCACACTTCAGCCCTTGGACATTCCTGCGTGGAAGTGGGACCACGTGACCGCTGATTTCATGGTTGGATTGCCGAGGACGTCCAGTGGGGAGGATAGTATCTGGTTGCTAGTGGATAGACTGACGAAGATGGCGTGGTTGCTGCCGGTCAAGGTCAGTTGGAGCGTGCAGCGTTTGGCTCGTCTGTACGTGGAGCGGATCGTCCCGTTGCATGGAGTTCCTATCTCTATCGTGTCCGATCGTGACCCCCGTTTCACTTCTGGATTCTGGAGGAGCTTCCAGAAAGCTCTAGGCACTGAGTTGGCATTCAGCTCGGCCTATCATCCTCAGTCGGACGGTCAGTCTGAGCGGACCATTCAGACTTTAGAGGACATGTTACGAGCGTGTTGCTTGGAATGGCAGGGGAGTTGGACCCACCATCTGTCATTAGTGGAGTTTGCCTATAACAACAGCTATCATTCGAGCATCGGTATGACTCCCTATGAGGCGTTGTATGGGCAACCTTGTCGAACTCCGCTTGATTGGTTCAAGGTAGGCGAGCGTGCCTTGACCGGACCAGATCTAGTGCAGCAGTGTGTTGAGGTGGTGCATCTCGTTTGGCAGAAGATGTTGGCAGCTCAGAGCCGACAGAAGAGTTATGCCGATCGTAGGAGGCGACTTCTTAGCTTTGCTGTCGGAGATCGAGTTTTCTTGAGAGTGTCTCCCATGAAGGGCGTGATGCGCTTCGGTAGGCGTGGGAAGCTGAGTCCCCACTACATTGGTCCCTTTCCCATCGTTGAGCGTGTTGGGAAAGTTGCTTATCGGTTGCAGCTACCTCCGGAGCTTTCCGCGGTGCATGACGTGTTCCACGTGTCGATGCTTCAGAAGTATATGCCCGATGATTCTCATGTTCTCGAGGATGCCGTTTGGCCTGAGGTGACCCCAGATCTGTCCCTTCCAGAGTTTCCTGTTCGCATTGAGGATCGGCGGGAGCAGCGCCTGCGGAACAAGGTTATTCCTTTGGTTAAGGTGGTCTGGCAGCGTCATTCTGGTGGCGAGGCGTCTTGGGAGCGCGAGGATGAGATGCGGGAGCTGTATCCATATTTTTTTGTGTGAGTCTTCCCCCGTTCTTGTGCCTTGTCCTTGAATTTCGAGGATGAAATTCGTTTAAGGGGGGAGGGCTGTAGTGTCCCGGATCTTTCGGATCCTTCCTTGTGGGTCTCGGATCTAGTTTATCGGAGTGTCTGACCTTGTTGTGTCCGAAATTTCATTTCGGACATCTTTCGTGTTCGGATCGGCGCGATCCGGAGTCGTTTCGGAGGCCCGGAGTGTGTCTGCAGCTTTTCCGTGCGTGTTTTCCGATTTCCGCGTACGGGTTTCGGCGAATCCTTCGGAACCTTGTAGCGGGTGAACTGGGTCGTTCACCAACCCGCGAGTGGTGCCGTTGCGATCAGCGCGTCGAGACGGTCGACGAGGTGTATTTTTCTATTTTCGGGATTTTTTTGATTTTCCAGATTTTCTATATATATCAATTCTTTTTCTTTTCTTTTTACCTTTTTCTTTTCTTCTTCTTCCTCCTTCCTTCAACCGTGAGAGCTCCCCCTCCCCCGCGGCCGATCTTCTTCTCCCCGGGCGACCGAGACGCGGCCCCTCTCACTCCGGCAATGGCGGTGAGGCGGTCCCGGTGGCGTGCTTTTCGCGGTGAGAGGCGGGGCGTTCGTGGGAGTAAAAGCTTCATCCTTGATTTCGGCGGTGATTCGGTGGATTTCGGGCTTCCTTGAGGTAGGGGGACGGATCCTTGCCCTCTTCATAGCATTCCTCGTGATTTCTAGGCCGTGGAGAGGCCGAGTGGGGTTAAATCCATGCCGGGAGGGTCGTCTTCATGCTTGCGGTTTGAGCGCCAGATCCGTCGATTCGTGGAGTTTTTGATCGATTTGGGGGCTCTAGATGCATGCTAGGGCATTGTGGGGTGATCCCCCGTTGTTTTCCCTTCACCAGGGGTGGTGAATGGGCGTGGTTTTGCGTTTTCTGGGCGTATTTCGCGAATCGGGCTCGGCCCGTTATCGCGCTATAGTCCAGTGGCGCGTTCTTGATGAACGCGCCGTGTCGTCCGAGTGTGTCCGTCTGAGAAGACGAACAGTAAGGCGGTGGGGAACGCGCCTGGTTCTGGTAGCGCGATCTCCAGATCGCGCTATCCAAGGCTAGCGCGTTCAGGTGTGAACGTGCTAGCTTTGGGCAGCGTGACATGGAAGATCGCGCTAGCCTTAGCTAGCGCGTTCTTCGGTGTCACGCTAGGGGTACCTAGCGCGACCATCCCCCTCCCCCGAACCGTGTTCTTGCGGGTAGCGTGACCTCCGGTTGGGTGAGTTATGGACCCGGTTGTGGCGTGTGGCCCTAGGGATGCCGTGGGCACCCAGTGAGAGCCGCAGGGGCGCCCGGGGTTCCCGGAGAGTCAGTTACCTCGGTAGGGGTGCCGCGTGACTTGAGGGATGGTCGGACCTCTTGCGTGTCCCCGGCATCCGTGCCTATCGTATGGTCATCGAGAGTCTGTGCTAGTGTTTGGTCGGTGGTTTCCGTGGATTAGTCCTTACTTCCAGTGACCCTACCACTAGTCGTTGCTTTCCCACAGCACGCGTGTGCTGGCTCGCCTGGGAGTGGCTGAGCGGCGTACCCGAGAGAGGCGGTGAGTAGGCTGGTTACCGCAGGGCCCCCGCGTACTTCCGAGTCCAGGTTTAGGGGGAAATACCAGCTAGAGGACATGTCTAGGACGTACGGTCTGAGTGTGCACACGAGGCTGAGGGTTTAGACCCGCGCTGATGAGCGTTACCTCAGCTAGTCCTTGTTTTGCGGTTACTTCTGGTTACTGAGTGTGTTTGAGTTTCACGCCAGGGGCGTAGTAGCTAGACACTTGTGACGCGGTATAAGACGTCAGGGGACGCATCCGGTCGTTCTTCTAGTGGGTGGTGCTCCTGTTCACTGGCAGGTGTGGACTCGCGTTTTGTTGGACCGAGGTTCCGTAGTGCGGTACTGTTAGAGTAGTCGGCTTCTCCGTTTATTTATTTTAGCTTGTCGGTTCTACCGTACTCTTGTTTGGTACGCGGGATCCCTACTGGGCCAATGAGATGAGGCTCACCCCTGCTCTTCAGGTGAGGCGGGGTCGACCGTAGGCGCGGCCGAGTTTCAGCGTGGTTCTTCTAGCCGGGGTTAGTCGCCAGTCTGCCAGAGCCGGGGGATGCCCCGTGTAGTTGCACTCCGGGGGATGCCCCGTGTTGTTGTACTTTCTTTCCCGTTGACTGTACTTTCCTTTGGACATGAGACACTGTGGACCTTGTAGCAGTTTATTTATTTATCTTATTATGTGCATTTTATTTTAGATTATTGTGCTATCTCTGTGGTCGTTGCAACTTCTCTTGTACCCCCACACCACTCCTTTCTACCCTTCCGAGTCTTCGGGCTCGTGGGTTGGCGGACCGAGATTCAAGACGCGTCGGTTCCTTTCCGGTACTCGGATCCTCGGGTCGTCACATCATCTAATTAAGTTTGATAAATCCAATTTGTGAACAAACAGTTTTGAACCTCTTGATTAGCTTTATATCACATATTTTAAAAAGGCCAAAAGTTTCCTAAAAATTTGTAAACACCCAATTCACCCCCCCTCTTGGGTGTCATTGATCGTGCGACTTCATAAGCATCATTTACATGGCTGTCGGGATCGTGCCAACGCTCTAGCCGGGGGGAGCGAGGATCGTGGCCTTTTGAAGCCACACGGCCCCACAGGGATGAGGAGGGAGCACTGGGAGGACCTCTATGATAGATATGCCGAGCCTAATTGGATCGCCAAATCCGCAAAAGCCAAAGCCGCACGTGCATTACATCCAGACGTGCATCTCCTTACTTCTGGATCTGTTTCTTTCGCGACCCAAAAGGAGAGATTGGTAAGTAATAATTTTAATTTTATTATATTTAATTTCTTATATGTGCTTATTTATTCTCTATAACATGTATAACAGTCAAAGAAGAGGGGTGGTACGGTCTCGTACCGCGATTTATTTGCTACAGTTTACCAGAAGAAGGGGACCGATCAGTATGTGAGCGAGAGAGATCGCTTGGTAGTGGTAAGATTATACATACACATTTCTTTTATATTTCAATTTTTAAATATGATTGATTACTATGGAATTTACAATATTTTTTATTCAATTTGCAGGAGTCATATGACATGCATATGATTGAAAAGTACGGGGAAGAGGAGACGCAGCTGCCGCAGCTAGATCCTGATGCATGGTTAGCAGCAGCCGGCCCACCGAAGAAAGGACGAGTATACGGTTTTGGGCAGAGCTTGGATGCCAATCCGATTCTAGCATCTTGTCCAGGATCAGCTTCGTCATATCCCGGTAGTAGTTGCTTCTCTACTCCCTCCATCGGCACTTCTACGAGTCAGATTACATCCATCGTCGAACATGCGGTAGGACTGGTCGAGGAACGCATGGAGGCACGCTTTGCTCATGTGGTTGCTACCCTCCTGGCCCAGGCGGGGATTTTGCCTCAGGGAGCACCCTCGAGCATAACATAGCCCTCTCATGTGAGTATTTAATTTAATTTTTAATTTCGTAGACTTTAGAGTTATAATAGAGGAGAATCTGTGATACCAATGTTGTGTGCCCTATAGGCAAAGTCGGAAGCAATTATATGATAATGTGTGCGCAGCAGTATAGATCCTGGAGAGGGGGGTTTCTGTAGCCCATCTAAGAGCAACCGAACTAGGTCCATCAGGACCAAACGAGGCCTAGCTCATCTAAGTGATAGCCCCGCAGGGCCCACTTAGATTAAAAAGCCCAATATGATTACTCGGGATTAAACCCTTCCTCGGTGGCCCTTAGGCTCGGAAGGCCCGGGCGTCGGTCAGGACGGAGGAAGACCCATGCCCGACCTATCCCCTCATCGGGATAAAGGTAAGTGCTCAGCGCCCACTCCGACCTATCTTCATCCGAGCTATGCCTATCGCCCGAACATGGCATGCTTGGGTTTAACCGACGATTGATTTTCTACGCTGCCGTTGAGAGCCCTTTATGAGCATGAGTTTATGAGGATAAGGGACCCATGACCCCTCAAGGCTATAAAGACCCCACGATGAGGATGTAAAGAGCCCATATTGAGGATGTAACTCCCGCATGAAACTCCTCAGCTTACGGGACTCATGAGGCTGGCCCACTATTTAAACATGGGACTCCCTCCCGCGAATGGTAAGGCCAACACACGCCTAAAACTCTCTGAGCAGGAACCACTTCACCACCTTGGTGTAGAGGGATCTCGGGCCTCTCTTTCCTCCTCCCTTCACAGCTTCCACCATTGCTCTACTGACTTAGGCATCGGAGGGTTTACCCCAGGGAACCATCCCTGGGCCCCCTGATCCATTTCTCTTCCTTGTAGTTCACTGTTCGGTGATCATCTCCCCAGCTCAGGTCCAGCGCGAGATCACGCCTCTTCATCTGGCGCCATCTGTGGGAAACGACCAAAGAGCCAGCATGGTGCGAAGAAGTTCAGGGAGGAGGTCCGCCGGTGACATGGGGATGGCCATGGTGGCGGCAGGAGAAGGCTCCTCTCAGGCCTCACAAAACCCTCCCTCCAACGCCAACACCCCAGCCGACGGACCTCCCCTGCCTCCCACGGCGGTGGGGCTACCACTCAACAGTGGCGCTGACGCTTTCCAAGCCCTCAACGTAAAACTGGACATCCTCATGGAACTCATGAGGACCCAGGCGGCCAGGGAAGGAAGGTCATGCGCCCCTCCGGAGAGCCCTCCCCGCGAGGACGCGTCTCAGCACACTGCCGGAGGCCGCTTCACCCTCCGAGGCCGGCAGATTATCCGTAACAGGTTAGGAGAACCTTCACAAGCCCCTCCCCTGGAGCAAGAGGCCTCCTCCCCGCCGAAAAGGGGAAGACCTAGGGCACGCCGTCCAAACCCTGAGACCGAAGCCCTCAGGGAGCGCCCTGGAAGTCCCCCCAGCCCCACAACGTGGTGACAGCCGGAGTTATCCCTCCAACTGCGAGAATTCGAGAGACGTTTTACAGAGTAGGAGCGCGCCCTACGCGTCTTGAAAAATGTCTCTCCGGTGTAGGACAAGGAGAAATCCCCGTTCTTCGATCACATCTTGAAGGCAAAGGTATCTCCGTAAACCTCCATTCCGACCTTCAAGTCCTACGACGGCCAAGGCAAGCCGACCGACCACTTCGACAGCTTCGACGCCCTGATGACCCTTCACGGAGCGTCTGACACCATCAAGTGCCGAGCCTTTGTGACCACCTTGGTCCAAGGTGTCCAAGCATGGTTCCGGGCCCTCGCCCCTGGATCCATCCGGGATTTCAAGCAATTCGGGCGAATACTTAAGGAGAGTTTCACCGATAGCGGCCCCCCGAGGTCAGTAGCGGGGATATTGGCTCTCAAACAGGCGCAAGGGGAGAAACTTTGGGCCTACATCAACCGATTCAAGTCGGAAGCCCTGAGAATCCCCCTCTTGGATGTAGCCTCGGCCATAATCGCACTGACCAGGGGCACCCGGGATGAGAACCTCCGCCGCGATCTCATCCGCCACCCTCCCTCGACCCTTGCCGAGCTAGTAACTCTGGCTTTTCACCACGCCGAGTGCGAAGAGGTACTCAGCACATGTCGAGGTGCAACCGGCTCGGGTCGGGAAGGGGACAAGAAGCGGACACTCGAGCCAAGCTCGGGTCAAGGAAAAAGGCAGAACCGAGATGGAGAGCACAAGGAACCGTCCCAGAAGTACGAGCGGTACACTCCCTTAACCGCTTTGGTGTACGAGATATAGACATCAAAGGCTCGAGCCTTCTCCGCCAACCCGAGCCAATGAGGTCGAAAAACCGCAATCGCAGCAAGCATTGCCTGTTCCATAGCGACCACGGGCATCACACCGGTGATTGCCACTAGCTCCAGGATGAGATCGAGCACCTCGTCTGCCAGGGACACCTATCCTGGTTCGTGGCTGGGCATGAGGAGGACCGAGGCGCCCCAGAGGAAATCAACAACGCCCCTCGTGGGGTCCACATCAACGTCATTGCTGGAAGAGCTACATCAGGAGGGGACAGTAGATGAGGAAGGAAGCGTCATGCTGAGCGGGCGAGCCGAGCCGTCGAGCCTCCCAAGGCCCCGCCAAGTGAGCCCCAGGTCATAGTCTTCTCCGACCAAGACCTGCAAGGGCTGACCACCCAGCATGACGACGCCCTAGTCATATCGGCCACAATAAACCATTGTAACGTAGACAGGATTCTAGTTGACAATGGAAGTGCCCCTGATGTATTATCTTACGAGTGTTTCCTTAAGATGGGAGAGAATCCGTCTAAACTCCGCCCGATCTGAACCCCCCTTTGCGGGTTCAATGGCCAGGCCACTTATCCCGAGGGAGCCCTAAGCCTGCCAGTTACTCTCGGCACCCCACCCAAAACTGTTATGGTCATGGTGGACTTCATAGTGATCAAGGGTATGATAGCATACAACGCAATTTTCAGCCGAGGAATATCCTTAGCCAAACGAAAGTGGTGCCCTCTACCTATCACCAAAAGATGAAGTTCCCCACCAAAACGGGAACCATGGGCTTCACTCAGAATCCCATGCCTCAATTCATCATCAGCGGGAACATACCATCTGCCCTGGAAGCTGACGACCAGCTCGTCATCAATTTCTACATCATATCTTGATATAACACGTGCCAAATCAGAATCAGCTTGATGAGCTTCTTTAATCTGCTGACACAAAGCTGAACCCAAAACCAAGCTAGCACAAACTGCCATCCTCGGATCGGCAGGAATCTTCACGCTGAATGCCTCACTCGGAAGCTGTTCCCACAATTTCCATTCATGAAGCAACAATTGATTGATTTGCACCTTCCTGCTCAGAGCATCAGCCACAACATTCATTTTACCCGGCTGATAGGAGAGTGTAAAGTCATAATCTTTCATGTATTCCATCCATCGCCTCCGCCTAAGATTCAGATCTTTCTGGGAGAATATATAATGTAAACTCTGATGATCAGTAAGAATCTAAAATTTCTCACCATACAGATAATGTCTCCAGATCTTCAAGGCAAAAATAACTGCAGCTAGCTCTAGATCATGAGTGGGATAATTTTCTTCATGCTATTTCAATTGCCGAGATGCATATGCAATAACCTTACCATGTTGCATCAGCACCGCACCCAAACCCACTCGAGAAGCATCTGTGAAAACAAGAAATCCACCCGAGTCGGAAGGCAAAGCCAACACTGGAGAAGAAGTCAAGAGCCTTTTCAATTCAACAAAGCTCTCCTCACACTGATCTGACCAGACAAAAGGTTCATCTTTACGAGTCAGTCTAGTCATCGGTGCTGCAATCTTCGTAAAATCCTGGATGAATCCGGGATAATACCCAGCCAAACCTAAAAAGCTTCTAATCTCAGTGATCGTTCTCGGTCTCTGCCAATCCAAAACAGCTTCAATCTTTGCAGGGTCCACTGCCACTCCGTCACCAGAAATCACGTGGCCAAGAAAATGAATTTCCTGAAGCCAGAATTCACATTTACTAAACTTCGCAAAGAGCTCGTGATCTCTCAGAGTATGCAGAACGATCCTCAAATGCTGTACATGATCTTCATCAGAGGCAGAATAGATCAGAATATCATCAACAAAGATCACCACGAATTGATCAAGAAATGGATGAAAAATACGCTGCATTAGGTCCATAAAAGCTGCTGGGGCATTAGTCAATCCAAACGGCATTACCAGAAATTCAAAGTGACCATATCGAGTGCTGAAAGCTGTCTTCTCCACATCAGATTCCCGGATCCGCAATTGAAAGTAGCCATACCGGAGGTCAATTCATGAAAAGACAGTAGCAGACTGTAACTGGTCAAACAAATCATCAATCCTAGGAAGCGGATATTTGTTCTTGATAGTCACCTGATTCAGCTGCCTGTAATCAATGCAAAGCCTCAGGCTTCCATCTTTCTTTTTCACAAACAACATTGGGGCACTCCACGGAGAAAAAATGGGGCGAATATAGGCTTTTTCCAGCAATTCAAGTAGCTGTGCTCGCAGTACTTTAAGTTCAGCTGGAGCCATATGGTACGGTGCCTTTGCTAACGGGCCTGTACCAGGAATCAGTTCAATCACCATTTCAATCTCTCGCTCTGGAGGCAAGCCTGGCAACTCGTCAGGAAACACACCAGGGAACTGACAGACAACAGGAATATCATTGACATCCTGTCGTGGTTTCTCAACAGCAACCACAGAAGCTAAGAATCCCTGGCAACCTGCACATCAGAAAGGCCGAAGCCAAGAAAATACATGTCAAAAAAGCAAAAACTCTATTTGGCACCGCCGTATGAGCCCATCGCTCGGCTGACTCGGTTAACCTTCATGCGTCCAGCCACTGACACTGCCCTGTGTAGAAACTGGCTCGGATAAAGGGTAGTCGACCCTGTTAGCTCGGGGAGCTCGGAACAAAGGTGACAGAGGGATTTGGAAGGAGAAGGCTACCTTCCAAGTTGACAGAGCTGGAGGAAGGGGAAGAGGGAATGCAAATGAAGGCCCCCTCCCCGCCAATCTGCCAACTCTTTGGAAGGAAGAGAGCGCAGGCACCCTCTGAAGGGTGAAAGAGAAAAAGAAACCAGTAGAGCTGGATGAAGAGGCATGAGAAAGCCCGCAAAGGAGGGAGCTTAATTGGCATCCTCCTCCCCTCCATGAAGCGAGCAGGAAGGGACGGGCGGCAGGGTTGCCTAATTCCCCCATCCGTCCGCTGACACGCCCCTCCCCACAAGCGCCGGTCGGAATTGATAAATGAAGACGACGTGCCTCCGTACGTCGAACCCTCTTTAAACCCGCCTGTCGGCCGTCGAACCCCCTTTAAACCTGAAGCAACGAAGACTTTCTGCCCTCCATCGTCAACAGCTTCATCTTCTAGAGCGTCTTCCATGGTTCAAATATAAAGGCACAACGCTACGTGAAGAGAGAATGAGGAAAGAGTGTCAGAGAAAACCCTAAGCGGTGGAGAGGAAGGGACGCCCTTCAGGCCTTTTATAGGCGAAGGGAGGCTATTTTACCTTAAATGATTCTCCCCTCGAAAAAATGCCAAAGGGACCTCTCCCTACGAACGGTCACCTCAAACTCCTCGTTTCCGCCCCAGCGGGACACACGAAGCGGCCAAACATTCAAAGCATGAGAAAATCCCTGTCAAACGCTCGCCCAACCATCACGCGAGAACCACGCAGAAAGTATCGGCACTTTCTAACTACTGCAGATACACTGAACAAAATACGGCATTGGCGATACGAAACAGTTAAGTCTCCATCACAATGCTACTGCCTTGCTTTTTCTTACACAACAAGGAAAGTCTTCCTTCAAAAAAGGAAAGACGTACAAAAAGAGAAAGCAAAGCAGATAAATTAGGCCTCTGGCCCACCCTCAAGTTCGAAAGTGGAAGGCTCAGACGGTCTACCCCCGGCACCCTCGGCGACGGTCGACCCTGGCACTGACCCCACCGGAGTGGGAACTGCCTCGGTTGCGTGCCCTCCCGAAGCATCCGGAGTTGGCGACCCCTCGGATGAAGAGCCTCCCTGATCTTCATCCTCCGACGTCGAAGCAAAGGAACCGGAGGATGACAAGTCCGAGTCATAGCATTGCCCGGACGGGAAATCGATTTCCCCGGACACCTGCTCCTCGGCATAAGAGACGGCACGGTCGTAGCCCTGCTTGAACCCCTTGCGGATGCCTCGGCGAAGTGCTGACTCATAGTAGGGGAGGGCAGCCTCCTTAAGATCAACCCGGTAGGCCTCCCAGCATTTGTACTGCTCGAATGCCTCCGCCCCGGCCGATCCCACCCTACCAGCAAGCTCGGCCTTCTCCCGCTCCGCCTCGGCTAGCCTCCGCTCGGCCTCAGCCGTCTGCATCTTGGCTTCCGCCGCCTACTTCTCCGCCTCTGCCCGATCAGCCTCGGCCTCCCGTCAAAGGCGCTCGGCTTCCTCAGCCCGGCCTACTAGCTCGGAACACTCGGCCTCCCACCGGCCATCCAGCTCGACGTGAATGATGTGCTCCTCTTCAAGAAGCCTGCTCTTCCTCTCGAGTGATTCGCGGGCCTTAGCTAGCTGCTCGGCTAGTGTCTGGGCCTCCACTTGGCTCGTCCGCACCAGCTCCCTGACTGAGGAAAGCTCCCATTGAAGTCCATCACACTCCTCGGCGAGCCGAGCCATCTTCCTGTCAGACCTGCCAAGGGTCCAGGCCAGGTTCACCCGCTCTGACTCCGACCGGGCATAAGCTTCCGCCAGAGTGGCCCCCATCTGGGCCAGGACCAAGCCACCCTCCTGTGAGCGACGTCACGCGGTTAAGGGAAGAGCGGAGAGGACGCGGAGCGCGCGGGCTCCTTCTTTTTTGTTTGTTTTGTTTGCTGCAACACAAAAATAAGAGAAGAGAGAGAAGGGACCACCACGGGAGATTGCTCCGGCGGGGCGAGCGGGACAAGTGTGATATAGCAAAATATGGGGGTTAAACGGCCATAGCGGGAAGTGACTCGCCGCGGCCTCGGGGGGGACGGGAATGGTGTAGAAATTAAATAACAAGAATTGAAACGGCCATTGGGGAAGTGACTCGCCGCGGCCTTGAGAATATGAGCAGATAATAAGATGACAGAATATAAAGAGAATACAAAGAGCGGGAATTTAAATGGCCATTGGGGAAGTGACTCGCCGTGGCCTCGAGAACATAAACAGATAAGAATATAACGTATAAGAACGTGAATTTAAACGGCCTTTGGGGAAGTGACTCGCCGCGGCCTCGAGAACACGAATAGATAAGAATATAACATATAAGAACGAGAATTTAAACGGCCATTGGGGAAGTGACTCGCCGCGGCCTCGAGAATATGAGCAGAATATAACAGAGTATAAAGAGAATATAAGAACGGAAATTTAAATGGCCATTGGAGAAGTGACTCGCCGCGGCCTCGAAAATAAGATGTGATCGCCAGGGGCCGAAAGACCCCAAAATAAGAAAGTGATCGCGCCTACCTCAAGAGCGGGAGATGGCGGGTTGCTTCTTCCTCTCCCTCTGGCCGGCCGACGGAGAGGGCTTTCCTCGGCTACCCTTGCAAAACAACGATAAACAAATGACAAGTGGATTAGAAAGATGGAGGTGTAGTATTCAAATCCTTGCGATAAAAATAACGAAATGATGGCAAGACACACACCTGGTTGGTGTTATCTTTTAAACCCCTCTCGGACTCGAGTAGGAGGAAAATGAGATGATGGATGTAAGAAGTGTATAAGAAAAGCCGCCCTTATGAAGGGGGATAGGGGATGAAAGATGATGAATGCAAGAGAACTATGAAGAAAAGGAAAGAATTGGCTTATTGGATGCGCCGATGGTGAAATCCGGCGGAGCTCCGGTAGCGTGAGGACGACGTGGAAGCGCGGTGGATGAAGACGACCTTCCTCTCGCGAGCGTGAGCAGCCGAGAAGCCGGCAGAACCTCCACCTACAAAAGAACCCACGGGTTAGGAAATGACTCCGTAGCCTCTGGGCTCCGGCAGCCTATCGGATCACTTCCAAGCTCCCCCAGAACTGAGGGGGTGTGCCTCTATTTATAGAGCTCCGGAGGGTGGAGGCCTCTAACAGGACCCTGGACACCTCCATCAGGGCCGAATTAATATTTTATTCTATTTATATATATATTTTTTGGAATAATTTTGTGGGGGCATCCAGGGTCCCGGACGCCTCTAACAGGTCCACCGAAAATCGACGACGGCCGCACGCGGTTTGGCACAACGCGTGGTTTTGTGAGCGGCGCCTCGTGATTCAGAAATGGGCGCGTCCAGTTGACTGGACGTCTCTATAATTTGACTTTTTTCACACACGACAAACCGTCGTTCGGTGGGCGGCGCCCGTGAGAGAGTTGATGGAGGCGTCCAGGGGCCTGGACGCCTCCAAAATATATTATTTTATTTTTTATTTATCTTTTGTGCCAAGGCTGGCATTTTGATTTTTTTTATAATTGTTTTTATGGAGGCGTCCAGGGACCTGGACGCCTCCATTAACATATATATATTTTTATTTATTTTTTTGTTTTTTATGCCAACTGTCATTTTACACACATTTTTTTATTTTTGTTTTTATGGAGGCGTCCAGGGCCCTGGACGCCTCCATTAATATATATATTTTTTATTTGGTTTGGGCCCTGAGAAAATAAAATAAAATAAATTAAAAACATGGGGGCGTCCAGGGGCCTGGACGCCCCCATTAAGACCCACCCGGGTCCTCAAATCAGGCGTCGGCGGCCGCCCGTCAGACACCCTTCCTGATTCCGGAACCTCCTGATGCGTCTGACTGGTGTTGACGCTGTCCGAAAGCCGTGACGGGACGATTTCGAATGCCGAAAAAGGCAGAAGAAGACCCAAGAAAAGGAAGCACTCGAGTGATTCAAAATGCGTAAGCCGTTGCGGGGCGTCGTATAGTAATATGAGACTTTCTCAGGAGGCGTCAAGAATGGCGTGTCTACAGCTGCCCCGCCTTGGCGTCTGCTTTGCAAGGGAGCGACACGTAGTGGAATGGTATCGAAGTGGAGTGAAATGAAGTGGGAGCGGACTGATAAGTTGATGCCAAGGTGTGATGAGACACGCTTTTGACGTTACTGTTTGGAATTTTTCCTGAAGTTTCAATGAGGCGACCTTGAAGAAGGTCTTTCAAATATTGACGATTGCTTGGACGGAGGTCAAATAAGGGAGGGTGAGATGTGCGCTCAGGCACGAAACAAAAAGAGACCAACTTCTCGGTGTGGAAGTACCTGGGTCATAAACCTGCAGGTTTCACCTTTGGGGAGCGGTTACCAGTCAATGTGGAAGTGCTGCGGCCAAGGTGGGTCAAACAAGGTCAAAAGTAAAGGAGTATCTGAGGGTCTGTCCAAATAAGGGTCTCCTTTTAGAAGAGCAACGTAGGGCCGTTTCAAGGAAACTCAGTATTTCATTCGGAGTGGAATATCTCATATTTGTAGGAATTGAAGCACAACGGCCTTCGCAATCGAATCGCTTGAATGATCTTCCGCAATAAATCAAAGTCCTATATGAATGCATGCTGGGTTAAAATAAAAATTTTAAACAAACTAAAATAGAAAATAGCCAAGGATAATATTGTCAACATGTTAAGAACGGGTCAAGATACCGATCCGGTGAGCCGACACTGGGCTGGGGCCCGTTTATCCGCGCACCAACTCACTGAATGGAACCGTCGTCCCCATGCTACCACAAATTAACGGCCTATCCGTACAACCCAAATTCTTTCAGGATCATCACTGTTTTTGTTGAAGGGGAACTCAAATCCCAGATTCATTCGGGCCGCAAGGTCCTTGACATGTTCTAGTAGCGTATGTATCATATACTACGATGCATGACATGGTGGGACCAACCATTGAAAGGTGGGACAGAAGACAGGACAAAGACGTCCGTTAGTAAAACCTGCACAGACTAGCAAAGGTTAGCAACATCAGAAAGTAGCAGAATCACAGCAGAATCGCACCACAGTACAAAGGAGATCCAGACAAAATCTTGACAATGACCACCGATGTGACATGTTCCGTCCTGTAGTGATCTTCCCTTCCTATAAGAACTCCCCTTAGGCTAGTTCATTCAGAAGCACCAAGGTGGGTTTTGGAAGCTCAGGAGTGGAAAGAGAGGAGAATCTAGAGATTTTCAGGATGGAAGGAGAGTCTTCCCGCGTTATGAAGAGGAGCAGGCCTAGCAGCGAGATCAGGCGACTCTCCGACCTCGAGGGTCATTTGAGTGGGATGATCATGTCGCATATGGTAAGCTGATTCATTTCAAATTTCTCCACGTGAACCTTCTTCTTACTTCCTTCCTTTCTTCTTCTTTCTTTTCTCTTCCAGCCATATCCACTCTTCCCAGGTCCAAGGAAGTTTTCCAAACTGCCATGGCTTTCAAAGATAACTTCCAACATCTCCATCGGCATGAGGGCCATACTCTCGAAGTGGCATCTGCAGGGGCTCCTTATTCACGCCAAACACTATGAGAAGATTCGTATGGACTGGGCGGCTATGGGCGCACTAGTGGAGATCTGGCATCCCCAGACCCACACTTTTATCTTCCCGACCTTCGAGGTGACCATCCTCCTCGAGGAGGTGGAACTTCTGCTCGGATTGAAGAAATTCAAGAGTGACAGGAAGGTGAAGGCTATGCGGATGCTGACACAGGGGACTTCCGAAAGCGTTCTTGGAAGCTTCATGCCGCCCGACGCAGCCAGAAATGTCCGTACTCAAAAGGGGATCGATCTCCAAAAGCTTGCGGAGTGGGTCATGGACGCTCTTAGAGGGTCACCAGACGATGACTATTTGGAGGGAATCATGAAGGGGTTCACCATTTGTCTGGCGGGTGCTCTCTTGTTTCCTTATACCGACAACATGGTGGAGGAAGACCAACTGAGTGCTATCTGCGGGATCTGGCGTGGAAAGAGGGTGGGACCCGCTGTCCTCGCCTACCTGTATAGTGGCCTTACTGCCTCGAGCATGGGTAAGCCTCCTTTTGGTTGCGCACTTGTCCTGAGTTGCTGGCTGGATTTGCATTTCAAGTTTGATCACCGTGAGGGAATGCCAACCGCTTCGAAGCTCTTCCAACAAAGCCCTCTTCATTACATAGCCGACGTGTTAGGGTTCGGTGGTACTGTAGTGAACCGTGTTCCGTGGCTGAAGAAACGTGAAGACTGGCGGTCTCACTTCCGCACCGTGACACAAGGCTTCTTTACTTGCACACCGGCATGTTTACTTTCGCTTGATCTCCTCATGAGGCCTTCCCCCGAAGTTGATCTTCAACTGATCGGCGCGACCGAGTTTGTCCTTTATAACGCGCATCGATGCTGCCTCCAAGTCGGCATTCCACGCCATTCGTTCCCACTATCGACTGGCATCGTTCCTTTGAAGAAGAGAGAGTTGGGTACTGAAGCGGATGCGAAGGAAGCGAAGGCCGTCAAAGCACCCTGGAAGACAAGTGTTGCGGGAAAGGCCTTAGCGCATGTGGGGGAAGAATGTGAGCTGTGGAGGGCTTATGTAACCGAACTGGGGAAGTTAAGGCCTAAGGCGCCTAAGCCCCTGATGTAGCCTATTCTGCTTTTCTGATGGAATAAAATCTGGCATGGATGTTTTGGACCCTTGTCCCCTTAATTATTATTATCTTTTTTGTGGTTTTTCTTTTTCTTTTTCTTTTGTTTGGATTATATACATACGCTTATCTCTTTTTTTTATTATTATATATTTTTTTGAAATTTTTATTATGGGGGCGTCTAGGGGTCTGGACGCCCCTAATTTTTTATTTATAATTTTTTTAAGTTTTTGTTTTGGGGGCGTCCAGGGTCCTGGACGCCCCTAAATTTTTTATTTATTATTTTTTGGTTTTTTTGTTTTGGGGGCGTCCAGGGTCCTGGACGCCCCTAATTTTTTATTTATTATTTTTTTGGTTTTTTGTTTTGGGGGCGTCCAGGCGCCTGGACGCCCCAAAGTTTTTGAATTTTGAAAAAAAATAAAAAATTGTGGGGGCGTCCAGGCGCCTGGACGCCCCAAAGAAGGTAGATTCTATATATAAGGGCTGCCCCCCCCCTTTGCTCATTTACTGTTCATTCAGACGACCCAGTCAAACCAGACGACCCATTCTTAGTCCCAATGGAGCAAGGAGGCCCGAGCCGGGGTGGAGAGAAGCGCAAATGACGGGCTCGTCGTTCGAGGAGGCTGAGGGATGATGCCGAGGAGGCTGCAGCAGAGGAGATTGCTGCGGAGGAGGAGATGGAGGTGCCTCTTCTGGCCGCGGAGGCCGCTGTGGGCGCTGGCGACGTGGGAGAGGACGATCACGACTCGGTAAGCCCTTCGGAACTCTCACTCTGTGGTTCAATAGGCTAAACGGACGGGCGAGAGGCTGTGAGAGAAGGCCGGGGAGTGAGGGAAAGGAGGCGTCCAGGGCCCTGTATGCCTCCACATTTTCTTTTTCTTTTTGTTTATTTGTTTATTTACGTAAACAATAAAATAGGATTTTAAAAATAAGGAGGCGTCCAGGACCTGGGACGCCTCCATAATAATATATATATTATTAATATATTTTTTTTGTTTTGGGTTTTTCTATAAAGAAAAAAAGGAAAATAGAGAGGAGGCGTCCAACGTTTTGGACGCCTCCATAAACATCCTAAAATTTTTTAAAGATAAGATAACATAAAATAAATAAGTAGAATATGTAGTGTTATTGCTTAATATTATTCATGATGCTGATGTGTTCTTTGTTGGTTTTATGGTGTGCAGGGCGTGATGAAGGGCCGGATCAGCTGGTCCCTAGTGGTGGCAGCATACCGTGGGCTGCCAGACTTTCAGAGGGCGCGTGTGGACGCCATGGGCTTTGGAGCCTTCCTCAGGATCGAGCCCTTTCGGCTCGACCTTCCTCTTATCCAGGCATTGAGAGAGCGGTGGCACGCACCGAGCCGGGCGTTTCTGATGCCCTGGGGGCACATGGTGCCGACACTAGAGGACGTGGCTCGGATCACCGGGCTACAGGTGGACGGAGAGGCGGTGAGTGGTGTCACCTACCCCGACTACCGAGAGAGTGCCCTGGACGTGCTGTGGTTAGAGACGAGCGTGACTGATAGAGACAGCAGGGTAGTTGGCCGAGTGGAGATTATGGAGGCGCTCGGATTCGTTGACCCGCGCCAGCGGGTTAGCGAGACTGGAGCGGAGTTTCTGGCACGACTGGAGGGAGATGCCCGTGCAGCTTTCACCCAGGACCCGAGCGAGCGGGAGCTGGTGGATCTAGACCTTTGGAGGTTTCTTTTCTTCTTCTTGGGCCGCCTTCTGCTGGGGACGAAGGGGGATGGCATCCACTGCCGCTTCCTCGGGATCCTGGCGGACCTTGACAGAGTGGGGCACTACGCGTGGGGGGCGGCTCTGCTTGCCCATTTGATTGCCGATCTCTCCCAGACTTCAGAGAGGGAGACGATAGTCAGTGGCTTCGCACCTTTTCTCCAGGTACATAATTTATTTATGCATTTTACCGTAGTTAAATATGTAATTACTCGTGCTAATGATGTATGATGGATGCAGGTGTGGAGCTACTACTACTTCTCGATGGGAAGAGCCAGACAGGGGAACAGGAGAGCCGTTCCTCTAGCGCGACAGTGGAGGCCGGTCGTGGTAGCGGCACCACACAGCTACCAGCTGGCGTCACTTCGTCGGGAGCTGAGCGAGTATCCCGAGGCCATGGTATGATGCGTATGATTTTTTTGTGTTTTTTATGCATGTGACTGAATGGTAGCTATCATGATGTATGTATGGTGACGCAGGTGGTGTGGAGACCCTACCTGGGCATGGGCGACGCTGGCCAGCCTTGGGTTGTAGCGGGTCTTCCTCGTTTCAGGCGGGACGTGTGGGTCCATTGCCTGAACGAGATCGAACCGCTTCGGCTGAGGCTGGTTATGAGGACGTTGGGGCTAGCCCAGGAGTGGGTTGATGTAGATGAGCCGGCCCGCATCAGGCGGAAGACCAAGGGGAAGGCAAAGATTGTGGACTGGCGTACGCCCTTTCCAGCACAGTACCAGGACTGGCAGCAGGGCGGGGTCCCAGTGGTGTCCCTTGTACAGGACATCACATACTACATGAGACGGTACCGAGCTACGTATGGGGACCGCCTCTTCCTTGGTGGTATGGCAGGGGTAAGTGAAATGAGAATGCTTCACTCTTCTATATGTATATGCATGTAGTACTAACTTATGTACAATGCAGGATGCTCATGACAACATGATTGCCGACCTGCGGGCCTAGTTGGCGGACGCCAGGCGGCAGTTGGTGGCCATCCGACAGGAGTTGGAGATCCTGGTGAGTTTATGCGATGCATTTTTTGTGACCTGGATTTTTGATACTCGGCGTCTAACTGTCGTTCACTCTGTGTTTCAGCGGGCCCACCAGACAGCGGCAGCCGGGATGGCTGGTGGAGCGGGTTCCAGTTCGCGGGGCCCTCCTCCGGAGGTTTCTGCCCTCCAGGAGCAGCTGGCGTATGCGGTGGCTCGGGCTGAGGAGGCCGAGCGTGACCGCAAGGCTCGAGTGAGCGTTTGCCTGACCTCGACTCTCCTTATGGCTACCCTCTTTCTATCATTGTTCTCTTACGGTGCATGCGTGCTTTGACAGGTGGCCGAGATCCAAGAGGCCCTGGCGCGTGCTGTTCGTGCCGAGCAGGAGCGCGACGCTCGGGTGGCGGAGCGTGACGCCCTGATTGCGGAGCGTGACGCCCGGATTGTGGAGCTGGAGGAGGAGCGTCGACGGGAGGCTGAGGAGCTCCCTCGTGACGTGCTGGATATGCGGATCGCCCTCGAGCTGTCGAGGAGGGAGGCGATGAGAGAGAGAGAGGAGAGGGAGAGAGAGAGGGAGGAGCGACAGCGGGATCAGACCGAGAGGAGGGCTCTGGAGGCCCAGTTGCTGGAGCTCCGACTGAGTCTCGGCACGGCGGAGGGGAGGCTTCGGGAGAGCGAGGAGCGGTACCAGAGGGCGAAGGAACGCGGGGCGCGACTTCGTCAGTCTGGTTCTTTTTCCATGGGCAGCTATCTGGTCTCTTCGGCCGAGGAGCGTCGTCGCGCCTTCGAGGCTGGAGTGCCACCGCAGGGCGAGGCGAGCACGGCTTCTCAGGGTTCGCAGAGGCCCCCTAGGGATCCCCAGCGGAGGAGGGAGGAGAGAGATGACCAGGAGGGTGATGGTGAGAGTTAGAGAGTTGTTTGTACACATCACCCTTCTCACTGTATGATGTACTTTCGGCTATTATATGAAATGAAAATGGCTTTCTTGTGTTGTGTGTACTTCTCTCTCTCCCACACTTTCTTCTTTGCACTGAGTTGTCCTTCGAGGCACGCTCCACGAGACCTTGCCTTGAACAGCGGGGAACTACGCTTTACACGGGGGGATTCTGTTTCCTTTCTCCCCCTTTTGGGCGCGTCCAGGCGCGAGGACGCGTCTTAGTCCTTGAATTCAAATTTAAAGCGTCGGGTGGCCTTTCTTCTCCCGTGCCTTACCCGCAAACGAGCCCTTCTTCCGCCGAAACTCGCTTGCCCCTTTTTCGTCTTCCTCCTCTTTTGATTGATGGAGTTCGGTGGGCCCGACCATGGTGAAGGTGGAGAGGGACGAGGAACTCCTCGCCCAAGGAGGGACGCGCCCGAGCACGGAACGGCGTCCATGGAGGAGGAAGGGCCGCTTCGGGCCCCCGAGGGACCTGAGGGGCCCGATGGCGTGGGAGGAGGTGAACACGGTCCGGTAGGTCCTCTGATCTCTTCCTCTTTTAATTCATTTTGGGTTTTGAAGCGAGCCGCGCGAGGGGGAAAGGGTTCGGCGAGTGTTGCACTCAAATGATGGACGCGTCCTAGACAGGGGACGCGTTCCTTTTGACTGATGTGGGACCCCTTTCTTGGTGCAGGACATGGCAAGGACCCTGGGTCTGGCCGATGAGTGGGCGAGTGCGGACGAGCCGAGCCGCGTCAGGAGGGAGAGTCGCGGCAAGGCGAGGCTCGAGGACTGGCCCGTACGTCTCCCTGGACAGTAAAGGGGTGTACTGGTGCAGGACAGTGCCGACTTCCTGCGGCGGCAGAGAGAGAGTTACGCGTGGCTTCCCCAAGCTGGGGACACGCGTGGCATCGGCGGCTCGCGTGCCCAACTGTCAGAGACTAGGCGGCAGCTGGCCGTCGCTCAACATGAGCTGTCGCTCCTGGTAAGTTACGTGCCACACTTTTAACTTTAGATTTTGGAGTTTCATTGACGGCCGTTGTTTATTTTGTTCCAGTGTGCCCAGCAGACAGCGACGGTGGGAGTGGCTGGCGGATCTTCCAGTTCCTCGGCCCCTTTTCTCGAGATTACCTCCCTCCGGGAGCAACTTGCCGGTGCGGTGGCCCGCGCGACCCGGGCGGAAGAGGAGCGTGACGCCTGGGTGGCGACTGTAGCGGAGCTGCGGCATCGTGCTGAGGAGAGACCTTCTCCAGACATCCTGGAGTTAAGGGTTCTTCTGCAGATGATGAGGAGAGAGGCAGAGAGAGAGAAAGCCGAGAGAAGGTCCCAGCGACAGCGGGATCTGACCGAGAGGAGGGCCTTGGAGGCCCAAGTGAGGGAGCTCCAGCTGGGCCTTCAGGCCGTCGTACAGAGGCTAGGAGGGATGGAGACGCGCTACGAGAGAGCGCGAGAGTTCAGGGAGCGACTCCGCCAGTCCGGTCACTTTGCCGCCAGTGGCTTCTTCGCCACGCCAGGGGAGGAGCAGCGAGTCACTGCTGCGAAGCAGGTGCCCAGAGGCGAGGCAGGTGCTACTGCACGGGGATCCCGGAGGCTTCTGAGGGACCCTCACCTCGGGGGAGAGGAGGAGAGTGCCCATAGAGATGAGTGACGGTGAGGATTGGCGAGCTAGTGGACCCGCCACCTCTCTATGATTATAGTGTTTGTGACAGCTTATGTAGAATTATGAATGGAGTGATTTGATTTTCTGCTGTTTATTTATTCTTTTGTGCGTTCCTTCTTCCCTACACTTCTTCTCCTTTGCACTGTTCCCATGTGATGGGTCTGCCGAGACTCCGTCCCGAGCGGAGAATTGCGTCTTGTTGTGACCATTTCCACAGGAATCTGCCATCGAAGTCAAAAAGACGGCCCTAGTTTCTTTTCCCGAATGCTGTGTCAAATTTTGCGGACGTCCTCCAAATCATGATAGGGTATCCCTAGACAACATAGGGGCTATTCGTCCTATTCTTCGTCCAGTCAATCACCCTGTGCGAGCGGTGAAGCGACACATGGGACCGCTTGGCCGGTGCCTCATTGCGAGGGCTATCATTAACAGGTGATGGAGGCAATCTTGGCCCGCACTCCTTCCGTTTCTATAAATTCTTGTCCCTTTTATTTTCCCAGGTATATCGAGAGCTAACTCGAGGAGCACAAGTTCTCACGGGAGAGGAGGAGTTTGAAATTCCGAGGGTTGGATGGAGGGCGAATCTTCCCATTCCTCGAAGAGAAGCAGGTCTAGTGGTAGTAGTTCCAGGAGGCTTTCAGACCTTGAAGGGCACTTCAGCGAAAGGGCCCAAACACAACTCGTAAGCCAAGTTTTCTTGTCCTTTTTTCATTCTTTCTTCCTTTCTTCCGACCAAACCTCACCCCCATTCCTTGTATGTGTAGGTTGTGATGAAATCACAAATCTTATGGGAGTTGGTAGTAGCAGCGTACAGGGGCCTCCCAGATTTTCAGAAGGCGAGGCTAGACGTGATGGGATTTGGTATCTTTCTTCGGATCGAGCCGATCCCTGATCCAAGCCTTGTGTGAGAGATGGGACCCAGTGAGTCGGGCATTCCTGATGCCGTGGGGGCACATGGTGCCCAGCTTGGAGGATGTGGTCCGGATCACAAGCCTGAAGGTAGAGGGCGAGGCAGTGACCGGAGTCACTTACGCGGACTACAGAGAAGGTGCCCAGAAGTTACTGGGTTTGGACCTAGATGGTCGGAAAAATAGGTCGGTAGCTAGGGCGTCCCTCATGGATGCATTAGGGCTCACCGACACTCGTCGGCGGGACGATGAATCCTCAGAAGAGTTCATGGAAAGGATGGAAATAGGATGCCGTGCCGTGTACTGTACAGATTTCGGCGACTGGGAAAGATGCAACATAGATTTGAGGAGATTTCTCCTCTTCCTTTTGGGGAGATTGGTACTAAGCTCGAAAGGGGACGGTATCCAATGTTGCTTCCTAGAGCTGTTGTCAGACCTTGAAAGAGTAGGGTATTATGCCTGGGGAGCCGCCATGCTGGCACACTTGTTTGCAGGCCTATTCCAAGAAACGGATCGTGAGATGACTGTGAGTGGTTTTACACCATTCATCCAGGTATTTTTGGTTTTGCTTGTTTTGTATTTTTTTATGTTTTTACAAAGTTCTGATGACCTGCGCCGAGCAGCTGTGGAGCTATTATTACCTTCCTATGGGGAGAGCTCGGCATTGGCGACCTGCGATGGTGCCGCTAGCCAGGCAGTGGGAACCCATCATGAGTGCGGCACCCCTAACCTACCAACTGATGGTGCTAAGGCGGGAGCTACAGGAGTTCCCTGCAGCGATGGTAAACTGGAGACCCTACTCAGACATGGTCGATGCCGACCAGCCGTGGGTTCTAGCAAGTCATGCCCGGTTCGGACGGGAACTGTGGATGCACTGCCTGAATGAAATCGAGCTGCTTCGGCTACGATTAGTTATGAGGACTTTAGGACTGGCTCAAGAATGGGTGGATTCAGCTGCGCCACCTCGTGTCGGGAGAAAGACGCGGGGACCGGCGACCTGCATTGACTGGCGCGTGCGATTCCCCGAACAGTATGAGGACTGGCAACGGGGTGGCACGATTGTAGAATCACAGGCGCGGGATAGCGAGGACTACTTGCGTCTATATAGGACAAAGTACGCAGAGCGGCTCCAACCCCGGGGACTTGCGGAGGTAGGTTTCCCCTTTTTCTCTTTTCTTCTTTCTCCCTTTTCTCTTTTTTTTGGTTTTCCGGTGGAAATGCTGACTCGTATGGCTGCAGGATGTCCGGGATGCGATGATAGCGAATTTACGAACTCACTTGGCAGAGATGGAACAACAGTTGGGCGATGCCTGCGGAGCTACGAGCGCCTTGGTAGGTGTATAGTGCACATTCGTAATTAAATCCTCAGATTCCTGATGTTGGCTGCTAATTCACGCGGTCGTAGCATGCCCAGATTGGCGCGGCTTCCCCAGCGATGGGAGTAGGTGGTGCCTCTTCCAGCTTGTGGATTCCCACCTCAGAACTTGACTTGCTTCATGAGCAACTTGCTCACGCCACGGAACGTGCTGCGGAGGCAGAAGGGATGCTCTCTATATAGGTAAGAGTCTCAGTGTTAAGTCCTCCTTGTTTATGCCTTATCGTGTATCTGAGATGGTACACTCGGCAGGAAAAGGAGACGGAAGAAGCGCTTGGCCAAGCTGCGCAGAAGGAGGCTAGGATAGCAGAACTGGAGAGGGAACTGCGGCGTCATCCTGATGACGACTCCCCTAGGGATGCTGTGGAACTGAGGATCACTCTCCAGTTGGAGAGGGAAGACCGTGAGAGAGAACGTGCAGAGAGAGAAAGAGACGCGGAGAGAGAAAGAGCCAACAGATTGACTGAAAGGGAGGAACGAAGGGCCATGGAGGCCCAACTATTCGAACTCCGAATCAGCCTTGGCCTTGCTGAACAGTGGCTGAGAGATGGTGAGGAGCGCTACCGAAGAGCACGAGAGCGTGGCTTTCGTGTTGGTAGCTTCTCTACTGCTTCCGTAGATCAACGCCGGGATGCGGGAATAGGAAGAGGAGTACAGAGCGGTAGGAGTACCGCTTTTCGTAGTTGGGTAGCACCTTTGAGAGTGTTTTGTCCGGAGAGTAGTGGGACGAGTAATGCAGAGAGAGAGGGCGGAACTTGATGTAATTTTTTTAGTTTTTGGAGTAATACACAAGGTTCGGTTTGTTTATTTTTCACCTATGCTTCTGTTGCCTGAATCCCTGCACACATCACTGAAACAAACAAATCAGAATTTCTGTTCTGACTTGGCCCCTTGCTCAATAAGCAAATGGTCACTGTGACTGTCCTTGATAACTGGTCAAGGGGCCAAGCCTTTATTTAACGAAGGCAAGGGAAAGATGCGGTGATGATAAATGCGACAGGCAAGCACACGAATGCAAGCGGTATTAAAAGTGAGATGCTGCACGCAAATGTAATCATGCAAAATTGATTTGTTTTCTTTTTTTATATTTGATATTTTTTTATTTTATCATAAAAAGATTTTTTTGTTTGCAAATATGTACATTTTCTCTTTTCCATTTTTTTGTTGTTTTATCATCTCAGTTTTTTTTATTGCTAACGCCCGGCAAGCACCCAAATGGCACCTAACCTTCGTGAGAACATGGGTTTCTTACTAACCTCCCAGGTATCCTAAGTGCACATCTAGGTTGATTTGGGCATCTAGACCCCTCGAATGATGATCCCGCCGGCTAAGACTTACCCTGATGACAATACCGTCATGCCATGCTTAGGCTCCCAGTCGCTTCCGACCACAGGGATTCACCCAAAAGGTGTTTGAGGTAAAAGATTTACCCGACCCGGGTCTATTTCCTCACAACTCTAGATGGTATATGATGGAACACCCTGGAACCCTAACGACCAACCGCACGACGCTGACCCGGAATCAGATGCCGTCGCACCCATAGGTGACGCGCTTGCATTGGCCTAAGCCCGAGGTTAAACAAGAAGACATCAAGGTGGTAAACAAGGGTCTTGACCAGCCAGAAACACGGAGACTCCTTCGCAGCGATAGCTTTTGCTTTTCAAAGTAAGCAACCATATGTGTATATTAAAATAAGGTCGCAGACCCTAGGTGATTTTCACCCTTCAGAAACTCCATCGAACGTTCATCTTTAGAGGAAGAAGGAAGAGCGTAGGGGATAAACCCCCTGAGAGGACCGGCAAAGCCATTAACCCGGTGAGCGAATAAGGGCCCATCAACTCTTTCCTTTCAGACAACTTCGGACCAAATCTCGGGCATTTACATTCCACGGCCCCCTTTGTGGATTCAGACTTTTGCTTTGAGGGGTTCCGTTTATCGCACCAGGCACGGTCACGACCAGGCTTTTCTTTTGATTTTGTATTTCTTTTTGTGAGGGAGATAAAGTCGTTTGACGTTTGTGGGCTCCCTTTTCGTATGCCTGCGGGGACACTACCCTATTCTCGTGCTCTGATCGATGCTCGAGGAAATGGATCCTACTCTTACCTTTGGGGTTTGAGTTTCGGTTTCTCATGCTCAGCATTTTAAGGGCGCCGACTGTCTCATTTGGTCGAAGAGAAAAGAATAAAGATTACAGCTTCCGGAGATCTTCTGGGTGGGGCCCCACCGTAGGTGATGCTACCGACTTTTTTGAATAAAATACATAAGTGAGCACATGTTAGCTTCCTTCAAGCGAGCATAGGCTGACGTGGCCGGACAGGGATCTCCACGGTTCTGGCAAACCAAGACCCGGTGCCTACCAAGCCTTAATGGGTCCTATCCTAACATGAAGGTTAAATGTAGGGACTTAACTATATGGTGACTGCCAGGCATCGGCATTTTGAATTTTTTCATATTTTTAGTGGTTTTTGGTATTTCTTTGTTTTTAATGTTTTTATCTTTTCATCATTTTTTTATATTTTGTGCTAAGGGTAGTATTTCTTAAGATAAAGCCCATTCCAAGGGTGGGATAACTCGGTCCCTTCGGCGTTGACTAGCTTGTAGGCATTGCCAGGGTACACGGCTTGAATTACGAATGGTCCTTCCCAATTGGGTTGGAGCTTAGAACGCGGACCTCCAGGTTCGACAAAAATTCTTTTTACGACCATCTCACCGACTTTGAATTTTCTCTCAACGACTTTCTTTTGGTAAAAGCGAGCGAGTCTATTTTGATACACACGCGCGTGTTCGGCAGCGGCCAGTCGCTTCTCATCCAAGAGTTCCAACTGGGCGAGGAGTGAATTACGACGATCGTCGAGGGGAAAGTCCTCGTCCAATTGTACCCTGAGAGAAGGGATCAGAGTCTCATACGGGACTACCGCTTCCATACCATAAGTAAGGGCATGACCACGTAACAATATGTTCCCCAAGGGGTAGTGAATGACGTCTTTTCCTGATCCTCTTCTGCCAAACGAATTTGATTGTATCCTGAAAATCCATCCATGAAAGAGAGGGTTTCGTAGCCTGTCGTGTTATCAATCAGCACATCAATGTGAGGTAAGGGAAAATCATCCTTTGGACACGCGCGGTTAAGGTCCCGGAAGTCGATGCAAATCCTGACTTTCCCATCTTTTTTCATGACCGGGACAATGTTCGCCACCCATTGAGGATAAATAACGACTCTAATGAACCTGGCTTTATGGAGCTTATCGACCTCTTCCTTCATTTTCAAAGCCATCTGAGGGTGGAAATGCCTTAACCTTTGTTTTACCGAGATGGACCCTGGGTTTAGGGTTAAACGGTGTTCGACCAAGGTTGAATCCAGACTCGGCATATCCTCGTAGCTCCATGCAAACGTGTCCTTATATTCCTTGAGAACCTCAATTAATGCCTCTTCTTCAGAGGGTGGTAGGTTGTCACTTATGAGGATGATCCTAGGGTCTTCCTCAGTTCCCAAGTTGGCTTCTTTGGTGGATTCTTCTACGGCGGTTGACGGCTCGTCGAATCTTCTCATTCCACTAGCATATGCGCCCGCCGCATCCTCATATTCTTCACCCTCCTCTTCAGTGGGGCATTCTTCATCCGTGATCTCGTAGACTCCATACCCTTCATTAGATGCACAGTTGCCCTCGCATTCTATTTCGGGTAGCTGGATGGGATTTTCTAACAACTGGGGGATGGCAAGAAGGGCCTGACACCTGGCGGCCAAATCCAGAAGGAATCGACGAGGGATCTGCCTACCCTTGGATTTCTTCCTAGGTACCACCCTTGGCCTATCATTCCTAGATCGACTGACAATATTTACAGAAGAAGAGGAAGACGAAGAGGATGGTGTAGAATGTACAGGAGAAGATCCCTCAGAGGAGGGGTAGAAAAGGTCGCTCATCGGACCTTGGACGGGTGGTCCGCAAGGCGGTACGCACCCGTGGGAGATGTAGGAGTCTTCCTCAACGAAGATGTGCTGTTGGAGAGTTTGAAAATTGACGTTTTTTTTCGTTTTCATTTTTAATGACAAAGCAGTGAAAAGAGATTAGAGGAGAGAGGAAAGTGGTTATGGCTAGAGGATTGTGAGGCTCATAGAGCAGATCATGGTTGAAGACCTGGCGCGGGTTGAAAAGCCCGCGTAGGTACGTAAGCAAAGAAGGGGACCTGGGAAGATCATCAGACAATTGTCTGGCGCAGGAAGAAGATATCAGCAAAGGCTGAGACGAGTGGATGGAGAGGATGGCGGCTAATGAGCCGTCGACGGCAATGTCGAGGACGGATGAAGATCCGTCGATGACAGAGTCCTTCTGGCGAGGACGAGGATAGTTTGGAACCTTGGCAAGAGTGGTAATATTCTCTGGTATTTCGGAGATCAATGGTGGTCCTTCAAGCTGCGGAGATGAGAACATCCTTTCCAGTGCAACGGAAATGTCCCGTATGTTGAACCATTTGTCCCACTCGCATTCCGGATCTTTGATCTTGCCTCTTTTGGTGATCCTTGGACATTTTTCAGCCAAATATACAGCATGTGATCCCCCATATGCTTCTCGTGGGTGATCTCCCATCTGAACAACGGGCCCTCTGTTGAAGTGGTTTGATAGAGTCCACGTGAGGGGCTTCCAATCTGCCTTGAACGGTCCTTTGAATCCCAGGCCAAACCTGCGGTTCGGCCTAATTTCCTTTGGCGGTTTGAGCATACCCTGTAACTGTGCGCCCAGACCTTTTCCTTGTTGATAGCCGATGTTCCTCATAATCTCCCAACCTTTGGAGTGAAAAGGGAGACATGATGTTGTGGTTGCCCTGACCGGCTCCTTTGGTGCTAGTGGAACATGAGATGGATCACGTACGTCCAGTAGTGACAATATGGGCCGATGAGACGGCCAAACAGAAGGCAGAGAGGTGTTGATAGCATCCACTGTGTGAAGGACAGGTGTACTGACTACTTTAATAATTCTCCCATTGTAAGGAAACTTCAGGCACTGATGGTTGGTGGAAGGCACAGCGTCCATGGCTTCGATGTAAGGGCGACCCAGTATAGTCTTGAATGTGGGGTCCATGTCGAGGACATGGAATTCCGTGGGAATTGACATGGGGCCTAGTTCTGCCTTCAGAATAATCATCCCCTGCGGTGGCCTTTTGCTATTGTCATAAGTCGTGACCGTGATCGAGGAAGGTCTTATTTGTTCCTCGTTGACCCTACACAACTGAAGAGTGCTCATGGAGATCACATTTATGGACGCACCCGTGTCCACAAGACACGGGTTTATGGATACCCCATTGATTTTTATTGAAATACACAATGCATATTTCCGAGCTTCCTTGGGAGCGAGCTCGTAGTTGTGGAACATGATGGCCGGTTGTGTGTCTGTTGGGGTCAGGACGGTCGAAATCTTCTCCACGGGGAGGTCTTCATTAACCATGACTCTTTGAAGGTACTCCATTAAGGCTGCCTGGTGGGATGTGGATCTTTGAAGAAGCTCCAGGATGGAGATCCGAGCAGGCGTCTTGTCCAAATGTTTTAATAGATCATACTGTGTTCCAGGGATAGCTCTTTCTGGTTGTTCTGCACCATCCTTCTCTGGCTGAGATTGCTTGGGATTCTGACTGTTGTGGGGGAAAACTCTGTGGAAAATCCTTCCACTCCGGAGCACCATTGCCTGCGGCTTTTGTGCCTCTGTGGGGGTAGCAGTGGGTTTTAACAGGGGTTTGAGGGGTAGTAGTGGAGGAATGGTTGATGAAGCAGGGGTGATGACGGGAGCAGGGATTCTGATGAGGGGTTTGTTAGGTGGCGGCATGGTGGAGGTAGAGGGGATATTGCGCGGATTATGAAGGATAAGGGGTCTAGAAGGTGGCGGTGGAGACGAAGTAGGAGTGGGTAGGGCTTGAAGTGGGCAATGATTTTGAGGTGGGTGATGGTTAATGAGTGGTTTTGAAGGCATTAGTGGTGATACGGTGGAGAAAGACGGGGTTATGTATGGTTGACGGATGATAAGGGGTTTGGAAGGCGTAGGGGTAAATGTAGTAGAGGTGGATGGTAAAGTGGGGGAGTGAGAGAAGATGAGAGGGTGTGAAGGCGTAGTGGAGAGTGTCGGTTGATAGGAGGTCGGGGTGCGGATGAGAGGGCGTAATGGTAGTGGAAATGGTGACGGTGATACTGACGCGGGTTGATGAGAGAGAGGTGCTACCCGGGCAAGGTGAGGGGGTTGCATGATGATAGGGTTGGAGGTAGAAAGAATGGAGGTACTTTCCTGGTGCCCCGCCTGCTCTCTTCCGACTTCCGGGAAGGAGGAGATGGGGTTAACCTGATGATTGGGCTGTTGGTGCTCCGGTAATGGATTCTGGATTATGCCCATGTCGGGCTGTTGTTGTGGGGCCTGCTGAGCCTGCTATTGTTGTTGTGGTTGCTGTTGCTGTTGCTGTTGTAACTGCTGCTGTGGCCTATGAGGAGGTCTCCTAGCCTTGAGAGCCGCAACGTATCGTCTCATCTCATCCCAATCTATTTGATGTTCATCATTCATATCATGGATGTAATCTTTGAAATGGAAGCAGTAATCTACTGTGTGTCCCGGCTGCCTGTGGTAGATGCAGTATTTGGAGGTATCAACATTGGGCGGCCACGCGGGCCTTTCTCTGGGTAGGGCGAGTTGGTTTGATGTCATGAGGGCATTAAAAATGTCTGCTAAGGTTTCCGGCAATGGGTAGGCTCTCTTGGGACCGAGCGGCCTCCTTTGTTGCTGTTGGGGACCATAGTTCCCCGGGGGTGGAACTTGGTTGTACTGAAGCGGTGGTTGTTGTTGCTGAGGTTGTGGTTGTTGTTGCTGGGGTTGGCGTAATGGAGGCATATTATCTTGGGGTGGATTATTTTGGGGTGGAGGACGAAGAGGGAAAGGACCTGGTTGGGGTGGAAGTCGGGGCATTTGTGGAGGCCTTGGGTTGACTGCATAGTTGGCATTGTTGACCGTACCCACTTGCTCATTTGTCACGACCCCTTCTGTGGCTCCGCCCGGGACACCAGCGCCTATTTTTATGACCACTTTGGGCTTCGGTGACTCAAACATGTTCATAATGGGGGAGTCTTTT
Source organism: Amorphophallus konjac (assembly GCA_022559845.1). NCBI lineage: Eukaryota > Viridiplantae > Streptophyta > Magnoliopsida > Alismatales > Araceae > Amorphophallus > Amorphophallus konjac. The sequence continues at coordinate 432,512,911 of CM040120.1, read as the reverse complement.
AACTGGGTTTGGATGTACCGGGCCCTCTCATAGAGTTCCTCCATTGTAGTAAGTTTATTCATGGCCAGGACGTGTCTGAACTGTGGGGTTGCATTAAACACAATCATCTTCACTTGTTCGGGCTCGGAGAGGGTATCCCTTATTCTTTCTGCCAGAGACCTCCATCTATCAGCATAGCGGACAAAATCCTCATCGGGTTTCATCTTTTCGGCCACTAGGTCGGTAATGGAGAGTGAGGGACCGACCCTATCCCTATATTTCTGCAAGAACCTTCTCTGGACTATTTCAAAATTCTCGGCCTCGCGGGGCTCCAGAGAATAGAACCACTCAAGCGCGGGACCATCCAATGATCTCCGAAAGAGGTATGCCAGGGACCTCTGATCGTTTTGCCAGTAAGAGGACTCATACATGAAATCCTTGAGATGAATGAAGGGGTTGCCGGTACCATTGTATCTGTGGTACGTGGGCATTTCGGAGGGAGGAAGATGAATGACAGGAAGGATTGGCAAAGCAACCTCCGGGGTGGCTTTCACGTCCACCATCCTTCTCAGATTTTGAAACTGCTCGTCCATGCGGTTGAACCTATTGAGGAGCGATTGGGCGAGCTCCTCTGGAGGTGAAGGTGGCACTTGCCACTGGGGGAGAAACTGCCTCCCGGAGACTTGAGGGGGGAACCCAGAATGAGAGGGAGCTGTCGGATCGCCGACAGTTGGCCCCGGCTGAAGCGGTGTCTGGGGAACAACGGGAGTTTGAGATTGTGATGGGAATTGGAATGAGAGTGGTTGTTGGATCGCTTGTCCTTGAAGCGAGGGAGACTGGATGGCTTGCGCCAATGAGGGAGATGGAATGGCCTGCACGGACTCTTGGAGAGGTGCGATGGCCGAAGTTGACTCCTGGGGCGTGGGGGAAACAGATTTCCCTTTTAGAATGGCTTGGAAGGCCCGGAGCTGTTCAGAGGTAAGCTCCGTGTTGGCGAGGACGCCCAGTAAGGAAGTGATATCCTGTGGTGGGGACGTGTCCCCGGCAATAACCTGCACCTCATGCGAGGGGTCATGAGAAGGACCCGAGTCCATAGCATAGACTCGCGGGTCGGCTGACAAACCACGGCTAGGGTGGTTCTCCTCAAAAGACTCGTGAGACATGCTCACAGTTTTCCCAGAACGTAAAAACATACACTAGCAAGTAGGTAGCAGAGATTATCAAACAAGTGGATGTCTTTACGCCCTTTTTTTGTGTTTTGATTTTGATGATTTTTTTATATTTTTAGCGAGATCCAAAGTTCACACAAAATGGGGACCCTAGTTTATTTTTGTTTCACCGCCGTGTCAGCTAGGGTCTCTCGTCTCACCACAAATGAAATGACTAACTCCGGGGAACTTCAATGGTACAACCAGCCCAGTGAACGAAGATGAGATTCTTCGATGTCGGGGACTTACGGAGGTCCCAGTGTAGGAGATTCTAGTCCGTTGAGAGAAATTCCCAAACGGAGAGTCCTTCCTTCACCGGGAAAGGGTGATCCTTAAAAAAAATGAAAAAAGGATAGAAAAGAGGGATGGATGCATGCAATGAAATGCTGACAGAGATATGGAGTGGGAAAACAACAGAAATAATAGACATATAATAAACAAAGAACCAATCAGAACTGTCGGTGCTGTAGTGAGCACAACGGGGGCGCGCGCGGGCGCGAAGGTGGAGAGGCACGGGTGGTGCCGAACTTGCAAGGGTAGCCGAAAGGAAGCAATAAGCGGTCCCACCGTGATCGCCAATCTGTGAGCGACGTCACGCGGTTAAGGGAAGAGCGGAGAGGACGCGGAGCGCGCGGGCTCCTTCTTTTTTGTTTGTTTTGTTTGCTGCAACACAGAAATAAGAGAAGAGAGAGAAGGGGCCACCACGGGAGATTACTCCGGCGGGGCGAGCGGGACAAGTGTGATATAGCAAAATATGGGGGTTAAACGGCCATAGCGGGAAGTGACTCGCCGCGGCCTCGGGGGGGACGGGAATGGTGCAGAAATTAAATAACAAGAATTGAAACGGCGATTGGGGAAGTGACTCGCCGCGGCCTCGAGAATATGAGCAGATAATAAGATGACAGAATATAAAGAGAATACAAAGAGCGGGAATTTAAACGGCCATTGGGGAAGTGACTCGCCGCGGCCTCGAGAACATAAACAGATAAGAATATAACGTATAAGAACGTGAATTTAAACGGCCTTTGGGGAAGTGACTCGCCGCGGCCTCGAGAACACGAATAGATAAGAATATAACATATAAGAACGGGAATTTAAACGGCCATTGGGGAAGTGACTCGCCGCGGCCTCGAGAATATGAGCAGAATATAACAGAGTATAAAGAGAATATAAGAACGGAAATTTAAATGGCCATTGGGGAAGTGACTCGCCGCAGCCTCGAAAACAAGATGTGATCGCCAGGGGCCGAAAGACCCCAAAATAAGAAAGTGATTGCGCCTACCTCAAGAGCGGGAGATGGCGGGTTGCTTCTTCCTCTCCCTCCGGCCGGCCGACGGAGAGGGCTTTCCTCGGCTACCCTTGCAAAATAACGACAAATAAATGACAAGTGGATTAGAAAGATGGAGGTGTAGTATTCAAATCCTTGCGATAAAAATAACGAAATGATGGCAAGACACACACCTGGTTGGTGTTATCTTTTAAACCCCTCTCGGACTCGAGTAGGAGGAAAATGAGATGATGGATGTAAGAAGTGTATAAGAAAAGCCGCCCTTATGAAGGGGGATAGGGGATGCAAGATGATGAATGCAAGAGAACTACGAAGAAAAGGAAAGAATTGGCTTATTGGATGCGCCGATGGTGAAATCCGGCGGAGCTCCGGCAGCGTGGGGACGACGTGGAAGCGCGGTGGATGAAGACGACCTTCCTCTCGCGAGCGTGAGCAGCCGAGAAGCCGGCAGAACCTCCACCTACAAAAGAACCCACGGGTTAGAAAATGACTCCGTAGCCTCTGGGCTCCGGCAGCCTATCGGATCACTTCCAAGCTCCCCCAGAACTGAGGGGGTGGGCCTCTATTTATAGAGCTCCGGAGGGTGGAGGCGTCCAGGACCCTGGACACCTCCATCAGGGCCGAATTAATATTTTATTCTATTTTTATATATTTTTTTTGGAATAATTTTGTGGGGGCGTCCAGGGTCCCGGACGCCTCTAACAGGTCCACCGAAAACCGACGACGGCCGCACGCGGTTTGGCACAACGCGTGGTTTTGTGAGCGGCGCCTCGTGATTCAGAAATGGGCGCGTCCAGTTGACTGGACGTCTCTATAATTTGGCTTTTTTCACACACGACAAACCGTCGTTCGGTGGGCGGCGCCCGTGAGAGAGTTGATGGAGGCGTCCAGGGGCCTGGACGCCTCCAAAATATATTATTTTATTTTTTATTTGTCTTTTGTGCCAAGGCTGGCATTTTGATTTTTTTATAATTATTTTTATGGAGGCGTCTAGGGACCTGGACGCCTCCATTAACATATATATATATATATTTATTTTTTTGTTTTATGCCAACTGGCATTTTACACATTTTTTTATTTTTGTTTTTATGGAGGCGTCCAGGGCCCTGGACGCCTCCATTAATATATATATTTTTTATTTGGTTTGGGCCCTGAGAAAATAAAATAAAATAAATTAAAAACATGGGGGCGTCCAGGGGCCTGGACGCCCCCATTAAGACCCACCCGGGTCCTCAAATCAGGCGTCGGCGGCCGCCCGTCAGACACCCTTCCTGATTCCGGAACCTCCTGATGCGTCTGACTGGTGTTGACGCTGTCCGAAAGCCGTGACGGGACGATTTCGAATGCCGAAAAAGGCAGAAGAAGACCCAAGAAAAGGAAGCACTCGAGTGATTCAAAATGCGTAAGCCGTTGCGGGGCGTCGTATAGTAATATGAGACTTTCTCAGGAGGCGTCAAGAATGGCGTGTCTACACCTCCATAACCGTCTCGAGGGCCACGGACGGGGAGTGCTGCCTGTCTCCCCCTTCACCTTCGCGGCTATACCGCGACATATCTGATATAGAGGGCCCTGAATGCCGAGCCTCTCCAAGGCCGCCGGAATAGAGACCCCCCCTTCGGTCGGCGTCCCATCAGACAGTCCGGATCGAGCCGTGGCTTCGTTCAACCCTCGTGCCTCGGTCGGCGGGGGCTGCGTCGCCTTTTCCTGCGACCCCCCAGCCTGGACCGGTTCGGCACCTGCATCGCCACCTGGAGTGTCGCCCGCCTCAACCAACGCCCCAATCTCGGCCGTGGTCCCAGCGTCACCTGGCTCGTCCATGGCCCCCTCGGCTCCTACCGAGGGGAGAGCCGGGATAGCACCACTGCCAATCACAGAAGCAGCCTCGGCCCCCTCGGCTCCGACTGAGGGGGGAGCCGAGCCAGCATCATCGTCGACCGCGGGAGTAGCCCCAACCTCCTCGGCCCCCTCTTGCCCGGTAGGTGGGAGAGCTCGCCTAGTAGGGTCGGCACCACCACGCTCGGCGGAGGGGTGAGCCGTGGCAAGGTCTCCTTCGACTGCAGGGGCGGCCCCAGCCTTCTTAGCCCGTTTCCTGGCCTTCACGGCGTCCCGGATCATACCCTCCACGGGATCCTTGCGCTTGGACCCCCGTGACTCGGAAGACCCCTCCCGGGCCATTCCCTAGCCCCTCTCTCGGGCTCGGGAGCGACCCGTGGGAGCAGTCGACTCATCTCTGAGATCTATCACCTCTACGGCCTCCTCTAAAGCCGGCCGCCTGGTGTCTGCATAGAAGAAAGATATGGTCAGGAGAAACGAAGGCCTCATCACCCGACGAGAAGACTAGCTCATGATATCCGTACCTGTCGGCTTTAGCCGATGGAGAAGACACCGCTCGATGTTCTCCGGAGTCACCAGCTCCTCTGTGGATCGGCGATGCTCCAGCAAGATGGCCACGTACTCCTCCACATCTGGGGAAAACTCATCCTGCCTCGGAGGAATGTTCGGATTGAAATTGGGGATTACGGGGCACCTCCAAGTCTCCTCCACCGAGAAAATCCCCACCCAGAAGAACTGAGTTTTCCACCCCTTGTGCGAAGAATCCTTCACGGCCAAGGAGGCACAGCTCCTATTCCGCCTCGCCTGGATAAAATAGAAGCCCTTCCTAGCCGAGGGATGCGCCTTCAACTCAAAAAAATAATGAAAGAGGTCCAAGGAAGGAGGAACTCCACATTGGCGGCAAAGGATGCGAAAGGCGGAAAGAAGAAGATAAGAGTTGGCTACCAACTGTACATGCGCCAACTGAAAGAAATTGAGAAGCTTAAGAACAAAGGGCTCGAAGGGAAAGCGAAACCCACCCTTCCACGACAGAAGAAAGGTGCAGATGTGGCCCGTACGAGAATCCAAGCTCATCTCGTGCGGGACAGTCGCAGTGAAGTAAACTTTATGGGGTAGACGAAACTGGAGCTCTAGCCATTTTACCTCCGCCTCCCCCAGTTCACTGCAGTTTGGAACCACCGCCTTCACCGCAGGCTCGCCCTCCCACTCTTCGACATCCGGACGATGATCCTCCATGGAATACGGAGAGGAACTTGACGAAAGATGCTCTCGGGACCCCGAAGACTCCGGAGGAAGAGGAAGCTGTCGGACTGCCTCCGCAGTTATCTCCGCCAACTCCGCAAACACCGCTGCAAGCCTCTGCTCTTCTGTCGTGTCCTCACGACGCATCAAAGAGCCCCAAAAGCAAGGACGAAGGAGAGCCAAAACCCTAAAAATAGAGGGAGTCTGGAGCGACGACAACCGCACAACGCCTTTATTCCCACGCGGAGGGCGGCGCGTCGTTCTGACCTCTGAGAAATGGGGGTCCCTTCAATTCAAATCCGTCAGGATTATCATTATCACGGGCCCAGGTGACCACGACACGTGGCTTCTTAACACCGCCAGATCTCCACCCACTCGAGCCACGCTGGTCCTAAACCCTAACGGCTACTCTTCCGAGCTTACCAAAGCTCGGGAGTAGGAAGGGGACAAGTGGAGAGGGGGATTTCTGTAACCCATCTAAGAGCAGCCGAACTTGGTCCATCAAGATCAAATGAGGCCTAGCTCATCTAAGTGACAGCCCTGCAGGGCCCAGTTATACTAAAAAACCCAATATGATTACTCAGGATTAAACCCTTCCTCGGCGGCCCTTAGGCTCGGAAGGCCCGAGCGTCGGTCAGGATAGAGGAAGACCCATGCCCGACCTATCCCCTCATCGGGATAAAGGTAAGCACTCAGCGCCCACTCCGACCTATCTTCATCCGAGCTATGCCTATCGCCCGAACAGGGTTGACACCCTTCATGCTTGGGTTTAACCGATGATTGCTTATCCACGCTGCATTTAAGAGCCTTTTATGAGCAGGAGTTTATGAGGATAACGGACCTATGACCCCTCAAGGCTATAAAGACCCCACGATGAGGATGTAAAGAGCCCATATTGAGGACGTAACTCCCGCCTAAAACTCCTCAGCTTACGGGACTCATGAGGCTGGTGCATTATTTAAACCTGAGACTCCCTCCCGCGAAAGGTAAGGCCAACACACACCTAAAACTCCCTGAGCAAGAACCACTTCACCACCTTGGTGTAGAGGGATCTCGGGCCTCTCTTTGCTCCTCCCTTCATAGCTTCCACCATTACTCTACTGACTTAGGCATCGAAGGATTTACCCTAGGAAACCATCCCTGGGCCCCCTGATCCGTTTCCCTTCCTTACAGTTCACTGTTCGGTGATCATCTCCCCAGCTCAGGTCCAGCGCGAGATCACGCCTCTTTAGATCCTATATAAATTTTAAGCTCAAATTTTAAGCCTAAGATAATTTAACACTCAACTATCAAACCACGAGCTCAGATGATATCTGTGAGAACAATATAAATTAAAGTGATAAGAATGCACCAACGAAGAGAATGCTACTTCATAGAGTCCACTCAGATCAGACAGATCTAACAGAATGCAATACAACCACTTAGCGTATAGGCAAGATTAGTTCAAGTCTACACCTATGAATGGAGGTCTTAGATGATAACGGCCAATCACACCAATGAAAATAACGGCACACAGAATTTTTAGGTGATTCGATCTGTCACGCAGATCTACGTCCACCCCACACTCAAACTTGAGTGTGGCTTTCCCTTGCAATAGCAATAACCGCAGACTCAGTCTGCAAATAAATGCTGACTTACAGCTTGACCTATAAGAACACTCTCCTTTCTTCTGATTAAATTAGAAGGAACTGTGAGTAACACCCAGTTACCCACAACTAGAGGACCAGTCCTCTCTTCCTCTGAAGCACAGAGGGAATCATTCTCTTCAACCAGTTTCATCATTCTTCAAATGTCAGCGACATGAGCCACTTTACTCCACTGAACAGCCATTTCAAACTGCTATACAGCCATTTGTCTACTTTGTCCACCCATTTTCACCCTTAATCCGCAGCTAAAAAGTCTTCTTTCATTCTGTGAATTCTTCTGTCAGAAGTCGACTTGTAAGCCCTCCCGAGTCGGCTTGAGGTTCTTCGATTTCAGCTATTTCACACCTGCTGCCTATTATTCACCTTTACACTGCTATTTGTCACCACGGTTGCCTGTTATTCACCTAGTCAATCTATTTGTTACCCTTAAGGTAGTATATGTCACCCGTAATGCACATTTGTCAGCCTTAAGGGATATTTTTCACCATTATTCTTCAGCGGGTAAAGAGTCTATCTTAAGCTGATATATCAGCTTGTTCCTTCTGTTGAGTGCAGAGGATAGTCAAGCTAGAATGGGAGGGGGTGAATAGATTGACCTTCACAAAATTTTATTATTAATCGGAGCAAAAGAAGATAACTAGATACAAAATCGATCAATTGAACTAATTCAATTTGATTGCGCCAATTTATAAACATTCCTATTCATGCACCTAGCGTTGAGCTAATCACAAAAACAAATCACACCACAGAAGAACACTAAAGTTTTATGGTGGTTCGGTCTCCTTGCAGAGGCCTACGTCCACCTCCTCACTAAATCAGTGAGGAATCCTGTTGAGCGTTACAGCTTGGCTAAACTGAGGATCAAACTCCTCAACACAGTTAAGTGATCTAGCTCAACTACACCAGGATCTAAATCCTGAGCCGCTGGCGAACAGCTTGAAGGCACAAAAGCCTGTCCACTTCTGATCTCAGCACAATACGTTGGATCAGAAAAACCAACCTCTCTCAACAGAACAATCTGAGAGAGATAATTGTCAAGAGAATGAGTTCGACTCAAAAACAAACAACCTGAAACAAAGGATTCACATAAAGGTGAAAAGGAAAAACTGATCTTCAGATCTGAGGCACAATATACTCTTAGGACGTGCTTGGATCTCTGGAGGAAGTCTCTTCTCAGCAGATCGATCTTTGCTTCTCAGATTCACTGGATCAGCTTCAAGTTCTTCACAATCTTCCTCGCTGCTTTGCTGTGATGCTCTTCATCTTCAGACTCTTCTGCTCACTTCCCGCTCTATTTTTCGCTGCTTTGATTTTTCTCCTCTTTTCTTTTTATACCTGTACGAAGCACGTTGACCACGATCTGTGTGTACCCAGTGGGCCCCTGCCTGATCGTCTTAATGACTTAACCATCGTACGCTTCATGTCATGCTGGGTGCATTGACGCAGGATGCTACTGCATCCACTCATCAGCTACTTGAAACATTATTATGAACTACAACGTCGACCCATTGAGTTGCTGCGTCGACTCTGCCAAGGTTCTTCAGAAGCTTTACTTCAGTTTGTTTGAACGGCTGCGTCCACGCTGCTTGTTCATAGCGTTGACGCATCAATGCATTACAGGAGATGCCTTGTACTGATTATTGAACTGCTACGTCCACGCTGCTTGATGATAGCGTTGACGCACTCGTTAGCACTTTTCCCTGTTTCAATCTTACTTCAAGAAATACAAACACATTTAGCATACATCTAATCATGTTTGTCATCATCAAAACCAGGAGGACAACAATCTCCCCCTTTTTGATGATGGCAACTCTAATATGATTTAAGGTAGACACATGACTATTTGACATCCAAAATCATAGGTATTATCAACATTTCACTATAGAGACATCACAAAAAGAAATTACTTCATGTACTCAAAATTTCATGTATGCTTAAGTACATACATCATACTGAATTACATTCATCTATCATTCAAATTCAAGTTTCTTCCATATTCCTCCCATATTCAAAATCTTCTCCCCCTTTGACATCAACAAGAAGGGGGCAAAGTATAAGAGAACATCGACCAGAAGACCTTAGTTAAAGAACCGGTCTAGTCGAGAAGAGGACCCACGAGCCCTGGGTGTGTGACTTTGAGGTCGATCTCTGGACAGCAAGGAGCGAAGTTCTTGTGATATCTCAGGAAGTTGGATGTTCAGTGAATTCCTCATATGAGCTATGGTAGAAGACATTTCATCTTGAACAAGTTTTGAATTTTCTAGTTGTTTGCCAATGGAGGAAAGTTCAGCAACTACATTTTCAATCTTATCAAATACAGCTTTGATGCTATGAGGCAGTGAATTAATTTGTCCTTTTAATGTTTCAACTGCAATCCTGACATCATAGCATACATCAATGATCTTGGCAAACGACTGAAAGAACGAGGGTTGATTGCTATGCAAATCATTCACCATGTTGGCCATTTTTTCTAGGAGGGTGGATATACCCTTCAGAACTTGCCTGGAAGCCTGGTCAGTTACCATCTTGGTAAGCAAAAATTTCTGCCACTCAGATAACACTGAAACTTCAAATTTCAGAATTCTAGAATGCAAGCGGTTGATATGAAAGTTTGTGAACTCCATCAATTTATCCATCTTAGCATCTTGCCGTTGCATCATCATAGTTAGATTAACAAACATTTCTTCAACGATTGCTGGAATTGGAATTTCGCTAGAAGCTGAAGAAGGTCTGCTGCAAGATCCAAGGACTCTGCACATATTAGGTTCCTCTGTGGGTGCAAAGCTACTGGGTTCTTGTGAAGTTTGCTCCGCAGAATGTACCTGAACTGGAGGTTCCCTCCTAGGAGAATGGATTCTTACACTACTACCTTCTGCTCCTACATCCTTGACTCCAGAAGAAAGTGGTGCCTCTGTCCTTGTTTCCTTACTTGTTTCCAAGGGGGCCATTTTCTGACTAGGAAGAATTCTGACATGTTTTCCATCAATAATTTTAAATCCCATAAATTTCTGAACATAATCCAAAGAATACAAGTTGCCTCTGGGGATTACACGTTTTTTCTCAGTTGACAAATCCACTCCTACTGTTCTAAATATAGAAGTAAGGTGTGCTGCATAAGGTAAAGTTCTAGAATGGTTCGAGCACGTACCCATTGTCTGGATTACTACATCGATCAATGAAATCTTGATCTCCTTTATCATGCAATACAGCAGGAATCTTTGCATTTCTGTAACCCTTTCCCGTCCACTGCTTTGAGGCGTTATAATAGATGTGCAGATGTGATGCAATAATCTGATAGATGGCGTAAACCTATTTGCTTTCAGACTTGATAGATAGGTTTGCTTCACATCAGAAGTATCTTTGGGTTTCCCTGTCAAAACTTCAAATGCCTCATAGTCGTCTAACTTAAATGAATGTAGTTCTGCCCCTTCCTTGGGAATCTTCCACACTCGAGAAAACAGACTACTCGTTAGCTCAAAAGAAACATTTCTGACAGATGAAGACAAATTGGGGATCTGTGAATCGTACTTTAAATTCTGATAAAACTCTTTTACGAGAGTAGGATAATAACTTTTGTGCTTGGTCATAAAATCCCACCACCCTTAAAAGTCAAAAATAGGACGGAGCTCTGGAAAAGCATCAAAAAGCTTAGTATCTGTACTCAGAATATATCTGGGAATTAAAACCTTTAGGGGTTCTTCAATATTCATGACCGAGGTGGGTTCAGAAGACCTGGATGTCGTTTTCTGATGAGGGTTTCTCGGTTCGGCTGACCTTGATTTTAAGAGCTTTCTCCTTTTGGCCGATGGACTGGGGCTCCGATGGAGCCTCATTTTCTTCTTCTCTTTTTGCTTCCGAGAGATAGCTGGTGACGTCGACTCTTCCAATAGATTGGCCTCTTGTACATCATGTGCGGCTTCTTGAATATCATGCGTGCCTTTTGTGCGCGGCTCAACCGTGGACTGTGCCGCAATCGGAGCCTTCAAACTTTGATTCATCTTCTTCTTTCCTTTCAGAGAGCCCTTCGGTGGAGCCATCGTAGCGAAGATGAACGAAAGTAGAGAAGAGAGTGGAGACAAGGTTTTTGGAACACGGAGACTGAAGGTACGAGGGTTTTTCAGAGAGCATGGTAAATATAAGGCTGATAGCGTTCACGCTGAGTCGTTTAAAGACTCTACGAAAACCCTTATTAGTGAGCGGTTCAACCGATTTTAGGCGATGAACCGGTTTAAAGATGTAACACTTGTTATATTACGTTGACGCCAAGGAATGTTGCGTCGACGCAGTGAAGCAATTGTGAACTAACAAGTGCAAGGTAAGAATCTTAAGAGACATCCGAACAAAGGGTTTTCTTAAGATGCTGAGACAATGAATAGACATACTTATATTCAGGGATTTTTAAGTGTTGCAGATCAAGTTCTCATGAGGAAAGATATATTAAGATTGATACCAATCCATTTAATGATAAAGAGGTGAAGTGATCTTAAGATATTGAATTTTAAATTCATGAACCCTTATAATCTAAATCGGGAATAAATAATGAACTCTTTTCATACAGAGAGCACTTTTCATTTCAATCCCCTGTATTTTTAAATTTCAAGAACTCCTTACTGAGAGAGAGGAATTTAACAAGTATTGTGAACAAACTATAGGGAACACATATCTTTTAGATCCATCACACCCACATATATTCATTTGATTCTTACTTTCAACATTCTCAGTCACAGTCAAGTACATCTAGCCTTTTTACACAGGTACACATGTTTATCAGACACCAGAGTCCCTGGTTACTCAGCATAGCTGACCATCCTGCCTTAAAGCACCAGAGTTGGTGACCTACCTCATGACTCGCCTTTCAAGCACTTCATAGGTGCATGAAGGTGGTTTCTCAATGGTCAAATACCATTGCTCTGTACTGAATTAATTTTGTTTTATACCAGAGATAGCAGGCAACCTCATGACTTCCTCCTTTGCACTTCTTTGGTGCAAAGAGTTAGTTTCTCAGTATATCTGCCATTGCTCTGAGTTTTACAATATGTGTGGGGTGTATTTCTCTAGCATATAAGGCCCTTTGTAAGTTTAAAACCAATACAAATATTAAATTCCTTTACTCACAGTGGTTTCTTTACTTTTAACAAATAAGGTTCAAGACATGAAGAGATCTCTGTTATATTGAATTGTTCAGTATTTTTTCCGTACATAAGGCACTATTAGATTCAAGAATTCTAAATTTCAAGTATCATAAGAACAAAAGATCTCCAATCATTAGAATTTCATGGAATCATTTAGAGTATATCGTAAACTCATTAGGAACTATCACATTAACTCCCCCTGAATATATGATATTATCTTCATATCTCAGTTCCAAAAAAAATTATCCCTCATTCAAGAATGTCAATATAGGCTTCATAGAGGAGTATGAGTAGAATAAACGAGATAGAGAGACATAATAAGATGAATCAAGATAGAGAAATCTCCAAGGTAAGAAGACATTGGAGAAGGATTTCAATGAACCATAGCTGCGTTGACTCCACGTAAGGGCTGCGTTAATCTTTTGCATGAATTTCAATGAACCAAGACCAAAAAACTAAAGGATGTGAGTCACTGCGTTAACTCATATCACCCTCAACGTTAACTCATCCTCATCAAAGCGTCCACTCAACCTCATAGCATATTCAACTCATCCTAATAGTAGCATCAACTCATCTGAACAACAACGTCAACTCATCTGAACAACACCGTCAACTCATCCATGTATTCAGCTTTAGAATATGTTCTGTTTCCGAACAAGGTTGTTCACATCGTCAACTCATCATAGTTGACAAAAGGAACTCACAACACATTCTCAGACCAACAGTTTTTGATAAGTGTGATCAAACAATTTACTTCCCCTCAGACTATGTTCGAGAGAAGTTTAGTTGCTTTTATTTATGATGCAATCAACCAGACTAGACTCCCCCTGAATGTGAGATTCATTCAATCTTATGCACTACTCAATTTAGATAGGGCAAGGTCAGTCCATTCCAAGACTAAATTGATCAAGCAGATTTCTTGAGGAGCAAATTATCAGATCAGGCATTCAGATGATTATTACACAACCCAAGCTCTCTTCTAAGAAAAGAAAATCTTTCATTGTTCAGAGGCTTGGTAAAAATATCAGCTAGTTGGTTTTGAGACTCAACAAATACCAATTTAAAGCTACCTTTATTCACTTCATCTCTCAAGAAATGATGTCTTATTTCAATGTGTTTAGTCCTAGAGTGCTGGATAGGGTTTTTGGCTAGGTTTATGGCACTTGTGTTATCACACAATATTGGGACACATCCTAGATTAATTTGATAATCCTGGAGTTGGTGTTTGATCCACAACACTTGAGTTCCACAACTCCCTGCAGCGACATATTCTACCTCTGCAGTGGATAGTGCTACTGAGTGTTGCTTCTTGGAAGCCCAAGAAATCAAACAACCTCCCAAAAACTGGCAATAACCACTTGTGCTTTTCCTATCAAGTTTGCATCCGGCATAGTCTGCATCTGAATAAGATAGAAGATCAAAAGAGCAAGATGCAGGATACCAAATCCCTAAATCTTGAGTTCCAGCAAGGTATCGAAAGATACGCTTGATAGAACTTAAGTGGGATTCTCTAGGATCAGATTGAAAACGAGCACACATGCACACACAAAATTGAATATCTGGTCTAGATGCTGTAAGATAGAGGAGTGATCCGATCATACCTCGATAAGTTTTTGCATCTACTTGGTTACCTTTCAGATCTGCATCCAAATTTGTGTTAATGCTCATTGGAGTGCTCATGGCCTTCAAGTTTTCCATCTTGTATTTCTTCAACAATTCGAAGATGTATTTTGCCTGACTGATAAAGCACCCCTCCTTGCTTTGTGTAATCTGTAGACCTAGAAAGAACTGAAGTTCACCCATTAGACTCATCTCAAATTCAGTAGTCATTAACCTAGCAAATTCCTCACACATACTAGGTTCAGTGGATCCAAAAATTATATCATCAACATAAATTTGAATCAGAATTATGTCTGAATTTCTTACCTTTGTGAATAAAGTTTGATCCACTTTACCTCTTGAATACCCATTTTCAGTGAGGTATGAGCTGAGTCTATCATACCATGCTCGAGGTGCTTGTTTGAGCCCGTAGAGGGCTTTATTCAACCTGTACACATGGTTAGAATTTTCTGTACATTCAAATCCAGGGGGCTGTTCTACATACACTTCTTCCTTTATTAGACCATTCAAAAAAGCACTTTTTACGTCCATTTGCAGCAACTTTATTCCATAACTACTAGCATAAGCAAGAAGCAATCTGATAGCTTCTAATCTAGCTACTGGAGCAAAGGATTCTTCGAAGTCGACTCCAAATTCCTGATTGTATCCCTGTGCTACCAGTCTAGCTTTATTCCTTATAACAACTCCTTTTTCATTTTGTTTATTTCTAAAGACCCACTTAGTCCCAATCACAGCATGATCCTTGGGTCTAGGTACAAGATGCCATACATTATTTCTTTCAAATTGATTTAGTTCTTCATGCATGGCATTTATCCAAGATTCATCTTTTAAGGCCTCACCTACATTCTTCGGTTCAACTTGTGAGACAAGAGCTAGATTGTCCATTTCTTCAATATTCTTAAAATATGATCGAGTTCTGGTAGGGTCATGCAGATTTCCAATAATACTTGATAAAGGATGATCCTTTAATGTTCTAACATTGATTAGAGGGTTACCTTCATTTATACATGCATTGCCTCGATTACTCGATTCCGCTTGGTCTTCATTTGCTCTTGACTCTTCCTCTTGATGAACTTGTTCTTCTTTCTCTTCGAGAAATTTTCCATCATCCTTGTCCCTGCAATGTTGCTCGATTTCATATTTTTCATTTAATCCATCAAATACAACATGAGGTGATTCTTCAACAGCTTGTGTTTTTAAATTTAAAACTCTATAAGCCCTAGAGTGAATAGAATATCCTAGGAATATAGCAAGTTCACTCTTAGGTTCGAATTTGTCCAAGACTCTTTTATCATTATTTTGCACAAAACATTTTGATCCAAAGACTTTGAAATGTGCGACAGACGGTTTCTTACCTTTCATTAGCTCATATGGAGTCTTTTTGGACTTAGATCTTACCATTGCTCGGTTCACTATATAACAAGCTGTATTTACTGCTTCTGCCCAGAACTTCCTTGGGAGTTCCCCTTCAATCAACATGGTTCTGGCCATCTCCACAAGAGTTCTATTTCTTCTTTCCACAACTCCATTCTGTTCAGGAGTTCTTGGAGAAGAGAATTTATGTGAAATACCTGTTGCTCTACAGAAATCATCAAATTCAGAGTTATCAAATTCTCCTCCATGATCTGATATGATTGATGAAATGATAAACTTACCCTCTTGCTTTACTTTCTTAAAGAAGACCTGAAATTCTTCAAATGCATCATTCTTGTGAGTTAGAAAGAACACCCAAGTAAACCTAGAAAAATCATCCACTAAAACAAATCCATATTTGCTTCCATTTACACTTGCTGTTCTAGTGGGTCCAAACAAGTCCATATGAATGAGTTCAAAAGGTTTAGAGGACTGATTTTCAAGTCTGGACTTAAATGACTTTCTAGTATGCTTACCTTGAGTGCATGCATTGCAGATTTTTTCATTTTGTTTAAATGATACATCTGGCAGACCATTCACCATGCTGAACTTTACTAACTTATGCATGACACTATAGCTAGCATGCCCTAGTCTACAGTGCCAAAGCCAAGCAAGTTCATTTTTATTCACAGCAAGACAGAGATTATTATGCGCAGGATCATCTAAGTCCACCATGTACATGTTATTTATTCTTTTTCTAATGAACTTAATTTTTTCAGACTTCATATCAAGAATAGTGCAAGCATGGGATTCAAACACAACCTTATTTCCTTTATCACACAGTTGGCTGATACTTAGCAGATTATATTCTAGTCCTTCAACAAGTAAAACATCATCAATAGAGTTCGAAGGATTGTTGCCAACTTTACCTTTTCCAATGATTTTACCTTTATTGTTACCTCCAAACGTTACATGACCTCCATCTTTTTCAACCAAGAAACAAAATTTATCTTTATTGCCCGTCATATGTCTTGAACAGCCACTATCGAGATACCACCGGTTGTGCATGGCTGCAAGACATTCCTGCAATTCATTTCAAACAAGAGATTTTGGAACCCAAACACTCTTGGGTCCCATGAAACCACATGATTGTTCCAAATAGGATAACAAGCTCTTAGGAATCCATGCTTGTTTATATGAATGTTCTGGATTATGAACTTTCTGATTTCCTTGAAATCCTTTTTGATATGAGTTTATTGAACCTTTTCCATTATTATGGAAATGTATGTTATTGTTTGTATTCTTATTCCAATTACTGTGACTGGCCCATGAAGTATTAGACCATCTAGGCCAACTAATATGCATGGGATGCGTAGACGCACTATGATGATTGCGTTGACTCCTCCACCTAGTATTCCCATAATACATGTTCTGATTTCTGGGATGCGTCGACTCTCCAAACCAACTGCGTCGACTCTTCCATCCAACGTTCCTATTGTATAGACTTTGATTCATGGACAGCGTCGACTCACCATAGGAGCTGCGTTGACTCTTCCGAGCATCTCTACCAGGATACCCTTTCTGTAATGCAGTATGCGTTGACTCAGTGTATACATTGCGTTGACGCAGTTGATTTACACCAGACTTTTGACTCTCAGATTTCCTATATGCATGCTGGTGTGATGATGATGATGAACTGAATGAAGATTTGTGCGTGTCAGCTGTTATTTTCTCCTCGCCTTTTCCCTTATTAATTTCACTAATCTTTATAGAGTTTCCTTGGCTTTTCTCAGATGTGTTCTGTTCTGAAACAAATGTGATAAGTTTGGTTCCTAGAGCCTTTTTCTTCATTGGATTAAACCCAAGACCCTCTTTTCCAACATTAACCTTTATCCCCATGACAGCTTCAAGATTGTCCTTTCCTTGGGTTAATTTCTCAAGTGAAGCTTGTTTGTTCTGATTTTCATTTTCCAACTTCTTTAAGCTTTCCTGGAGTTCCTGGTTTACTCCACAAATAGCTTCATACTTTTCTTCAGTAATTTTAACATCACTTTCCAATTTTTGCATTCTAAGTTTTAATTCATCATGCACTTTTAATAAAAATTCATTTTCCCTCTTCATCTCAATTAATTGAGCCTCGCTTTCTTCATTTTCTTCTAGAGTCTCTTTTAAATGAGTAATTTTAGCTTCAAGGTTTTTAACCTTCTCACTCAATGAGGTTTCCAGGTTAGTTTGACTTTTCTTTTTCTTGAGGGATTTGTTCTCTTTCTTCACATTTTCATATTTATCTAGAAGTTCATTAAAAGCATCTTCCCAATCACTACAAGTAAAATCTTCAAATGGAGATATTACCTCATCTTGGTCATCTCCTTTTGCCATGAAACATAGCTTTATGTCACCTTCATCTTCGGATGAACTGTTCTCTTCATCTTCATCCTTTTCTTCATCGCTCCAAGTACTTATCATAGCCTTGGGCTTCTTGTTCCTCCATTTTGGTTGACTTTTCTTTAAGTTCTCAGGACATTCAGATTTGATGTGCCCCTGCTTCCTGCATTTGTAACACACTACCTTGTCAGATTTTTTAAAGTTTTCTGATTTAACTCTTGAATTATTTCTTGCCTGGGTTCTGCTACCCCTTGCAAATTTACCTTCCTTTCTTAGGAATTTCTTGAATTTCCTAGTGAGCATGGCAATTTCACTTGAGTCATCTTCGGATGAGGAAGATTGACTGTCATCTGAGTTCTCCATGCTACTAGGACCTGCCTTGAGAGCAAGTGGCTTCTTCTTCTTGAAATCTTCATCAATTTTTCTAAAATTTAACTCATAGGCCATTAGTGACCCAATAAGCTCATCGGGAGTTGTTGTGGGAAGATTCCTGGATTCCTCTACAACAGTGGCCTTAGTATGCCAAATTTGTGTAAGGGATCTAAGAATTTTCCTCACCAATTCATAATCACTATAGACTTTTCCTAGACCTTTAAGGCCATTTACCAGCACAATTAATCTAGCATACATTTCAGATATGCTCTCATCATGTTTCATTCTAAAAGCCTCATATTCAGAAATTAACATGTTGGCTTTAGTTTCTCTTACCTATGAGGTACCTTCGTAGATAACCTCAAGTCTATCCCACATTTCTTTAGCACTGGCACATGATGATATTCGAGAAAATTGTTTCGGATGCAATGAGCACTGCATAATATTCATCGCTTGCCAATTAATGTTGGATTTGCGAATCTGCTCTTTTACCCATAGCTCCTCATCTCCTTCGATCTGATAAGGTCCCTTGCTCACGACCCTCCAGATTTCGTGATCCTGCGCTCTTAAGAAAACTTGCATTCGATTTTTCCAATAAGAATAGTTAGCTCCATCAAAAAATGGTGGTCGATTAATTGCATATCCCTCTGGTATGAGACCTCTGTTCTCCATTAAATCTCTCTAGGTGGTTAAACCAAAATAAGAGAGCCTGGCGCTCTGATACCACTTGTTGAGTGCAGAGGATAGTCAAGCTAGAGGGGGAGGGGATGAATAGATTGACCTTCACAAAATTTTATTATTAATCGGAGCAAAAGAAGATAACTAGATACAAATTCGATCAATTGAACTAATTCAATTTGATTGCGCCAATTTATAAACGTTCCTATTCATGCACCTAGCGTTGAGCTAATCACAAAAACAAATCACACCACAGAAGAACACTAAAGTTTTAAGGTGGTTCGGTCTCCTTGCAGAGGCCTACGTCCACCTCCTCACTAAATCAGTGAGGAATCCTACTGAGCGTTACAGCTTGGCTAAACTGAGGATCAAACTCCTCAACACAGTTAAGTGATCCAGCTCAACTACACCAGGATCTAAATCCTGAGCCGCTGGCGAACAGCTTGAAGGCACAAAAGCCTGTCCACTTCTGATCTCAGCACAATACGCTGGATCAGAAAAACCAACCTCTCTCAATAGAACAATCTGAGAGAGATAATTGTCAAGAGAATGAGTTCGACTCAAAAACAAACAACCTGAAACAAAGGATTCACACAAAGGTGAAAAGGAAAAACTGATCTTCAGATCTGAGGCACAATATACTCTTAGGACGTGCTTGGATCTCTGGAGGAAGTCTCTTCTCAGCAGATCGATCTTTGCTTCTCAGATTCACTGGATCAGCTTCAAGTTCTTCACAATCTTCCTCGCTGCTTTGCTGTGATGCTCTTCGTCTTCAAACTCTTCTACTCACTTCCCGCCCTATTTTTCGCTGCTTTGATTTTTCTCCTCTTTTCTTTTTATACCTGTACGAAGCACGTTGACCACGATCTGTGTGTACCTGATGAGGACATCAAGAGCTTATGGGTTGTATTGTATGTATTGGCTTGTATAGGTGTGTAGTATGGGTTGTATTGGCTTGAAAGTGTGTAATTTTTGATTTCTTTCATTTGGGCTCTCTTTGTAAGGCTTAATTAAGCCATTGGGCCACATTTCTAGGAAGAGTCCATTACTAGGTATCATGGTTTAGGTCCACTTAAGGGTGCTACTTCATATTGGGTCATTTGGTTTTAATTGGGTCATTAAGGCACTTAAGGCCCAAATTGGGTTCCACTCTCCCATGGGCCATCTAAGTGGGAATGGCCCATGACTAGCATGATATATTGGGTGGCTCTTGGCCCATGAATGGCCCTTGGCCCATGAAGGGGGGCGCCCCCTCTTTTGGCCTTATTAGGCTTGGTTGGTGTGTATTAGGTGAAGTTGGAATGGAATTAGTCTAAGGTTGAATGGAAATGGTCAAGTTAGATTAAAAAATCGTATTTGGTGTGTTATTCACACTTCATCTCAGCCATTCAATCCCCAACCCTTGATCCAAGGGTCCACATTAGATTTGATTGGAGTCATATATATGCTTGTATTTTCATGAGAAAATCAAAGAAAAATCAAAATTTTTGTGAGTGTTCAAGGAGCTTGGTGCGCCCCTCTCTCCTCCCTTGATGTTCTTCCTTCCCCAACCCCAGATCTAGAGTGTATCCCTCTTCTATCATCCCCTCTCAACCTCCGGTGATCGTCTGTGCCGCCGCCGCCGCCGTTCGTGCCGCCTTCGAGCCGCCGTGGAATCATCATCAAGTTTCTGTCCGACTGGACAGAGGTGTAGTTCGAGAATTCCTGAAGCCAGCCACGAGTTCTGATCGATTTGAAATTTTGAGGGTTGGTTCCTATCTTCTAGACCCTTCTCCAAAAAAACATTGAGGTTCAAAATCCACCGTTTCATATCCTTACCATTTCGTTCAACTCTCAATCTCAGATCTGTTCTGTCACTATCTACAGTGACAGTAGCCCTGAGTTTTCCACCTTCGACCACCCTTTTGATTTATGTTAGACCTCCCAATTTAACTGGGAGTTCTGTCCATCGTCCCCTACCAACACAATTTGTCTTAAATTTTTATCATCCTTGTACCTATTTTTAGAAATTCATGTTCTACCGAAGCTACAGTGTTGTCAGCCCATTTCCAAATCCAACCTTATCCATTAAACAAATCACAGAACATCATAGACACATCCAAACTTGTCCAAACTAATTTTTCCATCTTCCCAGCTCAATTTCCAACAACTTTGGTGAAGAACACAACCCTAGATTCGAAAGTCTCCCTCGCGGTCAAAGGCAATCCACAGGGAAGTTCTCTGCTGACCTGTGATTTCAGGAACTGTACAACAGGAGATTAAAAATTCCATAAGTCAAGATCCGAGCAGATCCAGGCCAGATCTTTAGGCCTAGGTTTAATAACTTCAAGCTAGCTTTCCAACGGCGCCAGTCTCGTGTCGATCCGATGTCGGGGCTGATCGCAGCGTCCACTCTCGCCGGAGCGCGCGCTGCAAAACAGTAACCACCAGTCCGTGGACAGCAAACCCGACGGGTGCCGATCGGAACCGCCCGACCCCCGGGCGACGTTCCGGTGTGCCGCCAGCCTAGGGAACACTTCCCTAAGTGTCCACACTACAGCGGCGCCACCGGGTCCCACACGGCCCCTCCAGACAGCACGTGGGCCCCACGGTCGTGATCACGTGTGTAGCCGAATCAACACACGAAGCTGCCCGTCATCCCGAATTCGGCCCTCCCGGGCCCATTGTGTCGCCCTTTACCTCCCTGCATGGAGTGGGCATATTTCTATTGCTGTAATATTCATGTATTAACTGTCCCGGGAGCACGAGTTCGGCCGGGCCCGTTGTCCCCACGCCGAGCGCGTGGAGGTATCGCATTCGCTCCCTTACTTGGCATTTTGCTTAATTTTCATATATACTTGCTTATGCCACTGCTAGAGAGCATGATAGGGTAATTAGCTCGCTTTCTATTTATATCACCGCTGCTGCGAGAGAGAGCGTTACCGTCCCGTGACCCGATCCGGGCACAAGTGAGAGCCGACCACCCTAGCTCACAGCCGGTTTCTCAACCGCGCACATCCGACGCTTCCCTCGTTAAGGGGCAGTCACGAGCTTGTCATGTCCGTGGTCTCGTCCCGCATCAATTTGGTATCAGAGCGAGTTTGAGTCTAGGGTGTCAAAAAAAAGGGGTGTCATTTACGTCTAGTCATTAGTCATTTACGTCTAGTCGTGTTTAGGGTCATCATTGTTTCAAAACAAAAAAAAGTGTCTTTTTGCATCGCATCCCTTTACTCGGTATATCAAAAGGTGTTGTCCGAACGTTAGGCTACGCCTATCGGGAAGGCCGCACACTTGCGCGAGTGACCTTCGGGTCAATTATCTCCGCCACGTACCAAGTCTTAGTTTACGTCTAGGGTCCTTAGTGTGCATGCATTCCAACTTTGCATTACTTAGGGTCGTGTCTAGTGTCTTGCCCAAATGGCCTTGCATATCCAT
The DNA here is from genome assembly GCA_022559845.1 of Amorphophallus konjac. Lineage (NCBI taxonomy): Eukaryota > Viridiplantae > Streptophyta > Magnoliopsida > Alismatales > Araceae > Amorphophallus > Amorphophallus konjac. The sequence continues at coordinate 432,490,761 of CM040120.1, read as the reverse complement.
TCATGGGGATCCATTCCCGTATTTTGGCAACTATGGCCAACCCATGTCGACCCATCCAAGGTGATAGGTCCGTGTCCGAGTACCTTCGGGCATATCATAAGTATTGGTTGGAACATGGCTTGGGAGAGGAGAGAAACACGGCCGCATTTCAGTTCCGGAGAGGTTTACGCCTTCACTTCCAATTGGAATGTCTTATCCGCAATGCATTCTCTCTAGCGGAATCCTATTCGGTCGCTCTAGTGGTCGAACCATTTGAGTCACACTTTTCTCGGTATGGTGGCTTTCGACAAGCATCCACCTCCCAGCCGCCTACACCATGGCCTTCACCACTCGAGAGAGTTCCAATGTCATCCATCTCTATTCCCGAATTTGATTCGGAATCCTCTCATTTGGAACCACCAAGGCCCGAGCCACCCGTATTTCTAACGGGTACGCTTTTCATAGCCGAGCCGCTTCTTAGTTGGCTCAAGGATGGCTTGGTCCCACCTCCCTTCCCATTAATGGACCCCACACTACCACTAGTGTCAAGCAACTCATTTCATACAACCTTCCGGTCTCGTCACTATGTGGACACATTGGACGACCTTCTTAAAGGGTTAGACCGGCAGTTGACCTTTACACATTTATTGGCCCGAGGCTTCAACCAACCCGCTAGTCTTAGCTTCACCCATCCGGCCTATGGGTCCATTACCTCTGAGTGCACCGTGGGTTGTGTCACCACGGAGATCCTCTTACTCCTTCCCTTACCGGCCGAGCCCGAATCCATACCCTTTTGTCCGAGGGAGGAATCATACTTCTTGCTTACGGTCCCCGTCCCACCCATCACAATGCAAGAAGGTGACTATCCACACCTTCAAAACTTCTACATGTGGGACCGTGACTTGGGGGAGCCCACCACAAGGGGTCATACCTTCTTCGATCCCTTTGACCCATTCCTTAGTGGACCCCATGACCCACCTTATATAGTTCATTTCTTCAAGGGAGTCCACTATCACACTCCTACCCCACGGGCCGGGTCATTTACACCCACCAAGCCCGTCCACGATACAACAACATTCGGCCCTCCTAGCCCTCTCAAGTCCCCCAAATCCAAAGGGCCGTCCATGCATGACTGGGTCATACTTGGATGTTTAGGTGTTCCCCATACCACCCATCTCCGGTTACATAACGTGCATGCATGGCACACATTCGGGTGTCCTGGTCCGCCGTCACCTATGTACGGGTCGGACTAACAATAGGTGTGTCTAGAGTCATGTATGAGTCGGTTTCTTATTTGTGTGGTTTGCATATGTGTGTTAGTGCATGGTGAGTCTGCATGTGTCTTGTGCAAGCTCGTTGTCGTTCTCTTATGAGTAAGAGGTGATTGGACTCACTTGATGAGTATGGGATCGGTTCTACTTCTATACCCGGATCAGTCACCTATAGGGACTCAGCGGTGATTCCTAGTGAGTCTTCGAGCTGTTTTCTTCCCTTTTGAGAGTGCCCCTTCGGAGTGACCACCTTTAGCCCATAGCAGTTCGCATATCGAGTATATATGGAATGAGCAGGTGACGATCACTTGGAGCGGAGCATACCCGCGCTACTTGGCACGGTGACGGATCCACCGGAGTACTCGAGCATCCCTACCCCTACTCGACGGGGTCGAGTTCCTCCCACCCGGGGAGAATTGATGAGGACATCAAGAGCTTATGGGTTGTATTGTATGTATTGGCTTGTATAGGTGTGTAGTATGGGTTGTATTGGCTTGAAAGTGTGTAGTTTTTGATTTCTTTCATTTGGGCTCTCTTTGTAAGGCTTAATTAAGCCATTGGGCCACATTTCTAGGAAGAGTCCATTACTAGGTATCATGGTTTAGGTCCACTTAAGGGTGCTACTTCATATTGGGTCATTTGGTTTTAAATGGGTCATTAAGGCACTTAAGGCCCAAATTGGGTTCCACTCTCCCATGGGCCATCTAAGTGGGAATGGCCCATGACTAGCATGATATATTGGGTGGCTCTTGGCCCATGAATGGCCCTTGGCCCATGAAGGGGGGCGCCCCCTCTTTTGGCCTTATTAGGCTTGGTTGGTGTGTATTAGGTGAAGTTGGAATGGAATTAGTCTAAGGTTAAATGGAAATGGTCAAGTTAGATTAAAAAATTGTATTTGGTGTGTTATTCACACTTCATCTCAGCCATTCAATCCCCAACCCTTGATTTAAGGGTCCACATTAGATTTGATTGGAGTCATATATATGCTTGTATTTTCATGAGAAAATCAATGAAAAATCAAAATTTTTGTGAGTGTTCAAGGAGCTTGGTGCGCCCCTCTCTCCTCCCTTGATGTTCTTCCTTCTCCAACCCCAGATCTAGAGTGTATCCCTCTTCTATCATCCCCTCTCAACCTCCGGTGATCGTCTGTGCCGCCGCCGCCGCTGTTCGTGCCGCCTTCGAGCCGCCGTGGAATCGTCATCAAGTTTCTGTCCGACTGGACAGAGGTGTAGTTCGAGAATTCCTGAAGCCAGCCACGAGTTCTGATCGATTTGAAATTTTGAGGGTTGGTTCTTATCTTCTAGCCCCTTCTCCAAAAAAAAATTGAGGTTCACAATCCACCGTTTCATATCCTTACCATTTCGTTCAACTCTCAATCTCAGATCTGTTCTGTCACTGTCTACAGTGACAGTAGCCCTGAGTTTTCCACCTTCGACCACCCTTTTGATTTATGTTAGACCTCCCAATTTAACTGGGAGTTCTGTCCATCATCGCCTACCACCACAATTGTTCTTAAATTTTTATCATCCTTCTACCTATTTTTAAAAATTCATGTTCTACCGAAGCTATAGTGTTGTCAGCCCATTTCCAGATCCGACCTTCGTCCATTAAACAAATCACAGAAAATCCTAGACACATCCAAACTTATCCAAACCAATTTTTCCATCTTCCCAGCTCAATTTACAACAACTTTGATGAAGAACACAACCCCTGATTCGAAAGTCTCCCTCGTGGTCAAAGGCAATCCACAGGGAAGTTCTCTGCTGACCTGTGATTTCAGGAACTGTACAACAGGAGATTAAAAATTCCATAAGTCAAGATCCGAGCAGATCCAGGCCAGATCTTTAGGTTTAGGTTGAAGAACTTCAAGCTAGCTTTCCAACGGTGCCAGTCTCGTGTCGATGCGACGTCGGGGCTGATCGCAGCGTCCATTCTTGCTGGAGCGCGCGCTGCAAAACAGCAACCACCAGTCCGTGGACAGCAAACCCGACGGGTGCCGATCGGAACCGCCCGACCCCCGGGCGACGTTCCGGTGTGCCGCCAGCCCAGGGAACACTTCCCTAAGTATCCACACTATAGCGGCGCCACCGGGTCCCACACGGCCCCTCCAGACAGCACGTGGGCCCCACGGTCGTGATCACACGTGTAGCCGAATCAACACACAAAGCTGCCCGTCATCCCGAATTCGGCCCTCCCGGGCCCATTGTGTCACCCTTTACCTCCCTGTGTGGAGTGGGCATATTTCCATTGCTGTAATATTCATGTATTAACTATCCCGTGAGCACGAGTTCGGCCGGGCCCGTCGTCCCCACGCCGAGCGTGTGGAGGTATCACATTCGCTCCCTTACTTGGCATTTTACTTAATTTTCATATATATTTGCTTATGCCACTGCTAGAGAGCATGATAGGGTAATTAGCTCGCTTTCTATTTATATCACCACTGCTGCGAGAGAGAGCGTTACCATCCCGTGACCCGATCCGGGCACAAGTGAGAGCCGACCACCCTAGCTCACAGCCGGTTTCTCAACCGCGCACATCCGACGCTTCCCTCGTTAAGGGGCAGTCACGAGCTTGTCGTGTCCGTGGTCTTGTCCCGCATCAGTACCCAGTGGGCCCCTGCCTGATCGTCTTAATGACTTAACCATCGTACGCTTCATGTCATGCTACGTGCGTTGACGCAGGATGCTGCTGCGTCCACTCATCAGCTACTTGAAACATTATTATGAACTACAGCGTCGACCCATTGAGTTGCTGCGTCGACTCTGCCAAGGTTCTTTAGAAGCTTTACTTCAGTTTGTTTGAACGGCTGCGTCCACGCTACTTGTTCATAGCGTTGACACATCAATGCATTACAGGAGCTGCCTTGTACTGATTATTGAACTGTTGCGTCCACGCTGCTTGATGATAGCGTTGACGCACTCGTTAGCACTTTGCCCTGTTTCAATCTTACTTCAAGAAATACAAACACATTTAGCATACATCTAATCATGTTTGTCATCATCAAAACCAGGAGGACAACACCTTCAGCGATTAGAGGCTTCTTCTGCAGAGTTGCTTCTAGGGCTGCTTTGACACTGCCATGCTTATGCTTACCTGAATTCTTCAGATATTACAGTTCTTCAAACAGACATTCTTCAAGCATGTAGACATAACAGTTTAAACATTCATAGCATTGACATTACAATTCTTCAAGCCTTCATATGAAAATGTTGTTCAAGGCATTAGAAAACATATCGACATTAGCCAGCACACATCAAATTCATGATATAAAAAGTCATTATCATAATATGATTCATAGTGTTAGACATCATCAAAGCCACATGGCACAACAATAACATTACTACTTTGTTTAAAGAATTCACCTTTGAGAGGGAAAGAAATCATCTTCATGTTATCTACTTTCGGCCTTAGAAAATTAAAAAGATATTTAACTAGATTTATTAATAATTATACTTATTAAAATCTATTTATTATTAATTTTTTGTGATGTAGAATCCTCCTGCAGCCGGTGATGGTGGAGTACGAATGACGAATGAGGATGATGCAGCGGATATCTCTTGATTTTTTTAATGATATTATGAAAAAATGATACATTTCAATTAATGTAACTGTAACTTTTTTTATTCAAAGATTTATGTGTTGTGGACGTTCTTTATTCTAATTTACAATAGGATTTTATCCTATTGTATGTTGTATATGTTGTTTAGTGTCTGTTTTATGTTGAGTTGAGTCGATTGTGGTGTATAATTATAGTTTTAAACAGGTTTTTAAATTTTTAAAATATATAAAAAAATTTATGGAGAAAGTTTTCGACGAAATTTTGACCAACTAACAATTCGTCGGAACCAATATCACTCACTTATTTCCTGACGTATATATATTCCAGCGCAAATCAGTCGAAAGGTTCAGACGTAATCTGAACAAATTTAATACACATTAGTTTCGACGTATTAATTATCCGTCTCAAATACGTCGAAGATTAACGACGTCTTTTCGACCAGATGTAGTTTCGTCGAAGGTAATTTGATACAAACTAGTTCCGACGTATTAATTATCCGTGACAAATTCGTCGAGCATTAATGATGTATTTTCAACACAATAGTAGTTCGTCGGAACTAATTTGACCTACAGGTTTTCAACGTAATATTTATGCGATAAAAATTCGTCAAAAATTAAGGATGTATTTGGATCCAAAATAATTTTCATCGGAACTAATTTAAGCAATATGTTTGCGACGACATAAAATATCTGTCAGAAATCTGGCGAAAACTTTAGACCTATTTTCAACTAAATTATGTTCCATCGCAATGATTAATTAATTTTTGTATTATTAATTACCGACATAAATAGCCACGATAATTTCGACGAGATAGTTTCGTCGATAATTTAGGACTCATTGGCGACGCTATTTCAATACGTCAAAAATTTGCGACGAAATAGTTCCGACGTCCATATTCCGTCGTTTATACGTCGCAAATACGTCAAAAAATCACATTGCGACGTATCTCCGACAGTAAATGGACATCAAAAAATTTTTCATTTTTCTTGTAGTGAACCATGCTAAATTGGATTCTCGTAACCTGGGCCACAGAAAGCTGGAACACACCAACCTGACTTGGAGTATCTCTCCTGGATACGAATGCTAGAATCTAGGCTACCCTCAGCCGGTCAATGAAGGAACATAGCTACACTGCCGGAATGGGACTCTCGAAGACAGCAAGGAACCCCATTTGATCAATCAGGTGTAACAAGGACACCGAGCCGCCAAAACACTGAACCTCGTCAGAAGGAAACCAGAGTCACTATCTCTCTGGTGACAGGCGCACTACCCACTAGAAGTTAGGCTGGATGCATCCACTAATGTCTTAGTCTGCGCCCCAGGTGTATTCGTCTCAGGTGAAAACTGAGACACACTAACCACATAACCACAAAATAAGGACTAGTTGGGATCGCACTCGTCAGCACGGGTCTGACGCACCCAATCACGTGTGCACACACAGACTATCTGCTCTAAGTCAGGTCCTCTAACTGGTTTCCCCCCAGTCTGGACTCAGGCTGTAAAGATGAGGGGCCCTATTATAGCCAGCTTAAAAATTGTCACATCGGGAAAGCTCTCCACCACTCCCAAGTGGGTCCGCACACGTGTGCACAGGAAAGTTATGACTAGTGGGGAAGGTCACTGAAGGTGAGAACTCGCTAAAGAAGCGAAAATCACCAGACTACCACCGATTTGCACTAATCTAACCGTACACATGTAATGTGTCACGAGGCGGCTATACATCATAAAAAATCCTAGAACCTCTTACTGGATGGCTGATCTATTGACTACGGGGTGTACGAAACATGCCAGGACCACAAATCACGCGAAATGACAAAGGACGCTTGTCGAGTGAACTAGGACCTGGGCAGCCAACCCTTTGGCCACCCAGCCACCTAGGTGGCCACCCACTGGCCGCCACCCCCTCTATCTTGGGCCGCCACCCCACTAGCCACCCAGAACCCTAGGCGACTAGGGCTTTGGCTGCCCAGAGGGTTAGAGGAAGAAGTGTTGGGCGTGTAATGCCCTGGGTTTTTTGGATCCTTCTTCGTGGGTCCCGGATCTGGTTTCTCGGAGTGTCCAGCTCCGCTGTGTCCGAAATTTCATTTCGGACATCTTTCGTGTTCGGATCGGCGCGATCCGGAGTCGTTTCGGAGGCCCGGAGGCGTTCCGCGGCTTTTTCCTCGTGTGTTTTCCGATTCCCGGCGTGGGTTTCGGCTTTCCCTTCGGAACCTCGTTGCGGGTGAACCGGGCCGTTCACCAGGGCGCGAGTGGTACCGTTGCGATCGGTGCGCTCCGAGGATCGCGAGGGTGTAATTTTCTATTTTTCGGGATTTTTTCCGATTTTCCGGATTTTCCTATAAATAGCTTTTCTCTCTCTCCCCCTCTCATTTCTCATTTCTCTCCCTCTCTCTTCTCACGCTCTCTCCTCTCTCCCTCTCTCTCCGGCGGCCGACGGGGCGGAGCATGGGCGAGGCGGGGACGGCGCGGGCGAGGCACGGGCGAGGATGGATGAGGATCGAGGCGGTGGAGGCGCGTAGAAGCTCGGCCGTGAGTTCGTGGAACGGCGAGGCTTCAACGGCGTTTTCTTCGTGGATCGGCGCCCACGGTGCGCGTAATCTTCGGTGGAGGTAGGGTGATGGACCCTCAGCCCGTGTACTTCCTTTCCCGCGAGTTTCGTAGGCCGTGGTTAGCCGAGCGGGCTAAACGGGGCGTTTTGGGCAAAATGTGTGTTTTCGGGGTGTGAGCCGGATCTCCCGTTTTATGGTGTTTTTGGGCGATCCAGGGGTTTAGATGCATGCCTAGGGGCTTGGGGAAGGTTTCCCCTTTTGTTTTCCCTTCACCTGGGGGTGAACGGGGCGTGGCATGGCTTTTCCCGCGGTTTCCACCGTTTTCGGGCGCGGACTGAGAACGCGCTATACTCCAGTAGCGCGTTCTTGAATGTCGCGCTGCCCCGATAGGGCGCGTTCATCGGAGAAGATGAACAGTTTGGCGGTTCCTGTCGCGCTATAGGGCTATGGCGCGTTCTGGACTGTCGCGCTATGGAAACATAGCGCGACCTGGCTTGTCGCGCTATAGGTTCCTAGCGCGATCTGCGTTGTCGCGCTAGGGTTCCCTAGCGCGTTCCGGCTTGTCGCGCTAGGTGATCCTAGCGCGATCTTACCTGTTGTCTTGTGCTCCCCTTGGGCCGTGTGTGTCTCGGACACCCCGTGGACTTCCGTGACCGTGTCTTTGGGTGTCCAGAGGGTTGGTTTACCTCGATTAACGTGCCCATCAGTTTAAGGGTCTGTGAGACCTTCTAGTGTTCCGATTGTGTTGTGTTGGTCCCCGGTCGACCCGGTTGGGACCCAGTGGTCGACCTCCGGCCTTGTGAGTATCCCGGGCACCCCATGGGTTCCGTGTCCTTGTTTTGGGGGTGTCAGGAGGGACCGTGTTTCCTCGATTAGCGTGCCCATAGGTGTGGTGGGTCCGGGTGACCCCACGTGTTCCGGGCTCTTGTGTTACGCTTGATCGAGTCACCGTGTGTCGGTGTGTGTGCGGTGGGGTCTCCCCCGCATATCGTGGGTTCCTTTGGAAGGTGATTCCCGTGTGGGCCATGTGTTTGGCCTTGGACAGTGAGTCCAGTTGTCCGGCCTAGGGCTGGAGGTTTCCCGCTTGCTTCAAGATGGGAAATCGTCGTGGCGGCTTGTGTGCTGCCTTGGGAATCGTGCTTCTGTGTTTTCCGTGTGGCCCGTGTGAGTGGCCTTTGTCCCTTGCATTCCCTTCTCGAGGGAGTGGCCTTGGCAACTCGTGAGTTGTCTCGGTACTTGTGCTACCGTGGTTTTAGACCTAGAGATTGGACTAGATTGACGGCCTTGTGCTGTCACGTGCAACGGTCTTGACCCCGAGTCTTGTGACTCAAGGACCGTTGGGTGTAGTGCGTCTAGAGGACTGTCCAGAGTCCAGTGGCTTAGCGTCACTTGAGTTTTCTCGACTCTCGCGCACGGTGCGTGCGTGACCATGGACTGCGAGTCCTGTGTCTTCTCCGACTGTGGTCACCGTGTGACGGGGCCGGTACGTGGGGTGTCCCCCGTACGTCGTCGGATGCAGACGTTGTTTTCCGTTGAGAGTCTACTCCTTCAGTGACCCTCCACTAGTCGTAGCCTGCTTACACGCGAGTGGTCCCACCTGGGAGTAGGTGGAGAGGCTTACCTTTCAGACGGTTTGTGGACCGGTTACCGTAGGCCCCTCGTCGGTAGCCAGAGTCCGGCTACGGGGGAAAACCGGTCAGAGGACCAGACCTAGTGACGTAAGGTCTGTGTGTGCACACGTGGTTGGGGGCGGTTGGACCCACGTCGACGGGCGTGACCCCAGCTAGTCACTTGTTTGTGGTTACTTGTACGGTGTTCGCGCCTCGGGTAGGACCTACCACGTCAGGCGGTTCACCTGCGGTGCGGTGTAAGACGTCAGGGGACGCTACCGGCTGTGCTTCTAGTGGGTGGTACTCCTGTCGAGTACGGAGTGACAGACTGTCAGTTTCTGTGTCTTTGACCTTCGGGTTTTTGGTCGTGTTGACCGGTGAGTTCGGTTGTTTCATCTTGGCGCGTGTGTGTCGGTTCTGGCGCCGTGAGATTAGTGCTAGTGGCTTTACCGAGGTTGGGTCTTGTTGTGCGGTACCCGCGATCGGATGGTCGGGGTTGCACCTTGCACAGCGTGTCCAGGTCGGCTGTCCAGGGGACAGGCCTCTACGGCGTGGTTGCCGTGTGTTCTTACTTCGGTAGGTGGTACTAGCATGGTTAGGTAGCTTCGACTGTGTGATCGAGGTCTGCCTTCTGGCAGTAGGAGTAGCTGTAGTGCCGAGTTTTGACCGGCCACCGGTTCGCTGTTCCTACTGTAGTCGTAGCTCTCCTTTCCGCTACCGCCGTGGTTTTCGGTTGGGGTTCCGCGGGATCCCTGCTGAGTCTCTGTTTTGGAGACTCATTCCCTGCTTTTCAGGTGCAGCAGTTCTTCCTCGTGGTTCGAGGGTGCGGAGCGGAGGTTCTCAGTTGCCAGCTTGCCGGGCCGAGTGTTCACTTGGCATGTGGTACGTTTTACTGCTTTAGACTGTACTTTCTGTTGGACTGGATTCTGTTGTAGTTGTTTATTTATTTCTGTTATTTGTTGTGTTGTCCTGCTTTATTTCCTATTTCTTTGTGCCTCCACACTCCTTTTAGCCCTTCCGAGCCCTCCCGGCTCGTGGGCGGCGGTGCGAGTCTCGGGTTATCGGGCCTTCCCGGTAATCGGATTCTCGGGTCGTTACAGCTGGTATCAGAGCGGTGGTTGTGGGCGTACTTAGGAATTCAAAATATTGCAGTGATCAGAGTCCATAAGGTCCAGTACAGTCGGCAGCTGGCTTAGGGTTTTGTGTTCGCTTTCCGCCTTGTTTCTCGCTTGAGAGCTTGAGTGCGCTGTGCGGCGCTGTGAAGGTGGTTGCTGTCAGCGGCTTTCATGCCAGCATGGGGTCTAAGGATCGAGGTTGAGAGCCTTCTCCCTCATCGGTGGTGGCCTTGGTTGTGCTGCGTTGGGCAGAGGTTGCTGGCAGGCGTGAGTTCGCGGTGCTGCGTGCGAGGAACCTGCAGCATGGTCAGGTGGCTGGTGCGGACTGTTCTTGGTTAAGTGGCCGTGGGCGTGCTCTGAGGGAGCTGCTGTCGGTTTTTGGTCACTCCAGTTTGAGGTTTGTCCAGCTCCTGAGGCGTTCTGATCGAGAAGTGTGCTCCGGTGAGCGGAATGTCTTCTCGATGAGCTGCTGTTTCGTCGAGCCTGATGTCCTTGTCGCGCTCTGTGGCGTCAGAAATGACGTGTCGGTCCTGATCGTTCTGCTGATTTCGAGGCAGGATTTGGCAGAGATGTTCCGTTAAGTCTTTGCTCCTGCGCTTATGTCAGTGGATGGGTTGTGTTCGCTCTGGAGTTGGCTTGAGATGTGAAGGCTCCATGGCGAGTTCGGGACTCGAGGATGAGCGTCGGCGGTTGTCGTTATGGCTCGTGTTGCGGCTCTTGGCATGCCGTGTTGCAGTTCGAGGAATTGTAGCGGTGGTGCATCGAGAGGTGCCGTGATCGTGGTCCGACGTGACACTCGTCGAGTGTGTCGGAGGCGCTGACCTGATGGAAGCGATGGTTTTCCTTGGTGCTGGATGGTGCTGTTTCCAGCATGTGCGCAAGGTTTGAGGTCAGGTCGAGCGTGGAGTCCTTCCGTTGGTCGGAAGTGTGCTGGTTTCTCCTTGGTTGGAGAGATTGTGTTGGGATAAGGTTCGTCGTCTTGCATTGCGTGTTCGGATTGGTTGGCCTTGTATGCCATGAAGTCCGTGCGAGACGTGCTCCTTATCTTGGCAAGGCGGTTGCCTGTGAGAAGTCGTGCCCATTCCCTTGTCGTGTGAGGGTGCTGGCGCTGTTCCGGAAGGACGAGTGCTGGTTGGGCGGTGTTTGCTTTCTCGGCTGTGCGCGCGCGGATCTGAGTGCGCAGCGGAAGCGTGGTGGGCTTGTGACCCACTAGTTCAGGATCGTAGCGTTGGTTGCTACGGGCGGATTCCTGAGTTCGCGTTCAGCATCGGAGGATGGGTTCCTCGGTGTGAAACGTGTTGTTGCCGTGCCGTTGCTCGTGGTATTATGGTTGTTGGCACTGGCAGGATGGAGTGTTGGGAAATGTGCTGGCTAGTGCGCCGCATGAGTACCCTGTTCCTGTGTTGGAAGCCGTGTCAGGCGTCGGTGTTGGACCTGAATGGGGTTATTGAGAATGTCGCCTGACGGTGGTCGAGGACGTGTTGGTCAGAGTCGGTGGCTTGGCGCCCGACTTGTGTTCCCAATCGTGTTCTCGCTTGAGATCGTGCTTTGAGGAAGTGATCTCTGGCAGGCTGTGGGTTCCTGTTGGTTCTACGGTCTTGTCGGATTGTGACGGTGGAATGTTCGTTGCTTAGGGACCCGTGAGCTCTGTCCAGGTGGTGTCCCGTGGCTCTGTGGTAAGGGCGGAATCGGGATTGGCAGGTGTCCACTTGCATTGATCGAAGGATTTGATGAGACCAGATGGAAAAGTGACGCCTTAGGGCGGAGGCCTCCTGTGAGGTTGGCGTCGGCTTGGTGGTCCCTGATAGGACATTGGTGTCGCAAGGTCATCCCTGGTTTGGTGACTAGCATGGGGTGGTTCCCTATAAGTCTGAGTCCCGTGAGGTGATGACTGAAGACGCCATGTTCTGTCATTTGGTTTCGTCGTGCTTCCCGAGAGGGTCGAGTTGGCGAGCAGTTGGTGACCAGTGGATGGTCTTTTCAGAGACAGAAGATGCTGGTTGTTGGGGCTCGAGCGTGGCGAGAGCCGTGTGCCAGCGAGACCTTTGGTGGTCGTTTCTGTGATGTGCCTTTCCGGATGGGATCTGGACTTTGTCGGAGTTTGTCTTCTGACAAGAGTTGGCATAGTGTTGTGTCCGGCTTTCGGCTTGCCATGTGTGGGGTGTTTCGTGGTGTTGAGCCGATGTGCTGGTTGTAATCTGCTGAGATGGCTGCTCGAGCTGGTGGAGGCTCTGTTTTGGTTGTTCCCTTGAGGAGGGTGTGCGACCTGTCAGCTGGTTGCGAAGCTGTTGTGCGATTTGTCTGCTGACCATTGGTTGGATCGGTAGCTGTTGCTCGTGTCGAGGGTTGTGATTCCCCGGTGAGCGAGATTGTGGCTGCGGTGCCTTGGTGGATTCTCGCGTTGTCTGAGGTGATGCCGGACTGTGTCCTTTGCTGTATGCCTGCTCTGTTGGCATGTGTGCTCGGCGCGAGGAGTGAGGTGTTGTGTGTGATTGTAAGTCTGGCTGTGTCCCTCAGGATCGGTTTTTTCGTGAGAATCGAGGTTTTCTGTGCTGGGGCTCTGACAGCGTGTCAGTTGATTCAGCGTTCTTCCCCTGGGACTTCGTGCTTGGTCCTGAATTTCGAGGACGAAATTCCTTTAAGGGGGGAGGGCTGTAATGCCCTGGGTTTTTCGGATCCTTCTTCGTGGGTCCCGGATCTGGTTTCTCGGAGTGTCCAGCTCCGCTGTGTCCGAAATTTCGTTTCGGACGTCTTTCGTGTTCGGATCGGCGCGATCCGGAGTCGTTTCGGAGGCCCGGAGGCGTTCCGCGGCTTTTTCCGCGTGTGTTTTCCGATTCCCGGCGTGGGTTTCGGCTTTCCCTTCGGAACCTCGTTGCGGGTGAACCGGGCCGTTCACCAGGGCGCGAGTGGTACCGTTGCGATCGGTGCGCTCCGAGGATCGCGAGGGTGTAATTTTCTATTTTTCGGGATTTTTTCCGATTTTCCGGATTTTCCTATAAATAGCTTTTCTCTCTCTCCCCCTCTCATTTCTCATTTCTCTCCCTCTCTCTTCTCACGCTCTCTCCTCTCTCCCTCTCTCTCCGGCGGCCGACGGGGCGGAGCATGGGCGAGGCGGGGACGGCGCGGGCGAGGCACGGGCGAGGATGGATGAGGATCGAGGCGGTGGAGGCGCGTAGAAGCTCGGCCGTGAGTTCGTGGAACGGCGAGGCTTCAACGGCGTTTTCTTCGTGGATCGGCGTCCACGGTGCGCGTAATCTTCGGTGGAGGTAGGGTGATGGACCCTCAGCCCGTGTACTTCCTTTCCCGCGAGTTTCGTAGGCCGTGGTTAGCCGAGCGGGCTAAACGGGGCGTTTTGGGCAAAATGTGTGTTTTCGGGGTGTGAGCCGGATCTCCCGTTTTATGGTGTTTTTGGGCGATCCAGGGGTTTAGATGCATGCCTAGGGGCTTGGGGAAGGTTTCCCCTTTTGTTTTCCCTTCACCTGGGGGTGAACGGGGCGTGGCATGGCTTTTCCCGCGGTTTCCACCGTTTTCGGGCGCGGACTGAGAACGCGCTATACTCCAGTAGCGCGTTCTTGAATGTCGCGCTGCCCCGATAGGGCGCGTTCATCGGAGAAGATGAACAGTTTGGCGGTTCCTGTCGCGCTATAGGGCTATGGCGCGTTCTGGACTGTCGTGCTATGGAAACATAGCGCGACCTGGCTTGTCGCGCTATAGGTTCCTAGCGCGATCTGCGTTGTCGCGCTAGGGTTCCCTAGCGCGTTCCGGCTTGTCGCGCTAGGTGATCCTAGCGCGATCTTACCTGTTGTCTTGTGCTCCCCTTGGGCCGTGTGTGTCTCGGACACCCCGTGGACTTCCGTGACCGTGTCTTTAGGTGTCCAGAGGGTTGGTTTACCTCGATTAACGTGCCCATCGGTTTAAGGGTATGTGAGACCTTCTAGTGTTCCGATTGTGTTGTGTTGGTCCCCGGTCGACCCGGTTGGGACCCAGTGGTCGACCTCCGGCCTTGTGAGTATCCCGGGCAGCCCATGGGTTCCGTGTCCTTGTTTTGGGGGTGTCAGGAGGGACCGTGTTTCCTCGATTAGCGTGCCCATAGGTGTGGTGGGTCCGGGTGACCCCACGTGTTCCGGGCTCTTGTGTTACGCTTGATCGAGTCACCGTGTGTCAGTGTGTGTGCGGTGGGGTCTCCCCCGCATATCGTGGGTTCCTTTGGAAGGTGATTCCCGTGTGGGCCATGTGTTTGGCCTTGGACAGTGAGTCCAGTTGTCCGGCCTAGGGCTGGAGGTTTCCCGCTTGCTTCAAGATGGGAAATCGTCGTGGCGGCTTGTGTGCTGCCTTGGGAATCGTGCTTCTGTGTTTTCCGTGTGGCCCGTGTGAGTGGCCTTTGTCCCTTGCGTTCCCTTCTCGAGGGAGTGGCCTTGGCAACTCGTGAGTTGTCTCGGTACTTGTGCTACCGTGGTTTTAGACCTAGAGATTGGACTAGATTGACGGCCTTGTGCTGTCACGTGCAACGGTCTTGACCCCGAGTCTTGTGACTCAAGGACCGTTGGGTGTAGTGCGTCTAGAGGACTGTCCAGAGTCCAGTGGCTTAGCGTCACTTGAGTTTTCTCGACTCTCGCGCACGGTGCGTGCGTGACCGTGGACTGCGAGTCCTGTGTCTTCTCCGACTGTGGTCACCGTGTGACGGGGCAGGTACGTGGGGTGTCCCCCGTACGTCGTCGGATGCAGACGTTATTTTCCGTTGAGAGTCTACTCCTTCAGTGACCCTCCACTAGTCGTAGCCTGCTTACACGCGAGTGGTCCCACCTGGGAGTAGGTGGAGAGGCTTACCTTTCAGACGGTTTGTGGACCGGTTACCGTAGGCCCCTCGTCGGTAGCCAGAGTCCGGCTACGGGGGAAAACCGGTCAGAGGACCAGACCTAGTGACGTAAGGTCTGTGTGTGCACACGTGGTTGGGGGCGGTTGGACCCACGTCGACGGGCGTGACCCCAGCTAGTCACTTGTTTGTGGTTACTTGTACGGTGTTCGCGCCTCGGGTAGGACCTACCACGTCAGGCGGTTCACCTGCGGTGCGGTGTAAGACGTCAGGGGACGCTACCGGCTGTGCTTCTAGTGGGTGGTACTCCTGTCGAGTACGGAGTGACAGACTGTCAGTTTCTGTGTCTTTGACCTTCGGGTTTTTGGTCGTGTTGACCGGTGAGTTCGGTTGTTTCATCTTGGCGCGTGTGTGTCGGTTCTGGCGCCGTGAGATTAGTGCTAGTGGCTTTACCGAGGTTGGGTCTTGTTGTGCGGTACCCGCGATCGGATGGTCGGGGTTGCACCTTGCACAGCGTGTCCAGGTCGGCTGTCCAGGGGACAGGCCTCTACGGCGTGGTTGCCGTGTGTTCTTACTTCGGTAGGTGGTACTAGCATGGTTCGGTAGCTTCGACTGTGTGATCGAGGTCTGCCTTCTGGCAGTAGGAGTAGCTGTAGTGCCGAGTTTTGACCGGCCACCGGTTCGCTGTTCCTGCTGTAGTCGTAGCTCTCCTTTCCGCTACCGCCGTGGTTTCCGGTTGGGGTTCCGCGGGATCCCTGCTGAGTCTCTATTTTGGAGACTCATTCCCTGCTTTTCAGGTGCAGCGGTTCTTCCTCGTGGTTCGAGGGTGCGGAGCGGAGGTTCTCAGTTGCCAGCTTGCCGGGCCGAGTGTTCACTTGGCATGTGGTACGTTTTACTGCTTTATACTGTACTTTCTGTTGGACTGGACTCTGTTGTAGTTGTTTATTTATTTCTGTTATTTGTTGTGTTGTCCTGCTTTATTTCCTATTTCTTTGTGCCTCCACACTCCTTTTAGCCCTTCCGAGCCCTCCCGGCTCGTGGGCGGCGGTGCGAGTCTCGGGTTATCGGGCCTTCCCGGTAATCGGATTCTCGGGTCGTTACAGGGCGGCCAACCCCTAGGCCGCCCAAACAAAGGGCAGGGTGGCCAGGGCTTTGGCTGTCCAGATAGAAGGGCCCCTAGGCAGCCACTACTGTGGCCGCCCAGCCCTCTAGGCGGCCAACCCTTTGGCCGCCCAGAGAGGGCATGGTGGCAGGCCATTTGGCCACCTCCTGAGCAGAAAACCCCTTCCAGAACAGTGTTTGGAAGGTTGATCTGAAGCCCGACTCACCCCCAATGCGAGCTGGAACCCCCAAGAAATATGGGGAAAACATCCTCGAGCAGAATGCCATCCATGAAATGCGATTTAGGCTAGGAATCGCTACGAAATCGATCAAAATGCGCCCTCCACCCTAAACATGCATTTTCCCCAAAAGGGTGATAAACCCCTCTCTCTCACCTAAAATATTGCCAGATCAAGGGAAAACGTGGGAGAAGTAGTTAGGATATGTCCCCCTAGCTCTCACGAAGAAATCGCAAGTAAGGACGTCGAATTGTCACGAAACGTCATGTTCACACGAACCGAACCCTAAACCCATGAGCATGCCATGCCGCGTCACTACCTATGGCTCCTCATGTCCGTCCCCTGCCGCTTGAAGCTCACGTCGCCACCGATCTCGTCCACCGTCACCGTCCGTCAGCCGCTAGAGAGAGAGAGAGAGAGAGAGAGAGAGAGAGAGAGAGAGACGAGAGAGAGAGACGAGAGGGTGAGAGGGAGAGAACGAGAGAGTGAGGGAGAGAAAGGGGGGTTTATTAGGTTATTATTATTATTATTAAAAACTCACATTAACTCCAATTTTTTTTTGAAAAAATACTTTCTAAGGTAGAAAAATTTCTAGAAAAAGCATGGCCCCTCAGCGCCCCAACATGGACCCGAAATGACTCTCGAAAATACCATTCAGGGGTCCAAAAGTCTAATATTAACTGGACACAATCCGCAACCCGTGAAAACATAGTCCGAAACTCGGGGTGTTACATTATAGGTGTGTGAGGGGGAGATCCTTTATAATGTCCTTGGTTTTTGGATCCAAGATATTAGAGTCCGGAACAAGTTTTAGTCTTTGTTTAAGAATTAGTCAGCTTACGTAGGTCTAATTGGAGGCTTTAATGATGGATATGTGGGTATCTCTACTTTAAAATAGAACAAATCTACAGAGCTTTGAGTGATGATTTCATAGAGTGGTCATAAAGGTGATTTGGACTTCGATGCATGAAGTTATGGGCATTCGAGTGAAGGGTGCGCATGAAGTGTAAATACATCAAGATTAGTTACATTTAGCCGAATGCGACCAGCTAGCTTGTCATGATTAAGGGATGTTTGAATTAGATTTCTACCAAGCCGGATTGACGTGATTTAGATGAAGGCAACAAGATTAGGTATCACAATTCAATTTGAATTTTGGTTAAGTTTGGTCAAGGCTCGGTGTACAATAGTGTCTTGTCAAAGACTTATGATGGGGAGGTGTGTTGCGTTTCAAGTATAGGTGATGGAGAAGCATGTCAATTTTAGAGGTTTGACTAGAACACAATGCGGCCAGATTTTTGACCTCCTGAGATGGAGTACTACAGGGCGGTGCCCATCCGCCGCAAGGAGGGGTTAGGGGTGGAGGCCCTCTCCTCTCTCCCCACTCTTTCGGTCTCTCCTTCCCCTCTCACTCACTTCTCCCTCTCAATCTCACCATCCTCTTTCCATTGGCAACTGATGGTGGCTAGGAGGTAGAAAATATTGGTAGTGGATGTAGTGGTGGAGGCGAGCTCCAACGAGGGTGGTAGTGGTGTAAGCGACGATGGTGGGTTCTAGTTAGATGTGGTGGCACGGAGGAGGTGGCCAACCCACTTGAAGACCTCAACGGGTGGCACCGTCGAATGGTAGTAGGGTAATAGTTTTACCCATTTTTGATATTAGAATGGGGTTTCCTTTGAGTTTTTGGGGTTTCTCCATATCGACTTGTGAGGTCTACTTTTCCCTTCGCGCTTCTTCCTTCTCTTTGTTGTTTTTGGTTTGGATCGGAATCCTTCATGTAAGGGGGGCATGTTGTGGGATGTCTCCCTTCCATCCACAATGGTTTAGGGTAGTGAGGAGGTAGTTTGGTAGAGAAAGACTCCTTCGGGTGTCCCTCTAGTTTCGTGACAAACATGGGTATTGCAATTCAAAAAAAATGTGCTAAAAATGTGGTCACATTTAGGGTCTTTTCCTAGTGATCTGCACTCAACCTAAAACACGTCATGTCGAGTGGTGGCAAATTGAGTAATAGCGATAGAGGAGTCTATCACGTTTTTGGTGGCTTTTAAGCCGTGGTCATTGCTTAAAAGTGACCATGAGGGTGGTCGTGTTTATTGTAAAAGTGATAAGTATAGTTGTCCTGATTTTGGTTATTTCAGATGGGTTTCTCTGAAGTGGTAAGGTTAAAGGCGATAGGGGTGTATGTCATGTTTTAGTTAAATGCCATGGGTTGATGCATCATGATTTTGGCATTTATAGTTTCAGTTTAGGTGTCAAGTAAGGTTGACCCATTCGAGTGATAGGCGACTAGGTCCAATGTTGCGTTTCAAGCCAATTGCTAAGTGTGGGTATTTCATTGAGGTCTTTTTGTTATGATTGGGCTTCATATTGGTTCTTGTGCTAGTATATCTATTTATGGGCTCATTACTATCTACTTGTCTTTGTACTACCTTTGTGCATATTTGAACTTGTGAACCCTACCCTAGAGTAACACTACACTAGTTGCTACCTTTGTGTTATGTGCAAGATCCAACCTAGGGGAGGAGTTGGGGGTTAGCTTTTATGCTTCAACATGATTAGTTCCAAGCCAATTCCCAAGGTCCCCTTGTGTAGGAGAGCTTATGTCCGTGCTAGCGGTAAAATCGGCTAAGGACAGTGGTCTAGAGAAGATGGCCATTTATGTGCACACATAGTTGGGGGCATGAACACCGTGGTGAAATTGTGTAGAGTCACAGGCCCTAACTAGTCATGTTGCTTCTCACTTTCCACACTCTACT
This sequence comes from Amorphophallus konjac, assembly GCA_022559845.1. Taxonomy (NCBI): domain Eukaryota; kingdom Viridiplantae; phylum Streptophyta; class Magnoliopsida; order Alismatales; family Araceae; genus Amorphophallus; species Amorphophallus konjac. The sequence goes on along the minus strand of CM040120.1, from coordinate 432,471,769 downwards.
TAGTTCCAGAGCTTTGTAGAGGTGGATCACGCATGGGACCACGATTAGGCTTGAATGCGGAGAGAGTATGGTAGAGAAAGTGTTGCCTTCACTTGTCACACTCTATCAGGAAAAGGTGGATTAGTTGTGAGGCTACAGTTGGGTAGTAAGATTCTAGTGGGCACACCCAATTGCATGGCAAGTGAGAGTGATTCCTATCATGAGAGGCTAAGGTGATGCAAGACTGAGTGTTGTGTGGGGCAATGTAGGGGGTGATTGGCCCAGGTCCTTGGCCCTAGTTTGTGGCTTTGTTCGGTATGACGAGCACATTGTAGTCTGGTTTCCTTTTTCCACTTCTATAGGTCGTGGTTTTGTAGAAGGTTTGTGAGAGTGGTTAACAACGTGTGCTTTGTGTCATATTTCCCTTACTGCTTTAGTTATATGTATTATTATCTTACTAGTTGTAGTTTTTTTCCAGCTTAACATTATTATTATTGTTAGTTGCTTTTCTTGTGTTGGGTGGGATTAGAGGATCCCTACTAAGCCAATGACTTGTAAGGATCATCCCTAGGTTTTTTAAGTGAGGACTCTCAGTAGTAGTTGTGTTCCCACTCAAAGTAGGTGGTGGAAGTTCTAGGGTATACCCTATGTAGTTGTCTTTCTTTCATGGCATTGAACTATTTATGGATTATATTCCTTTTAGTTGGATTGTACTTATTTCCTTTCAATTATTTTACATTCAATCATTTATTTCTTGCATTTCTTTTGGTCTCTTGTTAGCCTCTCTAAGCTAGGTTTCAACCTTTCCATGCTTCAACTCATGGGTGATGAGTTGATATTTGTGCTATGCCAATTTCTTCTTAGACCGCAGATCGTTGGACGTATGTCACTTCCTTGCCGATGAGAAGGTCATTGGTTATGATGGCTTGGTGATCATGGGCAGCTCAACGATGCTCACGATGACCACTTTTAGATTTTCAAGCTAGTGGCACTCCTCTAGAAGCTCTACGCATTGGGGGGGTGCTAACACTAGAGCGGGAAACCTTTGTCAGCACCCTCTCTCTCTCTCTCTCTCTCTCTCTCTCTCTCTCTCTCTCTCTCTTTGTGCAGTATAAATTAAGGGTGCCTGAAGTCAACACCAATGAGAACCCACCCCTAGTCTCTATGCGTGTGTGTGTCTCTCTCTATCTCTCTCTCTGCCGAACCCCTCCTTATCCTCTTTCTCCATCTCTGTTTGTCTCTACCAGGGAAGAATGACATCTAGGTAGGGAGGAGCAATAGGAAGAGGAGGTTAGTAGTGCTGCTTTGTAGTGGACTCTGACTATGTGAAGAAGAGATGCAACAAGTATTTCAGCTCACCATCTCTGTCTCTACCAAGGAATGCCATCTAGGTAGGGAGGATCAATAAGAAGAGGAGATTTGTAGTGTTGCTTTATAGAGGACTTGATCGACTATGTGAAGAAGAGGTACAACAATTACTTCAACATCTTTAGGGGACTACTAGGGGAGGAGAGCAAGGTATGGGACGCCTTCGAGGTGCTCAAGGGGGAGTTCCCTACCGATAGCGAGGTCATTGGGTATGACAACGTCATGATCATGGGTAGCTGTAACGACGCCCATGCTGTCGCCGCTGCCCAGATCTACAGGCGGGTGGCACTATCGAAGCGTGAAGCTCGATGATCCTCTCTCTCTCTCATCTCTCTCACTCCAAAAGATGAGGTTCATGATGCTGCTTGGGTAGGGGGGTTCACATACGAGGGCAACCCCCTCAACACCCTCTCTTGTTGGGTCCGGTGTGGTGCAATGGGATCTAGAAGGGGGCTTGAAAAGATCCTCTCATGAACTATGACCTATTTAAAACTTGACCACCAAAAGCATAGACCACCCCTATAAAGCAATTAAAACACTTAGACATAAAGCACAACAGATTTAGATGGAATGGGTTAAGTGTAAACGGCGGTCCTAAGACTGCACAGGTAGAAGCTTAAGCTCAACGGAACACAACTAGGTAGACAACTAAGATCAACGCTGCACAACAGCTAGGTTGATGCTGCTTCAACGTGGTTAAGGGGTAAGAGTGATATATTGCACTGGACAGCAGGGATCTCACCACATATCAACTGAGTGTGATAACTAGCTGTATGTGTGAACTTTAGAGATCAACCAGAATCTCATGAATTGAGATTGGCTACTTGTTGAACCTCGTGTGTGTGTGTGTGTGTGTGTGAGCAATATGATGAAGTGTGCTATAGAAAGTAATCAAGATTCCATTGATACAGCAAACACATAGACCTAAGAAGGGGATATAAGATATGGAGCAAGCCCACAAGATGTTCAACCCACAACACAAGGATTTTAAGGTGGTTCAGTTGTAAACTCACAACCTACAACCTCCCTTCACCAAATCCGGTGAGGCTTTCCTGCTGATGCATAGCTTGACCGGGGACACGCCCCAAACCATAGAACGGAGAGCCCTCCGTCTATCTTCCTACACACAAAATCGGCAGGGACGGTTATCCATAGACCGGAGCACACCTCCGTCTGTCTTCCTACACACGAAACCGACAGGGACGATTCTAGGTGAACAAAAGCAAAGGATGAAACTCACTGCAAGTGCAGTGGGAAAAACCACAAGAACAAAAAGAATAAACACCAACTGAATCTTCAGATGGAGATCTGGAAGTTGGTGACTGCAGTTACAAGTTCAGATCCGAAGATCTTATCTTTTCAAGCAAAGGTAGACTGCAGGGCTGCTCTCTCTTTATTCAAGACTGATCTTCTTTTCTTCTTCTCTACAGCACTGGACTGAGTCAAGCAAGTGCTGGGCTACTCTCACGCTTCTTAGGGATGTTCTTGGTAGGTGCTCAAGGGCGTCTCTCTCTCTCTCTGGGCAACAGCAGCAATAGAAGCAACATCTTCTTCTTTTGAGGACAGTAATATAAGTGAGATAGGAGCAGCAGCAATAGAAGCACGAGAAACATGTTGCCTTGAATTCTGTGTTGCCAATGTCTTGATTTCTTACACTTTTCAGTGATGGCACATAGATGTATCTTCTTGTTTATGTTGTCATGACCTGAAATGTATGGATATGTGTTTATCAAATGCAGGTCAGACTTATCAATGAGTCATAGTCAGACATCATCAAAATAATAGAATTAAGCATGTTACACACATGCCTAACATTCTCTCTCTCTCTCTCTCTCTCTCTCTCTCTCTCTCTCTCTCTCTCTCTCTCTCTCTCTCTCTCTCTCTCTCTCTCTCTCTCTCAGAGATGGGGAAGGGAATTTTAGTCATAAAAAGGTCAATTAACGGGCATACTAAAATATAGGAGAAATATTAGTTTGTTTTGGGATAGAATTTAATTAGAGTGGAATTTTTATAACATTTCACTAAACTTAATGATGTGTTCAAATATGTTTTGAATAATGATATTTTTGTAATTTTTTTGAATAAGATGGTTTATAAGTAAATGACCCAAATAAAAAAATCCTTTCAAGTCTCATTCGAGTTATGTGTCTATATAGTCCATTCATCAATAGGACAATTAAAACAAATAAAGGTGGAATACCCCGGTATACTGTTAATAGTAATGAACCTGTCACTTTTAGTCTATTAAGGATGTATAATCTCTTTATTTTTAGTGTTTTTGCATTTATACTCCTCTTAAAATATTGATTACAGAAAAAATCGGCCTGCATTTGCATTTTCTTATATATTCATGATGGATAATTATGATGTCGGGTTTTCTATTATAACATATTTGTTTAGCAAGGGTACATAAATAAATATAAATCTATTAATAACAGAGTTCTCTGTGATAATATATTTGTCTAACATGGTATTATGATGATGTTTAGTATAATTAATAATTTAAGAGAGGAATTTATGGAAAAAAAATTCTTTATTTAAGGGGGTTTAGTAAAACTTATTTGGATTTTTTATGAAAATCATTGTTAAATGAGAATTTGTAAAAATAATTATTCTTGTAAATATATTAACATACATATCACTATGTAAATTTAAATTATGCAAAAAATGTCATATTTATTTACAGGCATATTATTTATTTTTGTCAAAAATTTACAAAAGAATCACATTTAAATGTTATTTATGCACTATTTGAATTTATCCAGTGATACATTTGCTAATGCATTTTTAGAAATGATTTTTTTATAAATTTATCTCTAACAATAATTTTCATGCAAAAATTCTAATTTTTTTACTGGAATGTTAGCCACATGACATGCTACGAAGATGGGATTGTACATGTAAATTTTTTTATTATTCATATAAAATATTGTTAAAGTTGAAATGATAGAAATATCATTCTTAAAAATGTATTAGTACATATATTATTACAAAAATGTCATCATGGTTAACTTCCGTCGACCGAAAGATAAATATTCTAAAAGAATTTGAATATTCCTATTATTTTGTCATTGAATGAGTAAAATGCCGCTTCTTCAACCCTCCCCTCCCTCCCCACCCCACCCCACCTATAGAAAGACAGAGAGAGATGACCTTCTTTTTTCTACATCGATCCAGCACCGCCCGTCGCTTCCTTTCTCCATCTACCACTCTTCTTCGTCGGTAGTAGGAGACATTAGATCATCTGATTAGAGTTGCTGCCTAGACCAAACTGAAGATGGAGATGGCCTCTGGTGAAGATCGGGGTGCTGCTCGCCTGAATTCTGTCGGTACCAGCGATGAAGAAGGGGGTAGGGGGAGCGGGTAGGCACAAGGGGGTCGCCGATTCTTCCTCTTGCACGTCTCATGGATTTTGTAGGTAGTCAAACTAGGCAACCATGTCTAACAAGAAGCAGGTGAAGCCCCTGGCCTCGGGGGCCTCTTCCCTTCAGAAGACCACCCAGGTTGACATTAGGGCCGCTGACTAGCCCATGGGTGACTTGGACATCGCCCACCGTGATGAGCCCAAGAAGCATCGCTAGTGTGCCATCCACTGTTGTGCCTATTGCGGCATCACTATGGTCATCCACTCCCGCCCCTTCCTCGCTATGCCCCTTCCTCCCCGTGAACACCCTCCCGATATATAGTTAAAGTTAACTACATTTAAATATTGCATGGCTGGTAACGAGAGGTTATGACAACAGCATTTTTGCAACATTTCATTGAACGCAATGATAGGGGTGCTAATGCACTTTCATGAATGATATTTGTGTCATTTCAACTTTAACAATGGTTTATATATAAAAAAGTCCTAAGAAAATTTAATTATATACTCCTAAAAAATCTGAATTATTGCTATACCCCCACCTTTATGAAATTTACCAATAAATTGCCAAAAAGCCTTAGCTAGTGTAACCATGCCCATGAAGTTACTTTCCATCCCGACGAAGATAATGTCCATGATGATTGGACCATTTTATCCCTACCAACGTGAGAGAGATAGAGCAAGAGGGGGTACTCCTCCTTTGGCACCAGCAACCTCGATGACTGTAGAGAGAGAGAGGATGGAGTGAGATCGAGAGAGATGGGGTAGGAGAGGGGGAGGGTGCCAGAGGGGGTCTTCCATTCCGACGCTAGCACCCACAGTTGGTGCACACATAGAGAGAGAGAGAGGACGAAGATCTTTACCTCCCCCCTCTATGGATGGAGATTAAACCCCCCAAATCAACAAGCCCCGCCTTCATTGAAGCAAGGCTTTTGACTATTTTACAGCGTTTTGCCAGCTCAAATCTGTGGTCATTCCCTCCGATGGAATCCCTGGTGTTTGATTCTGTAAGGAGGATTGCAGCACCGAAGACACAGAGTGGGTAAGCAAAACTAGGACATGAAGATCCACCCACAACCCTTAGGTGATGCTATGGCTACCCTCACATGGGAGCCCACAAATCTGGTGATCCCCAAGTTGTTCGACCTAATTTCTTCCCTAAAATCGGTACATCCACCTACAACAACTCCACATATCCTATGACCCCAAGAAGATCCATCGACGCCATGGTGCCATCCTGCCCTCCGGACAACCCCTACACCACTCTGCCCCCGCTCTCTGACCAACCCCCTACAGCACCCCCCACATCCCCCCACCCTTCAGCTAGCCTTGGTCCTCGCCTCCCGCTACCCCCTACCCCCACCCTGTCAAACCCTTTGGCATCCCCCTTCTCCCCTACTCTCCAACTCCCCCCTTCTCCCCCCAACCCCCACATCGGACGACCCCACGTACCCAGCTATAACGATCCGAGAATCTGATTACCGGGAAGGCCCGATAACCCGAGACTCACACCGCCACCCACGAGTCCGAAGACTCGGAAGGGTTAGAAGGATGGTGTGGGAACTACACAAGTATCACAAGTAATTACAGAAATTAAACAGTTATAGTATTAAGCAGGAAATAAATTAGCATTTTACATTACACATGGTCCACAAGATAACAATAAAATAATAACAGTAGTCCACAATTAGTACAGAGACAAGAAAAGAAAGTACAGCTACACGGGGCATCCCCCGGCTCTAACCTCTGGCACTACCTCTGGGCACCCGCACCACGCTGCGCCCCAGACGCGCTCCCCTGGGGCGGCGCTTCACCTGAAACACGGTGAAAACACGCAGGGAATGAGTCTCGGAAAAAGACTCAGTAGGGATCACTCAAACCCTACCTCGTAAAACGAGAGACCACTATGCTAGCGGTAGGAGAGTACCTCGGAAAGGAAAGCACTGTACTCTACCAAACAAAGGTCCTACGGCACGTAAACCGGCACACGTGCCACTGTGAGACAACCGAAACTCAACGGTCGACCCGACAAACCCGAAGGTCAAACACACGAGCTGACAGTCTGACACTCCGTACTCGACAAGAGTACCTCCCACTAGAAGCATAGCCGGTAGCGTCCCCCGACGACTTACACCGCACCGCAGGTGAACTGTCTGACGTGGTAGCGCCTACCCAAGGCACGAACACCGCACAAGTAACCACAAACAAGTGACTAGCTGGAGTCACGCCCGTCGACGTGGGTCCAACCGCCCCCAACCACGTGTGCACACATAGACCATGCATCCTAGGTCTGGTCCTCTGATCGGTTTTCCCCCGTAGCCGGACTCTGGCTAACGACGAGGGGCCCGACGGAAACTAGTCTAAAACCATCCTCAGGGTAGCCTCTCCACCACTCCCTGGTGGGACCACACGCGTGTAAGCAGGCTACGACTAGCGGAGGGTCACTGAAGGAGTAGACTCTCAAGTCATGGAAAATGACGCCCGCATCTGACGATGCACGGGGACCATCCCACGCACCGGCCCCGTCGCACGGTGACCACAGTCGGAACAAAAACGGGGTTGCAACCCTCTCGGGGCAACCAAGCGCCTGACGGTCCACCCCTGGACCGTCACAGAGCTGTAACGGTCTAGGCGAGACCGTCACACACACCTGGCGGCCCAATGCAGGCCGTCACACGCCTGCGGAACGCAGGGCGTAACACGCCTGGCCCAGCGCGCTATGCAAATGTAACGTGCCTGCCATAGCGCGTTACGCGCGCCTCACACCCCCAGTGTGAAACCAGGATGTAACGCGCCTGCCCCAGTGCGTTACGCGCCCCTCACACCTGGGGTGACCTAGGACGTAACTCGCTGACCCTGGCGCGTCACGTGGACGTAACGCGCCTGCCATAGCGCGTTACGCGCACTGACCCCCAACGGTCAAATCAACGGTAAAAGCCAACGATCGGAACGCCCCTGACGGCCCAAGCCAGGCGCGTCACACGCAAGTGGCGGTCTATCGTGGGGCCGTCACAGTCCTTGACCCCTAAAGGCTAAACGAAGGGCATGTAACGGCCTCTCCCAGGCGCGTAACACCGTGTAACGGTCCCTGGAAGGACCGTTACATGGACCCGACGGCGAAAATGGCGGGAAAGCCCAAAAACTTCAACCACGCCCCCATGCCTCCACCAGAGAGGGGGAAATCAAAGGGGAAGACCCCTGGGGACCCCTAGCATGATTCTAGGCCACCAAAACATGAGATCATGCATCAAATCTATAGATCGGGCGAGCTCTCCCCAAATCATGGAAAACCCCAAACATGCTCAATCAAGCCCCTCTCGGCCTCCCCACGGCCTATAAACCACGGAAAAGAACGGCAAGGAGCTAGGGAACGTCACCCTACCTCAATGGAGCGAATGCTCTGCCGGATCGTCCGTGAACGCAAGAAATCACCTTGAAAACCCTCGTTCTTCCTTGAGCTCCCACGATCCACGAACGCCACCACACGCACCTCGTCGCCGCCGTCGTCACCGCACCGTCGCCCACAACCGTCTACAGCCGGAGAGGCTCGCCGCGGTCTCGCCAGACGAAGAAGAGAGGAAGAGGGGGCGCCTCACGGTGGGGGAGAAAGGAGGAAGAAGAAGAAGAGGGTGGGGGAGAAAGAGAAAATAGGGGGGTATTTATAGAAAATCCGAAAAATCCAGAAAATACCGAAAAATAGAAAATTACATTTCCGGAATCATCGGAACGCACCGATCGCAACGGTACCACTAGTGCCCAGGTGAACGACCCGGTTCACCCGCAGCGAGATTCCGAAGGAATTACCGAAACACACACCGGAAATCGGAAAACACGCGTGGAAAAGTCGCGGAACGCTTCCGGGCCTCCGAAATAACTCCGGATCGCGCCGATCCGAACACAAAAGATGTCCGAAATGAAATTTCGGACACAATGGAGCCAAACACTTCGAGAAACCAGATCCGGGACCCACTAAGAGGGATCCGAAAGGTCCGGGATATTACACCAACACTCTGGCAAACCCTCCTTCTACCACACCCACTAGAGGTAGGGTCGCCGGTGTGTAGGTGTATATGTGTGCGAGAGAGCGAGAGAGAGAGAGAGAGCCCCTTCTCCCCCCTCTCCCAACCCCCACACCGGATGACCCCATGATAGAAATAAGATGAAGGTGATCTAGAAGGGGGGATGAATAGATCTACTACAACATTCTCATAGATTAAAACCTCTCAACCAATGCACTCAGATCTAGTACTATTCAAGATATAATTCACCGCACTGATCAGTTCGAGCAACTAAACAAGCAGCGTATATGCATAAGCAGCAGCCAATGCAGTTCGATCAATTTAAGCGTCTAAGCAATCAGCATATATGCATGAGCAAAGATAACGAAATATGATGGCAGAGGGACTAAGCTCAACCTTAAAAGTAATCAGAACTACAAATGCCAATTTATCACAAGCCAGGGACTGTACTAGGCGGAGGGTTGATCGAAAGATCTCCTCAAACAAGAGACGATGTTTCGGATAGGCTCAGCCTATCTTTCCCACAACGACTTTTAATATACTTCCTGGTTGACAACAGTTGCAAGAGACAATAGAACACACACCACAAATGAGACAAGCATATTTTTAGGTGGTTCGATTGCTACCCGCAATCTACATCCACCCCTCACTCTCCCAAAGTGAGGCTTCCTTGCTCAAAGCAAATGAACCAGCAGACTTAGTCTGCGACAACGATTGTAGCATAGCTTCACCCCGAGGAACAATCTCCTCGCTTCTTCTGGAACACCAGAAGGAACCCAGAGGATCAACCTCCCTTCCTCTGTGACCATAGAGGGAACCTAGTGAACTGCTCCCTGCAATTCACACAACTAGAGGTCGGAGACCTCTTTTCCTCTGAACCTACAGAGGGGACTCTGGAGAATAATCTCCCTTCCTCTACTACCGCAGAGGGAACCACGAAACAAGTTCACAACGAAGAACAGAAAGAAAACAAAAAACAAGAGAATTGAAGAACTTTAATCGGAAAGAACGAAAATAATGTAACTTCAGATTGAAGCAGATTTCACATAAAACTGGTAGGATGCACTCAGATTTCTCCTCCTCTCACGGTAATCTTCTCTTTCTTCTATCTCTGGAGGACTCTCTCTGGGATTTCACTCTTAATGGCGGTAGCACTGTTCGGCAGCCTCTCTTGAACAGAGGGGCTAATACTTATAGCAGAGAGTACAACATCGTTGTAATATCTTGGATTCTTCGGATCGGAATCGGAGAGCTTTCGGATCGCTTTTGTGGGTCCTAATGTGTGTTTTACGATCCACTCGGGTTTTTCCCTTGTATAACTTGCTGAACCTTGTGGAGAGTTGACTGTTGAGTTTTGCGACTCATGGACGCTATAGGTGCATTGTGCCCATTCCGAGGATCGCGAAGACTATTTTTTCATATTTTTTTGAATTTACGAAATTTCATGTAGAAAATCAGATTTTAGGAAAATTGCTAATTTTCTTATTTTCTTTTCCTATTAACCCTTTCTCTCTCCTCTCTTCCCTCAAGTTTCTCTCACTTTCTCTCCCTCTGTTCTCTCTCCTCTCTTCTCCTCTCTCCCGGGCCCACGACTGGTGTGGAGCTGGGTGAGGTGGTGACGGTGTGGAGCTGACATGGAGCGTGATGGCGCGAGTATCAGAGCGTGGCGTTGGCGCGATCCCATTCGTGGATTCAAAGCCGATGTGGGTTGTCCGTGTGATGGTTTTAGGTGTGGTTTGACGTTTTCAACGCGCGAGATCTTCGGTGGAGGTAGGGGGATAGATGCCCTACTCTTTTCCAGCATTCTCTCGCGATTTGGAGCCGAACGGTGTGAGTTTGAGCTAGTTTTGCCTTGTTTGGGCAAAATGCATGTTCGGAGGGTGTGAGTCGTGTTCACCGTTCCAGGCGACAGTTTGTAATTTAAATGTTTTCATTTGAACCCCTGGCATGTTGGGAATCATTTCCCGTCATTTTTAATGCATTTGGTTGATAATCGGAGTCGGTATGAGCTCGATTGTCCATGTGAGTCGTTTTTGGGTCGATTCATGGGAATCGCTCGTTTCTTGTGTTTTTGCGGACGGTTTGATCCCTTTCGGCTTGTGGAAGGTGGTTATTGACGTTAGGGTTGTTTCCCTGTCGTTTAGACGCGATTGGGGTGTGGAAAAATAAAGTTTTTGGTGGTTCTGCAGTTTTCCCGCCGTATCGGCTTAGCGGCCTTACCAGTGACCGCAAAGGGTTGCTTGGCAGTCCATTGGAGACCGCTAGGGTGAGTGTCTTTGTCGATTTGGCTTAACAGTCACGCGACTAACCGCAAGGCTAGTCTTAGCAGCCCTTGGGCGACTGCTAGGCGACGTTTTATGTCGGTTCATCGATTTTGATTCGGTTCGGGCTAGCGATTTAGCTTCGACCGCATGGGTGTCCTTGGCGGCCTTGGGGTGACCGCCAGGCTTTGAGAAACGGTCCTAGGTAGACCGTTAGGTGATTTTGACTGGTTAAGTCGGTTTAACTATTTTGGGAGTTGATTGGGCGTAGCGGCCAGGTCGTGACCGCTAGCGTCCTACTGGCGGCCCTAAGGAGACCGTCTGGTGCCAGTAGCGGCCTCAGGCATACCGCAAGACTCCTATTTTCATGGTCTTTATATCTGCATTTTTCTTGAGGGTAGCGGCCCTTTGGATGGCCGCCAGGTTGGTGTAGCGGCCAGGGTGAGACCGCTACCTGCCCAGAGTATCCTTTTGTGTTGGTTTGGTTTCCGGTTGATGTGGCTTTGACCCCTTGGTTAGCCCACTGTTTCGTGGATGTCTTGGACGTCCTATGAGGGCTGTGACCGTGTTATTGGGTGTCTGAGAGTAACATTATACTGAGTAGTGTTTTGTATTATTTCGAGGGTCATTATGGTTTCTGGTCAACCCGATTGTGACCCAGTGGTTGACACGTTACCTCGTGAGTGTCTCGTCTATCCTGTGAGGATCGAGACATGGTTTTTGGCACTTGGAGATATTATCCTACCTTGATTTGCGTGTCATGTGGTGTGAGGGTTTTTTGGTAATCTCTCATGTTCCGTGGTTTATGTTATACGAAATTGTGAGTCCATTGTGCGGCTCGGAGGCTGGTGACTCATTATTGTCATTATTGTTGCTATGGATCCGGCTGTTATGTGATGTCTTCCATAATGTGTTTTACCGTGATTTTGGCTTGGGGACTAGGCTGATTAATAGCGTGTTACTGTGATGTGCGACGATCTTGACCCGAGTCTTGTGACTCAAGGATCATTGTCAGCAATTCTAGTTGACTGTCCTGAGTCTGGTAATAGTTGTATACTGCATTATGCTCCATAGTACGTGCGACAGGTGTGTGCTTACACTGTTTGTACTCTGGTGTCCATTGTTTTGAGTCTCTATGTCTAGTGAACCTCCACTAGTCGTAGCCTGACGACACTTTCCGGTATGTCGGCCCACCTGGGAGTGGTGGCGGGGTAGTTCCCGATTGATGATTTTTAGGTTAGTTTCCGTGGGCCCCCTTTCTTTGCGGTAGCATCCTACTGGGGGGAAAGACTAGCTAGAGACATGGCTCAAGGCATTGGGCTTGTGTGTGCACACGTGGTCAGGGGCGGTTGGACGAGTGCCGACGGGCGTGACCCTGACTAGTCACTCGTTAGTGTAGTTCCTTGGTTACTTGTGAGTGTCTCAGTTACCGCCATTCTAGGCAAGTGAGAGCTACTTGAGGCGTAGTGTAAGACATCAGTGGGCGCATCTGGATGTTCTTCTAGTGAGGAGGTGCTTCTGTCACTTGACACGATGACCTGTGTTTTCGTGACTTTTTTGAGTAGCCTGTGCTTGGCTTCACTCGAGGTTACGGGTTTTATAGCGTACACGACGGTGAGCTCATGTATGTCTTGTGCCTTCGACCATGTAGATATTGGGTGGACTTTTACTGATGTTCCCACTCCTGTTATTACTGCTTTGCTGTAGTGTAGCACTGTTGTTACTGCGTGTTTTGTGGTAGAGTTTTGTGGGATCCCGACTGAGCCAGTGATAGGAGGCTCACCCCTGACTTTTCAGGTGTAGCTGTTCTTCCTCGTGTTGGGAGGTTCCTACTGTGTGGTTCTTAGTTGCCAGCGTTGCCAGTGTCGGCCTTCCCCCGACTTGAGTATGTTCTCTTTCCTGTTGGACTGTACTTGTCTTTCTTTGGACTGGACTCTCTTAGTTGTAATTGTTATAAAAAATATAATTTTATTTATGCTATTTTAGCAATCCTGATCATTGAAATTTAATTGCTCACTACTTTATCTGGAAGTTCAATATACTACCACATACTGTTCTATCCCTTCGGAGCTTTTTCTCTCTTGGGAGGCCTGGCATGTTCCAAGTGGTATCGAGTTTACCCAGTAATTTTATTCTGATGGTTATCTAAACTTTCCAGAAAGAAAACATCCACATGTGATGAAGATTTTCCCGCCAAACTTTCTACGGAGACATCGACACGTGGTTCGCATGGGTTTATCACGAGCTCAGTGTGCTTTTCTGATTGGCGGTCCAGTTCTTCCTTAAGATCCCTCCATTGACACCCATCCGTTCATAAAGTAATATTTAATAATTAATTTAATCATTCTGATGCCTTCAGAAAAATATTTCTTTAAGTGTGCTGGAGAGTAGATGATAAGTGTCGAGGCATAACCTTGTCAGGTTGAGGTAGAAGACGGTGGCTCATTTGCTGATGACTGAAACGTCAGAGCAATGGCTTTCGGCTTCGACCTATCCTGGTGACGGCATACACTTGCCCTTGAATTGCTTCGACCTGGCAGTCTTCCGATTTCTGGAAGTTCAATATACTATCACATACCGTTCTATCCCTTCGGAGCTTTTTCTCTCTTGGGAGGCCTGGCATGTTCCAAGTAGTATCGAGTTTACCCAGTAATTTTATTCTGATGGTTATCTAAACTTTCTAGAAAGAAAACATCCACATGTGATGAAGATTTTCCCGCCAAACTTTCTATGGAGATATCGACACGTGGTTCGCATGGGTTTATCACGAGCTCAGTGTGCTTTTCTGATTGGCGGTCCAGTTCTTCCTTAAGATCCCTCCATTGACACTCATCCGTTCATAAAGTAATCTTTAATAAATATTTTAATCATTCTGATGCCTTCAGAAAAATATTTCCTTAAGTGTGCTGGAGAGTAGATGATAAGTGTCGAGGCATAACCTTGTCAGGTTGAGGTAGAAGGCGATGGCTCATTTGCTGATGACTGAAACGTCGGAGCAATGTCTTTCTACTTCGACCTATCCTGGTGACGGCATACACTTGCCCTTGAATTGCTTCGACCTGGCAGTCTTCCGATTTCTGTTTCCAAACTTAGTGCATCGATGCACTTCTTCAGGTGCATCGCGGTAGTAACAGATAGATCCTTCAGATAGTTGACCTTAGACATCGGCTTCTGACTTGGTGCATCGGTGCAGATTCATGATGCTTCGACATAGTTGCTTTTAGAACCCGAGCCTTGACTAGTGCATCGGTGCATCGCCCTGATGCTTTGACGTGGTGCGTCAAAATGACAGTTTTGATCTTGGTGCGTCGGTGCATTTCTTCGATGCGTCGATGCATCTCTTCTATGAACCATCTCTGTGGCCGTGACTGCATCGAGGTGGTGAACATACAACTTCGACACTTCATTCTCTTATCCATACTTCTGAAGGTTCCTTTCTTGGTTCAAAGTGAGTTTTCTCTGAGTCAAATTTCCTGTAGTAATAAAGCTGATGTTATTACCAAGAAAAACATATTATATTGATATCATCAAAACATAGAATTCAACATTCTCCCCCTTTTTAATGATGGCAATAAATCTAAGAACTTGAGATATTAAGTCATTATATGATCATGGATAGATTCATCTTCCTTCGGAAATAGGAAGAAGGTTTATCTGAAATGCTTGATACACACAAAAAAAGCAGGGCAGATAGAGATGAACAGCTCTCCTTTCATCTTTCATCTGCACTCACTCCCCCTTTCATCTTAACTCACCACTCTCCCCCTTAAACCACTCTCCCCCTTTGACATTATCAAAAACAAAGGTGGGCAAAGTTATGACAGACTGAAAGATCACGAGATCCCAGGTACAATAAGTTCACAGATTTAGAAGTGTCATACTTATCTCTTAAGAGTGTAAGTGAGCTAACTGAAAAGAATTTGCTTAGATGTTTCGAACTGATGATTTCGTGAGACATTGAATGATGGATTTGAAAATTATCTTCACACTGGAGTAATGAGGGTGAACAAATTGTCATATAAATGCTTAGAATAAGCTGTCTAAATGCTATAATAGCTGGACTTTCAGAGATTTCTCAAGTAAACAGTTTTCCAATAGTATTGAGGACAAACAAACATACCAGACTTTGGCAAAATGGGGTTTTGAATGTATTCAACATGTTTTTATGACTGAGTTCCTTTTTCAAATGAGTAATTTGGTTTGACCTACACCTTTCTTCGTGAGAAAACACATTGGTTAAATGCAGGAATCCCCAGTTACTTAGTGTAGTAACCTAAATGCCTCTCTTTTGAGAATAGAGTTAGCAATGGAGAAGTCTTTTTTTGTGAGGCACAACATGTCTTAGGTGAAGTGACCCAGTTACTCAACTTTCTGTACTATTGCTCTGTCATGATTTCATGGGCAATGCCTTTTTGACCAGAGATAATCTGGCACTTCATGACACAACTTTACTCCACTTCAAGGTGAAGAAGTTGGTTTCTCAGTAAACTAAATCATTGCTCTGAATTGATTTTACCCCTTTGATTATAGAAAAGTAGAGTGTTTGCAGACAATACTCTCATGTACAGATTTTCTACTCGATTGGTATCTATAAGTTCAATGTTCAAGCTTTTAGAAAGAATTCAGGGCACTATATTTCAATATTGTTCTTTACTCACTGTTCTTGTAAGAAGATATTCTTCAGAGTCATTCAGTTTATTCTTTACAAGATCATAAAATTGAAACTTCTTGGCTATTCATTCAGTTAACAGACTTAACAGCTTTTAAGAGAATTCTGAGTTTCAGAATTCTGTGAAAGAACTGTATAAGAGTCTCAATGAACACAGTATAACCTGACTGACATCAAGAAAGACATACTCCGCCTAAAAACTTGACATTATGGCCACAAGAGGAAGTCGTCTAGACCTTGAAAGAGTATCTCCCCCTTACTAGATGAAACAATAACCTTGGTACTTGGCAGAGAACCTATGTCAATGACCCCCTCACGCATAGTGCAGGTATCTATATAGAGAAATTCTACCTTTCTCCTAGCACTATTTTATATATTAAGAATGACTGAACAAACAAAAAAAAACAATGAGATTACTCAGATGCATCGACCTGGAATCAGAGTGCATCGACGCAAAGACTATTCAAAAAGTTGTAAATGGAGGAGTTTAGACTGACAGGTCGAGGCAGCGGCTCAAGTGTATCGAGGCATATTGCAGGCTCACAAAAAATGATGAAATTTAGAGATCAGGAGGCTCTGAAGATGCCTAACTCTCTCCTCAAAGTAGAGAACTTTTCATTATCTAAGGGCTTAGTAAAATATCTGCAATTTGTTGTGCTCTGCCTACATGGATTAATTCAAAGTTTCCCTTAGAAACTTCATCCCTTATGAAGCGGTGCCTAATCTCTATATGCTTGGTGCGTGAATGCAGTACAAGATTCTTAGACACGTTTATAGGACTAGTATTATCACAGTATATGGGTTTGCAGCCAAGGTCTACATTGTAGTCCTTGAGCTGGTGCTTTATCCAGATTACCTGTGTACCACAACTCCCTGCTGCTACGTATTCAGCCTCTACAGTAGAGAGGGCCACAGAATGCTGCTTCTTGGAGGCCCAAGAAACTAAGCACCCACCTAGGAATTGGCAAAAGCCACTAGTGCTCTTCCTATCTAACTTGCAGCCAGCATAGTCTGCATCCTCGTATGAAATTAAATCTAATGTGTGTGTAGTAGGAAATCAAAGACCCAAATTGTGTGTGCCTGAGACATATCTGAAAATTCTTTTAACAGTAGCAAGAAGTAATTCAATAGTCCAGACTGAAATCTGGCGCACATGCACACACTAAATTAAATGTCAGGTCTTGAGGCAATTAAGTGTAGTAGGGAGCCAATCATACCTCGATATAATTTTGCATCTACCTCTTTACCTGACTCATCAGCATCTAAGGAGGCATTCGTACCCATTGGAGTAGCTATGTGTTTCAATTTGTCCATTCTAAATCTTTTCAGAATCTCCAATGTGTATTTAGTTTGACTGATGAAGCAGCCGTCCTTCATCTATTGTCCCTGTAAACCAAGAAAATATTTCAGCTCTCCCACCAAGCTCATCTCAAATTCATTAGACATTAAGTTTGCAAATTCATCACACAGTTCAGTGCATGTTGAGCCAAAAATCATATCATCTACGTATACATGAACAATGATGAGGTGGTTATTCAAATTTTTTGTAAAGAGAGTTTAGTCCACTTTACCTCGGCTGTAGCCTGTTGGGTTCGGTGCAAGTATTCAGAGGGGGGGTGAATGAATATAGCCTATAAAAATTTCACCCAATATAAACTTTCGCTCAATTAGAATTTCGCTCACTCAACAGATTAAACACTTAGAACAAAATCTGATCAAGTCATCTAATGAACCTGTGATCAAACACTTGGAGCGCCCCTATGCAAACATCTAGCGGAAGCAAACCATAAGCAATCAAACCACAATGCAAGAGAGGTTTTTAGGTGGTTCGGTCCTCCAGACCTACATCCACCCCACACTCAAACCGAGTGTGGATTTCGCTGACTCACAGCTTGAACAGCTGGGCATCACAGCTTGCCTTACAACCGCTGGGCAACACAGCTTGCCGTCCGAGGAATCCTCCTCGCCCCGCTGAGCAACACAGCTTGCTGTCCAGTGGACTCCTCCACTGCAAACAGCTGGGCAACACAGCTTAGCCATCCAGAGGCAGCACCTCTGCTATCCGCTGACTAACAGCTTGACAAAGGAAGTTCAAAAGAAAATAAAAGATGGGAGTAAACATCATCGGAAAGCTGTAAGCACTAAGCACAGAATATGGCTCTTAAAGAGCTGACTGGAGTGGATCTGATCCAACTTCCAGCAAGAACAGATCTCCCTCGATCTCACTCTCTTTCTTCACTCTCTCTCTTCTCAACTCCTTCATGTCTGCTTCTCACCTCTTTTCTTTCTCTTCACACTCTGCTCGAGCTCTCTATCTCTCACTTTTTCTCTTCTGCTTCTTCTCTCTTTCTTTTCTTCTTCTTCTGCTGGATCGTGGAAGCTCTCTCTCCTTCTAATTCTTCTCTCAGCTTCTGCTCCCTGGCTTCGATCACGATCAGCCTCCATCTGAGGACGAAGGCTCCATTATATACCAGCAGCAGCAGCAGCAGCAGCAGCAGCAGGGCGTGTGTGGCTTCCACAGTTCCCGCCCTAAGAATTTGGACCACGTGGCAGCATCCTGGTTCACGAGCCAGCCACCTCAGATCACGTGCCCTTTATTAGCACGCTCAGCAACTAGAGTCAGGTGGCATTAACCCACTTGCTTAAAGGGGTTGACGCATCTGTGATCTAGTGATCAAGTCTTCAACAGATGGGCGTGCTGCGTCGACGTTATCAGCAATGGCGTTAACGCATTGATGCGTTCTAGTGAACAAAACAGCCTAGCCTTTTTAACTGCTGCGTCGATGCTTCCGACCCGTGGCGTTGACGCAGTGAGGCATTCCAGTAGCCATTAGCCTCGTTTCTTTAGCTGTTGCGTCGACGCTGCTTAATTGTGGCGTTGACGCAGTGGAATAGCCTGTGAGGCTGAATGCTTCTTCAACTGCTGCGTAGACGCTACTTGATCAATGCGTTGACGCACCAGAGTAATCCACAAGCTTCTTTCTTGAATTTTTGAACTACTGCGTCCACGCTACTTGATCAAGACGTTGACGCACCAGAATAATCCAGGAGCTTCTTTCTAGATTGTTTGAACTGCTGTGTCCACGTGTTAGCATTTCAGCCTCTTGGATCACGTGCCAAGTCTTGATGGCCTGAATCATCTGCAGACAGACAGAGGAAAATGAACTTAGTTCAGACAAATGTATATACTTAAGCAGAGTTGCCATTGTATGGACTTGATGCAGTGCAGCGAGTGTACAGACTTGGTAAACCAAGGTCCAGTGTATAGACTTGGTAAAGTTCAGGACTCTAACAACGAGTGTATAGAGTTGAAGCCTGACAACCCAATGTGTAGACTTGAAGCTCGACAGGCTGACAATGCATGTACTTGCTCAGTGTATGGACTTGATTAAAAGATCATGCAATGTATATACTTCATGTTATGAAGCAAGGAATACACTTAGCTGAAGACTGCCAGTCGATGTATAGACATGGCATCAAACCCAATGTATAGACTTTATGCGTGAAGCAGCACAAGGAATAAGTGTGTAGACTTGGATACGTGAATGCTACAGTGAAGGAATGTACACACTTGACCGAATCAAAGGCAAATCGAGTGTACAGACTTCATGCCATGAGACGCTGAATGAGACAGTAGGCTGTACAGACTTAGCCTAAGACAATGCCTGAGACGGATGATGTATAGACTTTCCAAGTGAAAGGCTGTATAGGCTTGAGCACAGAAGCTCTGTACATACTTGATCAAACAAGGTCCAGTGTATAGACTTGGTGGAATGACTCCAATGTACAGACTTGCACAAGTGAGCTACAGTGACAACGTTTAGACTTCACGCTGTACAGACTTTCCAAAGATGCAGACTCTGTATAGACTTCAACTCAACCATGCATAATGTAGTCTGATGTGTAGACTTTTGAAGGCGAATGCAGTGTACAGACTTTGCCAAGTAATGTACACACTTGTAGAGTTGACGCTATATGAAACATGGACAGTGTACAGACTTTACCCACTATATGGACTTCATGCAATGCAAACGAATGTGTAGACTTCACTATGTAAATGGCTGTACAGACTTAGTCAAATGCATGAGGCGCTTACTGAGACGCTGGACTCTGTGACAGATCAGTGAGTTGACGCAATGATCCCATACGTCAACGCATCATGCAATGCGCATGCAAACTCATGAATACAATGTTGTATATCAGACACAGTCTTATGCAATCATATCAGCAGCCATATTCAAAACACAAATCATAATGCACTGACTGTGTTGCTATCATCAAAACCAAATAGCATTGCTATCATCAAAGCAACATAGCACATGGTTGTGCCTAAGAGGCACAACATAGCCTTTGCTGATAACAAAATCAGTTAGCCTATCATACCAGGCCTGAGGGGCCTATTTGAATCTGTACATAGCTTTATTTAACCTGAAGACATGGTTAGGTTGCACAGATAACTCAAATCCGGAGGGCTACTCAACATAAACTTCTTCTTTTATAAATCTATTTAGGAATGCACTTTTTACATCCATTTGATGAAGTTTAATATTTTTAGAGCAAGCAAAGGCCAATAATATTCTAATTGCCTCCATCCTAGCAACTGGTGCATATGATTCATCAAAATCCACCCCAAATTCCTGACAGTAGCCTTTGCCTACCAATCTGGCTTTATTTCTTGAAATTATTCCATCTTCATTTATTTTATTCCTAAAGACCCACTTAGTTCCTATGACAGACACATTTTTAGGTTTAGGAACTAGATTCCATACTTTATTTCTTTCAAATTGACCCAATTATTCATTCATTACATTTACCCACGATTCATCATTTAAGGCCTCTTCTATTATTTTGGTTTCAATTTGGGACACAAGTGCTATAAGATCTTCATTATTAACGTCTCTATGAAAGGATCTGGTCCCAGGGGGATCATGAAGTGATGGGGACATCACCTCCCATGCCCACGTTCACAGCTCATCTCCTCGCCCCGGTTGCATCCGGCATGGTCTAGTTATTTAATTTGAGTCCTATGTAATTTTTATTTGAGTCATTTGATGTGTTTTCCCTTTTATTTGAGTCTTGTACGTAGGTTAATGAGTCATTTACCTAGGTTAAGTGTCATTAGATTGTTTAGAATGGTTATTGGGCCCAATTCTTTGGGCTAGGCCCAAGGGCGCCCCTACCCCCTTGGTCTTTGGTCATTGTAGTAAGAGTCAGGGACTTTTGTAGAAATGTGGGTTGCCTATATATAGTACCCCATTCCCCCCATTTCAACTTAATGAATCAATGAATAGAGAATTGCCTTTGAGAGTTCAAATACTTAGTCTTAGTGGAGTGAATCAAATTGGGTGAGAAACCCTAGGGGAGAGAATCCCCACCCACCTCCTCTCTCTCTCTATTTCTCTCTCTCTCTCCCTCACTAGTGGGGTTCGCCCCCCTCTCTCTCTCCTCCCCTCCCATCCACCACCCTCCCACCTACCCCCATTAAAGGCCACTCCCCTTCCCCACACATCCCATTACTCCACCCCCTAGTCCCAAGAGAGCATCCCCAATCACTAAGCCACCCTCCAACCCCCAACTACCCTACCCACTTTCCCAAGCACCCTTCCCTCTCCCCCATGCAACCCTCCACCTCCCAAGACCATTTGAATTTGAAAATTTTCTTCCCTCCATAGCCCTTGGTCACCCAAACCTCCTCTCACCTACGTCAGGTCGCCCTCCCCTTCCCTCCACCTCATTCCACCACCATTTGCCACTACAAGGTAGCAACTTCATTTACAGGTCGCAGGTAGCAAGTTTGGTCCTAGAAGCTGCGTCATCTCCGTCATTTCCTTGACTCTTCTGGTGGCAAGGCATATATATCTGGAAAGGTCGTCCAGAGAGGTTTCCAAGTGAGGTGGTTTCGTCCTCATCCGAGCACCGTGCTGATCGGGAGGCCCTTTCTTCCTCGACTGCGCAAAGCCTCCTTGGCAGGAGACCAGAGCCTGAGTGGAAGCTCGATTACGACGAACCTGTTGGGAATATGATCAAGAGTTCTTCTACAAAACACTTTTACTACCAGTCTTATTTCTTCTCCAAAAAGCAGAGCTCAATTTGGCGTCCGGAACCAGGAGTTATCAATTTTCTCCCCTGGGTGCGCGGTTCTGCTTCCCCATAGTCTGCACCGATCTCTCATCAGAGTTCAGAGCCCATTGGTCTTCTCTGACAACGTTTGGCTTTCTCGCCAGTTTTTCCTCGAAGAGGACTCGTCAACGGTTCCAACGGCTCTAACGGTACGTGATTCTAAGTTCGGGAGCGGTCGTGGCATCCTCTTCTTCCTGCTGTTGGAAACCTGAAGCAGTCAGATCCGAAGAACTGCCACCTTGTTCGAGCCTCCACCCAGACCAGCAGTGGTACCAGCAGAAATCAAAAAAATTCAGACGACTTCCCGATCCAGCTATGAAGAATTCCCCACTAGTCCCACCTTCAGAAAAATTCCAAAGTAGGTTCTGCATCCACAACCCCGTCAGTCAGTCCTGAAGCACAGACAGCGGACAGAATCGACATCGGCTTCCTAGTTCATCTTTAGTTTGGTCCCACCCCTCCCCTCTTGGCCGACTGAAGGCCCCTCCATGTGTGGAGGTAGTTTTAGATGTAATATCACTTAATCCCCACCCCAAGATCCCCCTCCTGCGAGAGGTGTAGTGTTGTAATAGATTGAACATGTCAAGCTGCCCCGACGCGGCGTGTGGGGATCCACTCGCCTCCCCGCTCGCCCTCGTCTCTGAGCGGGACCGGTCTTCAAACCGGTCGAGTAAGTGCTCAAACCTAGCTCCAATTTAGTGCTTATCTTTCAATATTAGTTCATAGTTCCACTGGCCGTGAGAGTGAGAGCTCGATCCTCAAGCCTCGTTGCTTTGAGAGATCACCGTGGGTAAGAGTGAAGCCGGTTCCCTCGGCACTTTGTCGGCCCCATTGAATTGGGCCTCCACACTTTTGGGGAACAAACTTTGGCCTTGCTGGCCCTCTACCAGCAAGGTCCCAACCCTCACATCATCCAGTTGGCATCGCCAAGTCACCCCGGGCTTGGGTGAGCGACGGGAGAGCGGTGGCCCATATCGGTCCATTTGAATGCGAATGTGCTTACTTGCTTAAGTCCAAGGGTGTGTCACATCAAATTGATATCAGAGCAAGTCATTGACTTGTCTCTATCAAGTCAAGTCCTAGGGCAGGCTTGCATTGGAGTCTTCATCAATCCGACGCTTGCATTGATCCCCCCGATCATCATGGCCACCTCCTACTTAGCCTACTCACCACCCATGGACTTCATCCTAGATAGGGATATTACCTTTGACGGATCACGTTCTAGTGACTATCTTAGGTGGGAGGCTACCATAGAAAAGTACTTTGAAAAGACTTGGGTATATAGATCCGCGAGAGTCCGAAAGGCCAAGGGACGGTTTCGAGGTCAAGCCAAGAGTAAGTGGGAACACATAGAGGGATTAAAAAGGGTTAGGAGGCAAGAGCCCATTTCCTCATGGGATGATATGAAGGTAGAACTTAGAAAGATCTACATCCCCAAACATTCCCACCCCTCCTACTCAAGCACCCCTAACCCGAGGAGCACTACCACTCCTCCATCCCCACCCGGCCAACTTGAGACCGACCTTTGGTCTCCACCCCCACCACCCCCAACAAATCACCTCTCAACCATCATAACTACACTTCGTAACCAAGTCATCTCCCTTAAGACCCAAATAAACCAAGCATCCACCTCTCCACCAAATCCCCTAAGGGTCCCCACAATCCAACCAAAACCCCCTTCCGTAAACCTCACTATCCAAACTCAATTGGCCCCCACTTCCCCCCCTCCACAATCGGCCGATCCCAAGGGGAGGAGACCCCTAACCGACCCGGCTTCCCCAATAAGGACCACCACTCACCCTATTCTCACCATTCAAACCCAAGTAGACCTCGTGTCCATCTCTCCACCTAGACCCATGACGGCCACCACCACCCGACCCACAATCCCTCACCAAACCCATACCCCACAATTCCCCTTGGTCCCCACCACTATCCCTCCATCGTCCCCTAAAAAGGGTACACCCCCCCCAATCAACCCAAACTGAACCAACCTACCTTCCACTTTCAACCCCAACCCTACCCCAACCTAGGCCACCACTACTTCCACTCCCAACCCAAGTTCAACCTCACTCACCACCCCGGGTGCACTATGCCCCAACCATCATCACCCCATCTCCAAAAGACCTTCCCATTCCCTTAAGAAAGGAGGCCACACCCACTCACATAGGAATAGTTTCTAGCCCAGACCCTCTCCCCGCCCATAAGGAAGCCCGAGTTCACACCAATGGTGAGGAAGAGCCTCAACCCTTCACCACTTCAAATAATCTGGATCTTCAAGGGCCAGAAACCTTCACAAAAGGCACTATAATCATAGATGGGCCCTAGCTAGATGGCAAAAAGAGAGACCAATTCACCCCATCATGTCCTATGTTTGCCCTCCCATAGAGCAAAACCTTCCCATTATACCCTTCTCATCCTATCACACCATAATCCAAACATCCTACCAAGTGGAAACCTTAGAGGACATTCTCAAGGGCTTAGCATGGCAATTAGAGTTGACTGGCATGTTGACTCCCATGACCCAACAACCTAGGAGCCTAGACCTCTTACACCTATGTATTGGGTCCATCACCTCAATGTGCACCATGGGTTGCTACACTAGTGACATCTTATTATTCCTCCCTATACCCGATGAGCCCGATGATGTCCACGAATTAGAGTTGCTTATCTCGGGTAGGACATCGAGCCCTCCACTCATGGCCGACCCACTCACAAACAACTTCAGCCCAATTGTCTCATTAGAGGAGGATGACCTACCACCACTTGAGGATCTTGAGGACATAGGGACCCCCCCCCCCTCGATAACCCTTTTTATGATCCCTTCCAATGGGGGTCAAAGAACCCATGGGACCCAACCACCTTATCCACCACCCACCTTTCCCTATCCCAACCCACCATGTTTGACCCAATCCACCCCATCACCTTGGGAGCCATGACCTTGGGCCACATATCCCTAGGTAATAAGGCTGTGTCCCACCCCATGATGACCACCTTCTTAGATCCATTCGATCCTTTTCAATGGGAGTTCGAAGGTTGTCCCACACCTATACACATGGAAGTCACTTTTGGGAAAAGTATGCATGTGTCTAGGCTTTCCACACCCCTTGGCATGAACATTATGTTGGGTCCATTCATTCATATCACCCACATGTCAAGTAGAAAGTATGAGTGGTCCAAATTCGGATGTAGTGATCCACCTTTACACATCATGAGTCGTAGGCATGATAGGAGTATTCATGGATGTCCGGGTCCCCCAGCATTTGTCACCCCCATGCATGACCGGATCACCTATGGATGCCCCGGTCCTCCCCATTCCATCAAAGTCTTCTTGGCGTCAAAGCATTATTGGTCTACTTGGTTGCCCAGGTCCACCCATCACCCCTAGAATGTCAACATTCACAAAATTACATGAAAGCCTTTGCAAGCACATAAGCAAGGAAAATGAGATCTATAAGAGGCCGGCTGACTCCCTTCGGTGTCACCAAGAATTCCACGTGGGTGACTTTGTGATGGTGAGGAAGGAGAGGCTCTCCACGGGAGTCATCTCCAAATTGAGGCTACGTGGGGCTGGTCCCTTCTAGGTCCTGAGGCACATTGGCGCTAATGCCTATGAGTTAGATCTCCCTGAGGAGTATGGAGTGAGTCCCACATTCAATGTAGCCGACCTAGTGCCATATAAGGGACCCACGGTGGTACCCAGTGAGGATATTAAGCCTATTCTCTCCGTTGAGAGAGCACCCACCTGTGAGGAGAGACCACCAGCCAAGAGAGCCCAGCGTGAGCACATTGAACGAATATTGGATGAACATGTCACTACCACCAGGAGCAAGGTATATGAGCACTATCTCGGCAGGTGGATGGATCGGTCTCGTTCGGAAGACTTGTGGGCAGTACCACTTCTACACCCTCCGAGGAGGGAAGGACACTTACTCGACAGAGTCGAGTTCTCCGCACCCCGGGAGTATGATGGGGACATCACTTCCCATGCCCACATTCACAGCTCGTCTTGATGCGGGACGGAGACGGGGACCGACTCTACATGGTATGGACCTCGGACTCTAAATGCGGACACGACCAGCAACACATGATGGGAGAGACACTAAGCCCGACACTGAGAGCTCCTATGGGCTATACGTCGCTAACAGAAACGTAAGCTCACTCGTCGTCCCAAGCGAGGGAAAGCGCGGATCATGCGCGGTTAAGGAACCGGTAGAGTTCAAGGGTAGTCGACTCACTTCCGGACTCGGATCGAGTCACGGGACGGGTCACTCTCACGCTCACAGCGGTGACATGAACTCACAGGCTAGTACCTATCGCTCTCAGCAGCGGCAAAAGACCATATACTAAACTAGCAAGTGAATGCCGAGAAGTTAAGACCATTACCTCCACGCACCCGGCGTGGCGTAGACAACCCCGGCCGAAATACGGACTCCCTGTTAAACAATATTACAGCAATACAATGATTTGACACACTCCATGTAATATCTCGGACCTTTTGGATCCTTTCTTCGTGGGTCCCGAATTTAGTTTCCGGAGTGTCCGGCTCCGTTGTGTCCGAAATTTCGTTTCGGACATCTTTTGTGTTCGGATCGGCGCGATCCGGAGTTGTTTCGGAGGCCCGGAAGCGTTCCGCGACTTTTCCGCGTGTATTTTCTGATTCCCGGTGTGTGTTCGACATTCTCTTCGGAAGCTCGCTGCGGGCGAACCGGGCGGTTCCCCCAGGCACGAGTGGTACCGTTGCGATCGGTGCGTTCCGAGGATTCCGGAAATGTATTTTTTCTATTTTTTGGTATTTTCCCGAAAAATCGGATTTTCTATATAATCCCATTTCTTTTCTTTTTTTCTTTTCTCCTTTCTCTTTTTTCTTCTTCTTCCTCCTTCCTTCCCCAATAGTGGCCGCCCTCCTCTCTCCCTCTCTCTCTCTCCCATTCGGACGCGATGAGCCCCTCCCCGGTTGTTGACGGCGGCAGGGCGACGGCGCGGACGCGTGGGTGGCGGCGAGGCGAGCTCGTGGGCGTGCGGCAAGCGTGGGAAGCGTGGGGAGTTCGTGAAGCTTCAAGCATTCTTCGTGATTCGCGGGTGATTCGGTGGAGCATTCGCTCCATTGAGGTAGGGTGACGTTCCTTAGCCTCTTGCCGATCATTTCCGTGATTTATAGGCCGAGGGGAGGCCGAGAGGGGCTTGTTTGAGCATGATTGGGGTTTTTCCATGTTTTGGGGAGAGTCGCCCGATCTATGGATTTGATGTAGGAATTCGCATTTTGATGGCCTAGAATCATGCTAGGGGTCCCCGGGGGCCTTCCCCTTTGATTTCCCCCTCTCCGGTGGCGGTATGGGGGCGTGGATGGTGTTTTTGGCCGTTTCCCGCCGTTCTCGGTTTTTCGAGATGATAGCGGTCTACCAGTGGCCGCGTTCACTGGTAGCGGTCGGGTGGGGACCGCCTTCACCAGGATTTTTGACCGTTGGGGCTCGTTCTGTCGGCAGGCGGTCGCGGTCGTGCGACTGACCGCGACTGCTGGTGGCGGTCAGGGGGCGACCGCTTTCACCATGGGGTCCGGCACGGTCTTCGACACGGTTTTTGACCGTTGGAGTCTGGTCGCGGTCTCCTGGAGACCGCTACCAGGTGAAAACGGTCATCAGGCGACCGCGTTCAGCTTGTCTTGCACCAGGGTGGTCGCGGTCCCAGGAGGACCGCGACTAGGTGGTAGCGGTCCTGGGTCGACCGCGACCACTGGAGGCGGTCCTCCGGTGACCGCGACTCCTTTTCCTTGCCAGCCTGAGTCCTGGACGAGCTAGTCTCGATCCCTGTGCTGACCCGTAGCCCGACTGATGCGGGGCATCATGTGGGGGCTACACGTGGGGGTGCCGTGGGGTCCCGGGAGGTGGTGGCTACGGCTTGTGTCACCGTGCGTCGGTGTTGGTACAAGGAGCATTCCTCATACCTGCGATTGCGAAGTTGTTTTTGTTGACTCGAGAGTCTACTCTTTGTGACCCTCCACTAGTCGTAGCCTGCTTACACGCGAGTGGTCCCACCTAGGAGTAGGTGGAGAGGCTTACCCTGAGGACGGTTTTAGACTGGTTACCGTCGGGCCCCTCGTCAAATCAGAGTCCAGTGCCAGGGGAAAACTGGTCAGAGGGCCAGACCTAGGACGCGTGGTCTGTGTGTGCACACGTGGTTGGGGAGGGTGGACGCACGTCGACGGGCGTGACCCCAGCTAGTCACTTGTTTGTGGTTACTTGTACGGTGTTTGTGCCTCGGGTAGGACCTACCACGTTAGGCGGTTCACCTGCGGCGCGGTGTAAGATGTCAGGGGACGCTACCGGCTGTGCTTCTAGTGGGTGGTACTCCTATCGAGTACGGAGTGACAGACTATCAGTCGAGCGTTTCCGACCTTCGGGTTTTACCAGTTCGACCTTTGAGCTTTGGTCTTCTTACCGTGGCACGTGTGTCGGTTTGCGTGCCGTAGGGTCTTGTCTTGTAGAGTACAGGGCTTTCCCTTCCGAGGTACTCTCCTACCGCTAGTGTAGTGGTTTCTCGTTTTACGAGGTAGGGCTCGAGTGATCCCTACTGAGTCTTGTTCCGAGAATCATTCCCTGCGTATTTTCACCGTGTTTCAGGTGAGGCGCCGCCCCAGGGGAGCGCGTCTGGGGTGCAGCGTGGTGCGGGTGCCCAGAGGTAGTGCCAGAGGTCAGAGCCGGGGTATGTCCCGTGTAGCTGTACTTTTCTTTCTTGTCACTGTACTAGTTGTAGACTATTGTTGCTGTTATTGTTATTTTATATTGTGGACCATAAAAAATGTTAATTTATTTCCTGCTTAATATTACAACTGTTTAATTTCTACAATTATTTGTGATACTTGTGTAGTCTCCACACCATCCTTTTAACCCGTCCGAGTCTTCGGGCTCGTGGGTGGCGGTGCGAGTCTCGGGTTATCGGGCCTTCCCGGTAATCGGATTCTCGGGTCGTTACAGATGATATCAGAGCGCGGTTGTGGAATTACATAAGAGTCATAGGTAATTGTAGTGGTCCACTAGTCCACAGCGATGATGTACAGGTGACGCTGGCATTGGGCATCGTGTGTTTTTCTTGACCTTGCCATTTTCGTGTTTTCTGTCTTTTACTTCAGGAGCGAGTATGGCGCCGAGGAGGAGCTCTCGCTCTCAGCAGGGACAGTCGGCGGGAGGCCAGGAGATCCAGCAGGGGGTCCAGAGGGACCAGGAGGAGCATAGTAGAGCGCCACAGGGGGCTACCGAGGCCGCGGATGCTGCGAGAGTTCCGGGGGCCGAGGATTTCTTCCGTGGCATGTACCAGCTTATGTCTCAGCAGTTCGGCGGAGAGGCTAGTGAGGGCTCGTCAGTCAGGGGTGGGCCAGGCTGAACAGTGAGGGACTTCATGCAATTCCATCCACCTTACTTTAGCGGCCAGGCAGACCCTGATGCGGCTCGTGATTGGCTCGATGAGATGGAGCGGGTGTTCAGTTCTACGAAGAGTGCTGCCGAGGACAGAGTGGTGTTGGCCTACAACCAGTTGCAGGGTACGGCTCGGAGGTGGTGGTCTTCCGAGTTGAAGACGTCCTTTCAGCTTCGTCCACTTGAGCAGATCGAGTGGGATGACTTTGTCAGTGCTTTCGAGCATACGTACTGTCCAGATATTGTTGCTACGCAGTGGATGAGGGAGTTTCTGGAGCTGGTGCAGGGTGACATGTCCGTGTTGCAGTACAGGGCCCGATTTGTCGAGCTGGGTCGGTACGCACCTCACATCATGGATCATGAGAGGGTGAAGACCGCGCAGTTTGTGCAGGGCTTGAGGCTGGAGCTGAGGCACCATCTGATCGCGAACGGGGCCACTGATCTAGAGACGGCGTCTCGTGTTGTGATTTCTTTGGAGATGGATATGCAGAGGACTCGAGGACCGATCAGCCAGGGGCAGCCCTTGTCAGGTCACAGCCAGCAGCCGGTTACCCAGCAGCAGGGTTTCTTCCAGCATGCGTCGGGTGGTTCAGGAGTACCGGCATCGGCAGCTTTGGTGACAGGATCTGCGTCCTTTGGTACGAAGGTCAAGAAGTTCTTCTCGAAGAATTTCCGAAAGAAGAAGCACAAGGATCAGGGACAAGCTTCATCGGGCAGTGTACAGCAGCCGATTCCTTTGCAGCGTCAGGGATCAGTGGGTGGATCGCGAGGACCTTGTCTACGGTGTGGTGGGACCCACCCAGGCAGGCAGTGCACGGCGCCGATCGTCTATTTTCGGTGTGACCAGCCAGGGCATATGGCGCGCGACTGTCCTCAGAGACCGCCTCATCAGCAGTTTCCTCAGCAGCAGCAGCAGGGACAGTATCCGCCGCTACCCAGGTCAGCTAGTGTGGGAGGCAGGCAGAGAGCTCGGGGCCAGATCACGCACATGACCAGGGCAGAGGCAGTGGCGTCGCAGCTCGTGGAAGGTACCGTTCAGATTTTGGGTTGTGCGGCTCGGGTTTTATTTGATTCTGGCGCGTCTCATTCGTTTATTTCGGAGGATTTCGCGTCGCGCGTCGAGGAGCCGGTGACCCAGTTGTCCTGTGATTTGGCAGTGGAGTTGCCTTCGGGTGACTTTATGATCACTCCGTATTGCTTCGATTAGGTTCCGGTTTGGATCGATGGGCGGAGTATGCCAGGCAGGTTGTATGCGTTGCAGCTTCGGGATTACGACGTGATTCTAGGCATGGATTGGCTCGAGACCCATGGAGCGGTGGTGGATTGTGGAATGAAGAGGGTCTACTTCCAGCATCCCAGCAAGAGGACCTTCTATTTCCAAGGTATCCGTTCCGCCTCTTCTCGATTCCTTATCTCTGCTATTCGAGCCCGTCGGTTGCTTGATTCTGGTTGTCAGGATTTTCTCGCGTCCGTGGTTGTGTCGGACCGGATAGAGCCGGATGTCGAGGACATTACGGTGGTGTGCTAGTTTTTCGACGTTTTTCCCGAGGAGTTGTCTGGATTACCTCCCCAGCGGGAGATCGATTTCGTGATCGAGGTTGTGCCTGGTACGGGACCTTTGACGAAGGCTCCCTACCGTATGGCCCCAGCTGAGTTGAGGGAGTTGAGGGCGTGTTGACACCCGTTTTATACCCAATAAGTCGGGTCATCTCCTTATTTATTCAATATGATGCTCCGAGTTGTTCACTCTTCATTGAATTCCTTTTAATCAGTTGAAGCCTATTTTCTGGGTCTCAATTCCTGGATTAGACCTGGTTCCTGGTGGCACTTCGTTCAAAAGCTTGGCAATCCCTCCATTCTATTTTCTTGAAAATCAATGATAATAACGGTCTACTCCCTGGCCGTTGTTTCCTTATGACGCCCTATGCCCTGGCCGTTACTTACTTGCAGAGTCCTATTGTTTAGATCTTCTTCCCGTCGATCTTATCCTTTGGATAGGGTTGAAAATGACGGTAATTCCTTGGTGCGTTATTTCCAAGTGGCGGTCTATCGTAAGACCGTTACTTCCTTCAGAGAGTCCTGACAGTTCAGGCCTTTTCTCTGCTACTCCGTGGACGAGATAGGGTTTTGGATTGACATTATCTCCTTCAATTCTAATCCTCAGGACCTCTCGTTTGTTTCTTTGGACTCTTGTTGATTTTATCCTCAAGGATTTGCTAAGGATTATCCTCCTTTCTTGGCTGATTTATCTTCAACTCGACCTGAGAGTTTGAGGGAGTCTATAAATGGAACCCTTGATTTCATGACCCGGGAGAGGAAGATTTGAT
The DNA here is from genome assembly GCA_022559845.1 of Amorphophallus konjac. Taxonomy (NCBI): domain Eukaryota; kingdom Viridiplantae; phylum Streptophyta; class Magnoliopsida; order Alismatales; family Araceae; genus Amorphophallus; species Amorphophallus konjac. Next base: position 432,440,253 of record CM040120.1, on the reverse strand, counting down.
TCACGACGAAGTGCTGCCAAATTCAGGAGTCATCTACATCCAGGAGGAGCTGCTTCCCACGTCCATCTTCCAAGTCAAGGGAGTAATTTTAGGTTTTAGTTTGTCAAGATCATCATCATTACATGCTCAAGTTTCCCTTGGTTTTATCAATCAAAAGCATTGTCCCTCCTCTTCCTCCACGTTTTTTCACTGTTGCTAAGCATACACATATCCTCCTAAACTTAAAAATGCCCAGAGGGGTTAAAAAACCAACAACTCCCCGGTAATCCCCTCTCCTTTTGATGTTCTTAAGCTTTTTAAGGATTGATGCTATACTTATGTTGAGGGCTAATTGAGGTTGTGTTGTTTTGCTTTCTACATCCTTGGCAGGTTTTACAGGATCACTAGCACGAGGCCCAAGCCTTCTAGCCGGCTGGAAGGGTTGGAGTTCAAAGAGTTCACATCTTCTCACTGCAGGTTATCTGACGGTCAGGTGCAGGAGCGTTATTTCCTTCTGGCGGTCTATCGCACGACCGTTACTTCCAAGCGACGCACAGGGTTTGGACCGTTATTTGCATGTTGATCTGCAGGCTTTCCTTGGTCTTCTCTCCCGTGGGCGGGTGTTTCATCCACCTATTTCCAAGGTATATTCGAGTCTTTGACTTGTGTTTACTTTGGTGGCGATCACGACTTTCCTTAGTGTTGGGCATTAGCTGTCTTTTTCATCAAATCTCATTATTCCCCTTGATTGTTCCACCCCTAGCGGTGTGTTTTTATTTATCTTTGCTCCACGCCCCGGCGTGTGTTTTTGTTTTTCCCTTAGCGTAATTTGATTGAGATAGCATGCCCATGCTAGAGTTAGGTTTGATTGCCTAGGTTCATGTTCACATGTGCATAGGTTGAGCTGATCTTTGGTAGTTTATTTATCATCTCGCCATATCATTTTTCAAAACCCTCACAATCAACAAAAAAAGAAAGAAGATAAGAAGAGATAGGTAAACAAACAATCAACAGATAATTTTTTGGCGATCACGGTGGGACAACTAGTGCCAATCGTGTTCCTGATTCCTATTTAAACCTACCATCATCTGTTTGTTCAGTTGTCTTTTGATCCCTTTGTTTTCACCCCTCTTTCTGGTTTTCTGAAACATACGACGGCCCTATCTCGGCGCGTTACAGTGTTCTGACGCAGGGACATCAGGCCGTCGCTTGTCTCTGTGGTGTGAGCTTTCACGGGTTTTCCTGTTACTTCAGTTTGTTTTCTGGTTCCCTGGCTCATACGACGGTCTGGAACCCCTGCGTTACATTATTTATGGCGGTCTGGTCTCGGACCGTTATTTGTCTCTGACGCAGTGGCCTTCGTCCGTCACTCTCCTGGCAGGTACGCATCCGAGGTGCAGTTAGTTCCGCAATTTTTGGCTGTGATTTATTGCTTGGGTGCTGCTTGATTTCTGCCATAATTCCATTCATATCTTCATATCATTATGTGCACTGTTGTTTGCTAGATTCTAGGCTAGACTTTGCATGCACTCCGGTGCACATAGGGTCATCCATCTTTTCATATATTAGACTGCATTTTCCTACCTTGTTGTGAGGACCTCTCGTCTCCATATTCCTTGGGGCCGACTAGGAAATTACAGCAGGGACCTCCATAAGTCCCCGCGAGCCGTGGATTCCCACACGGACGCCGGGCCGGTTGTACCTTTCCCCCCTTGTGTCTAGGGTTGCATAAGTGAAGGAGTGGTCACACTTAAAGTCAAGCCAAGTCCATATCCACCTCCTATTAGGAACCTATTTGGAGAGAGCACATATCAATCAATTCACTAAAGTTCCAAAGGAGAAACTATAAAGAAACTTTGTTTGCATCATCTTAAGCAACTTGGTTGGCTTTTGAGTGTCTTCATTCCCTATCACTTATATCTTGTTTGAATCACCTAGGTGCGGTTGCTCATTGTGTGTTTGTTGTGTTTGTTGTTTTGCATTTATCAAGGTTGTCCGTTGCATGTGGAGTTGTTTTCATTCGTCCGAATCATCTCCTCGGGTCGCTTCCTCCTTCACATTCTATTCCAATCCCCTCTTCGAATCTACCATGGCATCCTGCAATCCTCCTCGCTCCCAAGAGGATTCCCTTCCTCAAGGGCTCCTTGAGAACCCCCCGAGGGTTATTTCTTTCTCCGCTGGAGAGGGGACCGCCCCTCTCTCATCCTCCACTCCCATAGAAGGTGGTCAGGTCATCCCTTCTTTATCCGCTCCTTCCGCGGGCTCTGTCCTCCATATGATGGCCCAGTTGGATCCGACCCAACTCCAGGTCCTCTATCAGGCCATGCAAGGGTCCAATCCTCCTCCCTCCGCTACCGTCCAGGGGCACTCTAATTCTTCCATTATTGGGCCGTCTGTTCAGCCCACCCCGATTGAGCTCACCCCGGTCCAGCCACGGACCATCACCTTTGCTGGCATGGAGATGGGTCAATCCTCCAATTCGACCCATCAATCTTTTGATAAGGGGAAATCGCCTATCCCCTCTCTTCCGATGGATTATCACCCCTCTGCTCTGGCGGCTCCGCAGGTCCTCGTAGGCCCATCCGATTTCTTGCCCCAACAGCACGGGGTGGCCCAATTTCACTCCAATCCGGGTCTATCTCAGGCCCAGTATCCTTCTTACGGCCCCCCTAATTCCACTAGTTATCCTTCTGCTCCGTCCTATGGGCTCCCGCCCTCGGCAACCGCCATTCCTCCTGCTCACCAAATACAATCAACTCCCTTCACTGCCCCTGCCCCCTCTCGAGAGCAGGATTTGCTTAATAAGTGGGCCACCATGCAGCAACAACTTGATTTTCTCCAGAAGAAGGTGGGCCCACAATCCTTGGCTGATATTCCCGTCCCAAGCTTCCAGAACATCCGTTTCCCTCCGCAGTCTGAGCTACCCAACTACCGCAAGTATGATGGGAACAGCAATCCCTTCATCCATGTGAGGGATTTTCTGTATGAATCAGCGCAGTTCCAATATGATGATCGCCTTATGGCGTACCTATTCCGCCGATCATTGGATGGCGTTGCTCTGGAATGGTTTTATTCTCTGCCCCTAGAAGAGGCCGAGAGCTTCAAAGTGGTCAAGGACAAGTTTATTCAACGGTTTCAAGACCGGGTCGGCCCGGAATACTCATTCACAGATCTGGTAGCCGAGAAAATGAAGTCGGATGAGGAATTCGCAACTTATGCAGATAGATGGAGGCAGATGGCCGCCAGGGTGCCCGGCCATATTCCAGAGGAAGAAAAAGTTAAGTTGCTGATTTCAAATGCTACGCCCACCTTCAAGAACATCCTGGCAATGAACGATATAGCCAATATGCATCAACTGTATAGCCGGGCGCGATTTATACAAACTCAGTTTAAGGACTCCCCTATCCATTCTCTTTTCGAAAACCAAAAGCCCAAGTACCATAAGAAACCACAGGGGCCGGTTACCGAAGGAGTCCAGACAAATGAGCAAGTACAAGCTGTTGCTTTTCCCTACCAAGCCGCACCATTCTGCTACAACCAAAGCCCCCGCAATCCGCAAAACTCCGCTCCGCAACACTTTCAAAACACTCCACAAAACCCTCCGCCTGCCTTCACCATCCCGCAAAACACCTTCACCGCACCACAACAACCACCACCATCACCGCAATACCATAACGTCCCTCCACCCGGCGGCTACAACAATAATAATCCCAACAGCAAGCGCCCGGCTCCCAGAAGAGCCCAGTATCCTCCATTGCCAGAGACACTTACAGACATATTCTCAGCGCTCATGGCAGTAAATGCAATTCAACTTCCTCCAGAAAGAACTGTTTGGAACCCAGATGTTGATCAAACTAAGTATTGCATGTTCCACCGGCAGCCGGGTCACACTATAGAAGGATGCTTTCACTTCCGAGATCTCGTGTATGACTTACACGAAGGACAGAGAATAGACTGGGTCGAGATGCATAGGGTCATTATGGAGATCAAAGAGAAGAGAAGGCAGCCGCAGGGGCAGCAAGTGCAGCAGCATCCAGCACCGCAGCCGCAGCAGCCGCCACAACAGCAGCCACCGCAGCAAGCACAAGATCTGGGCATCCATCAGAATCCGATGCCAAACCATCAACCCGTTCCTTCGCAGCAGCCGCCAGCACCGGCACAAGTTAATGTAGTCCAACCACCGGCCTCCAACGCCGGGTGGTCATTTGATGATGATGGCGCCACACCACAGGTCATGGCCTTCCACCACAAACCTTCCTTCATCCTCCCTACACAACCAACACCCTCTCCGCTCATACCACAATTCACACCCACTCCACCAAATCCGCTCACCATCCCGTCGTATCCTTCGCCAACCCCCATCACCATCATCACACCACCATCCAATCTCGCACCTATCCTTACCCATCCATTCACCCTGCCTTCACCAGCATCCACGTCCATCACCACCCTACCACCCACCAATCCTTCACCTATCATCCGCGCATTCCCCATTAACTTCACCAACCCTCCGCTTTACCAAACTGCCTCCCCCACGCCACCTATCCCGCTCACTCGCCCCGCAGGGCCCATCATACTATCCCCCGATGCCGCGGCAAATTATGCTCTAAGGAGCGGGAAGATGTTCCATCGGAACTACGCCACTACTAGCAATCCCCAGTCTTCCCAACCGGTGGCCGAACAAGAGGAAGCTGAACCGTTACCGGGGACTCAATATGATTTACTGCATCATCTAGATCGGGTACCCGCCAAGATATCTGTGCTGGAGTTAATCAAGAGGTCCACTCTCCATCAAGATGCACTGAGGGATTTTTTGCAGAAGGTCATGGTTAGTGAAGACATGGCAGTCGACAGTCTACCAACGGCACTAGCAACTATCTCTAAAGGGCCGGCAATCACATTCTCTGAGACCGAGCTTGCACCTCCGGGGGCTCGACAAATGCCGCTCTGCATAACAATTACTTTGAACAAAGTCGACGTTGAAGCAGCACTGATCGACACTGGGGCCTCAATTAATGTCTGCCCCCTCAGCACTCTCCGAGCCTGCAATATATCTGAGGAGTTACTACGGTCTACCCCCACCACTATAGCAGCATACGACAACTCAAGGCGGGCATGTCACGGGGTAGTCACTATTCAGGCTGAGCTCGGGCCTCTTTCCATGGCTGTAGAATTCTATGTACTTGATATCGACCCTATGTTCAAGGCTATCTTGGGTCGTCCCTGGATCAACACACTTGGCGCCGTGCCCTCTACCGCGCACCAATGCATTAAATTCCCTTTTCAAGGGAGGGTCGTCAAAGTTAAAAGTTTATCCACGGTACAGTCAGTGAAGGCCATCTCTGAACAGATTCTTCCTACTCTCTGGCCAAGCAGCCGGCCCGTGCTATCAGTGCTAGACCTAAACTTTCCTTGGGCGTACACCACTCCTAAGCCCGTCACTACCCCGGTCAATATCAAGGCAAAGCCGCAGATTCGAGATTCAAAGGGGTGGAACATTATATTGAAACTGGGCTATCAACCGGGGAGAGGCCTCGGTGCACAGCTGCAAGGGATGACCAATCCCATACCAAAAGGAAGAAAAATGGGCAGACGAGGTCTCGGTTACAAGGAGACAGCATTATCAATGATGGGTGACTCTGGGCCGCTTACCTGGGATTACCGTCAGCATTTTGTCAGAGGGCCCCCACAGCCGGGCACGTTAGCTGCAAAGCCAGTCCAGTCAGAAACCGACACGGTTTGTCCAGTCACCATTCCACCCCCTTTGCCAAGGGGGCTAAATGACGACGTGATCGACTACAGCTGGGCCCTCCAGGGGCTGTTTTGTGAAAGAGGCAGCCAGAAGCCACAGAAGGTTCAGCTTATACAGTGGAGGCCGAAGAAGCGGCCTGGTGATGATTCGAAGAAAGAAGGGAGCTCGCTGATCGCTCTTTCTCTATCTCCCTCTCATTTTCAGTGCATGATCCAGCTGAAGGGGTTTGTACCCCGTCCTCCTCCGATTATGATTAATCCATCTTTCAGTGATCCATTCCAGATTCCAATCAATCCTCTTGCTTATGGGCCTCGCTGCCCCATTAATCTGCCTGCTTTCCCCATCCCTCCGCTTTCTAACTCTCAAATCCACGAGATGTGGGGTTCCTCCTCTTGTGATCTTTTCTTCGATTGCATCTTTCCTGAGCTGTTCCCTATGCAGCTCCCGCCTCTTCCGTCGTGCTGCGTGGTCTCCACTGATCTCCAAAAAAAAAAAAACGTCAAATTTGAAACGGAGATTTCTGTGGAAGATTATGCTATCCTGTCTCCATCCTCCTCGTCCCAGGGGCACGAGTCCCCTGCTCCTTCCCTTCCATTAAGCTTCCTCTCTCCTAGGTCAGAGTTAGGGTCTAGCGAGTCTAGAGAAGTAGAGTCTGTTAGGTCTAAAGAAGTAGGGTCTTGTTCTAGGTCGTTCAACCATTCCCCTCCTGAGCCGCGCTCGCTTGCGCATCTTTCCCGATCTATTCCTAATAGGTTCTTGCAAGATCTAGCTCAGCGGTGTCATGCCCTTTTGAAGTGCCCAGAATTCGTCGCCACGGCGATTGCGATTGAAGATGAAGAAGAAATAAAGGGGGTGTGGAGCGATGACGGATTAGGCGTCTATGAAGTGCTGGATGAGAAAGACCCAATTGATGAAGACAGCGATGTAGAGGACACTGCCGACTTATACGCAAAGGGACTGAAGAGATTCGACCAGCCGTCGACGGCAGTGGATGAACCTACAAAGGAAATCAACTTGGGAACAGAAGAAGATCCAAGGCCCGTCAATATTTCAGCTAATCTCCCTCCACAGGTAGAAGAGGATCTAATTAAGGTGCTGAGGGAGTATAGCGATTCTTTCGCCTGGTCTTATGAGGACATGCCAGGTCTTGACCCCTCCTTAGTGGAACACCGACTCGTGCTTAAACCAGGGGCAACACCTGTTAAACAAAGGTCGAGAAGATTTCACCCCCACATGGCCTTGCGGATTAAGGAAGAGGTCGACAAACTTTACAAGGCTAAGTTCGTCAGAGTAGTTTTATATCCTCAGTGGGTGGCAAACATAGTCCCTGTTCTCAAGAAGGATGGAAAAGTGCGCATATGCATTGATTTCAGGGACCTTAACAAAGCATGTCCTAAAGATGATTTCCCGCTGCCTCATATAGACGTCCTTGTTGATAACACTGCCGGGTACGAAGCTCTATCGTTCATGGATGGGTACTCGGGCTATAATCAGATCCGTCTCGCTCCTGAAGATCAAGAGAAAACTTCCTTCACCACGTCCTGGGGCACATACTGCTATGTAGTTATGCCTTTTGGATTAAAGAACGCAGGCGCCACCTATCAAAGGGCGATGATGGCTATCTTCCACGACATGATGCACGTCTATATGGAAGCTTATGTGGATGACATTTTGGTGAAGTCAAGATCAAAAGAAGAACACCCCTCTATTTTGGCTAAAGTGCTGCAGAGAGCCAGGGAGTACAAGCTAAAGATGAATCCGAAGAAGTGCGTATTCGGAGTCTCCTCGGGGAAGCTGCTAGGTTTCATAGTGAGCAAACGGGGGATCCAGATTGATCCTAACAAAGCACAGGCCGTCATGGATATGCCTCCGCCAAAGAACATTACGGAACTTCGAGGACTGATTGGTAGATTGCAATTCATTAGAAGATTCATATCCCAGCATTCTCAAAGGTGCCGTCCGTTTTATGAATTGCTCAAGGCGGGGGTCAAGTTCGAATGGAATCAAGATTGTCAAAAGGCCTATGAGGACCTCAAAGAATATCTATCCAATCCCCCGGTTTTGCAACCTCCTGTCCCTGGGAAACCCCTGATCTATACATCTCGGTCATTGAGGACTCCCTAGGGGCGGTTTTAGCACAAGTGGATGACGAAGGAAAAGAGCGGGCTGCGTACTATCTTTCTCGGTTGTTCAATCCAACTGAATCTAGGTACACCGCTATGGAGAAGACTTGTGCCGCCTTAGTGTGGGTAGTTCAGAAGCTTAAACATTACTTTCTCGCCCACCTAGTTAGGCTGATCTCTAGAATGGACCCGATCCGTTATCTCTTAGAAAAGCCCGTTCTTTCTAGTAGGTTAGCTCGCTGGCAGAGCTTCCTCTCTCAATTCGATATCACCTTTGTCGTTCAGAAGGCAGTCAAAGGATATGCCATTGCTGAGCATCTTGCACATCTCCCTACTCCTCACACTGACTCTATTCAGGATGATTTCCCTGATGAGCATCTCGCTGTCCTTTCTCAGCATCCCTTCTGGTCTCTGCACTTTGATGGTGCGCTTAATTCACAGGGCCAAGGGATCGGTGCTGTCCTGCTTACTCCTGAGGGAGTGACCATCCCCTTTGCTTATCAACTTCGATTTCCTGCTACCAACAACATCGCTGAGTATGAGGCTCTCCTGACCGGCTTGAAACACGCCTATCTCTTAGGCGCGCGTTATTTAAACATCATAGGAGACTCTCAGCTCATCTTACGGCAAGTTCTGTCCACTTACCGTACCCGTGACCCCAAGCTCAAGCCCTATCAAGATTTGGTCACGCTCATCGCTAAGCGATTCCGCAAGCTAATCTATATCCATACTCCCCGTTCTCTGAACATTCTGGCAAATGCATTGGCATCTCTGGCCTCCTCCTTATCCTTCCCTCTCAGTCGTAATACTGAGACTGTCGTCGTCCAGAGGATGGACGCACCCTCTCTCCAGGATCCTTGGTTCACCAACCTTAGGAAGTCTGCAGAAGTGAGAGCTGAAAAGGAAGATCTCGAGGTGTCATTGGCAGAACTAGAGGAGATTTTGGATGAAGAAGAATTGCCTTGGTACCATGAAATCGAGTTATTTTGCAAAGAAGGGGCATTCCCAGAAGGGGCAAGAGTTGAGCAGCGCAAAGCAATAAGAAGAGCCGCCGCAAAGTACACTATCATTGCAGGAGAACTATACAGGCGCGCTACTAATGGAATGCTCATGAGATGCCTAGATGATGTGGAAGCTTGGAAAGTAGCAGAAGCAGCACATTCTGGCGAGTGTGGAGGTCATGTCAATGGCCAGGCTCTAGCGAAGAGGATTCTTAGGCAGGGCTACTACTGGCCCACTCTGGAGGAGGATTGCTCCCTCTATGTCCGGAGGTGTCTTAAATGCCAACTCCACGCTGATAAAATCCACTCTCCAGCTTCATCTCTTCATCCTATGACCGCTCCTTGGCCATTCTCTATGTGGGCTTTCGACGTCGTCGGCCCACTCGGTGATCCTAATTCTCAGACCAAGCAGAAATCCTTCATTCTCACAGCAACTGAGTACTTCACCAAATGGGCCGAAGCCGAGGCGTACGCAGAGATCAAAGCTACAACGGTGTGCCGCTTTATCATGAAGAATATCATCTCGCGGTTCGGAGTGCCAAGCAGCATCATCACCGACAACGGACCCCAGTTCGTCTCCCAGGAGCTTAAAGACCTCTGTAAGAAGTTCAAAATTACATTGCATCATTCATCACCATATTACCCTCAAGGCAACGGTCAAGCCGAAGCCACTAATAAAACTCTTCTTAAAATCATTAAGAAAACATGCGAAGCGCATAAATTTTCCGATTGGCCTGAAAGATTGGTGGAAGCTCTGTGGGCTTACCGCACCTCCGTCCGTACTCCTACGGGACAAACTCCCTATTCTCTAACCTACGGGATGGAGGCGGTGCTCCCATATGAGATCTTAATCCCTTCACTCAGAGTACAGCTCGATAAGGAACTTAATCTCGATGAACGTCGAGAGGCGTTACTGGTCCAACTGGAACTCCTAGATGAGAAGAGGATGAATGCGGCCGATCACGTATCTGTTTATCAAAAGAGAGTTTCGCGTTATTTTCAAAAGAAGGTAATTGAACGAAAATTTTGCAAGGGTGAAATGGTTTTGAAACGCAAATTCATTCGGTCTGCAGGTCCTAGGTCTAAATTGCAGCCTAACTGGGAAGGGCCGTTTGTAATAAAAGAAGCTTATTCAGGGAATGCCTATCGTCTAATCAACGCGGAAGGTGAGGAGCTCTCTCACCCGTGGAATGGGTTGTATCTTAAGCGTTTCTTTCCTTAAAAATCTAAACCATGTGCTTTTCCGGCAATAAGAAATGCCTCCCTATCTTCAAAAGAAAGTCTTGAGTAAGGCAAACACACACTACACGACGCCCCTGGTCGGGTTCCTTGCTTAAAAGACACCGTTTTTCCTCGGCCATGCTTTGGGGGAAAGTCAAAGTCCCTGTACGTTTCATTCTTCGGCTGCATCCAGGGGCAAGGAGTGAATAAGAAGGAGACAACCGATCCAAACTCCCTAACGAGAAGAGGTCTCAAATAGGGGCAAGTCCGTTATGACCTGACTCCACAAGAAAGAAAAGAAAAGAAAAGCAAAGAAATGCTCTTTACCATGAAATCAAAAGCATCATCTCAAGGTCTGTGAATGAATTCTCAAAAGCTCCAAAGGAAAAGAAATTAGGCATGACAAGAGTGGCAGTACAGTTCCCCGCGGGACGTTATGAGCCCGGTCGCATGCATGCCTAAGTGGACGAAGGTTCGATGACGGACATAAAAGCCCCGGCACAACAGACCGAATCTCTAAAAGGGTTGTACGGTGAGGGAATCAAGTTCTAAAGACTTCCATACCTGGCCTAAGCTTACCCCCCATATTCTTTTTTCTTTTAAGGACTAAGATGAGTACCCTAGGTATGGTTTTGATAAAAACACCGTCACGATGATCAGGTCTCGGCCAGGGGTCGCCACGCTATTGCACGCCGGTCTCGAGACTCAAACTAAAACAAGGGAGGTCTCGTGTTGCTAGAGAGGCACTGGTTTTCCAAAAATCCAAAAACAATCAAATATTTCAAAAATCCAAAAACATCAAATATTTCCAAAATCCAAAAACAACGAATATTTTCTAAAAATCCAAAAACAATCAAATATTTTCCAAAAATCCAAAAATAATCAAATATTTTCAAAATCCAAAAACAATCAAATATGTTTCAAAATCCAAAAACAATCAAATATGTCCAAAATCCAAAAACAATCAAATATTTTCAAATTCCAAAAACATTAAAGATTTTCCAAAACCCCCAAAATACCATCATATGCATAGCATGCATCGCATTTTCATTATGTTTTTCGCCTATTTAATAAGGCTCCACCCCTTGACCAAATATCAAGAAACGGTCATTTTCTAACTTGCTTCAAGGCAAGGGGTTGAGTCTAAGAACAGAGCTAACTTGTTTAATGTCTAAGTGTGTGCAGAATGCAGGGGCAAGCCCAAAGGTAAAAGCTCACAACTATGCAGGTTCAGAGCGTTTAACGCGCCAGGATCGGACCGTTACCGTCATATAACGGGCCCCTCTTTGACCGTCACATACCTTGGCATGGGCCCCTTTCCTTTCACTTAAACCATCATTAAAACGGTCTGAGACCTACCGTTAATTAAAAATAACGGCTCAAGACCCATCCGTCACATCCTTCAGGGACTGAGCTCTTGTTACTTCCATTATGACGGCCTATCGCAGACCGTCATTTCAAAATAACGGCCCAGAGTACATCCGTTACAGCCTCCAGAAGCCCTGTCTGCTCACATCATTCTAGCTGTCCACATGATGGAACTCAAGATCCCTCAACTGCGGCAATCTCATCTCATTCAAGCAAAGATTAATGAAATATAGATCTTGATGAATTCAACTTTGATTGTCCATTACATAACATCTTTCATAAGCAAAAGAAATCAAGGTACATTCAGTTTCGTATCCGCAAGAGGGCGGATTCTTCTCAACCCTTTCACGTAATCTCGGCGTATTTCGTCGTTCTCTTCAACTTCTGCCTGCCACGGACGCACCTTGCTGATCTCCCACATGGTCAGCGCGTTCCGGATCGCTCTTTCATCTTCCTCGGTCCCCATCTTCCTAGGTAGAAGGGGAGGGTAGTGTGATAGTGCAGAAACGCCGATTCGAGGTAATCCGATCTGAAGATGGCATCGGTGCGGGTTGTAGATCGCCATGGTAGTGTTCCCTACTAGCTGAAGGTCCAGGCCTTGACGCCGCGGTATTTTGAGAAGAATGCTTCGAAGAACGCTTGGTCGCATGATGAATTTTTCAAGAGGCAAAGCATTGAAGAAGAGGCGCCATTCATCCCGCGTTTTCTTATCCGCCGTCCTGCATTCAACATGAGAAGAATATCCAAAAGCCCCTCCAATGAAGAAGAGGGGGTGGCTCCCGAAGATCCGGCTCGCCGAAGTTATATCTTCCTTGGGAAGGAATTTGATTCTCACTCCTATCCAACACTCAAAGAGTATCATGGAACCGAACAAAGGCCCTCCAAAGCAAGCCGAGCTTAGTCCTTCATAGAGGTATGAGAGGACCGCTTGAGAAATAGACATACCCCGCCACAGTCCACTAATAATGCTAAGATTTTGGATATCTAAGAGGTGGTCGGTTGTGGAGAAAAGGAAGACCCCGCACAAGCAAACCGCCGCTGCCTTGGCTATTGCTTCGTGTCTCTCCCACTTGTTTTTACAGTGAGACACTATCCATTGTGCCATAGGGATCAAGTGAATGTGGCGCGGGCTGATCATGGTTCGCACGTCCTTTGGGTTATGAATGAAGTCGCTTAAGATCAAGGACGGATCAATAGGTTCTATTGTATAGCAAACCCGATCCTCATCCCCCACCTTAGTCTTAGGAAGGGCTAGGTAGGTCTCTACCTCCTCCAATAGGACGGTTGCTTCAAAGGAGGGGAAGATGAAGGTATGAGTTTGTGGATGCCATAGTTCCACAAGGGCTGAAAGGCATGGCCAATCTAAAGACAATTTTTGGAAGTTTTTGCCTAGAACCAAGAGGGGTTGGAGGTGCCATGCTTTGAGGATTGACACCACCTCTAAAGGGAGTGCCTTTACCATGGGAGCCACCCACTTCAGGTTGGAGTAACACCTTGGGCCAGGAAGAGGCTTGAAGAAGAAAAGAAGAAGGAAGGTTATGAAGAAAATTAAAGTGCAGCAAAAAAATCTGAACTTTGGATGAAGTCATGCAAGCTTACCACCCTTTGGACATTAGAGCTTAGATGCTTGGGGATCGAGGACAGCCGTTGAAGCTCCCCATGTTCCCTCCTTGCAGCCTTAGGGCCGGTGTAGATCTTCTCTTCCATAGCCGCCATCTCGAAGCACCTCTTCATCTTGATTTCTGCGTGTTAGGGAGAATTTTTCAACCCTAGAACAGAGGTTTTTGAAAGCTGCGATTTTGGATAAGTTTCTCAAGTTATTGGGGCTTTTTAAGGATAAGATTGGAGTTGGGAGGCTTTATCTGAAATTTGGATAAGTTCTAGCAAGAGATTAAGTGGCTGAACCTCGGACTCTAAGCTCTCACGGCCGAATCCGTTTTGGAAACGACCCAGACTCTGACGGTCTGTCGTAGGACCGTTACTTCACGCTGACGCGCCTACCCTGGGCCGTCACTTTTTCTGTGGGTTGGGTCTTCCTTAGAACATGTTCTGTGGCTGATTACGGTCTGGTTTCAGACCGTCTCCTTTCAACGGACGAACCCTAATCCGTTATATCCTTCAAATCGCTCAAGTTTTTCTCTTCTGGGCTGAACGACATGTAACGGTCAGGTTAGGACCGTCGTTTCGTTATGACGCGTCTCCTTCAGACCGTCGCATTTTCTGCGAGTAGTTCTGAAACCATGTTCTGCCATGAACAACGGTCTGGTCTAGGACCGTTGTTTGCTTTTAACGCTCCTACCATGGGCCGCTATTTCCTCTGCAGCCCAGCTATCAGAATAAGATACTTCATGAATGACGGCCTAAGGTAGGTGCGTCGTTTGATTATAACGGTCCAAGACCAGACCGTCATTTCCTCTGCTATTAAATTCAGGCAGTTTTTCTATCCTTTGCCTAGACCTGGCGGTCTTTCACATCTGTACACCACACCTTCTCCACACAAGCATTCATTTCACATACACATCCATCATGCGTACTTTCAATCACTCATTCGTGCATATCCATTCATACATCCACATAAAAAAGGTCAACAAAAACTTCATTTTCATAAAAAAAGGCATGTACAAGTGGTAAGAAAAGCATAAAAATACATCATTCGGCCGGCTTATCCGTCGGGCCGCCCTCATCCTCTCCACCCTCGGGTTTCCTGGGTGGCGGTGCTATGGAAGCACTCTCCTCCTGCTGTCCTCTCTCCGCCCTCTCATTTCTCTGTTGGCCGGCGGAACTAACTAGGAAATCCCCAACCGAGCCACTAGGGGCAGCACTCCTATGAGCCCCGCTCCGGGAAGAACTCCGCTCTGGTGCCCGGCCTAGCATCCGGACCGTCTGCTCCATTGTCTGCAGCCTGATCTTCAGCGTGAAGATCTGGCGTCGCGTCTCCCGTGCCTCGGTTCGGTAGCGATCGAGATCCGCGGTCCCAAGGCGAAGATCCTTCACCTCGGCCTGCGCCCGTGCTAAGTCTGCCCGAAGTCGCTCCATCTCCACATCGTCCACATGACGAGGGGTCTCCGCTCTCAGTCGGGCTATCTCTGCCCGCACGAGCTCCGTCTCGGCTCGAGCTCGATCAGTCTCGGCCCGACTCCTCTCCACCTCTGCCCTCGCCTGGGTGGCCTCCGCCACTGCCGCTGCCAGCTCTATCGCCTGTAGATTGCATTGCATTGCATATAGGTTAGTCATATAAATTTAATTAGCATAAGCATAATCATAAAGCATGTAAGTATCTTACCCGCTCCGCGAGGGTGGCCTCCGCCTCCTCGGCCCGAGCGACCGCCCGAGCAAAATCAGCATCTCGCCCAGCCCTGTCTCCCGCAGGCTGCGAGGACGACGATGGGGCATCCGGTCCTGCTCGTTGAGCTCCCTCTGCCCGCTGCATTGTCATAGCCGAAGCATTAGCATCATGCATAATCATAGTCATATCATGAGCATTTAGAATCTCACCAGGAGCTCCAGAGCAGTCCGGTACTCATCCCGCTGCAGGATGGTAGAGTGGAGTAGTCCCTCTAGCTCAGCTATCCGCCCTTCAGGATCGAGCTGCATGTAGAAAGCATGAGCCAGCATGTCACATCCACATTTCATCATATAGAAAGAGTTTCTTAGTTTAGAATTGCATACCGGTCGTCGGGTACCGCGGTATACCCGGTCGCCGTAGTGTCGAGCGAAGGCCTTCAGGTAGGCCTCGTCGCTCTCGTCCCGCTCTTTCACGGCCCTGCCTCGCTGCCTCCAGTCGAGGACATACTTTGCCTTCCGGGCGCGCCAATCCACACTCCCACTGATGCCCCTCGCCGACTTGCCTGGGCGGTCATCGTTGCGATGTGGAAAGGTCACCTCGGGCTGGTGTAGTCCTCGGGTCCGCAAGATCAGCCGGTAGTGCAGAGGCTCGATGATGTGGAGGCAGTGCAGCCAGACGTCTCGTCCCCGATACGATAGAGACGCCTCCACCCATGGCTGTCCTGTGTAGCCCTCACCGCGGTAAGGGGTCCACCTCACCTGCAGGCATTTAGATCTATTAGCATTCGCATGGCATGAGCATATATAGGCATATAAAGCATTTAAAGCATTTAAGTTCTGGGCTCACCGATGTGTGTGGGTAGGAGTCCAGGTCCTCCTGGATCATCCGGGTCTGTCTCAAGACCGACCCCGTATCCCTCGCCACCGACCATCGCCTCGCGATCGGTATCAGGCCCGGATGGAGTAATGCGCCTCTCCCAATGCCCGGGAGGTGCAAATAGCTCCAGATCTGCATTTAGGAATCAAGTCAGTTGCATAAATCATCAATTATAGCATACATCATGGCATAGTAGAAAGCACTTAAACGCATTTTTACCTGTAGGAAGGGCGAGAAGCCTCCCAGCATCGTCAGTCGGTCCGTGGTGCTCAACGAGTTGATCAGGAAGGCCAAGACCGCTGCTCCCCAGGCGTATTTCCTCACTCTGCCCAAATCCTCTATCAGCGGCAGCAGTCTGCAGCTGATGACATCTGCCCGAGTCGCGAACAGGAGCTTCCCGAACAGTAGCATCAGGAAGCGCCTCATCACTCGATCCCCCTCCTCTCCTGCCTCTGCCGCCACGCGAGGGCGCACCTGGTCGATCACCCTGCCCAGATGCTCCTCCGGTAGTTCCCCCACGGCAATCGCTGCCCCTCTCAGCCCCAAACTCTCCTGCAGCACTGATCTCGAGAGCTGGGATGAAGACTGACCCGGCCTGATCAGGTCCAACCCCAGTAACTGCTGCGCTATCTCCCGGTAGTCCCCGTACGTCCATCCAGTCACTGCGGAGCCGTGGACTCTCAGGCCTGTAATCCTCGCTATGTCCTCCAATGTGGGGATCATGTGACCCCACGGGAAGATGAAAGCACGGCTGATCGG